>CM070539.1:47615344-48815344 GCA_036346415.1 Raddia guianensis | reverse complement strand
CGTGCGACTAACAGGTGGGGCCCACTAGACAGTGACCCCCAGCGAATGACAAGCAGGACCCACGGAACAGTGGCAACGGGGTGGTGCTGGCGTGACAGTGACGGAGCGGTGACGTGGTGACAGGTGGCCGTGACATGGCATGACACGTGTCACTCAGGGGCCGATGTGGTGCTGACGTGGTTTGACACGTGGCTGCTGACGTGGCAGGCCACGTGGCGGTGGGGTGCGGGCTAAGGATGACGTGCCAAGACACGTGTCTTGCCACGTGACTCTCGGGCTGACGTGGAACGGGCGGGCCCGCCTGTCAGTGACCGTGGCGTGATTTACGCACGTGCGCATGGCACGTTGTGCCACGCGTCGCGCGTCAGGCGGCAGGCGAAGCAACTGCCTCTGGTAGGTGGGGTCCACGACTTGATCGGGTCCACACATCAGCGACTAGGGCTAGATCTGGCTCTGGTGAACGAAACGGCGCTGGCATCAGCGGCGGGAACCACGGGGACACGCGTCACTTTCCTATTGGGCTGCGGCGACGGAACGGTCCGGGGCGCCGACAGTGGCGAGACCCACGGGACGCGTGTCACGGCGCGAGTGGCGGATGGTGGCGGCGCGGTCGGAAACGGCTGCGGCTGGGGGGTCCCATGCCGACCGCAGCGTCGTAGCGTGATTTTGCGCGTCGCAAGACGGTCGCCGCGACGCGGTTTGCGGACCCGTGGGGACACGCGTCGGACAGCGATTGGCGGCGGCGCGTGTGTCGCGCGTCATGGCGCTGGCAGCGGCGGCGCTGGGGGGACATGGCGGGCGCCGGTTCGTTCCGGATCTTCCACTGGTGGTGCGGACGCCGAGGATCGCCGGCGACCGTGGAGTGTCCTAACTACGGCGAGCTATTCCGGGCGAAAAACAGCACCAAAATGGGTGATCCGCATATGCATTTTGTTCGTCTCGACGAGATCTATCTACTGGTACCATCTACACTACGAATTACCTACAGGGAAGAGAGATTTACCTCAAAAACGCCTCGGGATGGGGGTCTTGAGCCGTAGGGTTTAGGTGTGGGGGTGGGGAGTGGAGTGGTCGGCGAGGAACAGTAGATTAAGGTCTTGTAGGGTGCTGGGTGCAGGTAGGGGTCCTTTGGGCTCCTCCTAATGGGCTTAAAGTGCTAATTCATCCATTATGGGCCCTTGATCACATGCATTAGTAGCCCATTAGCACTTAACTGGGGATTAAATTGATGCTAGCTGCAAAATGTGAATAATTACCTAGGTTTTCTCTTGGAAAAATATTGAGACACCTAATAATTTTATTAGGATGTCGCATTCTGCCACCGAATTAATTCTAGAAGTGGCTACTTTAGTGAATCTCTTAAAGCTGACATTTAGCATACAGATTGGCCTATATTGTTGAATCCGATTTGCTACTTGTACTTTCAGGATTAAGGTTATCACACCAAAATATAGACTAAAAAGTGGCAGATCTCTGGCGTGAAGGTCCTGAAACATATGAATCAAATCCCCTTTGATGACGTTCCAAAATTTCTGATAAAATTTAGCCGGGAACCCATCTAGGCCAGGTGCTTTATTATGTTCCATATCAAACACAACATCCCGAATTTCTTTCTCTGTGAAAGGGGCCATTAGGAATTTATTCTCAGTTTGGGTAACCTGAGTGATGTCATCCGTCCTTTCCTCCTCTAGAGTAAAGGAGTTTTCATCAGAGGCCCAAACAAACCTTTGTAAAATAGGGTAATAAAAGTCTTTAGTGCTGCTTGACCTTCAATCTTTCCTTCATCTTGATCAAGAGAGAAAATTCTTTTTTCCTATGTTTGCCGATGGCAATCATTTGAAAGTATTTAGTATTATTGTCTCCCAACAATATGTTAGACACTTTTGCCCGCTCATAATATTTGATTTCTTCCTCTCTAAGTTGATTGGTCAGTTGATCCCGAGCCTGAGCAAGCTGATTTCTCTCAGGGTCAATCAAATCACGGACCTCAGTGGCAATGTCTAGATCATTAATAGTGGCTTTCTGTTGTTTATAAGCACCATTATTATGCGATGCCCATCCCCGAAGATACCTTCGAACTGCACTGATCGTGTTATTCCAACGTTGAACTGAGTTTCGACCTTTAACCGGCTTATTCCATATTTCTACGACACGGTCAGAGAAATCATCACGAGTAAACCAACTTAGTTCTAGCTTGAACTGTTTACGGTTTCCTGTGAAAGCCGGTGTACCAGTATCCAGCAACAAAGGTGTGTGGTCTGAAACTCCTCTATCAAGAGCATGTACAATGACCAGCGGATATTTGAATTCCCATTATGTTGTCATGAGAACCCTGCCTAACTTTTCGTAAGTTGGATTTGGCAGGGAATTTACCCAGGTAAATTGTCGACCCGTTAAGTCAATTTCCCTAAGATCAAAACTATCAGTAACAACGTTGAAAAGGAAAGGCCAACGATCACTATACCTATCATTATTTTTCTATGTACTTTTCCTTAGGATGCTAAAGTCGCCTCCTATAAGGGTAGGAAGAGAGTTTTGCTGGCAAGTGCGTACCAATTCAGCCAAGAGACCAGACTTGAAACCATATTGCGCTGGACCATATATATACTGCCATAAGGATCCAATAATATTTGTCTGACTTATTGCAGAGATGAAATTTTATAAAAAATTCCCCTTCCACAATCATAGACAAATCTAAGGCCACTGCATTAATTTCATAACAAAATACCACTCGACCTACCGCGAGGAGGAAGGCAATGCCAAACGAAATCTGCACCTCCAGATAGGCATGACAGATTCCTCTTTGACATCTCTTTCTTCCCTGTTTCCATGACTGCTGCAAAGTCTAAATTAAGTTCTTTAATAGCATCAGCGATATATCTATACTTAGCCAAGTCTGAAAGACCTCTGCTATTCCAGAAAAAACCTTTCTTTGGGAAACATTTTTGTTTGAATTTTTTATATTCTTAGTGTATTTATGACCCTTTGTCTTTGACGTAGACTTGATTTCCTAACGGTTGCCATAAGGTCACAAATTGTTGTGTCCAGGTCTGCATCATCAAAGTCTACCACCAACACATCCTTTACCAAATGAGCGAGTAGGGCACCATCATGTTTAGTGTCCTCGTATCACTTGGATCAAAAGGATTTATGTTAGAAATTATATCGTTCTTTTTAGCACCTTTGTGTGTTAGTGCCATTCTATCCACGTCAACTCGTTTTCGAACATTAATAGCTAAGTTGACAGTGGATCTACTAGAACCCAATAAAAACCCAGCTTTCTCAGTTTTGACTCACAACTAATATTAGGTAAACATGTGAAAGAAATAGAAGAGCAGGAATAAGGCATACCCGGCTGAACAACGTAAGGAGACGAAAGCGAATGTGACGACATAGTGATGTCAGCCACTGTCGTGATTCTCTTTGATCTTCCAAATTACGTATAGCTGCACACTTCGTGGCTTTCTGCAACATGTCTTCATCAGCTGCCAGAGTACCATCAGCGGTCAGCACTTTGTTAACTTGGGTGCTTCGTCTAAGCCCGTTGGTCATCACTGGAGATGCCACAATCGTATCAACGGGAGTTGGAGACAAACTCAAAGGAGATGTGTACTGCAGTCCATCTGTTAACGTCCCTGGTGGAGTAGCAACATGGGCCTCCGTAGTCCGTGGCATCGGATTGTCATTTTGTGGTGTCACTATAGGATTCTCCGATACACCTGTTTTGTCATTAGGTGGTGTGACCGCCACAAGCTTGAGAGCACTTGTATCAGAGTCAAAGATGAGAGGCCTCATTTGTGGTGCTGGACGGCAGCTACCAAAAGGAGTGATAGCTAACTGCATTGGAGCTGGTCCAGAGGTATTCGAGCTCTCACCTCTCAAGGACGACCCAAAATTACTTTTTTTTTTCTTGGCCAATTGCTAGGGATTCTCATCTCCCTGAGCACCCTCGGTGTCAGCAACATCATCATCATGATCCATAGTGTCATCTACCACGGTTGAGATAGCGGGATTGAAATTTTCATCCTCCAAAGAGAAAGTCACATCATAACCCCCAATCCCAAAAACCAAATCAGTAGTGAAAGGAAGGTAAGCATGTCTACCCTTTTCGACCATAACATACCAACCTGTATGCGAATCACCCTTTTTGACCTAAAAGTAAGCATGTCTACCTCTTGTGTTGCGCCAATAATAGTACCGAGCGCCCAAAAACCAAGGTAATGGTGCTAGACGTGAGGAACACCAGCGACATGTACCCACACTGAATCAAGTTGATAAGAAGGCGTTACATCTCCATTCCATTCAGTGATTGTGAGTGCCACCCCATGGTTCTTAAGGAGAAACTCAACATCATGCATTCTCTTCAATTCCTCATCAGATGGGAAAGTGACCAGAAAAGAATTCTCACCAAGCGGCAAAGCTTCCCAAATCCAATCCGCTCGAATGAGCCTAGCAAGCTCAGATTGCACAACATCCGCCACAAGATGACCTCTGGTAATGGTGACCTGTGCCGCAGGAGCCGGGATTGGTGTTTCAAGTTTGTAATCAAAATCTGGAATCTTCAAGAATCCGAGGTCATTTCCACCAAAACCAAACAAAGATGCATTCGGTTTGGGTAATTTAAGAACTGTATCCTAGATGTAATTGTTGCTGTTATGCTGCCCCATCGTGCGTGCTATCGAAATTCCTTTCTTGTTGACCATCAGGCTCAGTACGTAGGCGCATCAAAACGAGGCTGAAAACGAACACGTTGAAACTGATTCCATCCATGACGGCCATATCTATCTTGACGACGCCCAAAGTCCGCCTCTACCGCGCGCATGAGCACCACGGGTAGTCGGCGCAGCGTGAAAACCACGATCCGGCGCCCGGCGGCGCAGCATAAGGCTCACGAAGATTGATCTCTCCACGGTGAATGACACCGTGAGATGGCTGATTAGGGGTTGCATCATCGTGAGAAGACGTCGGCAAACCACGCGACTGCTGAGGCCGGAGTACCATGCGACAGCTCGATGAGTGGCCATTGCAGCGTACGTCGGTCGATCAACGCACATTGGTTGATCAGCGTACGTTTGACGATCAGCATACGTCGTTATGGGATAGCAATTAGGTCTACAGGACCTTAATGGATTAGACGTAGCAGGCCTTAATTTGCTGGGCGTTGATCTCCCGTAAGACCTGGCCCGATAGCAAATTAATAACATGAGTACCTTGGATAGATACGTGCTCTGAATTTTGAAAATCACGGCGTGAATTGATTTCCCTACCTGGGTTAATCAATTTACAACTGCGAACGGTGAGCTTATAAAAATAGGACACACCGCTCTTGTAGATCACCAGGATTAGAATAAAATTAATTGGCTTATAGCAACTGTGAACCAGACTAGCGTTGATTGATTTAAGTCGGTCACTGAGCGTATATATATATTAGTTCAATCGGCTGTGCTTCAAATTCCTCATATATTTGATAGCCGATTTTTGCTCATAGTGACAACTGTCATGTTTGTTGCATCGTCCTCATCGGCTTTTCTCCCATCGTTGTGCCTTCATAGTTGTTGAGCAAATGTCTAAATCATTAGCGTCTCTCCCAAACTGCATTGCTATCATCGGCCATGAGTAAGGATGCTAATTGCATACCATCTGCATTGAGAGCCGACGGCAGAATTATTTTTAAAGCCACCATCTCAGAGACGCTTTCTAGTAATCCACTTTGGTATATCTTAGCCGGTAAACTTCGCAAGATTATCCTGATTGACCATCACCATATAAACTAACCGGTAGATGACGTTGGTCGATGAGATTGACTGGCTTTAACAAAACTCAAAATTACCGACTCGTCTCGCTCTCTGAGAATGATTCTGTTGAAGTGATCGATCCTGCGTCGGCTTATATAATCTCTTCATATATATAGTGAAGGGACTGATATTTTCCGCTCCATTGCTCCCGGACGTTGGCACATAATCCATAAGCGACCAAGTCACACGG
Source organism: Raddia guianensis (assembly GCA_036346415.1). Taxonomy (NCBI): domain Eukaryota; kingdom Viridiplantae; phylum Streptophyta; class Magnoliopsida; order Poales; family Poaceae; genus Raddia; species Raddia guianensis. The sequence goes on along the minus strand of CM070539.1, from coordinate 48,809,359 downwards.
ACTAGCCTTTAGAAATTTTATTATTGAAGTCACAATCAATCGACTCCTCGAGCATATACATAGGCGCAACGGAAATTCCGAGATTCATCGTACTGCCCATGGCCATATGTAAGTATTGAAATATGATCCGAACTCTAACGTGCGTCTTGTGGAAATGTTTAAAGAGTCCACGGTTCGGTCATGATGATTAGTGGATTTGTTTCCGTATTTGACTGCAGTTAGTTTTATCCACCCTATATATACCTCTTCTAAGCCGCACGAGAGAGAAGACAACTCATTATTACTCCCCTGCATTTGTACTCTCATGATGTAATGGATTTCACCGGTTGGCGTCCGTGGTTTTTTCCACAAAGGGTTTTCAAGTAAAAATCTTGTCTCATGTTCGATCTTTGGTTCAATATATTTGTTAACAAGTGGTATCAGAGCCAGACACGAGATTAGATTGAAAAAAATATTAGGGTTTGACTGTTGGTGGCGACGGCGGCGACGCAGTTTATTTATTTTGGGATCTGCGACGGCTCCCGACGGGGACGACAGGCTTGACAAGTTTCGGCGCCGTGTTTTGTTGTTTGGTACAACATCGACCATCTCACTTCACGTGTGATTAACAACTGTTGCCTGCTGCCGCGTTCGGGTGTGGCGTGCACGGTGCATGTGGACAACATAGACCCCGGGTATCCACACGGCGGGCCTAAAAGACCATCTGATAGGGGATGGACCAAGTCGGGTGGATAAGGACGGGTACCACTTGGACTCTAGAAGACTTGCTCGGCAAGAAAAGACATGAAGATAGAAACCTATCCCTAATTAATAGGAATCCTACCTCGTAACCGATTAGGACTCCTCCTTGTAATCCCACCCCCTACACTATATAAAGGGGGTAGGGGGCCATAGTTCGAGGGGACAGATCCCACAAGGCCATGCCACCGAGGGAATCACACATCTACAGCTTGATCATCTCCCATGTTGATCATCATCTTGTACACATATAACCCATATAATCCCAGAGCACAGGACGTAGGGTATTACCTCCGCCATGAGGGCCTGAACCTGTATAATATAACCCATATAATCCCAGAGCACAGGACGTAGGGTATTACCTCCGCCATGAGGGCCTGAACCTGTATAAATCCTTGTCTTGTGCTACCATCGAGTTTAGATCTTGCATGCATCGCCCTATGTATAATCATTGCCGGCGGTGACCCCCTAGTTAGTCACCTGTCGACAGTTGGCGCGCCAGGTAGGGGCAGCGTCAAGATCATCTTCGTCAAGCTCGATGGCATCGATCAACGGTGTCGCCGTCGTCTCCGCCTCTTGAGCCGACTGCGTCATCAACGACTCCGGCGAGCTCCACCTCTCGGATCTGGATTAGATCCAATCTGGGGGGAACTACAACAACGCCTCCCGCTCGGGTTGGGGATCGCCACGGCCATCTACTCATGAGTAGTACGCCAACGGCTCAATTTCCGACTCGGATACGGCGACGGCTCGAAGACAGATTCCAAGGAATTTCGGGATGAGACTGGATGCGTTGGAAAGATAATTTCATCATCTTTTTGTGAAGCCCAAGAACGCCCAAAACGAAGTCCGGATCTGTCCGGGACATCCGTTTGAAGGCAGGCTGCGCGGGAAGATCGCGAATCTCAGCAAGCTCGTAAAACCCATCTGCGGAGGATGCGGCATGCGGATAAGCCGTAGCACACCTCCAAAGACATCAAGGATCAGCAAGGAGCTTCTCCAAATAATCGACGACCAACACTTCTTCCGGACTCGGATCTGATCTAGTCTGAGGAGAACATCGACATCGCTTCGTCTAGACTCCCGTTCGGGTCGAGGAACGCCGCTGCTATCTACTCCCGAGTAGTGTGCCGGAGGCTCGATTCTCGACTCGGATACGGTGAGGACTCAACCAAGGACTTCAACAATGCTTTTTTGGACTCGGGCAAGATCCGATCTGAGATGCAATTCAACAGTGCTTCACTCGGACTCTCGGTCGTGTTGAGGAACGTCACCGCCGCCTACCGACGAGTAGTGCGCCGGGGGCTTAATTCCCGACTTGAATACGGTGAGGTTCCGATGGAGAACAAATCCCGAGTGATAATCGTCATCAGCAGCAAATCACTCGGACTCGACAACCATGGTGTCCATCGTGCGGCGCCGGCTTCATCAACCGTGAGAAGACGATACGATCTGTTCCCATTCAGATTCTGGACGGAACTTGCATCGTGATTTTCCGTTGACTCAGGAGGAGTTTTGGGGTGATATAAGATGCGTTGGAAAGCTTATCTCTTTATCTTTCCAACGAATCCAAGAACGCCTAATTCCGACTTCGGATGCGACCGTGGTGTCTTTTTGAAGACAGCCTGCGCAGAGAGGTCGCGAATTTCGGCGAGCTCGTAAAGCTCGTCGGTGTCGGCACGGCGTGAGGATTGTTCGTGCCACATCTCGTGGGACGTTGAAGATCAGATAGGACCATCATCGACTTTCGTCAAGTTACACCAACCGCATGGAGATCAATTACGACTACGGCCAACTCCGTCGACGGCTGGCGAGACCTCGGCGAGCACGTGCTATTCGTCGCCGACCACGACGTGCGCCACTCGGTGTTGATCGAGATCTGAACGACTACTTCCTCTACTCGCTACGTGCCGCGCCTCCAAGTTTACAGCTCGGTATGACGCCATCAGCGCCACGGCGTCGATGCGGCTGCTGCGCCTAGAACTTCAAATCTACAAAGACGGCGACACGCCTACGCCCGCGCCACAGCGCCCAAGTATTTAGCTTCGGTAGACGCCATCGCGCGCCACAGCGCCCGTGCGGCTGGGCGCCTAAACTTCAAATCTACGGCACGCGGCGACCGCCACTCGGCGACACGCCTACGCCGCGCCCACAGCGCCAGTATGCTGCTTCGGTATGCGCCATCGCGCGCCACAGCGCGCGCAGTGCCGCTGCGCCTCGAGCTTTGAATCTCGGCTCGGCGACAAGCCACTCGGCTACGCGCTACGCCGGCGCCACAGCGCCCAAGTCTGACACGGCGACACGCTACTCGGCGACACGCCTCGCCCGCGCCACAGCGCCCAAGTTTATAGCTTCGGTATCGCCGCCGCGCGCCACAGCGCCCGTGCGTTGCGCCTAGAAACTTCAAATCTACGACACGGCGACACGCCACTCGGCGACACGCCTACGCCCGCGCCACGAGAGCCCAAGTACTTAGCTCGGCTGTACGCCATCGCGCGCCACGAGCGCCCGGTACAGCTGTACGCCTCGAGCTTTGAATCTACGGCTCGGCGACAAGTCACTCGACTACACGCCTACGCCAGCGCCACGAGCGCCCAAGTCTACGGCACGGCGACGCGCTACTCGACGACGCGCTTACGCCGCGCCACAGCGCCCAAGTTTATAGCTTCGGTAGACGCCATCGCGCGCCACGCAGCGCCGATGCGGTTGCTGCGCCTAGAGCTTCAAATCTACGGCGCGGCGACCGCCACTCGGCGACACGCCTACGCCCGCGCCACGAGCAAAGTACTTAGCTCGGTATGACGCCATCGCGCGCCACGAGCGCCCGTACTGTATGTCGCCTCGAGTTTTGAATCTACGGCTCGGCGACAAGTCACTCGACTACTGCGCCACGCCCGGCGCCACAGCGCCCAAGTCTCACAACGCGGCGACACGCTACTCGGCGACGCGCCTCGCCGCGCCACAGCGCCCAAATTTATAGCTCGGTATGTCGACGCCAGCGCGCGCACAGCGCCCGTGCGGCCGCACGCCTAGAACTTCAAATCTCGGCACGGCGACACGCCACTCGGCGACACGCCTATGCCAGCGCCACAGCGCCAAGTACTTGCTTCGGTCATGACGCCATCGCGCGCCACTAGCGCCCGACACGGTACCGCCTCGAGCTTTGAATCTGACTCGGCGACAAGCCACTCGGCTACACGCCTACGCCCGGCGCCACGGCGCCCAAGTCTGACGCGGCGACCGCTACTCGGCGACACGCCTCGCCCGCCACAGCGCCCAAGTTTATAGCTTCGGTTAGACGCCATCGCGCGCCACAGCGCCCGTGCATTTGGGCGCCTAGAACTTCAAATCTCGACGCGGCGACACGCCTACGCCCGCACGAGTGCCCAATGTACTTTCATTTGACGCCATCGCGCGCCCCGCAGCGCCGCAATACGGTACTGCGCCTCGAGCTTTGAATCTCGGCTCGGCGATAAGCCACTCGGCTACTGCGCCTACGCCCGGCACCACAGCGCCCCCAAGTCTGACACGACGACACGCTACTCGGCGACACGCCTACGCCCGCGCCACGGCGCCAAGTTTATAACTTCGGTATGACGCCATCGCGCGCCACAGCGCCCGTGCAGTTGCCGCGCCTAAACTTCAAATCTACGGCTCGGCGACAAGCCACTCGGCTACGCCTCGCCCGGCGCCTCGGCGCCCAAGTCTCACGGCACGGCGACACGCCTACGCTTCGCGCCACAGCGCCAAGTTTATCTTCGGTTGTACACCATCGCGCGCCACAGCGCCCGTGCGGCTGCGCCTCGAGCTTCAAATCTGCGGCTCGGCGACAAGCCACTCGGCTACACGCCTACGCCAGCGTCTCGAGCGCCCAAATCTACGGCACGGCGACACGCTATTCAGCGACACGCCTACACCCGCGCCACGAGCGCCCAAGTTTATAGCTCGACTGTACGCCATCGCGCGCCACGAGCGCCCGTGACGGCTGCGCCTCGAGTTTCAAATCTACGGCTCGCGACAAGCCACTCGGCTACTGCGCCACGCCAGCGCCATTTAGCGCGCCCAAATCACGACACGGCGACACGCTACTCGGCGCTGCGCCTACGCCGCGCCACAGCGCCCAAGTTTATAGCTTCGGATATACGCCATCGCGCGCCACAGCGCCCGTGCGTTGCGCGCCTCGAGCTTGAATCTACGGCTCGGCGACAAGCCACTCGGCTACGCCTACGCCCGGCCATGAGCGCCCAAGTCTCGGCTCGGCGACAAGCTACTCGGCGATACGCCTATACTGCGCCAAGCGTCAAGTATCGGCTTCGGTATGCGCCATCAGCGCCATGAGCGCCCGTGCGGCTATATGCTTGCACTACTGAGATATACGGCTCGGCGATAAGCCACTCGGCTACGCATATGCGGCGCCACAACCGCCCAAGTCTCACGGCTCGGCGACACGCTTACGCCCGCGCCACAGCGTCAAGTTTTCAGCTCGGTACATGCGCCATCGCGTGCCACGAGCACCGTGCGGCTACTGCGCTGCGGCTACAAATCTACGGCTCGGCGATAAGCCACTCGGCTACTGCGCCTACGCCCGGCGCCACGGCGCCCAAGTCCACGGCTCGGCGACACGCCTCGCCCGGCGCCACGAGCAGCCAAGTCTATGGCTCGGCTACTGCGTCTCACGCTTTGCATCGAGCTAAGTTCTCATTACCATAATCTTTTCTTATAAATCTAAATTGTTTCTTGACTTGCTACTTAGTTGGTCTCCAACTAAGCGATGAAATCGGGGCTACCTAGTTGGTGCACTTGCGTGCACTTTTTTGTTGCTTTCTCTTAATGATCGCAAATGAATCCGAGTGGTTTTTTCGGTAGAGAAGCTCGATCCACAAGCAGCGAACTCTAGTCACTCGTCTGGCGTGCACAGGAAAAGAGCCATGAGCCAATTCCCGAGGCCCGGGGGCTAGACTAGTCGGACTGAGTGCATAACAAAAGAAAGATTGCTTGGAGGAATTTAAGATCAAAAAAGAAAAAGTTGCAAAAGAGCAAAAATTATCTAAAGCAGTCGGACCTTACATCCAATTGATTGTTTTTCATCCAAATCCTACATGTACATACTACGGGGTTCATGGATTTTTCCTCATCAAGTACCTTCTGCGACTCCGTACACGAGTAAGAAGGACTTGTGCAATGAACAACAACTACTGACTCGGCGCGCGCCAGCTGACTACTGCGCTTACACCGCACCTCGGCCGTCAAATCTATAGCTCGGCGAGCACCGGCATGGCTACAAGCCTCGCCGTGCCTCGAGTGTTCAAATTTATGGCACGACTATATGCCCACGCCAACCAGTGCGGCTATCGTCTACACCGACTTTGGTATGGCTATCGCTTCGCCTCGGCCATGAGCCATCCTGCATACTGGCGCTAACCACGATCTTCGATTCGCGCGTCTGTCGGTGGCTACAAGCGCGGCCGGGCTAAACCACATGCCTCGGTACACCTCATGTTGGGCGATTACGGCAGAGCTATAAAATTACCCATCAATTGGTATACCCCATGTTGGGTCACTAGTTGGTCCTTGCATGTCGGGCGGATACCGATGATGTCGGGATTGAGTTTTGATGGTGCGCCCAATTGGGGCGATCTTTGTAATCGTAACCGGGTATGGATACCATATGGCTAAACTCTATCCTTAAGGTGCATACTGTGGTGGGGCCTCATTTGTATCCTACTACGATTCGGGTACAAGTACCGCTTATCGACAACAATGATATGCCCCATGTTGGGACACTAGGCGTGTTACCGCACTAGTCGGATGCGGTATCATTAGGCCAAACCCTATCCAAATGGTATGCTCCATGTTGGGTCAATGTTGTATTCTCTGATGCAGTACGGATGGTTAAAATCAGCGGTATGCCCTCTGGGACCACCGGTTGTATCCTCTTGATCGGATGCAGTACTGCTTTCGACTCTTGACCAAAACCGTTGGTACGCCCCATGTTGGGTCGCCGGTTTGTACATCGCAAGGCAATCTGGTATCACTCGGCTCTTGACCAAAACCGGTGAATACGCCCCATGTTGGGTCGCCGGTTGTACATCGCAAAGGCAATCACAGTATCACTCGGCTCTTGACCAAAACCCACGGTATGCTCTCTAGGGCCACCGGTGTATCCGCTCTGGTGGGTGCAGTACCGCTTCGACTCTTGACCAAAACCATGATCGCCTATGTTGGGTCGTCATTTGTGCATCGCAAGGCAATCTGGTATCACTTCATCAAAATCAAGGTGATCGCCATACAATGGGCGACGCGCGAACTCCGGTAATCTCGGGCTGGGTATCACTAACAACTCTCTATGAGTCCTTCACAGTCTCCTCGCAGATTAAGGTAGAAACCAGTCGGGAAGGAGCAGCAACAATCTACAAGCACTCGGCATGAAGCATGACTCATTCAAGATGCGACAAAGAAGAGCAGCAACTCGACTATGAAGCACTCGGGGGCTACTGTGGACAACATAGACCCCGGGTATCCACACGGTGGGCCTAAAAGACCATCCGACAGGAGATGGACCAAGTCGGGTGGATAAGGACGGGTACCACTTGGACTCTAGAAGACTTAGATTGGATCTATCCGGCTGCACTTTAAAATATTTTTTTGTTTGGATAAATAAGAAAAAGGTGCATGATCTCGACGAATTACTTCTGAATAAATTCAGAAATCATATGGAAGAACCATAGCATTTCGCGACTCTTTGGTAAATCAACTTGCTCGGCAAGAAAAGACATGAAGATAGAAACCTATCCCTAATTAATAGGAATCCTACCTCGTAACCGATTAGGACTCCTTGTAATCCCACCCCCTACACTATATAAAGGGGGTAGGGGGCCATAGTTCGAGGGGACAGATCCCATGAGACCGTCTACAGATCCCACAAGGCCATGCCACCGAGGGAATCACACATCTACAGCTTGATCATCTCCCATGTTGATCATCATCTTGTACACATATAACCCATATAATCCCAGAGCACAGGACGTAGGGTATTACCTCCGCCATAAGAGCCTGAACCTGTATAAATCCTTGTCTTGTGCTACCATCGAGTTTAGATCTTGCATGCATCGCCTCATGTATAATCATTGCCGACGGTGACCCCCCAGTTAGTCACCTGTCGACGGTGCATCTGGCCGCAATTAGAGTCGATCGATCAGAAAAAAAATCAATCATGGTTGACTCCTCGTGATTTCCAGTGCAGTTTGGATTGATTAGTACGTCGTTTGTGTGCAAAGCAAAAGTAGATTAATTGCAGTACTATTCATCGGGAAGAAAATTTTCGGATTTCTTTTCTGTCCTATTTTACTTGGTGCACACGGTCAGGTGTACATGGATAGTTCCTGTTTTTGCTTTGTGCTTTACAGATCGGTATCTAATACTTCGTGTAGTACCCTCTCTTAGTTTTCACTCGGCTTATTAGAGATATAACTTGATTGCAGTATACACTGATTGAATACTAACATACAGACTAACCCGAGGTGAGTCAAATACGTTAACACTCAATCTGACTGCACAGAACAAGTAACCTCTTTTAAAACGAGTGCGAACTCAAGTACCAGATATGTGTTCGGTGACGGCTCCCAAAATCAGCTACCGTCACACACATATCTTTATTTGTATCGATAGCATAACAAATAAACAAGTGGTCATAACTTCATATAACAAAATCGTACGGACTACTGTTCATACAAGTAAGTTTAACATAGTTCAAAGTTGTACATAGCGAAATAAGTAGTTTGTTTCATAAAAGCAACAACAGATCATCATCAATAAACAAAATTCCAGCATGGTATGCCGCCCAACCCCAAGGGCAACTGTCTGGAAGCTAAAAATTAGCAACTGTCCATCGATGATCTCTCCATGGTGGAACCGCCACTCCTCCAACGACTTTCCTCTCTATATAAAGAGCACCGCTCTTGCTGTACACTGTATTCATTGTACAAACACAAAGCAATAAAGAGTTCTCTCTTTTACAGTGTCTCACTCTCTCAAATCTCTCATGTTCCTACCAATGTGCTAACAGTCTTTTAACACTTGAGAAGTTTCTTATACAAAGGTTTTTAACGAGCCAATATAAATACATTGTTGTTTATACAATGTAATGTTTTCATCTTCCCTTTTTCCGTTAGATTTTTGGATGAGTTTTTAACGAGGCTTATAGATGGTATACCAACGAAGAATATACATTAATACATTAAAAATATAAATGTATATTAAATAATGTTGTTTTCTCCATCCGTTATTCCACAGGTTTTCAGAAGAAAATTTTAGGATGTGTACAAATTATTAATTTGACCAATGGGGAGCGTTAAGAAATATTATTAAATGGGCAAATTCATAATTAACTACTAATGACAGTTATTTGGCAAAGGATGGCAGTTCTATATGTTAGAAAGGTGTCTCTTCAAAACACCCTTTCATTCTCTATACAAAAAAAAGGCATACATTCTCTCTCAATTCTCTCTTGTGGCCTACCACTGTGCCAATAGTGCTCAACACAAATTGCCATTTTTCCTTGGTCACTGTATCTACCGGTGGGCTGTTTGTCGGAACATCTAAAAGTTGGGCTCCCACATTAAAAATTCCTTAGCATGAGTAATTACAATATTTTGTTATCATGGGCCAAAACCTATTCTTATGGGGGAAATCATATCAAGTAAACTAGACAGCAGCATGCAGCCGACGCGGCCTGCATATGCGCGCAACACAACAAAGCAAGGCCGCATAGCAGCTACACACCACCAGCAAACAATCAGGCGCTAGCAAGCAGCATGCGCAACGGGGCAGAGGGCCATAGTTAACGGAGCAGAAAATTGTTTCTTTAAGGGACAAAACAGCAGCCTCCGCACACACTATTCCATCTTTGTTTTCAGGCATTAAGATATCCTCAGCATCCTTAATTTATCACCTAGCATCCTTCGTTTATCACCTGTAACAGCATCCAGGGAAAACATCATAAACACTTGATGGACCAGACTGCAACGTTTATGCTTATCTTGAATTTTCACATTATTAGCTAGTAAAACTCAACTGGGTACAAAGAAAAAATCTTCCTACATTAATCCACCTGAGGATCCAATGCTGGATTATCCCAAATTAATTGTGCAACCAGTTATATTATCAGTAACTAAGAAAAACGAAGTAGTGCCGCATAGCCATGTGTTGGAAAGCTACACTTCAAGCAGTGTATGTAGCCATCCGCAAGAGAAACAGTTGAGGGTGTAAAACCAAAACACTTATATTGGATAATAACAGCGATGCAGATGACAAAAGAATCCACCACCACAAAGTGAAAAATGCAGCTGACTGACAAAGGCCTTATACATTTCAGCTTAGTGTAGCGTAGCGTAGCATTTCAGTAAAATTTATCTTTTTTATATAGCCTATTTGGTGTAGTAATTTGTAATGATTTTTTTTGGATTTTTAGTAGTCCTCTTAAAGATCCTAAAACTATTTTTAATTATTTTTTATAATATTTAAACATGATTGAATGTCTACTCTTCATCACATATGGATAGAAGACGGAAGCAGAAATATTTATGCTTATCTTGGTTTTTCACATTCCCTAGTGCAACTCAACTGGGTACAAAGAGAACATCACCCCAACTAAACCACCTAAGGATCCAAGGCTTGCAAATCTTCCCTATGAAAGCAATGATGATACAGATTTTTTGTTGGAAAGCTACACATGAAGCAGTTAATGTGGCAATCAACAATAGAACCAGCAACCCATGTGAAACCAAAGCAAGTGTCATGGATAACTAATTAAAGGATCCACCTCCCCCTCCTCAGTTGATTGAGAATTAATTTGCAGTTGCCTCAGTCACATTTTGAGGCCGTCAGTAAATTGTTAATTGTTCTGAATAACTACTCCTTTATATCTAGAAAGCGATCAATCGAAGGGACAGAACTTTACGTTTCTATACGGACAGATGCTCTAAAATAAATGCATACTCCACCTGCGTCCGTCTCCAGATTAATATACTTGGCGATGCCACTAGGGCAATACATGACAGGTGTCAAGGGTTGCCTTTCAGTGCCAAACTCCGCTGCGCCTAGCAGTGTCTTGTTCCTCGTGTCAAGAGCGAGAACCCATGCCTTAGGGTGTTGATATTTTTTCCTGGCCATCAAGTAAACAACACCTTCATGAGCAGCAGCAGCAGCAGAGATGTCTGGAGCAGGGTGGGACACCAAGAGGTTGTGCAAGGCTTGGCCTGGTGCGGAACCAAGCAGTCCAGACTGCAGCAGCTCTGACTTGATCTGGGTGTCGATTGTGATGTCAGAAGCTTGGACCCTGCAGTCCATGCGCCAATCCTTCCAATGGCTTGTCATCGCAGTGTTGGTATATGTGAGGATCGTCCAGTCATGCATTCGGAAGGAGAGGGACGACCGTGTTTCAACGTCGTACTTGTTACCAGGGACCAAAGTGGCCTTAGCTTCCATGTGAACAAGCTTGAGGCAGTCATGGGAGTTGTACTTGTCGCCGCCTCCCTTGACGAAGGCGATGCCCCGAAAGGGGATTGGACAGCCTAGTTCAGTCCCCCTGCCACTGTCGCAGCTCACCAGGTCCAACGGCACCGGCAGAGGCACAGCACGGAGCGTGGGCTCGTCGCGGAGCACATCGCAGAGAAGGATGCCGTGCCAGAGATCGACCCAGCCCATGGTGCCGGCTTCACCTCCTACGGAGATCACGGTGCTTGTGTCGTGGTAGAGGAGGCGGTGGCAGTTCCTGGGGATCAGCAGCGGGAACCTGCGCTGTGGCTCGGTCACCGACACCTTCCGATAGATCCATTCCGAGGGGCTCTCGGAGTGGAAGATGTGGAGGTCGTAGACCGGCGTGCCCGTGGCCATCAACGCGGCGACGGTGTGGTTGGCGCCGCGGCGAAGGAGACCGACGTCGTCGTCGTGGAAGAAGGGATGCGGGCGCGAGAGCCGCTGAAGCGACGGTTCCCTCTGGGCGCCGGCGCGGTAGACAAAATAGTCGGAGTCGTGCGGCGAGTAGACGTAATCGGGTCGGCAATCGACGGAGACACGGAGGAGGAAGAGATCTTCCACCGCGCGGATGACGCGGGGGAGAACGGTGAGGCGCAGCTCGGGGCAGTGCACGTAGAGGTTGGAGGGGAGCGGCGGCCGCGCAGGGCACAAGGATACCTCGATTTTCTCATGGTTCCTGGTGGTGGTGCTGGCGGTGGTGGCGTTCCTGCACTCACCGAGATAGGCGTGGACGTTGAGGAGAACACAGTCCCAGTCAGGCTCAGCCTGAGAGGAGGAGGTAGACATGGCCGGGGATGTGGCGGGCGGCGGCGGCGGAGTCAGGGGGTAGGGGAAGCACTGCGACTGCGCAGCGAGCCTATGGTTGGGTATATCCGGTGCTGGGCTGGCTAAGCCGGGCTTTCAGTGCCAATCTTATTCTTACGGCCCAAGCATCAGAGATGCAAGAAAACGGGGCGGGCTGGCCTATTAGCCTTTTGATGTTATGGTTTTTCCTTCTGGCCGTCATGTACCTTTTTGGATTCGAATTGGAATATAATTCTTGGCTCCACCGCTGAATCTCAAAGTGAAATAAATTCTAGCACATTTTAGGCCATGTTTCATTCCCATCCCAAAATATTTATATAACTCACTGAAACAAACAGGCCCACCCCTCCCCTCTTATAGATTATAAGCTGGATTATATAATTTGGGGTAGTTTCCAGTCTGTTAAAGATCGAGCTCGGCTCGGTTGAGCTCGAATCAAGGGTTTAATGTCATTTAAGGGAGAAGATATGACTGTGTGAGCTTGGTTGGGCTCGATTTCGACCTCAAGCTCGGCTCAAATTGGTTGGACTAGTTAGTTTAAAGAGAGAAATAGCTAGTATAATGATGTTTGTACGAGCTCGGTTGTGCTCGACTAGGGCTCGAGATCGAGCTCGAGCTTGGCTCGAATTAGACTCGAGATCGGATCGAGCTTTACCGATCAATCCAATCTCGAGTAGCTCGCCGAGCCCGATCTTTTGGGCTAGCTCTACTTCTCCCTCATTTGGTAGTTCAGCTGCTGCATGTACTTGAAAACAAAATTGATGCCATCATTCGCATATAACAAAAAAGGTCATAGTTTCTGAACCGGTGGTCTAAATTAAATTTCGATTGCACCATTGTGTTTATTAGGACGAGATCTTCAAAACAAGACCATACTTGAGTATGTTGAAATGACATTTCCTTGAAGAACTTTTTTTACGAAGATGTTCATGCAAAAATTTGACGACGCTCGCAATACACACGTGGACCGAGGACCTGTCTCCTAGACGGCACCAAAATTTAGGTCTGCGGGCGTGCCAGTAAAAATTGACCTGAAAATCGATAGGGTAAAGGTAAAATTCCTCTGATCGGCTTATGGTCTGGTTAGATCTTTTAATGGCTTAATAGCCGATACATAACGCTACTACTCAATCAGGCGAACACCAGCGAATAATCTGTCGACTGTTGAATAAGACGATAGAGCAAGATAATTATCTAAAACCTACTGTGTCGGTGGCTGGGAGATGGGCTCCACGGACTGTGCTTACTTAGTTGGTGTGAGGCCCAACAACAACCCTTCTCCTCACCCCAGGGTTGGATCTCTCGGGGCACGGCTGGGAAGATGAACAAAGAGAGAATGATGCGTGGATTTATCCTGGTTCGGGCCCCCACTGACAAGTAATAGCCCTACTCCGGTTCTTGTTCACTAGTCAAGCTTGGAACAGTACAAAGGGGACTAGGGGAGGAGACCGAGCTTAGCCCTACTTCGGTTCTTGTTCAAGTACAATGACTGCTCTAGGCACTATGTGCTCCTACGTGACTACTGGAGGAGAAGGACTTCCCCCGGATTGGTGATCTCTAGACAAGTGTTCGAAACCTAAGTGAGACAGAATGAATGTCCAAGGATCTCTCAGTTGGAATGGCCTTCTTGTCTTCGTGGGGTGCACCTCTTATTACAGTAACCAACTCCTTTGGCGAATATGCTATGGGCCCAATGTGCGCCTCCTCTTTGTCCGCTGGGTAAAGGATCTCCTCTCTTGGACCGTCGTCATTCTAACTGCTGGACACAGGTGTCGACGGTTGAGATATTGATCTCAAGTCAACTAAGGTTCTTGAGAAGGGGAGATAGGAGACACGCCGAACAACACGAACAGCAATCAGCGACGAATAGGGAGACAAGGGTTTTTATCCTGGTTCAGGCCTCTCGGGAGAGATAATAGCCCTACGTCCAGCCTTTCTTTATATCAAAGAGAATTACAAGGTAGAATTCGACGAGATGAACAGGTCTCGGCGAGTATATGCGACAATGCGAAAGCTCTTGGCCGTAAATCCTGCCCTCTACACGCCGGGGCCCTGTTTATATAGTGTAAACGAACCGACCTACCGGAGGATAATCGGGCCGGGCTAACTACGAGATCGTAACGAACTCAGTACATGGCAAATACATCCTAGGGTAGATAAGGTAAACTCCAATTCTTGGGGATCACGACTCCTATTCCAATCCGGGAAACCACGTCCGGGTCTTCACGTGGCCGTCAGTAGAACTCTGTCGAGACGGAGTTCAAACACGATTCCTTGGCCATTACGCACCATGCCGGCCAGAAGGCATTGGCGGGACGATATGGGCGGATAGAACCTTCCAGGGAGCTGGGCCCTGGTAGGCTGTTCGATTGGGCCGTCAGAGAGTGGACCATGCCAATGGGCCGTGATTTTATCCCCGACAGCTAGCCCCCGAGACTCAAGTGGAATATCTCACCAGAGTGAGGTCTTTCTCTTGAGACTCCAAGTCACGAAGAGGGAAATTTTGCTGCTGCAGAGATTTGTAACAAGCGACCGAGCAGGTTAAGGTTCAACCGAGCAAGACTTGTTCGGGACCGGACAAACCGGATCAGTACCGAGCAACTCTGTTGCACCGAACAGGGAATCACATCTGCCCGAGCAGAGTACGCAGCCTTCAGTGCAGACACTAGAAAAAATAGCCGTTGGCAGATTCCAACGGTAACTTCGCTGCGCAGTGAAAACAGGCGACCGTTTTTACTTAGCCGTTGCGGTAAAAACTAGCCGTTTTATGGCAAAAATCCGTTGCAAAGCTGCTCATTTGGGCCTATAAAAGCACCCAAGCCGCACGCGGCTAGCCACTTCTGCTCTCACGCCTTTCCTTCCTAAGCCCTAATTCCAGCCGCGCTCAGCATCAAGCAACCAAATCCCACCACCAAATATGTTCGTCCAGCCCTGGGAACTACTATGGCTAAGTTCTCAGGCACTAGCTTGACCGAGGAGGACCTGAAGATTTGGGAGGAGGAAGGGCACATCGACACCGTAGAATGGAGGAAATTTGGGAGGAGGAACACCGAGCCGCTCGAGGGCGAGTTAAATCAACTTCGAGCGATTCGCCTTATTCGGGTTGAGGTCTCCCAAGAGCCACTTCGTGGAGGCCTTCTTCAACATCAGCAGTTTAGAGGTGACGAACCTCAATCCGAACTCCATCCTCCAGATGGCCGTCTTTGCACACCTGTGTGAGGGCTATCTGGGAATCGATCCGCCAGTGGGGCTGTTCCTTCACTACTACACAGTGACGAGGAGCAGCTCCGCCG
Organism: Raddia guianensis; assembly: GCA_036346415.1. Classification (NCBI taxonomy): domain Eukaryota; kingdom Viridiplantae; phylum Streptophyta; class Magnoliopsida; order Poales; family Poaceae; genus Raddia; species Raddia guianensis. Next base: position 48,793,988 of record CM070539.1, on the reverse strand, counting down.
CTTGGGTGCTACTACCTCAAGCTCCGAGCCACCGCTGACGACGCGCCGTACCCTCGTCCACCATTGCTCGACTCGGTTGGCGCATGGTGGATGAGGTGGTTCTACACCAAGCGGAGCGGCGACAGCGAGCTTGTCTTCACCGGACGAGCTCGTGAAGGAACTCAATGCCTCGGCCGAAGCTGTCAAGCGAGATTGGTACTGACGGAAGATTGCTTCCCTCGTGGGCCTCGGGCTCACGGACAGGGAGATCATCCACGACTTCACAGCGAACAGGATCTGTCCGCTGCGGAGGAGATCCTACCCCTTCTACAAGATAGAAGGATAGAAAGACATCACCAGGGAGAGCACCGGTAAGTGCCTTTAAGACTCAACCTTCACTTGGTGGTTCCATCCGAACAGGGACTAAAATGATCTTCTGTTCGGGCAGTGCAACCGACCGATGCATGGGTGACCGAGCAGGTCGACTCCATGCTCAAGGCCACAAAGAAGGACGGCGAGGTCACCGGCGAGGTGCCCTACACATGTCCGCGCAACGTACTCGTCCGCACACCAGAGGTAAAACACTTTCACCCGCTCGGCTTTGCAAGACTTGTACGGTTAAAGATGCTAACATTCGCTTCTCAAATGAACAGGAGGATCAGCTGATCCTTGGAGGGATCGTGGAGGAACTCTCCGGATCCGAAAAGGAGAAAGCAAGAAAGGGCAAGGCTAAGGTGGACATAAAGCCCAAGGTGGCGGCTGAACCGACGCGGAGCTCGCCGCGCCATGGCGGCCGCCAGCCCACGAAGAAGCCCCCTCAAGGCAACGAAGCCTTGCAAGCAAGCCAAGCACAAGACGGCCGAGGAAGTGGGCGACGACCAAGCCCCTCCCTCCTCACCGAGCAAAGCGACGAAGAGGTAAGGATCATGACCTTCTTGCTTAAACGCTATACGCAAGCTCACTCGGGCCGCATGGAACGACTGCAACAGGTCACCGAGCAGAGGAGGCTTGAGGAAGAGGTCACGCGCAAGAAAAAGCTTCTTGCGTTGCGCGAAAAGAGCGCTCAGCTCAGCAGGGAGCTGAGCTTGTCGCCGCGAGCATCCGGAGGCCAAGGCGAACAAGGAGCCAAGGAGCCCCCGAGGAAAAGCAGAAAAGTCATGACGACGAGAAGGAAGATCAAGTCCTCCGCAGCAGGTATGTAGTAATGAATCTTTCGACCTTACAACTTCCCTAAACGCGTTGGACCATGCTGCCCGAGCACCTGCACGGTGCGTCGTGAGCAGTAAGTTTAGCCAGCCTCAAGGACAAGCTGGCAGCGTGGAGCTTGCTCCCGCCGGGCTCCAGCGAGCAACTCGACGCGTTGAAGGGCGCGGTGGAGCGGCTGGAGGCGGAAGAGGCGGCGCACGGCGCTACTGATAGCGGGGCCAAGACGTTGGCTCCGCCAGCTGCCCGAGGTGGGACCGAGCAAGCGGTCCTACCGGGCACTTCGTCGCAGGGGCAGCCCGTCCCTGAAGCGATGGAGGTCATTGGCGAGCAGGGCGAAAGTCCCGCAGCCAAGGAGCAAGAAGAAAGCCACGAGCAGGGCGCACAAGCCACCCCGCCAGTGGAAGCTCCGGTGTCGCCCGGCGGAGCGGCACAGACCTTGCTCGAAGGTGATCGAGCGGAAGAAGAAGAAGGGCAGGAGCTCGGGGACGAAAGTTCTTCGCCCGTCACTCCTGCTCCCGAGCAAACGCGCTCCCGCAAGAAGAAGGAGCAAAGGAGACAACGGCAAGAACAACGCGCCGGTCTCATCCCGCACAGGCGAGGCTTCGTGACGCACGGTCTTGAAGATTGCCTGCGCCGGGGTCTGGAGCGTCGGCTTGGCAAGGTAAGTTCCAAAACCAAACCTAGTCCATTCGAGCTATATCAGCGCAAAGCCGCTGACTTGGTCTTCTCCCTCAGGTCTTGAAGAACACCATGGAGGACCTCGAGGAAGGCGTCACCGTCAAACGCAGCGATGTTCTGGCGAGCTTCCGAGAGCAGCTCCAAATGAGGGGGCTCGAAGGGGAGCCCTCTGCACCAGCCAAGAGCCGGAGCAGGCTGACGGCGAAGGTGAAAAGGCTCAAGGCCAAGTTGACCGAGGAGAGGCAATCCTCCGGGGCTCTTCGAGAAGAGGTCGAGGAGCTTGGCGCGCTAGCCGTGAGGGCAAACGCCGCGGAAAAAAGACAGGGCCGTACGAAATGGCTCGAAGAGCAGCTCGACGATACGTCTCGATGACGGAACCTGCTCGCGGCGGAAGTGAAGGACCTGAAGGCCCAGCTCGCCGAAGAGAGGCTGACTTTCGCGGCACTCCAGGAGAAGGTCTCCACCCTGTGGGTTTCATAGGAGTAGGCCGAGGAGACGCTCGGGCTGGCCGCGAGGGCGAGCACCGCGGAGAGAAGGGTCAAGGAGCTGGACAAGCAACTCAAGACCGTCGAGCAGCGAGCTAGTCAGAGCGAGGATCTGACCGAGCAGCTGCGCGCCAAGACCGAAGAGGTCAAGGCTCTCCGTGTAGATGTAGCGGAGCTGGCCAGGCACAGCAAGGAGGAAACCGATCGTCTCCGAGCTGAGGCCAGAGAAGGGTTCAAAACCCAAGGGGAAGTCCTGCGCCTCAAGGAAGTGATCGAGGAGCTCAAGGAGCAACTCGCTTCTAAGTAGCAATAGGGCTGTAACCCGGAAGGGACTTTTGTACCTGCAACTTTTGGTCAATGCAATAAAGACTTACCTTTTCCCTGCAAAGAAGAGCGGCAAAAAGATAAGAACGAACAGGAAACTAAGAGCAAGGCACAAAAGAAACCCTGAGAGAGGCTTACGAGAGCAGGCTTCGCCAAGTGGTTGTGCCGTGAGCGGTAAGTGCCTCTGCCGCGGAGGGCTTACGAGAGCAGACTTAGCCGCGAGGCTGGATGCCGTTTTACGCAACTCTAAGTTTAGGAACTTGTTAAAACTAGATACGGGCAGGAAAACCCTGAAGGTCAGAAAGCCAAGAGTTCGCAAGACCGGGCAGCCATCAAGTATTACCAGAAAGAAAGGGTAGTCTGAGAAGACAGGAAGTGAAAAGGGAGCAGGGGCCGCGAGAATTCATTCTTTATTGGATTGAACTTTACATGGCAGCCCGAGAGACTTGGACGAACTAAGGCGCGAAGTTTTACAAAAACGCAGAGCTAAGAAAACCAACGAAATACCTACACAAAGAACTTACGAAGCTGGTCGATGTTCCAAGTCTTTGGTCACTCTCTCCGTCCTCCATAGCCGGCGAACGGCCCCAGGCGGCGGTAAAGAAACGAGTGAATGGGCCCTCCCAACAGGAGTAAGCGTGTTGGCATTGGACGGAGTTACTCGACACGGCGCGAGAACAAGGTCGCCCGCCTTCAAGGACCTTGGTCGAACTGATTTGGCGGCGTCTTGCGTGAAGAGCTTCTTTGGTAGCGCGCCATTCTGACTTGTGCCCGGTCGCGTGTGTCTTCGAGGAGATCGAGTTCGAGCAGACGCTCTTGCTCAGAGTCAACTAAGTTGACCGAGCTCGTGCGAGGCGAGCCGAGTACTGCTTCGGCGGGCAAGATGGCTTCTGCACCTTAGACCAATTGGAAAGGAGTTTCCCCGGTTGCCCGGCTGGCTGTAGTGCGAACTGCCCAGAGGACGGAAAGGACTTCGTCAACCCAGGCTTTGTTGTGCTCACTGAGAGCAGCAAACACTCGCCGTTTGATACCCTGGACTATCTGTCCGTCAGCTCGCTCGATCGCTCCATTGCTCTGTGGATGTGCCCGAGGCGGCGAACCTTGGTACCCGGTATTCGCGATATTCTGGAATAGCCCGCTTCTGAACTGGGGACCGTTGTCGGTGATCAGCTTGTGGGGAATCCCGAAGCGCGTGATCACGTTGCTCTTAAAGAAGCGCACAGCCGTTTTAGCGTGGAGAGATGACACAGGCTCTGCCTCAATCCACTTTGTAAAAGTGTCAATGGCAACGAGCAAGTGTGTGCAGCCCTTATACCCCTTGGGGAACGGGCCGAGCAGATCTAGACCCCATGTGGAGAAAGGCCATGATGGGGGGATCGTTTGGAGCTCTTGGGCGGGCTTATGGGCCTTCCGGGCGTGGAACTGACATGTCCTGCACTTAGTTACCACATCCCGGACATCCTGTAACGTGGTGGGCCAGTAGTAGCCCATGCAAAACGCTTTGCCGACCAGAGTCCTGAAGGAGGCGTGGTTGCCACAGGCACTCTCGTGTATGTCCCTAAGAAGGAACACACCCTCCTGCTGCCAGATGCACTTGGAGAGAACTCCCAGAGCACCTTGACGGTAAAGGATGCCGTCCACAAGCTTGTATGGACTAGCACGTCTTATAAGCCGGGAACGCTCGGCTTCGTCGTCGGGTAGGGTCCCATCCGCAAGGTACCGGACAAATGGCGTTGTCCAATCCGCAGCCTGCTCGATAACGGAAGCAGCACCACCTATCTCTGTTGCCTCGTCCGGAGACGTGATTGAGGGCTTGTATAGGTGCTCAACGAGCACCCCTGCCGGAGCAGGTTCGCGTGAGGATCCAAACTTGGACAGCTGGTCGGTCAAGAAGTTATCCTTCCTGGGCATGAAGAGCACCTCGAAAAATCGAAAGTGCTGCTCCAACTTCCTCACCTCAACCAGGTATCGCGCCATTGAGTCATCGCAGCACTGATACTCCTTGTTAACCTGATTGATGACCAGCTGTGAATCTCCCTTCACAGTTAGCCGTTGGACGCCAAGCGACTTGCACGCTCTTAGTCCCACGAGGAGGGCCTCGTACTCATGGCGTTGTTAGTCGCCGCAAAGTATAATTGGATAGAATATCGAGTTGCTCTCCTTGAGGAGATGAGAACAAAACCAGCCCCAGTGTCCGGTCTTGCGAGCCATCAAAAACATGGTCCATGGGGGTTCTTCGGGTTGCTCGGGAGCTTCCTGGGATTTGGGCGGGCAAGTCCATTCTGCGACCAAGTCAACGGGACACGTGATTTAATAGCGATTGAGGCGAGAAATGAATATCAAAGTCTGCTAGTTCCATTGCCCACTTAGCTATACGTCCGTCAGCTTTCTTATTCCGTAGGATTTCTCCCAGAGGAAACTTGGTCGAGATCAGTATTTGATGCGCCTGGAAATAATACCGAAGCTTCCTGGAGGACATGAGCAAGGCATAGAGCAACTTCTGGACCTCAGGGTAACGCTCCTTTGATCCGTGAAGCACCTCGTCCACGTAATAGATTGATCGTTGGATGCCTTCCCTTTCCACCGTCAAGACCGCGCTCACCGCTTGTGGCGTGCAGCCAAGGTACAGCAAAAGCTGCTCGCCATGCCGTGGGGTAGTCAGGACGGGTGGGTTGGACAGGTATTGCTTTAGATCCTGGAAGGATCTGTCAGCCTCTTCCACTTGAAACCATTGTGCTTGCGCAGGGCCTTAAAAAAGGGCAGCCCGCGTTCGCCTTGACGGGAAATAAATCTGCTCAGAGCAGCCATCTGCCCTGTGAGGTTCTGAACTTCCTTGACGGTAGTTGGAGCCTGCATGTTTTCAATGGCCTCGATTTTTTCAGGGTTGGCAGAAATACCTTGCGAACCAATAACGTAACCGAGCAACATTTCAGATCGAACACCAAAGGTACACTTCTCTGGATTTAACTTTATTCGATGCCTGATGAGATTACGAAAAGTCTCGGCCAGGTCTTTTACATGATCTGGAGCATACTTGCTCTTTATAACTATGTCATCGACATAGACCTCCAGCTTCCTTCCGCGCTGTTCTAGGAAAGTCTTCTCCATTAAGCGCTGGAACGTGGCACCAGCATTGTGCAGACCGAAAGACATGGTCGTATAGCAGAAAGTGCCGAAGGAGGTGATGAAGGCAGTCTTCTCTTCATCCTCGGGGGAGATGCTTATTTGGTGATAACCGGAGTAAACATCCAAAAACTCAAAATTGGGCATCGCATGATCGCGTCGACCATTTGGTCTATCTGAGGCGGGAAGTTGTCCTTAGGACAAGCTGCATTCAAATCTGTGTGGTCGACACACATCCTCCATTTGCCGCCTTTCTTTTTCACGATCACAGGGTTGGCGAGCCACTCGGTGTGATCAACCTCGCGGATGAATCCAGCAGCGAGCAGCTTGCCAAACTGATCTTTGATGATCCCCTGCTTGAAATCCGAAAAGCGTCGAAGCTTCTGGCGAACAGGCTTTTATGCGCCGGATCGCCGGTTTGTGCTCGATAACCTCCTTGGGACTCCGGGCATGTCAGATGGCTCCCAGGCAAACACATCTGCATTAGCTCGGAGAAAGGCAATGAGCTCGCTTTCCTATTTGGGGTCCAGATTGGCCCCCAAGTGAACTGTCTTGGAAGAGTCGTCAAGAGACAGCGGAACTTCCTTGGTCTCTCCCCTGGTGGGCCAGAAACCATAGTAGCCTTGAGACTTGGTCTGCGGAACTTCGGGACCACGCGGTGGAAGCTGGTCGACCAGGGCAAGGGACTGCTCGTCGTAATCCAGAGCAGCTTTGTAGTTGCCCTTGACCGTGATCACGCCGCTAGGGTCCGGTATCTTCACGCAATGATATGCATGGTGTGAGACGGCCATAAACTTGCCAAGAGAAGGCCGGCCCAAGATCGCGTTATACGCGGATGGAAAGTCGACCACGTCAAACGTGATTAACTCTGTCCGGAAGTTGCTTGGGCTACCGAAGGTAACGGGCAGAACGATCTGTCCCAACGGCTTAACAGCTTCTCCCGGGACAATCCCATAGAAGGGCATTGCAACTTCCTTCAACTTGGAGCGAGGAATTTGCATCTCATCCAAGACCTTTGCAGATAGCAAGTCTAGAGCACTCCCGCCGTCGATCAGAACGCGGCCAACTCTAACATTGCTGATGGTCGGAGCGACCACCAGTGGGAGCCTCTGAGGCTTGGTCATCCCAGTGGGGCAATCCTCCTTAGAGAAGGAGATAGCGACCTCGGTCCACTTCAACGTCTCGGGCTGAGGCTTGCCCTTTTCAACGTTGTGGATCTCCCGGGCAGCCTCCTTGAGGCTGCGCCGAGAGGGGTAAGCCGAGGAGCCGCCGAAGATGACGGCGATGTGGTTCACGGGTTCCTGATATTCATCCTCATCGTCCCGATCACCACCATCGGCTTGGCGCTTGTCCTTGCCGGCATCACCTTTTTCGGGCAGGGTGGGCATTGGGTCCTTGCCGTTGTAGAAATCCTCGAACTTTGCGGCCCAGGTCCTGCAATGACGTGTATCATGCCCATAGTGTTGGTGAAACTTGCAAAATCGGTCACTTGGACCTTTCTTGCCTTGATTGCCTCCCTGGGAGGGCTTCTTGCCCTTATAGTTATTGTTGGGCTTTTTCTGCCCATCCTTGGGAGGAGGTGCGCGATCTATACCTGCGACGGTATTGTTCGCCTCAACTTTGTTCTTTTTCTTCTGGGACTTCTTGTCACCAGGAATGCTGCTGCTCTTCTTCTTCTCATCCACACCAGGCTGGGCGGGCAGCTCGCCCTTGTCGAACGCCTTCTTGTACTGAACGCGCTCTGCCGCATTGGCATAGCGATCAGCCGCCTTGAACAGGTCGTTGGCGGTCCAGGTCTCGTTGATCTCGAGATCTTGGGTGAGCCGCTCGTCGCGGACTACGTTTTTGAAAGCGCGGACAACGAATTCGTCCGAGATGTTCGGGATCGTGTTGTGGATCTTAATGAAACGCTTCACGAAATTACGGAGGGTCACCTCGTTCATCTGGATCATCTGGTGCAGATCATCCTCCTTGCCTAGACGCACGTAACAATACTGGAAATTGGCGATCAGAGCGTCACAAAGCTGGTTCCACGAGCGGATGGAACCCTCTTGCTGGTTAAACAGCCATGTCCAAGCAGCGCCCTCGAGGACGGTCGGGAGGGGTAATTAGCCATGACTAACTCGTCACCTCCGGCAGCCACGATGGCGGTAGCGTAGATGGAAAGGAACTCCTCTGGGTTCTGGGTCCCGTTGTACCTCTCCATGTGACCGGGCTTGAACTTGGAAGGCCACCTGACAGCGCGGAGCTCATCAGAAAAAGCCTTGCAGCCCAAGGTGTACGCCCGACTACCTTCTCCTGCAGAACCTAGCCTTGAGAAGACGTTGGTTCTGTTGCCCAGAGGAACTCTAGCTGAACGGGAAGATTCTGCCTGGAGGAACTCTCTCCGGGACAAGCCTCCGCGTTCCTTCCTCGTGGTCGCAACGATGCGTTCTTCCCTAGGGAGTCGTCCGTGATCGTCGCGTGCACGTTTGCTCCTATGGTCGCGATGACCATGAGGGCTCAGTGAGCGTCGTCGTTCACGGGTATCCTGTTTGTGATGAGTCGACCTCCGGCGGTGACGATGGTCACGCGATGTGTCGGAGCGCTCGCTTTCTGAATCTCTCCGGGCAAGTTGACTGCGTTGCCCGGAGGAGGTGTTAGCTTCACCCATGGACTTAAGGCCCTCGGCCATCCGTTCTAGGTGAGTAGCGACAGTATCGCCCATTCAAGCGAGATCAGCCTGGTTGGTGGATCTTATTACCGAAGGCATGGCTTGAAGTCATTCCCGACTATGCTCGAGGGGTCCTGGGATCCCTGAGGCGTCCGCGTCTTGCCCGACCGTGGTGCAGTTCTGTGAGGATTCGCCCCAGTAGGATGAACTGCCGGGGCTTGGTGCAGGTACGCGAGGCGGGTCGCGTCGCTGACGCGTGCACCGATCACGAAACTGCGCCAAGGTTTTGTTGATTGAGGCATCCAAACTACGGCGAACAACCTCCTGTTCGCGAGCAGCCTGTGCATCCACATCTGGTCGTCGAGCGGAATCGACATGCTCGACCACCTCGGCTGCCGTGGCTCGACAGGTCTCTGGAGTTCTGCGCCGACCATGTTGATCTTTGCGGCGGCGCGCGCGGCGCGCGAGACGGCGTCATCACCGTGTCTCCACAGGAAGAATCAACCGACATCTTGGAATCCGAGAGATCTAGACCATCGTTTAGATCGTCGGTTCCGTAGTCATCGTCAATGACGGGAGTGTGATCTGAGACCGTTTCCGGAGTATAGTCCGAAACTGCTGTCCCAGATACAGAAAGCGATCGAGATCGGACAGATCGATCTGATCCGACAGGGGATGAGACATCCTGTCCTTCTGAGTCGTAGTCCTCAGGAAGAGATCTCTGGTCGCTAAATGAGTTCGACATGCTCGATCTCCTGGCTCCCCACGGACGGCGACAACTGTCGACGGTTGAGATATCGATCTCAAGTCAACTAAGGTTCTTGAGAAGGGGAGATAAGAGACACGCCGAACAACACGAACAGCAATCAGTGACGAATAGGGAGACAAGGGTTTTTATCCTGGTTCAGGCCTCTCGGGAGAGATAATAGCCCTACGTCCAACTTTTCTTTATATCAAAGAGAATTACAAGGTGGAACTCGACGAGATGAACAGGTCTCGGCGAGTATATGCGACAATGCGAAAGCTCTTGGCCGTAAATCCTGCCCTCTACACGCCTTAGGGGCCCTGTTTATACAGTGTAAACGAACCGACCTACCGGAGGATAATCGGGCCGGGCTAACTACGAGATCGTAACGAACTCAGTACATGCCAAATACATCCTAGGGTAGATAAGGTAAACTCCAATTCTTGGGGATCACGACTCCTATTCCAATCCGGAAACCACGTCCGGGTCTTCACGTAGTCGTGCAGAACTCCTGTTCGAGACGGACTCAAACACGATTCCTTGGCCGTTACGCACCATGCCAGCCAGAATTCGCTCGGCAGACGATATGGGCGGATAGATCCTTCCAGGGAGCTGGGCCCTGGTAGGCTGTTCGATTGGGCCATCAAGGAGTGGGCCATAGCAATGGACCGTGATTTTATCCCCGACAACAGGTGCGCACCCTACGGTCTGTCAGCGCAGGACCCACTTCCTGGCCTATGGTGGCGGCAACAGTATGTGGCTTGATGGAAAGAGCATCTTCTTCATATTGTGCTTGATTTGGACCGGGTCTTGATAGCTGCGCACTGCCCGTTGAGGGTGGGCAGCGCTTCCGTATGCTTCGGGGACCACACCCCAAGCTTGGGGGAGCTTGAACCCGAGCTTAGGGAAGCTCGACTGGACGGGGCAAAAAACTTATCAAATTGGCCTTATCTCATTTCTCAACTTCCCATCCCTTAGCACTACTTAACTGCCATTGATTTCTCCACATCCTTCCAAACTACTGGGCAAAAATCTCGCCATACTGTAACATCCCAAATTTTTAAAACCAATTTGGCACGTTAATAATTTCTTAAACTGCATAATTTTTAAAAAAAACATAAAATATTTATTATGTATTGCATCATGGCATCATCATTGCATGAATCGTCCTTGAAATAAAATTTGCAAAGTGAAAACCTTTTGGCGAAATATAGTATTTTATTTGTTATATAAATATTTCGTTAAAACAAAATCCTAAAGTTATTAATTTAAATTGTATACTAAAAGGCAAAATTGTTTCTCCAAGGGTTGTGGTGTCTAGAAACTATTTAAAGATAGTTTCCTTTTGGAATTAAATTAGAAATGCTTAATTGTGAGAGGACTTTCCCTCGGCCCATTTCCCTGGCCCGCGCTCCTCTCCTCCTATTCTTTCTCCTCCGGCTTGGGCCTCACTGCTCCGGTCCACCTCATCCCGCGAGGCTCTCTCTTGGTTGGGCTGCGGTTCAGCCCAACTCTCTGCTCCGGCCGCACCTCTCTTTTCTTCTCTCTGTTGCCTCGCTGACATACGGGCCACACTCCGTGGACCCCGCCCGTCAGCTCTATCCTCTACCTCCTGATTCCCTTTCCATCGACTTCGTGTTTCTCAAATTTTTTCCCCTACTCTCCCCGAGCTTCCGTACCTCCACGACCCGCACGCCATCCCAGGCTCGCGTGGGAGGGGTTCCTTGCCCATCAGCACCGCACTCGCGTCCCCCGCACGCCAACGCTACCCCGTCGCCCCGTCTCGTCGTTCGCCGTCTTATCGCCATGGCCGTCATCGTGTCCGAGCTCCCATACCGCCACAGTGTCTGTCCTCGCGCCGCTGTGCTCGCCGGTAGAGCCTTCAATGCAAAGCGTTGCCGCGGGGTGCGCCGCTCTATGAATAAATCTAAAGCACATACAATTTACAAATTGACCCCCAATTTAAAGCACTAATCCCGGCCAGGATCCCCATGGAATGGTGGAGATTTAGTTCAGAGATTAGTCTCCCCAAACAAGGTCTAAGAAGCTTGCCTCGCACATGAATCTAGAATAAATCATGTAGTCATTCGACTACTCTAGCACACACAAAATTTCCAGTTTATCATCACTTAGGCTTTCTCCGACATTAGTTCTTAAATTTGGTCCCCTATAGCCTCATATATAGGCTTCCTTTAAAAAGATTCTTTCCCTATATTTCTCTAATCTCCAACAACGTTCCCTATATGAAGAACTGTATAGAGGAAGGAGAGAGAATCCCTACATATAAGGGAATGGAGAGAAATTATCTATTTTAGGAAGAAATAGGGAACGCTGTTGAAACACATATGGGAAGAATCTGTTCTCTATTTTGGGGTAGAGGGTGCTCTTAGGAAGCCTGTTGGAGACAGCCTTAGCAGCAGACAGAGATCAGACAAAGGTACCTCGTGGGCAGGCGGCAGAATGATCCGGGTGGCAGGCAAAGATAAGCGATGAGGGATACACAACGAAGAACTCGATCCTGGAGGCGGCGACGTGGCCAATAAAGTGAGAACGGTGGCGGCCGACGGCTAAGGAGAGGTGTAAACCGTAGAGGGCGAGTGGAGTGAGGTTGAGAGGGGGCCCTCCAATAGGTATAGGTAGGATGGGCCGAGGCTTGATTTTTTAATATTTCATATTTTCAAATTTTCAAATAAATAAATAATATTAATTTTATTAAAATTCAATAAATAGACGCACATCATCGTTCCATCGAGTAGGATATAAATCTCGCCCATTTAGGCGTTGTCTTGACAGCGTTAAGTAGCTTAGCGAAGCGCACAAGATTCAAATTTCCTATGAAAGACGCCTTAAGAACGCTGCTAGTCACACGCTACGGCGACGCTCTACGCCGAAACGCACACGCTCTTAATTGACAATATTTATATTTTTCGCTAAACTATCAGACGGAATGGGCACCGAGGCAGCCGTAGGCTATACAGAGACAAAACCCGCTAGTTTGTTTGGCGGAAATCCCACCAAACCAAATGGCAGAATTTAAATTTGGAGAGATCACAAAGCCACATGTTCCAACGTAGCATAGAGCTGGTGCATGCAATGCTATAAATATGCCTATCCTTTGCTTGTCATTGACTACCAACTATGACTTCCTTAACCGCCATTTCCTTTGATGAGCTAGTTGGGTAACGACTTTAACCTTGCTTAGTGCGTAAAACTTGCTTAGACTTGCTTAGTTTCAAAATTATTCTTAGGCAGAAATGTCGTGTAACGGTGAATCAATACTCATCGTACATTCTTTTATTCACTTAAACCGATGGCATATAACCGTTAGAATTGGTAGCTGAGATTGGGTTGATGACTTGTGCATGCTTGATGTGCGATGGTGCGTTTGGGTTTGGGATGGTCGGTTGGTCAGAAATGGTTATAGTTTTATGCTATGGAAAAATCGGGTTGTGCCGTTGTGGTGATGATGAGATTGAGTAAGATGTTACCCCGAGGGGGAAATATGCTAACGAGGTCCGGCTTGAGTGCTCTGCGAAGCTGAATGTCTCTATGGAGTTGAACAAGTAAGAAATAATGCTCCGCGGAGCTAAATGAGTAAGAAGGAATGCTTCGAGGCGCTGAGTGTGAGAATATGGGCTAGAAGGACCCTTGTGCTAGGTATAGAGTACGCTTGCCTAGGAGGAGTGCAAATAACACACGTAGCAGTATGCTGACATCAAGGGATGGTTCCAACATAAAAGTATGCCTATCGCGCGGTAGCACAAGTTTGGTGCGCTAGTGGCATGTGGTCGGCGAAGGCACCTTGGGCCCACTCTTGGGTGACCAGCTTGGGTTGTAATTAGGGTTACTTGACCACACATCATGGAGCCATGAGATTAGGTCAAGACCAAAACACTTTAGGGCTGTGACCCGTGAGACTAGTTTGGGTCGGAAACCCTCCTAGGTCAAGACCGGTCACTTCGGTATCATGAGGCTAGATTAAGTGTGCAGCCCTCCTAATTAAGTCAAGAACGGGCCTACAATGGGATGTTGCTCCCGGATAAGATGGTGAGTGTTGAGAAAAGTGATTGGTAATGTTGATCTAGATGAAATTAAGGATAAGGTTAGGCTAAGGTTGTGAGGGTAGGGTTGGTTATGATAAATGGTTATTAGACAAAGAAGACCCTATTATTTATTCAAGACTAATCAATAAATAAATGAGCTAGATACGGTGGTTTAAATTTTTTTAAAAAACCGACTTTATGCAAATAAAAGAACATCATCCCTTCCCTTGAAGCCTTTATCAATAAATGCATTAGGATTGTTAACCAGTCAGAGTTTAGATGACACTAACCTTGCATGCTCATACTCTGTTATATGGTGGTTATGATGTGGACCTTTACGCATGTCACGAGGAGGATCCGAGCTTCGGTAGCCATGATGAGATTTAGGCCTTGTTCTTTTCAGCGTATTGTTGCGTTGACGTAACACTGTAGCAAATTTGAGAGCCTTCGAAAAGTGGCCTAAAGATTATAAAAAAATAATTTAAAAATAGTTTTAGGATCTTTGGAAGGACGACTAAAAGCCATGAAAAAATCGTTACAAATTATCACAACATATAGGCTATATAAAAATAACAAAATTTGCTACAGTAATACGCAACGGCACGATACGCTGAAAAGAACAAGGCCTTAATGTTTGCATGGATGCACGACCATTAGAGATCCTTTTGAATCATCTTTTGTTCCGCTGACGTTCACAAACTCTGATTACTCTTTTCTAATAAGGCATATGGCTATTCGATCTTACTGTCACTGAGCCCGTGGGTTGAAACTATGTTATGAAATATTTTAAATGATGATTTCTTATATATAAAATAGTATCCGGCCATGTATTATTAAGGCGCTAGCGCATCGACTTAGGGACGGTGCATGGATGTTAACGAGGGCGATTTATTACAATTTTATTAGATTTGAAAACAAATTCAATTCCATGAAATTCACTATGCTAGTAACTAGTTATTTGTGATTGTCCTCCTTGTCAGTGGGCGAACAGTTGCAGTGTTGGTGTTTTCATTTGCTCCGAAAATGAAAATGCTTTCCATATATTTAAAGAAGAAGAATTATGCTGCTGTAGTAACCGGGCCGTGAGCAATACTGGGCTGACCTCTTCGGCCCGCTAGCATCGGCTCATTTGATCACGCGACATGGCCTGCAGCCTGCTAGGCTCGGCTGGGGGAGGCTAAAGGGTTGAGAAAGGAAAAGGCGAGATTTTGGGGCGGCTGGTACGAGTAGGAGAGATGGCGTCGCCGGCGCCGGCGCCGGCGGTTCTGCCGGTGGGCTTCCGATTCCGCCCAACCGACGAGGAGCTGGTGCGGCACTACCTCAAGGCGAAGATCGCCGGCCGCGTGCACCCCGACCTCGTCCTCATCCCCGACGTGGACCTCTCTACCTGCGAGCCCTGGGACCTCCCGGCCTTGTCCGTCATCAAGTCCGACGACCCCGAGTGGTTCTTCTTCGCGCCCCGCGACCGCAAGTACCCCGGTGGCCACCGCTCCAACCGCTCCACCGCCGCCGGCTACTGGAAGGCCACCGGCAAGGACCGCCTCATCCGCTCCCGCCCCGCCGGCACCCTCATCGGCATCAAGAAGACCCTCGTCTTCCACCGCGGCAGGGCCCCAAGCGGCCGCCGCACAGCCTGGATCATGCACGAGTACCGCACCACCGAGCCCCAGTTTGAGTCAGGCCAAAACGTACCGACCAACTCTCTCTCCCTCCATTTTCCGTTCTAGTGTTTCCTTGCTCGTATGCACAAGTAGCACAAGCTTATATCTTGGATCTCCATTCCTGCTTGTTGGTGCAAATTGCAATTCGCTGACGATTCCAAGAACAGCAAAAGATCCTATTTGAACAAATGCATATTATGCTACTTTCAGGGTAGCTTCGTTCTGTACCGCCTGTTTAACAAGCAAGAGGAAGAAACGCCAGCGTCCAATTCAGAACACAAGGAGCAACAATCTCATTCCTTGTCTCCATCCACATCTTCTCCAGGCAAACCGCAGAATGACGCCAGTGCTGTGCAAACGGCCATGGCCTCGATAATTAAAGCTGAGCCTTTGCCGTATGATTTGAGCCAATTGACTGCAACCCAAACAGTTTCCAGCAATGCTGATTACTCCATGGCCTATCTTACAGCTGCCGCTGACAAAGAGCAAACAACAGCTCAGGTAATTTACTTATTTCTTTTTCTATATTTTGCTTTGTGCTTCATGTAAATAGAAAATGTCTTTGTAAAAACATAGGAAGCTGCTTTTATGGATGCATTAGCTCGGCTTCCAGACCTACAGCCTGAGCAAAGATACTATGGACTCCCTAGCGTCAGTACTCCGATGTGCCCTTACACAGATCATCCTTTTGTTGGCAATGTGGGTGAGCAAGATCTTTCAGCATATTTTGACAGTACGATATCTGACCGGGATCTGCAAGCCTTGTTGCTTGATCCAGCTTATGCTAAAAGGGATAAGAACAGCCCCTGTGGGAATGTCACGTCCAACCCTACTTCTGTAATTACTTTGACCAATAACTCAAACAACAAGGGGCTACCTGAGGACAGTTTCAGAAAAATTGATCCAGATCAGGTGCTCCTAGTTCAGATTACTATGCTTTATTATTTACTCTTTGTCAATGTTGACATCTTCATCTGAACTCTTTCGTCCCTCCTATTCCCTTTTCTAAACAAAGCGTGCAGACGACCCTGATGCTATTTTCTGCTCTTCTGGAATCAGTACACTACAAACAGATGCAGATGGTACTAGTCATGAAAGAAGAGAACAAAATAACTTGGTTTACAGTGAAGCGGTACAGGGATCCCATATGTGCAGCCAGTATCAACTACAGCCTGCATTTGATCCTCAAACGGAATCACAAAATAGTGGAGCCTTCTGCTATGATAGCTCATGGACTCCATATCCCCATTATTTGGTCAACACTATGGCAGAATCAAGCAGTAGTAGCATGATACATTCAGATCCCTTTAACGTTCAAGCAGACTGGCCAGAAGCACCTTCAATCCAGAATTTTACTGTTTCAGACCTTATTGATCCACAACAAGGGACTGCTGCAAGAAGGATCCGCCTTGTGTGCTCTGTTCAGAGAGCATCAACCTCTCAGTCTGTATTAACTCCTCTTTTGGGAAGTGAAGATGAAGCTGCGTCATGTTACAGCACAGACAGTTTATCCAACAACCATAATGAGGATTACATTGATTCAGCTTCCCAAAATATGGTAGGATCCTACTTTATCATCTTTATATTTTACTTGTAATAGTATTCACTGGGTTGAAATGGTCTTGCTCAGGCTGGAGAACTAACACATACTCAGCAAAGTGGGGATATCCCTACTCAAGTAGGTTACTCAGTGGAAGTCACTGGCAAGCTGCAGGATTTATCATCTAATGGTAATAAATTGTTGTTTGCATTCAATTCATGGTAATGACAATCAGATGAAAGTGTCAAAAAAAGGACAGTCAGAAGTGACTTTTAATGTACAGGTGTTTTTTTTTTCTCAATCTTGCGTACTGCAAGTGTAAAGTTGGTCTCACTAATCATGAGTGGCCCATCTAACTAGTATATCATCACATGGATCTGCCTCTAGGCCTCAACCATCTAACTAGCTAATTTTGAAAAGATTACATCACTTTGAGAATTGAGATGTTATTAATACTTACCGAAGGCAACTATACTTTAAAATTTGGAATAAGTCAATTTTACATATATGAACTATCGACGAAGTACACTTGACCCCCCAAGCTATAAAATGGTCTATTTCACATAGCTCAATTATGAAATCCGGAGAAACCATAAACATATGATGGTTTTAAAGGTGGTTTTGCCATTTATAATTTGAATAACTTCATTGTACGCTTCTGAATTAATTTTTGTAAGCAACGATGAAAAGGATACCGCAATTCAATCCACTTCTGAATTAATTTTTAAAAATATGAATGAACCTTAAAACTGTAAAAGAATATTAAATTTTTTTATGAAAAATATCCATTTGTTTATGATTTTCTTTGATGTTTAGGAGGTTTATTGGGCTTAGTTTGAATTTTATTAATAATTTGAGGTTGTAAAATGTAATTATTTAAATTAGAAAGAGAAAATTGCACCATTAGTCCCCAAACATGTCCATATAAATTCGTAAGTATCGAAACCGCTTATTTAGGTACCCGAACTTATAAAACCGTTGCAATGAGGTCCATAGGCTGGTTTTACAGGTTGTTTTGGTGATGTGGATTGCCCTGTCAGCGCGTACGTGACATTTTTCTTTTTCTTTCTTACTGTTAATGTGGGACCTACTTGTCATCTCTCCCCCACCTCTCTACCTCTCCTCGCATGCACGTACGTGAGAGCTCCCACATTAAAAGTAAGAAAAAAAAGTCATGTAGGTGCTGACATGACAGTGCACATCACCAAAACAACCTAAAAAACCAGCCTATAGATATAATTGCAATGCTTTCGCAAGTTTGGTTATCTAAATAAGCAGTTTCGATACTTACGGATTTATGTGCACACGGATTTATGTGCACAAGTGGGACAAGTTTGGGGACTGATGGTGCAATTTTCTTAATTAAAAAATAGCAAAAACCACTTTTAAAACTAACATATGTTGATGTTTGTTCGGGTTTTGATAGTTGAGATATGTGCAATGGACCATTTTATAGTTTGGAGGGTTAAGTGTACTTTGTTTATAGTTTAGATATGTAAAATGAATTTTTTCCTTAAAATTTGAAGTTAATATCTGAGAAAGAGAGAGGAATAGTGAGCATTATAGGAAAAATACGGGCATTTTGTACTGATTATTACTTCATTTTTGTGCGCAGTAGTTTAGAACTGTAATCTTGTGAAACATTTCTGAAAAAGATTGCTTTAGAGACATGGATATTTTGCTTGTGTCCAGTGTCCTCCTGGATCTGTACCTGAGATTTTGTTATATTTGTTCTACAGAAGACATATTGCCACATACTAAGCTGCCTCTTGGAGCCAGTCTCAAGCAGAGGCTGAAGCACGAATCTGCAGAGACCACTCAGAGTGCACACGAAGACATTCTGCAGAACACTAACCGCGTGCCTGGAGAGCCATCTTGGGAATCAAGAAAACAGCGTGCGTTAACAGGTTCTGCGCAGATGCTCTGGCTTGCTCTTCTGGTGATGGCCCCATTGCTTGTGTTGGTTGGTGTATGGAAGTCGCTTAATTGGTAACTTGCATAAAGGGATCGTGGTTGTAGGATTAGCGTTGCTCATGTATATATTATGATGGCTTAACTTTGAGATTAGGTACCTCGGAGCTGTTATGGAAAGTAGTTGGTTATTGTAACTAAGGACCTTCATATGTGAGTGCTGATTTACTTAGCAACTCTGCGCATTTTATGTATGTTAGGCGGCTGTGGTTATATCATTGCATCAATCATGTTAACTTATAACCCATGCTGTTTTTTCACCAAGCGAGAATTAACTGTTAAGGATATATCTAGGCCCATAGAGGTCCAGGCCCATGAGGCCCATATTGAGTGTATATAAACACCCAAGTCTGCTGTACAAAGTATCTTCTTGTTCTATTCTTCTCCCCAAAGGTAACATGGTATCAGAGCATGGTCTAGGATTAGGATTAGGGTTTCACTAATCTAATCTAATCAGATCCATCGTCCATCACCACCGTCGCGGTCTAGGCTGCCCCAGGCCGCCGTCATCATGTCATCTCGAGGCATTGTCGCGTCGTCGTCTAGGCCGTCATGGTCAAGCATTGTCGCGGTCTAGGCTGGCCGTCGAGCCGCCGTCCGCGTCACCTCAGTGTCGCCGCGTCGCCGCCCCGTCATGTCACCTCTGTGTCGCCGTCGCGGTCGCCGTCTAGCTTCGTTCGATGTTGCGATCGCCCGTCGCGGTCTAAGCGGCCTCTTGTCGCCGCCGAGCCATTTCGCGTCGCCGTCGTACTCCGCCCACGGACGTCATCTTCAAGCCGCCGCCACAGCCTCGCCGTGGCCGTCCAGATCTCGCCGTGGCCGTCTGCAGCTTGCGGTTGTCTTCAAGCCACTCGAGGTCGCCGTCTGAAGCTTGCAGTGGCCGTCCAGATCCGTCAGATCCAGATCCGTGGTGAATCTCGCCTCGTGTGTCTCTCGGTCGTCTATAGCGTCTCTCTCCATTTTTCCTCCGAGTCAAGGTTGAGGTATCGCATTGTGCTATCAGTATTCTTGCCCTTGTCTTACCTTTGGTTGCTACTCCTGCTTTGTTGCCGGCCAGAGGACAGTGGACAGCACCCTAGTTTGGCTATTGAGGATGTCTCAGTCAAATGTTATTGCTATTGACATCAAGCTTGACGGGTATAATTATCGTGAATGGGCGTTCTCTGTCAAAACTGTGTTGAGAGGCTATGGCTTAGCCTCTCATCTAACTGATGAACCACCTGCTGCAGCTAACAAGGATGCCCCACCTACTTCTGAGGCCAAAGCACTAAAGGATTGGCACACGGATGATGGCAAAGTGATGAGTGCCATTGTCACTAGCATTGAACATTCCATGAGAATGAGTCTAGAACATCATGAGTCGGCAAAGGAGATGTGGGATTATCTCAAAAAGAGGTATGTTCAAGAAAGTGGTGCTCTTCAATACACTCACATGAAAGGCATTCATGGTATTCAGCAAGGGGATATGTCTGTGGATGACTACTATACAACATTTAATCGTTTCATGGGTCCTTTGATATCCATGGTGCCTAAGAGTACTTCAGCGTGTGCGGGTTGTGATGCTAAGGACAAATTTCTGGACAACTCCTTCATGTATCAGTTTGTTATGGGAGTAAGGTCAGAATTTGAGCTTGTTCGCACACAATTGCTCAATAATCCCACTACTCCATCTCTTCTGAAGCATTATTCGCCTCGATTCTGTGAAGAGACACGTCTTCGTTCTCTATCGCCTACCTCTTCAATTCCTCATGATAGTGTGTTGGTCGTTTCCCAAAGGCCTAAAAGTGGCACCTCGGAGGTGTTCGCACTCATTGTAAGAAGGTTGGTCATCGTGCGGACAAATGTTTTCTCTTCATCCAGAACAGTTGGCTGAGTATCGTGCTCGTCGTGCTACCCGAGGTCGTGGGGTTCCTACGCCAACAAAGTTTCATGTGTTGTTGTTCTTGCATCTCGGTCTCGGACACTCTTGCTAAGTCTTGGGTTCTGGATTCGGGTGCCTCCTTTCATGTGACTTCTGATAAGTCTCAGTTGGTTGCATGCAAACCGATCAATGATGGTGCTTCTGTTCAGACAGCTGATGGTACCTCTTGTCATATCATCCATCAGGGTGTTCTTTGTACTTCTCATTTTTCAGTACCCGCTGTTTCATTTGCTCCTAAGTTATCCATGAATCTTCTCTCAGTAGGTCAAGTTACTGACCTAAACTGTTTTGTTGGTTTCGATGACTCATCTTGTTTTATTCAGGATCGTCAAAGCGGGGAAGTGATTGGGACTGGCCATCGCCGTAGAGGTTCTCCAAGCCTCTACATCATGGACACATTGTGTCTTCCATCCTCCAATGCATCTGTTCCTCGTGTGGCTTCCACCACGTCGTCATCCACTTCTTCCTTCGCCAAGTGGCATCATCGGCTTGGTCATCTATGTGGATCTCGTCTATCCACTCTAGTTCAGCAGGGTCGTTTAGGTCCTATTTCTGTTGAGTCTACTTTTCATTGTCAGGGTTGCAAGCTTGGTAAACAGCTTCAACTTCCATATTCCACCAGTGTTTCTTTCTCTGTTAAACCTTTTGATTTAGTTCATTCGGATGTGTGGGGACCTGCCCCTTTTGTTTCGAAGGGTGGTCATAGCTATTATGTTATTTTCATTGATGATCACTCTCGATATACATGGATATATCTTATGAAACGTCGCTCTCAGTTATGTTCAATATATCAGTCCTTTGTTCGCATGGTGCATACCCAATTTTCTACTGCTATTAAAATCTTTCGTTCTGATTCTGGTGGTGAATATTTGTCATCTGCTTTTCGCCAGTTTCTCATTTCTGAGGGTACCCTTCCTCAGCTCTCCTGTCCTGGTGCTCATGCTCAAAACGGTGTTGCGGAGCGAAAACATCGTCATCTTATTGAGACTGCTCGCACACTTCTTATTTCTTCATTTGTTCCTTCTCATTTTTGGGGAGAGGCAGTCTCCACAGCAGCTTATCTAATTAACCGGCAACCTTCATCTAAACTAGATGGCAAGTGTCCTGGGGAAGTTCTTTTTGGTACTCCTCCTAACTATGATCATCTTCGAGTTTTTGGATGCACTTGTTATGTTTTGCTTGCCCCTCGTGAAAAGACTAAATTGACTGCTCAATCTGTGGAATGTGTTTTCCTGGGGTATAGTTTTGAGCATAAAGGTTATCGCTGTTATGACCCTTCTGCTCGCCGCATGCGAATTTCTCGTGATGTGCATTTTGATGAGAGTCGTCCTTTCTTTTATAATCCTTCCACTCATTCATCATCCTCTTCATCTTCCATAGATTCCACCTCCTTTCTTTGTCTTCCTCCCATTAGTACTGATCCTCCTGCTCCTGACCCTATTCCTACTACAGATACTCTTGCCCCTGATTCTCCACCATGCACGCCTGTTCCCACCACTACCACTCCTCCGATTTCCATTCCGATGCATCCACTTTTCACACAAGTCTATACTCGTCCTTTCCTTCGTCCTTCTGATCCTGTGTCCATTTATGTTCCCTCGGCCAGTCCTGACGCTCCAGCTTCTGATGATTCTGATCATTCTGATGAGTTGCCTGTTGAGCGCCGATATAATCTTCGTGATCGTGCTACCATTGAGGCACCAGATCGGTTGGGTTTTCCTCGTGTGAGTGCTGCTGTTATTTCTGAGCCAACTAATTTTAATGATGCCTCAGGAATTCCTGAGTGGGAATCGCTATGTCTCAAGAGCTTGTCTGACTTGATCGTCACGGGCACTTGGGATCTTGTTCCACTCCCAACTCATGTCAAACCTATAACATGTAAGTGGGTGTACAAAATTAAAACCAAGTCTGATGGTTCAATTGAAAGATTTAAAGCTCGCCTTGTGGCTCGAGGTTTTCAACAGACTCAAGGACGTGATTATGATGAGACACATGCTCCTGTGGCCCACATGACTACAAGGCGTACTCGATAGTGTGGTTCCGCTGCTCGCTCTTGGTCTATATCTCAGATGGATGTTCAGAATGCCTTCCTTCATGGGGAGCTGCA
Source organism: Raddia guianensis (assembly GCA_036346415.1). Taxonomy (NCBI): domain Eukaryota; kingdom Viridiplantae; phylum Streptophyta; class Magnoliopsida; order Poales; family Poaceae; genus Raddia; species Raddia guianensis. The sequence continues at coordinate 48,771,552 of CM070539.1, read as the reverse complement.
TGAGGAGGTTTATATGCATCCACCACCAGGTGTTCATGCTCCTCCGGGTCATGTCTGTCGACTTCGACGTGCTTTATATGGTCTCAAACAAGCTCTCCGTGCTTGGTTTGAACGGTTTGTTTTGGTGATAAAGTCAGCTGGTTTTTCTCAGAGTGATCATGATCCAGCTTTATTTATTCACCTATCTCCGCGAGGTCGAACTTTGCTTCTTCTCTATGTTGATGACATGTTGATCACGGGGGATGATATGGAGCATATTGCCCAAGTGAAACATCAACTTGGTGAACAATTCAAGATGTCAGACTTGGGTCCTCTCAGTTATTTTTTGGGTATTGAGGTTTGCAATACAACGAAGGGGTACTATCTTTCTCAATCCAAATACATACAAGATCTTATTGCTAGGTCTGGCATTTCTGATGATCGCACGGCTGCAACACCAATGGATCTTCACTTGCAACTACGTCCTAATGATGGAACACTTCTTGAGGATCCTTCTCGATATCGACATCTTGTTGGCAGTCTTGTGTATCTCACTGTTACTAGACCTGATATTGCTCATGCAGTTCATATCTTAAGTCAATTTGTGAGTGCTCCTACTTCAGTTCATTATGGTCATCTGCTCCGCGTTTTATGCTATTTGAAGGGGACATCATCTCAGTGTTTGTTGTATGCTCGATCTAGCCCTCTTCAGCTTTATGCTTACTCGGATTCCACTTGGGCAAGTGATCCGACTGATCGTCGTTCTGTAACTGGCTATTGTGTTCTTCTTGGCACTTCTCCTTTGACTTGGAAGTCTAAGAAGCAGACAGCTGTATCTCGATCCAGTACTGAGGAAGAGCTTCGAGCTTTAGCCACTACCACCTCAGAGATTGTATGGCTTCGGTGGTTGTTAGCTGATTTTGGAGTACCGTGTGATACCCCCACGCCTCTTCTATGTGATAATACTGGAGCCATACAGATTGCTACTAATCCGATGAAACATGAGCTTACAAAGCATATTGGTGTTGATGCTTCATTCACTCGGTCTCATTGTCATCAGAAGACCATTGCTCTTCAGTATGTGTCATCAGAATTGCAAGTGGCGGACTTCTTCACTAAACCACAGACTCGAGAGCAACATCGTCTTCATCTACTCAAACTCAATGTTTCGAATCCTCCTCTTCCACCTTGAGTTTGAAGGGGGGTGTTAAGGATATATCTAGGCCCATAGAGGTCCAGGCCCATGAGGCCCATATTGAGTGTATATAAACACCCAAGTCTGCTGTACAAAGTATCTTCTTGTTCTATTCTTCTCTCCAAAGGTAACATTAACTAGGCCAAATCGTGGCTTTATATCGTGGGTCGTTTGCTCCTATAAATGTGGAGTATTGCAGTGCGTTTTCTAGATTAAATGTTTTTTTATGATGCAACATGGGCAGTGGCAAAATTGTCATAATAGGAAATGATGTATATTAGCCTGTTGACAAGAACCTAATTTTTGTCTAAACTAAGCTTGTTAGTTCTTTAGTTCTGATTTGTTTGTTGTCTTATTTATCAATAAGTTTTTGTAAAACCAAAGAACAAATGCTCGGCTATTCCTAAAACATTCCATTTAGAAAGGAGAAAAGCAATATACAGGAGAGAGAGGAGAGGGCAAGAGAGAATGGGGTAGGGGGGAGAGGCCAAGAAAAGACGCAAGCCACCGCATGCCATCTTAGCCAAGACAACCATCTCGCTCGAAGATGACAACGACAATAGTATGAGGCCACCGACAACGATAACATGGGTGGCTAACAAGGGGCACACTAGTAGATAGCCACCCAATCAGCGGAAACATCGTCTTCAACAAAGGAGCGGCGTAGGCATAATGCCATCGTAGAAGAGTTTTTACCCACGAAAGCTTCAGGTACAAGGCGACCACCACGACAATGGCTCTTAAGGAAAGGAGCGGCGCCAAAAGTGTCGTCAACGTTAGCCCAAGCGAGAAGCCTAGACAGGGCTTTCGTCCGTCCAGAGCACCCACCCTGAAGCCGCGCTAGGAGACTCAAGTTAGAAGTCAACGAGAGAGCGTGCCCATCAACCCACACCACCACATCCCCAACGATAAGGGAAACACCGAGTGAGCCAAGAGACGAAGGAAAGCCATCACCAAGTGAACCTCAGGGTGGAGCCGGAATCTCGGGGTGGACCCGGTGAGGACACACCAAGGGCCTCTTTGATACTTTGTTTTAGTTTAGTTTTGTTAGGACTGCAACTTTTGTTATTTTTATATACACCATTCACTTTATTTTTTGAAAATAATTTTTTTATAACTTTGTAGGGTTTTTCTCAAAGATTTCAAAAATATTTTTTAATAATTTATTTAGCCTTTTCATACCGCTTTCAAAGGTGATCAAATTTTATCGACTAAAACTAAAAAAGCTATCAAAGAGGGCCCAAAACCACCCTCCTCCGTACTGACCGCAACAAGGATGTTTGGCCCATTTCGTTTCACACATCATTCTCATCTGCACACGTGGCTGCTAGCTCAGAATTAATAAAAATTCTTATGAACACAAACAGACATAACTTAAAAGAGGACGAAAATGTAACTCAAACATTCAAAGGAGAAAAATTATGCTACAGTTCCAAGAGACTAAAAAATAACTAAAAAAGGAACTGGTCTATTACATGTGTTTGAGCACAAAAACACCAAAAGCAATGCTGAGGAACATGGCGATCGCGATTCTGAAAATGCCAGCAAGAATCCCTGGGACCATCAAAGAAATCCAGCCCTTAGTAGTCGCCATCCCGCATGCTGTGGTTGGGCCTCCCACATTTGCATTCGACGCTATCAGCAGCAACTTCTGCTCAAATCCAAGAAGCTTCCCAGCACCAAGAATCACAAACAGGTGTACCACGATCTGCACAAATGCAAATGCAAATATCGCGTCGTGTTGATGACATTGCCGATGCTTCCGTTAGCTCCAACAACAGCAAAGAACACCTATTAAGAACCTTAAGCAATAAGAACCTTGTGGTTCTGTCCTATTAGGAAGGAAGTTTGCAGAGCTCGGACATCAGGACACTTGCCTGCATCAGAATTATTGCCAAGGCTTCCCCCGAAGGAGCAAGCTTTCCAATGTGAGAAGGAAATAATGTTGCCAAAGCTACCACGATTGCTGTTATGCAGGGAAGACTTCCCTCTTGTATGCCCAACAAGCTCATCATACATTTTCCTGCTGCGCATATTGCGAATGAAACGGCCATAGTCATCGAGCTTTGCAAAACAGGCAACTTGTCACTATCCAACTGTTCAGATCTCCTTTGACCGTCTCCTGTGAGTCAGAATGTCCTGAGGTGAATTAAAGCATCTACTTAACTTCAACACAAATCAAATCGCATTTACAAGGGTAAGGAAACTATTCAAACATATACCTTAGCTAAACTCCCCGAGCCCAGTACTCCCCGTGCAATTGCTTGACTAAATACTACAATACATATGCTTATATCAGATATAGAGTTCTTACTAAACAAGTATAATATTTATGATGGAAATACTCCACCATTAGAGCATCCCCAGCTCAGCCCCCATCAGCGCTGGCCTGCATCCCCAGCTCGCGTGCGTGGGAAATATTTTTGAACGCACTGACTGCGGGCGGCTGGGCGGGCTGCTGGGCGGGCCAATACAAGCTGATGCTGGCGGGTGATGGGGGCTGTCCTGGGGATGCTCTTACAATCTAAACTCTAGCCTCACCACAATAAAAAAAAGGTCTTTCTACTTTTCATTCGATTAATGTAGGAATTTTAACCCTTCAAAGCAAATGTGGTAGCTTACTTTTCTATTGTTATCAATAATAAATCAGATTACTTGATGGATGACATCAAAACTTTTAGAATCAACAGAATACACCGCTTTGTGCTTCATTTATTTTATGGAGAACACAGCAAAATTTAGGAGAAATTCTGGCTTTAAAATTTGACTAACTTTCTTCACATAATTAAGTATTACGTACACTATCTGCCTATGAAGGGAAAGAAAATGAAATTCGGAATGAACTCACCCTGTGATTGTGAATTTTCTGCAGGAATTTTAGCACCTAATGCAAAATGAGTTGTGAAATACACCGCACCGATAACATTGTCTGCAGCTAACCCTGCCACCAACACTGATGGAGAAACTTCAAGAGCTTCTGAAACAGCAATATAGTTGACAGCTGAAGAGGCATACATAAAAGAAACTGATTAGATGTTAAATGAACAATATTGTACAATTTAATTAGGCTTTACCCTTCTCAGTATGTAGGTGTGCTAGAATGAAATATTAGAACAGTATGTGCTGTTGTAAACACAAAATAAGAGTTTCTTAGCAAAGGCTGTAAGGAAAGCAGTGTAAATACCTCCTTCACATGCAAAAAGGTCAGAACCACGGGTAGTTCTTTGTAAATTCATGATTCCAATAGATCCCTGACTACACAGAGAAGGTGTGTTTCAAATATTGTGGCCATTTGATATATGAATCAAAAGTTGCATCCATTTGAGTTTTGCTCACGCTGTTCTTATTCTGTCTGAAAGATATTAGCGTGAACAGTGTAACCGGTTATTGGTGGTACCGACACTTACACAGAAGTATTACAATTTAACTATAAAATTCACAAAAATATACTAGAATTATAATCTTGAGATGAATTTATATGTAGTTCAAAAAATTATCACAGATAATTTTTTAATTAACATAAGATATGTATAAAAAGTCATGTTTTTGGAGGGAGCAAATGCAATCAATTTGGTACAGAAGAATATGTCCTTCTTATCTTTTTTTTATTTAGAATTTTTGGAAGCTTTTTTATAAACATAGAAGGTAGTACATCACGCTAACAAAGAGTGGCCAAAGCGGAGCTTCAGCTTGTGGCAAAAAAATCAAGAAGATTCACAGAGACTCGCACACACTCAACCAGGAGTGTTTTCATTGGAACAAGGAAACATTGACAAGGGAAACAAACTGTTCTAGCCTGAAACATTCAGACTTTATTTTGCTATGCTGCCTTCCCTAGTTCCCTAACCTAGTTCACTGGCAATTGCAGATCAACACAATGACAACCAGCATATAATACTAGTGGTACACATGATTACTAGTACACCTGTTAAACTATTAATTCCAGGTTGGCAGATCCCAGATCAACGAAGGTTGTAGTACACAAGCAGTTTATTCAAGCACGTTTCTTCTTCTTCTTTTCACCTTCAGATTTCTCGGATGCAGTCTTCAGCTGCAACAACAACCACCAAAGTGTTCGCCATCAACACATGAGCTATTCCTATTCCCTCATAAACAAAAAATGATACTGCTAACGCTAAGCTAGCTCACCATGATGACAAGGACCCGAACAAGAACTGCGACAAAGTCAGTGAATAGAGTGAGAGCATGCTTGATGTAGTCCATATCCCCTTGGTGAGCCCTCTCGATGATCTCCTGCGTGTCCAACACCATATATCCGAGGAAAACCAACAGGCCAAAGTAAAGCTGCAAGCCACCATCATACAGTCAGCTTGCCAGGGGAGATTTGGCTGCTATTGAGATGAGGTACCATTTTTGGGCAAGCAATCTACCTCAAACATGAAGGTTGCTGTAGAGTGGCCAAAGATGGCGGCAGCAAACTGCAGCCAGATGAGAACTGAGAGACCTGAAGAAAGAAAACCTCCAAGGTAGAGGTACTCCCGGCGCTTGGCTATGATAGCAGCAGCCGAGAAACATCCAAATGCAATGGCAGTTCCAACAAATGCTGCCACAAGTATCCTGGACGCACAAAGGTAGCAGATCAAAATTCCATATGTACAGCAGGAACTAGGAATTGTTTGTCGCATGGCTAATCAAGAATGAAATAAGTCTTGTCAGAAAAAAAAAAGGATGAAATAAGTACACTTTGCATACCCAAACTATTAAGAAAGCCCACTTAACCCTCCAAACTATGAAATGCTATATTTTACATGCTTGAACTGTGATGACCGGAGAAAATATGAAAAACCATCCTTAAAACCACATTAGGAGGGTAATTTGGTCCGGATTTCATGGTTGAGAAAAATAAAATGGACCATCTCACAGTTTGGGGGTGTAAGTGCACGGTTTCGATAGTTTAGGTAAGGTAAGTAAAATGGGCGTATTATAATATGAATCCCAAGCTAAAGAAACTGGCACCAGGCAAAGTTTTCTAGTTTTGCCAGTCCAGGATTATGTAAATAGTTACAGCATCATTCATGTACACCTCGGACAAAGTATTTCTAATTGGCAGCCCAAACAAAGGGAAAGAGGGTTGCTAGTTGCTAGTCAGAAAAAATAAGGAACGATTAGTAGTACAGGCAAGCAGGCGGGCGATGGGCGGTACCTTGGATCAAAGTGGAGAGCGAGTTGGATGAGAGGGCCAACAGAGGCCCCTTGAAGGAGGGAGGCAGACATCAAGAGGGAGAACCTCTTTGTCTGCTCGCAAGGCAGATGAAGAGCAGTAAGTAAGTGGGGGATGCAGATGCAGATGCGGATGCGGATCCCATGATACAGTATTCATTCACCTCCTGGTAGGTGGGCAGCGAGAAGAGATAGGCGATGGCGGCCAGGCATCCCACCATGGTGAGGGTGCCGCCCACATTGCAGAGGACGTGCAGGTAGGCACCGAGCGCGGAGAAGGCCAGCGCGGAGCAGACGGTGAGGTACACCTGCATCAAATCAAACGTTTGGTACGATGACCACAAGATCCATGGAAGAAGAAGCAAGAGATCAAGATTTAGAAGAAGAAGAGGGAGAAAAGGCTGACATGCTTGAGGTGGGACTGCACTGCTGGCGAGATGTGGCCAAGATTCTTGAGGCTCCTCCATCTCGGTTGCGCTTGCGAGTCGCCGAATCCGAACATGGACTCCATTGCAGAGTTGCAGTCGTCGAGTCAGGGAAGGGAAGGGAGGAAGGAGAAGGAAACCCTCGCCCCCCTCGGGCAGTCGAGGGCAGACCTGGCCAACGGGGCCGGCCCGGTTCGGATTTTGGCCCGCCTACTACGCAACCGGGCCAAACGAACCAACGGACCGGCCCAGATTCGTTTGGTGCGGTACAGTGCCGGTTGGCCTGGTTAAAAAAAAAAATCCGAGGAATTCAGATATGTGAACAATAATTTATGTAAATAATTAAAAAATCAAATTTATATGGAGAAATATTTAATATGCACTTTAGAGCTTTATTATTAATGTGGATTTATATGGATGTCTCTTTAAAAACTTTGGCCCAGTTTTTTTCAGCTTAACAACTTATTTACATTTTAAAAAAAAATATGCTTTGAGTTTTTTTAGTCCATTTTTAGCTGTTTTGAAGGTGGGTCCTAACTTTTTAAAAAAAAACAAGTTAAACGAAATGGATCCGAATCTCGAGACTACCTCGAGAAGCTCTCGAAGTTCACTCATTTCAGCCGTTCAGCTGATTAGCCATTCAGATTAGCTCAAAAGAACAAGGCCTTTGCCAAGTAAAAACTCAAAGTTGAAAAAACCTTGTCAAAGAAAAAAGAGTACAGCGAAAACCCTATAGTACAAGCATAAAATATTTTGGGGCCTTCTTTAATCTTCATCAAGCTCTAAGCCTCTAAATGCAGTCACCAACTCTTGGTTTTGTCTCTCAGCGACGATTTTCTGATGTCGTCTTTTGGCTAATGCCCAATCCTTTGTGCTCAGTAGTATTTCAACCATGTCACCATAGAGGGAAGTCCGTCTGTCCTCCAGTATTTTCCCAGCGAGGCTGCAAGCAGACTCGGAGGAAATTGTGGAAACCGGACCAGTTAACACATCACATGCTACGATTGGAGATTTTGTTCCACTATGTTACTATCATCATGTTAGAATATTGAACTCTTCTTCTTGGAAGTCGACGACGTCCTTTGCTAGATACAAGGTAAGCTCGCCAACAGCTCCGTGTGAAGCCTGTGTATTCGTCCGAGTTGCACTGCCCAAAAAATTGAAGTGTCTTTACCCGTGATAATCTTTCAAAAGAACACCTTTCTCCTCGTCTGGTTGAACTGGTGGTGGCCGTGGTGGACGAACTCCTACATACTTTTTTCATATTTTCTATACAAATCATTAAGTTTATTTCTAACTTCGTAAAAATAATTACAGTAATCTATTCCGGTAGCAACACCAAGTTGTGTTAGAGCATTGGTTAATCCAGAAAGTTTAGCTCTAGGATCTAAGAGAAAAGCAAAACAATATAAGAATGGAACTTCTCTCCAGTATTTTAAATATTTGGCTTTCATATGGCTAATTGCATCATATAAAATAGGAACAAGTCTATTTTACACCCTGAACTATCGCGCTTCGTCTACTTAGCACCCTAAGCTATTAAACTAGGTATTATAGCACACAACTATGCAAAACCGGAGCATATAGCCCCGTGAGATGGTTTAGAGCTAGATTCTCCACGTGTCTAGTGATGTGAAAATCTAGTCACATAAATATAACAAATATATAAAAAACAAATACAAGGCCCACATGTAAGCCTCTCTCCCACTCCCCTCTCTCTCCCAACCCTCTGCACTTGCCCTTGTCCCTTCCCCTTCTTTTTCTCGTCAGGCACGGCATGGCCTGGGTGGCCACGACAGGCAAGGGCGATGTCGCCGTAGGTCGGCCGGGGTAGGCGGACAAGGCCGAGGCGGAGCGGCGCCAGGCCGGGGATAGTGAGGGCGGTGAAGCCAAGGCGACACGGTGCTAGAGGCCGGGACAGTGGGTTGGCCAGGGCGGGCGAGGTGAGACATGTGCGGCTGCGATGGCGTGACGTGGGTGGCTAGGACATAGGGAGCCGAGGTTGCGCAGCGCCGGATGCCGGCGCGGCTAGGAGCTGGTGGTCACGATGGGCAGGGGTGATGGCGCGGGAGGCCAGGGCTGTCAGGTGCGTGCGGCGGCAACTGGCAAGGGCGACGGCGCCGGAGGCCGGGGGCGAGTAGGGGTGTTGGCGCCAGAGGCCAAGGCGGGTAGGGCAATGGTGCCGGAGGTTGGGGCGGGCCGTCCGAAACTCGAGACGCAGCTGCGGCAGTGAAACCGGTCCTCTGCACTGCCTTCATGGCAACAGCACTCAGGAAGACGTATGGCGGCTGGTGCCGTGGGAGGAGGTGGCTACAACGCTCGAGAAGCGGGCGGTGGCCATGGGAGCAGGCGACATCGGTGGCGGTGCTCGAGGAGGAGTAAGCTGTAGGTGGCGGTCGTGGGAAGCAAATCCTCTGCCGTTCAAGGAAAAAGGCAGAGGGGGTACTGTACCAAACAGGCAAAAATGCGTGAGTACTATAGCAAAATCACTGTTCAATGGTACTGTTCACTATTACTGTACCAAAAATATTGCTCACTGACACTGTTTACTTTCGCTGTTTGACAATGTTCATAGGTAAAAATGCACAAGCATTGTTCACTCTCTGCCTTTATGCTCAACGGCAGAGGATAAAAATCGGCGGTCGTGGGGCGATGGGGCAGGCGTTGCGCCGGGAGATATCTGGGAGGGGGAGAGAGGGAGTGAAAAGTGTGGAATAGAAGAAAGACTTGGTGTGTGGGCCCACCGATGTATAATGCCCTGTATGATGATACAGTAAAGTATATGCTCATGTGGATGCCACATATGCGAAACCACCCTCAAAACCACCCCAAGTGGTTATTCGCACCTTTTCTTTGGTTTTACGGGCTAGAATACCTGTTTTAGTAGTTCAGGGTGTAATATAAACTTTTTTCCTATAAAATAGAATTGTTTTCAAACATTTTTAAATGATTAGAGATGTGATAAATGGACATAATAGTAGAAGATGTCGGCTCATACACAGTAGAAGCACTATGGGTGGCTTCTTAAAAAATCTCTAGAAATGAATGTAAATGAGTAAGTACCCTCCAAACCCATGGAATCAAAAGTGGTGTTCCATCTTGAGTTCGATACTAAGTGTTAATAAAACTTCAAAACTTGTCTATATGGTAATATGCGCTGCAACATAAGATAGGTGGAATTCCACCTAGTAGGCATGTCTAGACGAAATTCCTAGGTTTAATTGATGATGCACGACAATAGTTTTTTCCATGCATCAATCCTTGTATTAGAACTATTTAAAAACGAGATCGCATCTGTTGAGACCCATGTGGAGGGTACCCCGGTTTGATGATGAATATATGTGACAAGATGGAATTTGAAGTGCTTTGAAGAATTTTAAATGGTGCATTTGTGGAAATTGCTGTGGAATTGGAACTGGACCATTGTGCTGAGTTTGGGCTAGGTAATAGTTTTGATCGGACGTGGTCCAGTGGAATTTGTTAAGCTAACACATGGTGTGTTAGGGCTTGTTAATTGTGGTGTCACGAATGTATTATGATGTTGGTACTTTTGTGATGGACTAACCTTGCAGGTGAGGTAAGGTGTGTTGGTTTTCTGTATGTTCACCTCAGTGATGCAAGTATCGGCGGGTACGTGGCTGTCGCTTCGCGGGGATAGCTGGAGGCTGGTGCGTTCGAAGGCATGCAGGCGACCGGGTCCAATGACCTGGCAATCACATGAGGTGGTGCACTTGAGAAGCTTAGCCATGGTAGGGAATCCGAGGTAGCCGGAGGCTGCGGCGTCGGTAACCTGGTGGCGAAGTTGATCTGACCGATGGGCCCAGGCTTGGGCTGGCCACCGAGGAAGCGGCAAAGATATTTTTCGAAGAATATGTGGAGAATATTCCCTCTAGAGAGTGTGACTTGTAATGTGTGAGTTGTACTCCACTCATACTCTAATGAAGGGTGGAGATAGGCTCTAGAGTTTAGGGCATCTCACCCTTGGGCTATAAATAGAGGAGAAGGGGAGCACCTCCTTCTCATCCCCTGAGAGCTGAAAATTTTAGAAATAGAGAGGGTGAGTTGGGTGTGTAAGGGTGGCACCGAGAGTGCTTGCGACCACATGGAGTGATTCCACTTGGAGAAGTTTCGTAACGTATATATCTATCAACACAAAAATTTGCAAGTCATGGAGATTCTTGGTTTGGGTGCAGTGAGGTGAATATCGAGCCCGAAATTTTCGTGGAGAAGTTTCTGGCAAGTTGTAGTGTTTGAATTTTCCTGATTTTTGTGTAAGGAGTCTTGAGGAGATTTTTGGTGGAGTTCTTCACGACTCGTGGTTTCATAGGGAGAAAATTTCCAAAATTTTTGGAGCAACACAAAGGCACCATCTCTCTACTCCAAGTGAGAATAAATTCTGATGAATCTGCTTTTGCTTTTCTTAAAGTGGCTTTAGTGATTTGGCTTGATGGGCGCTATTAAAGAATGATTTGAATTGATTCTCTTTTGCTTTTACACTTGACAACCAGTTTGTAACTAAAAATCCCCTCATATTTTCATGGGTCTTACCCATGCACTCTTGGGGTATACATAGTTGTCACGGTGTTTATGTTTTGAAAAATCGGTAAATTTGAGGAGCATCGTCCGATGAAAAACTTCCAAGGCTCCCATTCACTCCCCTCTGGCCGCCGTAATGGTTTTACAACATTCAAATAACTTGAAGATAAGGTTGCAATGTATTTAAACCTCATTTAACAATTAAATTAATAATATTTCATGCACAATGTTGATACATTAAAAAAGATTCAGCATATGTAGATAACATGGGTGCCAAGATATTCATGGCACTAGTATTAGCATATACATTATCCACAGTAATAGAATAAGTCTTATCAGTTATTTCAAATTCTTGAACAACATTCATAATACAATCAGCTATATTCTCACCTGTGTGATTAACATCAAAAAGTCGAAGAGCAATTATTTTTTCTCTATCAACCAATTTTGGTAAACATTATGAGCAACAACACTTAAATTATCTTCTCTAGCCATACTAGCCCAGATGTCCGAGGTCGATGAAACAGAAAATGTGCAAGTTTTAAATTGTTCTTTTTTACTTTGACTTGTTGGTGTTATACATTTTTTTTTCAAATCTCTAGTCGTTGTTTGACGAGAAACACTAGTAAACCTAGTATTTTTAGCGGTTTTAATATATTCTTAGAAAGTAGGAGAATCACCAAATCCAAAAGGTAAATCTTTAGAAGCAATTAACCGACACAATGCCTACCTAGCTACCTCGGGATTATACTCTCAGTCACTTACTAATCCATCAGGGTTGTAGCTCAACTGTTGCTGTCTCATTTAAACACCTTTCTTCTTTTTACACGTTGTAACGTGTCTTCAAATGTCCCGTCCCCGAGCCCGTCGCCGCCGATAACCCCTGTCCACAAATTTTACATTTAGCTGCATATCTCACTAGCCTATCGTCCACAAGGTGCATCAATTCCTCGTAGTCGTTCCACACATTTGACCGGTTTAGTCAAACACACATCGATTTGACGGTATCGGAGCTGGAAGCACAAGTTGAACCGGATGCGGATCTATCGGGATGATCCTCAGTTCCTTTAGATACGGTTTCTTCAACCGGATCCGGTAGACTTTGACTGATTGGTTCATAGTCCTTGGGTCTTAATCCGAACTGGCAAATGTGAAATTCATCGTACGAAGATTTTCCATCCGCCATTTCGGGAAGTTGCCTGTACATTGAAAAAAAACCAACAATTAATTTAAAATCATATTACACAAATCAAATATATTGCACATATAATATATTGCACATATAATATATGGAAATATACAAACCCCACAGGATCACACTAACAAATATGGAAGTTTGAAATATTTTTTTGAAATATTTCTATCTTTGCCTGAATTTGCATAGAAACACTTTTCTAGCTCACAAATCGCAAATCGCAAATTCACTATGGAGAGAAGAGACTTAAGAGAGAATGGGGTTGTAAGTGTAGCTCACTTTTGAGGGGGTGGGCACCTATTTATAGGAAAACAATCTTATATTTTTTGAGCTTTTTTCTATTTTCATGAACTTTTAAAGTTCAAACAGTTATAAACAGCTATATTTACAATGGATATAAAAAAGTAAACCAAATGCATCAAGCAACATGATTCGCTGGACTTAGGCAGCCACGTGGCACGGGTGGTGTCAGCGCGTCGCAGGGTAGGGGCGCAAGCCATTAGGGCACGTGGCAGGACCGGGACACACCACGCACGCGGTGGGACACATGGTAGGGCTAGGCGAAAAATGATTTGGGGCGCGTCGGCACGTTGCGGGGCCCAGGCACACGCCAGTGGTAGGGGGTCGCATGGCGGGGCCGGGCAGGCGCGGTGTGGGGACCATGGGAGATCCCCGAAAATGCAACTGTCTAGGATTTCAATTGTATTTCAAAATAGTACAAACAGCCAAACTTTATTGCATACGGAGGTTATTTTCCTATATAGATTACAACTTTTAAGTACAGCTCCAAAATTTACATCTCAAAACCACATGCACCGCTTCAGTGTAGGACAAAAGTTAATTAACCAGAAAATAAATGCATCGAAAAATATTAGGGAACAAGAAACCTGCCTGGTTTGGCTAGATCTTCGGTGCCTATGTGAATATCCGAGTAATCCTTCTCGGCTGATCCGCAGGCAACTAAGTTGTTTTCTACGCGTTGGAAAGGAAATAGGAAGGGGATTTAGTAAAAATAGAAAAAGGAAGATGCATGGAGTATGAATGCATGAAAATCATTTTTAAAATATATTTTGGGGAAAAGGATTAGGGTTGACTAGGATGACGATGGGTTGTGTGATTTTAAATATCTCCGATAAATTTATCACAAATAGAATGGATGAATGGGTTTTTTGGCATTACTTTAGCTAGAATGATATGAAGTGGTGGAAGATTAATTTTAGCGTTAGTTTGGTAAATTTTTGGATGGAAAGAACGGATAGCGTTTGAATTTTTGAGTTTCATGGCAGTCCGTGCCTGAAATGGAAATTATTGAAGGATAAAAGTATAAAATTATAAAAACGAAATATTTATGATGGAACAATTTTGTTTGATTTTTATAGTGTAGAAGAGAATTTAAAACAAATTTTTCCAATAAAAGAGAAAGAAAACATTTTTTTGAATTTAGTATTGAAAAGGGGGAATTTATTTTTTACAAAATACTCTAGAATTTTGGATGAATTTTTTGAAGGGTTTTGCTATTAAATCTACTAGTAAAATGCCCGTGCTCTGCCACGGACCATAAAGGAATGAAAGGAAAACATAATTCGTAGACAAAAATATAATAATGAAGGACTCTGGATGCAATGCCTGAATTTCACCTACTCCGAGGCTATCAAGCAATCCCTGATAAAGGTCTGCCCTTATGTTATTCTGGTTATATCTAATGTAGTTCAATCGCGCCGTCTCTATCTTGATGTACATATCAACTGCGTATTGCTGCAAGAGACGCGACCCATATATTGAAAAAGTCTTTCTATAAAATAATCATGTGAAAGTAACTAAACACACAGAGGAAGCAAAACTCATACCTCTCCTTCGATACAAGTAATCACCTTCCTGTAATATCGAATACAGCTTTAGCATGTGAGTCACATGGCATAAATAAAAGGAAGAAGTCACATGGCATATAGAGATGGATAATTAGCTAGAATATGTGCAACTTAAAAGGAAGATGTCGGGCATACTACAAGTCTACAAGGTTATTTTGATTACTAAATTGTAATACTAAATTGTAATTTGATTTAGAAAGTAAAGAGCTGCTACTGCTATGGCATTTGTCACATATAAGCATTCGAAGAAGCGGCAGATTTCAGCAAGGTCTATACACAGTTTTTTGAATGTCTATCATGATATCATGCATTATTTTCAAGGCTACTCTATTATTGCAATGTAACTCAGTTTAGAAAGAAAAGAGCTGCTAATACTATGGCATTTGACACATATAAGTAGTGAAGAATGGATGCCAATTGGCTGCTACTACTACCTTCAAAAGCGTCGCTCGATGTCCGCTGTGCGAAGTCGGCGACGGCGGCACACACAACGAGGCGCGTGCGAAAAGACGACTGCAAACATAATTCACAAAAATACGAAAATAATAAAATAGTAGGAACTAAGGAAAATTATTTTGAAGAGAATCGGATCTTCGGTTTATGAGATATGAAAAGATGGAGGGGCACTGTTCATCCTCACACACATGTACAAGTAGCAGCCGGTCAAAGGGTGGGTCAAAGGGGATCGTGTGCTCTGTTTCTTCTACCTCACCGCACGGCGCGAGGATGAGGCGGCGCGAGGAGGAGGCGGCGCTGGTGGAGCAGCGGCGGCGCTAGTGTTGGGGCGACGGCGTCACTCCGGCGAGGGCGAGGCGGCTCGAGCGGCGGTTGGGAGGCGGTTACGGGCGGCGGTGGCGGCGGCGGCGATTGGGAGGCGGAGAGCGGCGTGGTGGCGGTTGGGAGCCGGGAGCGGCGGCTGCGGGCGGGGTCTTGGGAATCGGGCATCGACGGCGGCGTGGTGGCCGGGAGGCAAAGCGATCGGGTCGGAGGCCGGGAGGCAGGGCGCGGCCGTCGTGCCTCGGGAGGCGGGCGAGGAGCGGAAGGCGGTGAGGAGGCGGCGCTGGTGAGCGGGCGGCGGCGCTTAGTGTTGGGGCGGCGGTGATTGGGAGGCGAGAGCGGTGTCTGCGGCGGTTGGGAGCCGGGGCGGCGGCGCAAGGGGCTCTTGGGAATCGGGCGTCGACGGCGTGGGTGGCGGTGGCCGGGAGGCGGTGTCGGCGGTGGAGGCCGGGAGGAGGCGTCGGCCTCGATGGGGGAGGCAGGCAGAGGAGCGGCGTTGTGAGGAGATGCATGAGAAGGCCGGACCATTGGATCGTGATTTTGAGAAGGGCGTGATTTAGGGGATCGTGGTGGCATGAGTGCGTGATTTAGGGGACCAATTAACGACGGGTTATTTGATTTTTGAATTGTGCGCGGGAGTTACAGGGCAAGAAGGATTGAAGGACAGGATTTGTTTTGCCTTAGATAGATGGCTGTGATTGAAACTTCGCACACCACCACCACCACCATAAGACACTTTAAAGTAGTAGAGAAAATGGAAAAACATTTCTGGAATTAGAAAAGGGAGAAGAATAAGCTGATGTTGGGCTAGAAACTGCGTCGGCCCGAGGGCAAGGCAACATGTTACCAACGCAGAAGCGCGGCCTGACATGTGGGGTCCACAAGGCAGGGAAACAGACTTTCACCTAGGGCCCACTGCTAGCAGGGGGGGAGGGAGAGAGAGAGAGAGAGAGAGAGAGAGAGAGAGAGAGAGAGAGAGAGAGGAATTAAAGGGAAGCGATGGGAGGAGCTCACCGACGGCGAGGGTCGGCCGGATTTGGGGTGCCAGCCGTCGGATATCCTTTTGCCGTAGGGGTAAGTGGTTTTGACGACGTGGCTGCTTCTGGATCATCGGATTGTGTGGTTTCCATCGGGGCCGTGCATTGACACTTAAGCGCATCGAGAGTAGGGTTGGAAGAAAAACTCATTTTCTAGATTTTGGGCTCGATTTCAAATTTCATTCGACTCAATTCTGAATTGTTCTAACATTAAAATTAGTCGATTTTAGACAAACTTAAAATGCACTTGGGCTCGGCTCGAGATCGGCTCAAAAGCTCGAAGGTAAAGTTACCCCTCCAAAAATAAAAAATCATATAGAATCAATCTGTGTCAATTTTCTCGAAACAAGCTCGTTTCCACCCCTAACCGAGAGGAGGAGACGTAAAAGGCATATTCCATATAGGGAAGGCGTATTTGGGGAAAATATGAAAATGGAAAAGACTGGGAAAGAATTTCCAAAAAATGGTTTCGGCTTTGAAAATTCATAGGAAATTATAGGGAGGTCAGAAAAATAGTTAATGGGTCTCTAAAAATCTAGAAAAATGTGGAGAACCTAATAGTGGAATAAAAGTTGATATTTTACATGGAGTGAAAGCCTCTGGATAAATGGAGAAGGGGTTTTCCTTAATGGATAAAATAGTAATTTGATTAGGAAAAATCCTAAGAAAATTGGGGAGGGTATTTAGGGCCTTAAAATGATTTTTTACAAAAAACTTTTTTGCTAAAATTAGGTAAATTTTGGCTATGTTAAACACGGTGGGGTAGCCGGGCACGGAGAGCTGAGCTAGGAGGGAATTTAATTTTTGAATTTGAATTTGCTACAATGAACCGAGACAAACGAATCAAACGGAGGCAAGCCAGTTTGCTAGTAACGAATCGGGCTATTACTATGCAATCTGAACCGTGCCGAGCCGACAACTAGGCCTAGACACCGTTTGTTGACCTGAACCGGGGCACCCGGTTTGTTTTACAAACAAACTGAACCGGGCTAGGCCGGTGCATAGTGTCGGATTAAGAGATTAAGGAAGAGGGAGGACGTAACTTCCTCTGCCTCTGTATCGTTGCCTATATGCGTCACCGCCTCCGTCTCTCATTGCCGACACTGCTTCTGTCCCTGCTTTGCCTCCTGCACGCCGCTGTCGCCGACGCTACTGCCGCTGGTTGCTGGCCAGGATGTGAGGAGGGAGTAGAGGAGAGGAGAAAGAAGAGGAAATGCTGGTATATATGGCTAGGGTTTGTGCAAAAGGTTGAAAATCCTTCAATGGTCTTGCGGAAATCTAGATTAGGGGTTTTTTACATGGAATTCCCACCGCTTAGATGTTGGTTTGTGTGGGATTTTGGTGGTTACATATGAAGATGAAGTTTTAGTAGCTCGATTTCTACAGCAATACGTTTATTCTTTAATTTAGTTTAAATCTGTTGTGAATTAGACTTCGACCATATTACGGAAGTTGTAGGTCTCAAAATTCAGACTTACGGTTTGGGAGATATTCCCGTTTTAAGCTGTTTTCCAGATTGTAAATTATATAAATTCCGAGTTTAGAAGTGGTTGCTATGGAGGATTAGGTATGACGGCGTGTTCTCCGCTCAACCACTGCGGATCACACCCCTGGTCAGATTTTTAGTCTGCCAGCCAACTCGATCAAGCTCGATTCAATTTGAGCGTCGGGCACAACAAGGAGCGACTCACGATTTACCTGTGTTCGGACTTCTCGCGGGTAATAGTCCTACTCCTCACCGAGCCTTAGCTCTTTTTCGATTGTGGTTGAATGGGAATGTGTTTACAGAGTGTTTCGAATGCACGAATGCTCTTTCCTCTCCCTCTCTCTCCTTTCATACAAGCTTTGGGCTGGCGGAGAGCCGAGGGTAGGCGATCTGATGCTCTCAAGATAATCGACAAGACACGACAGA
Source organism: Raddia guianensis (assembly GCA_036346415.1). Taxonomy (NCBI): domain Eukaryota; kingdom Viridiplantae; phylum Streptophyta; class Magnoliopsida; order Poales; family Poaceae; genus Raddia; species Raddia guianensis. The sequence continues at coordinate 48,753,447 of CM070539.1, read as the reverse complement.
AGAGACGAAACGTGTCGCGCCGCGCCCGCGCAAGGCCGCCTCGCGTGCCTCGCAGTGGCCTCGACCAAGACTGATCACACCGGTGAGTCTGCGGGTGGGGCCTACGCCGCCCTCCCGACACGGCGGCCTCCTCAAGCAAACCTTCTCTGCGGTCAATTTTATGCGCCACAGTGTGATGTACCGACAGACTGCAAGGGTCATCAGAAGCAGTAATCATTTCTTCCATTGCCTATCCGCGTGATGTCTCATTAAATGCGCCGTCCTTCAGAAGCAGGGGAGCCTTCGTCCAAGACTCTTCGCAATGCTCCCCTTGCTGGCCCCGCCGACGCAGGGGCCCTCGCTGGTCTCGAGAGGGGCTCGCCCGCGCCCGCTTTGGCGCGTGGGGCCTCGCCTCACCGTCGGAGGGCTCGCCCACGCGCACTTGGCGCGTGGGGCCCTCGCCTCTTCCGAGGGGGCTCGCCACGCACCCGCCGGCGCGTGGGGCCTCTTGGCCTCTGAGGGGCTCGCCACGCTGGGGCCTTGCTCGCCCGCTTTGACGCGTGGGGCCTCCCTGGCCTTTCGGGGCTCGCCACGCCACTGGGCCTTGCTCGCCTGGCCGACGCGTGGGCCCTCCCGGCCTTCGAGGGGCTCGCCACGCCACTGGGCCTTGCTCGCCCGCCGACGCGTGGGGCCCTCTGGCCTTCGAGGGGCTCGCCATGTGGCGGGGCCTTGCTTGCTCGCTCGACGCTGGGCCCTCCCCTGCCTCTCGAGGGGCTTTCGCCATGTGGCTGGGGCCTTGCTCGCCTGGCCGACGCGTGGGGCCCTCTCGGCCTTCCTAGGGCTCTTTGTACCGGTATTTATTACACCGACAGAGCCGGGTCCACCATGATACGCGAACCGTCAGCAGAGATTTTTCCGTTTCTTGTGCGGCGGAGACGAATCGTGGGAGCCCACCACCGCGGCAAACCGACGCTGATTCTCCACCGCACACGATCTTCCTTGGGAACTACGCGCTGCTGGAAACCAAAAACGCAGCGGGGCAATGATGGCGCGCTGCTGCGCGTGAGGCGGAATCAAACCGTCGCGCTCGCGCCCACGCCTATAAATACTTCTCTCGGCGCTGCCAATCCTTCCCGACGCTTAAGTCTTCAAACCGTCCATCGCCTTCTTCGCAGCTACCACGACCTTTTCGCCGGCGCCACCGCCAAATTTTCCATGGCTCCCAAGCGCAAAGCAAGGGCCGCCATGAGGATGCCGCACCACCTTCGGAGCCGATTCGCCGCTTCCACCGCCGATGAGGATCGGTGGCGCGGCCGAAGTTCGTACACCGATCACATTGCCGGTTCAGCGCCGGCACCATCATGCCGAGTCCTCGCCGGAAGATCGTGACCTTCTCTCGGCGTCTTTGGCGGGCCTTGTCCCGCCAGACTCAATTCTTCTTGGGGTGCTCGCTTTCACGGATCCAAAGCGCGACCTTCCACCCAACTCGATCATGGTCTGGTCATCTTCGCCCACCTCTGCGAGATGTTCGTGGGGACGATGCCAAACCTCCCGCTCTGGCGCCGACTCTTCATCTCACAGACACGGGCTCGCGCTCGGCGCGGCTGGGAGCTACATTGAGCTCGCGACGCCGCCGCCTTTATCCCTGCCGCGGTCAAGTCCAACTGGAAGGACTGGCACCGGCAGTGGCTGTACGTGGAGGACTCCAGCGGCTGCGACGATCTTGTTCTTCCCGACGATCCCGCGGAGCCCAATGCCGACTTTGGGGCCCAAATGACGATCTAGCGAAGTACGGAGGCGATGGCGGCCCGCATTGCCGAGCTCCGCCGCCGGGGGCTCACCGGAACCCACGTGGTGGCGGACTTTTTACGGCGCCATCTTTGCCCGCTTCGCTTGAGGGCGCGCCCCGCCTGGACGTACTACGGCGACAACGACGGGACCCGCACTGCTCTTGGAGGTGAATACTCTCGCGTTCTTTTGGATTTTGTACCTTCTTTCCATTTTTGGCTAATAGCCAACTCGTTGCTTCTTCTTTGGGTGTTCACCGATGGGAGCGTCGGGCGGCGTGCTCTCGATCGGTGGCGGGCTTCGACCACGCCGACCGGCGACATCGCAGCGCCGACGGCATCCGCCTTCGCGATTGGGATCCACGGAGTGCAACCCTTACTTGCAGGCGCCGCTTCATGGAGGACTTCGGTCCTGCGGTCCAAGTGACCGGGGACCCATCAGATCCGCGAGCCGCCTCGGCGATCGCCTAAGCTTCATGCGCCGCTGCTGCTCTGCCGTGGCGGCCGACTCGCTGTGCTCTCGGGAAGCGCCGCCTCATCCTCGCCGTCGACGATGATGACGAGGAGGGAAGGGCGAGCCCGAAAAGAGCGCGCCCTTCGAGTCCCGAGCATCCGCCGCCACCGCGGCCCCATCCAATGGGGCCTGCTGCTACTCGCCGCCCGCTCGCGCTGCCGAGCAGGCGGCGACTCTTCAGAACTGGCGCCGCTGCGCGGCTTTCTTCCGCTCCTCCTACGCCGACGCTCCTCGCACGCGGCGCTTGCTTCATTGGCGCTTTCTGACGCACCGCTTCGCGCCCGGCCGGCGTCTGGTTCGACGGTGGTGATCGCGATCCGCGCCGCCACCGCCGCCGCAAACAAGCGACTTGAGCTCCCCTTCAGCTTCGCCAGGCGCACCGCTTGGTCGGCTTTCCTGCGCTTACGACACTTCGCGTGGGGTTAGCATGCTACACGGTTTTGCATACCGAACCTGTTTGTCCCTCCCGAACAGGCGGACGCTGGGCATCGAGCTCCGCCCACGCGACTCGCCAATTTCACCGCCCGCCCGCTCCTTCGACGGAGGTCGCCTGTGGCGGCGGAGAGTTCGCCGGCGGCGCCGGAGAACCTTCGCCACCTCGTCGTGGCGCCGCCGCCATCTCGGCCGTGACCGCCGACGTGGGGCGCCTTTGAGGCGCCGCACCCTCTCCCGCACTGGTCGACGCGGAGGAAGCCCTGCCTTGGCGGAGCGATCTGCCGGCGAAGCTGCGGCGGGCCTTGGCCAAGAAACCGCCACGGCGAGGCGATGACCGCGAGGTCGCAGCAGCAAGCCTGCCGCGCCGCGGCCGCCAAGCGATCAAGACCTCCGCCGAGCACTTCGCGCCGCCCGACCCTCGCCGACATGCCGCCACCGCCATCTGCGCGCTTCCGGACGCCTCGCATCCACTGGTGTTTTTGCATCCTCATTGAGGAGACGGCTGCGCAGATCTGTTGGCGCCGTGGGATGAGCCGCGCGAAGCCTCTCGCGTCCTTCCGGCGGCTGCGGACGCGGGCGATCAAGACGGTCGCCAAGGCGCTCTCGGCAAAGACGGTTCATCTTGGGCAATCGTTTTGCTCGAGACGCGCGTTTGATCTTGACGCCGCCATCGGGAGCCTTCGCGCCGGTGGACCGGTTTGAGCAGCGCTGGTTGACACCGCCCGCCGACAGCGTGTCCATGATGGGGCGCCGCTCAATGAAGGCGAGGATCAGAGGAGAAGCGGACTCCCGCCTTTTGCCTTGTAAATGTTGCCTATCAATGCAAACAAACTTTTGCTCTTCTTGTAGAGTCTCACTTGAACTTCGCACAACTTTAACTTATGGAATTGAATTGGGGCACTGCCGCCAAAGGTTTTAGATCGAACGTTCGCCGCAAGTGAGCGCTGCTTCCTTAGGCATCTGGTTACTTCAACCCTTATGGCCTCTCGCAACCCGACTTAAACCTTACGTGGCGAAGCGCTTAGCTTTGGAAGTGGTCTAGTCATTTGGTGCCACCGTTAGCGCGTTGTTTAGACCGAGCCGACACACGTGCTAGAGCCCGCCTTCCGTCGCCGCCCGCACCAACAGAAGGTATAAGTGTTTGCCTTTGCAACTAAGGGCCATCACCATAAGTACTTTCGCTACCGACTTTCGGTGAGAATGTTTTCTATGAGACCTTTCTAAGGCTAAGCCACCGATCGCCAAAAGCTTTAGATGAGCTTTACATTGAAAGTGGCGCTTTTCCTCGTGCATCTGGTTACTTCAACCCTTATGGCCTCTTTTGCGAACCGACCCTAGACATCGCGTGGCGAGAACTTAGCTTAGGAAGTGGTCTAGTCGCGGTGCATTGTATGGCGCATTGCCTAGACCGAGCCGACACACCGGGCTAGAACCCGCCTTCCGTCGCCGCCCAACCATGAAGTCGAGGCGTTCGATCCTTACAACTAAGGGCCATCGCCTTGAGTACTTTTTTTTCGCCGACTTTCAACGGAATGCTTTCTAATGACTTGAGGCGAGAAAAAGCAGATGCCCACAAGGAGATGTAACTTATCTCTTATTGAAGATGGCTTTGTACAACGCAGCCTCGCCCGCCCGTCGCCTAGGCGGCGCCAAGAAGCGCCACCTCATTTGGTCGGGGCAGCCTGCTGGGAACCTCTTTTGGTCCCTGCGCCAAGACGGCGGCGGCAGCATGTGATGCGCCTTCGGTCGCGCCCTGCGGAGCTTGTCACGCAGTCTTCTCCATGCAGACAAGTGGCGGTCCTCCAGATGGGACCGAGATCGCGCCACTCAGACGCTTGTTCGCCGAGCCCCGTAGGGTCGCCGCTCTTGTCGTCTTGGCCCGCCCTCCTCACCAGAGATCGCGAGAGGAGTGCGAGGGCAACAAAGAACGGAAGGACGCGAAACGCCGGTTCCCCGCCCCGAAACTTGCACCACTTGCCTGCGGCGGCGTCGACGTGTGGCCTGTTGCCAACCACGCGCCGCCGGAGTCCGGAGTCACCGAACGGTGGGTTTTCAGCAAAGCCACAGGCTGCGTGGAGGTTACAGGCCGGAGTGCACTCCTCAGGCAGCGCCGCTTAGCTTGGCCGAGGCGCGTTGCTTTCGCCAGGCTCCAACCTAGGCGGGCGGCCCGCCGGGTGATCCATCGCCATCGCGCGGCCGACTCGGGCCACGGTTCTAGCGGCCGCTCTCGCCCATCGCGATCGCCGCTCCGCCATCGCCTCAAGAAGGGTCAAGAGCTTGAACCGATGCTAGCGCCCCTACATAGCGCGCCATCGACGGCGTGTTCTCCGCTCAACCGCTGCGGATCACACCTGGTCGATTTTTAGTCGCCCGACCAACTCGATCAAGCTCGATTCGATTTGAGCGTCGGGCACAACAAGGAGCGACTTCGCCGATTTACCTGAGTTCGGACCCCTCGCGGGTAATAGTCCTACTCGCCGAGCCTTAGCTCTTTTCTGATTGTGGTTGAATGGGAATGTGTTTTACAGAGTGTTTCGAATGCACGAATGCTCTTTCCTCTCCCTCTCTCTCCTTTCATACAAGCTTTGGGCTGGCGGAGAGCCGAGGGTAGGCGATCTGATGCTCTCAAGATAATCGACAAGACACTATAGAAGAGACGCAACGTGCCGCCCACGCCATGCATTGCAAGGCCGCCTCGCGTGCCTCGCAGTGGCCTCGACCCGCAGACCACACCGGTGAGTCTGCGGGTGGGGCCCGCTTTCTCCTCCCGACACAGGCGGCCTCCTCAAGCAAACCTTCTCCGCCGGGTCAATTCTTTGCGCCCACAGTGTGATACCGCCAGACACGCAAGGGTCATTATGCGGTAATCATTTCTTCCATTGTCTATCCCGCGTGATGTCTCATTAAATGCGCTTCGTCCTTCGCAGCAGGGAGCCTTTGTCCCAAGACTCTTCGCAATGCTCCCGCTGGCAGGCCCGCGATCTTGTGGGCCCTCGCGCCAGTCTCGGAGGGGCTCGCCAGCGCCCGCTTTGGCGCGTGGGCCCCTCGCCACCGTCGGAGGGGCTCGCCCACGCCCGTCTGGGCGCGTGGGGCCCTCGCCTTCCAGGGGGCTCGCCCACGCACCCGCCTGGGCGTGGGGCCCTCTTGGCCTCTGAGGCTCGCCAGCATGCTGGGGCCTTGCTCGCCCGCTTGTGACGCGTGGGGCCCTCCCCGCCTTCGAGGGGCTCGCCCACGGCTGGGGCCTTGCCGCCTTTGCCGACGCGTGGGGCCCTCGCTGGCCTTCGAGGGGCTCGCCACTGGGCCTTGCTTGCTCGCTCGACGCTGGGCCCTCCCTGCCTTCGAGGGGCTCGCCCTGTGGCTGGGCCTTGCTCGCCTGCTTTGACGCGGGGCCCTCTCGGCCTTCCTAGGGCTCTTTGTACCCCGGTATTTATTACACCGACAAGGTAGTTCTAGATGGTCATAAGGTAATGCTAGTTGGTGAGTGTCTCTCTCCCTTGTTAGGGTGTTGATTTGGGGAGTTTTATTATTGGGAACATCGCTTCGGGGTCGACTTCACCTGTAGCTCACTCAACATCATTTGGGAGAAGAGGCAAGTGCATATTATATTGCTGATGATCCATCTATACAACTTATGGTTGAATGCTTACTTCCTATGTTTTTGTTGATGATGTATTAATGGTATGAGGTGATATGATGGTAAGCGGTTCATAAGAATTAAACCATGCATTTGTATTTATATGCGTGATGATGTCATGAAAGACCTACTTCCGTAGGCACCCCCATGGGATGGCGGGGTAGACTTGCTTCGGCGATCAACCTCCATCGGATGGAGTGTAGAGTGTGACATCGACGGGTGTACACTCAGTGGTATCGGTACACACATATGAGAAATGAGCATGAGCATATGCATTGCATGATTGCACAGCAGATTATGATGAAGCCATGATATGTTGTTACATATTCTCTTTGATAAGGATATGATCTGCCTTGTTGTATGTACTTGCTGAGTTTTATACTCTTGCATTCTATGTTTTTTTAGGTGATCACGGATGCATGCATGGGGTGGGAGTAGCACCTGTTAACACGCACATATCACCGATCTCATTCAACTCTTTAGTGGCTCAAATGAGCTTAGTTGCACAATATTAGGGTTCAGAAATTTTCCTTTTGGTTTGGTTGTTTAATGTTAAATTGGTTATTATTGTTTGGCATCGACTGAAATTAATATCTAGACGATAATTTATTTCCGCTTTGTGGTTTTGAGATGGTATTATAATCATGTGGTGGCTTATTATTTGTGAGTTTGTGAATGTCCTATGTAAAATTGATAGATTACAAGGGACATGTCGACGGTTGGGATATTGACCCAAGTCAACTAAGGTTCTTAATAAAGGGAGATAGGAGACACGCTGAACAGAACGAACAGCAATCAACGACGAACAGGGAAACAGGGGTTTTTATCCTGGTTCAGGCCTCTCGGAGAGAGATAACAGCCCTACGTCCAGCCTTTCTTATATCAAAAATGATTACAAGAGGTGGCTCGACGAGACGAACAAGTCTCGACGAGATTATGGTGTACAAGTGCGACAATGCAATGATCAGGTGTCTACGAAGTGCTAAGATGCGAAAGCTCTTGGCCAGGGTCGTAAACTCGTGCCGGATTCGCCCCTCAACACGCCGTAGGGGCTCTGTTTATATAGTGCTGAGCAAACCGACCTACCGAGGGATAATCGGACCGGGCTAACCACGAGATCGTAATGAACTCGACATGCCAAATATATCCCGAGACAGATAAGGCATACTCCTAGTCTTGGGGATCACGACGCCTGCTTCAATCCGGGAAACCAACGTCCGGGTCTTCACGTAGCCGTGCAAAACTCTTGTTCGAGTCGAACTCAAACAGGAAGTCTTGGGCGCCACGCCATCGTACCGACTAGGAGGCTGTTCGGCACGATGCACATGGGCCTTAGAGAACCTTCTAGGGAGCTGGGCCCTGGCAGGCTGTTCGGTTGGGCTGTCAGGGAGTGGGCCATGGCAATGGGCCGTGATTTTATCCCCGACAGGACATGTTGTCGAAATTTTTAGGAAATATCATGTCATGCTCGTAGCACTTGAGCAAGGTTAGAGCATCCCCAGCAGGGCCTTTAAATTTCCCTCTATCACAACAGTAATCGCTACAGTGCAAATTCCCTCTCACATGCATCAAATTCCCTCCTGCTGCATTTGAAAAATTTTGAAATAGAGGGGCATTTGGGGGGTGAGATGGGGATGCTCTTAGGCTAGGGTGTTACAGTTGATATTAGAGCGGGCTTTAGGTCCGTTATGGGTAAACTAATGAATTTATTCATAAGTCAAAACTCTAATTAGTGTGATTAAATTAACTATATCAGACCTAACACACTATAGCACAATAGGCTGAGGATGGGTCTTGCATTGCATTGAGATTGCGAAGTTGTTGTCTTGTTGAAATTTTGTTTATGCTTTTGTGCTACTAGCTATGTGCTACCTATATGGTATTTGTAGCTAGTTTAATGCTATGTTGTTTGAATCAAGAGATCCGACTATGTCATGGTTTTTAGATTGTGTTTGAAGTGAAATGTTCTTTATTGATTTATCGAACCAAGATTACAACGGGAATAGTTTCCCTTTTTATACAACACGAAACATCATGGTTTTTCTATCGTCGCAACTCCTTGGGTAGCGTCAGCTGTGATGAGGCGTGTCCTTCTGGTTTCTCCCGTGAGTTGAACTTCCTCCTCGTTTTTCCTATGCATCAAAAAAGAGGGAGAAAGAGGGTTTTTTTAACCATTATCTTAATTATTCCTTTAATTAGTGATTAAGAATACTTAATTGTAACACTCCCCCTTGGGCAAAAAAGATCATGTATTTATCAAATACAAATATGGTTATATTTAGAGATTAGCTCCCTCTGAATTTTGCAAGCTTCGCGATCGTCTCATACCTATTCCATGAACATATTTTTGAAACAAGGAAGTAGGTTAAGACTTAGTGAATAAGTCAGCCAAATTTTCGCAAGACTTTGTTTGCAAAATATTCAACTAACCACTCTTCTGGAGTTTGTGAGGATAAAAGAATTTAGGGGCAATATGGTTAGCCATATTACTCTTTACATAACCTGATTGCATTTGTGCTATACAAGCTGCATTATTCTCATAAATAACTATGGGGTGTCACATGGATTAATTCTACATAATTTCTCTGTGTGGTTAATCATTCTGCGAAGCCAAACACATTCACGTGAAGCTTCATATAATGTGATTATTTCAGATTGATTAGTAGAAGTGTCCACTAAAATCTATTTACAAGACTTCCAAGAAAAGGCCGTTCCACCATAGAGAAATACAAATCCAGTTTGAAATCTGACAGTGTGAGGATCCAACATATAGCCATCATCTATATACACAAATCCAGACGTGGAAGGATATGTGGATGCAAACACCACTTGACAGGGCACTAATTTGTTTGCAATTTTTTTACTACAGTAGAAGCATTATGTGGACAGGCACTACGTGCCAAAAAATATAAGGCTAACTTGGTTTATCAACAAGGGATTATTTTGTACCCTGACGAAGATTATCAAAGGTGTGGTATTCAAGTTTGTTTATGATCTCATAGGTTTTATACTACACAAACCATTGAGTACCAATTGTACGGAAAATATGGGATATCACATGTACTAGTATCATGGGCAGCAGGCGATGACACTCACAAAGTTCATGTATGTGATTGTTGATGTATGTCAAAGTACTAGTGTCACAATATGGCGATAAATTTAGGCCTGGTTCTCTACAGCTTATGTTATTTGACTTATTTACTTATCTTATTTATCTCTTAATTTTGAGAGCTTTTCGAGGAGAGCTCGAGAGCGAGGTCCCCATTGTTTGACTTGCTTTTAGAGAGTTTTTAGACATGCCCTTTAAGCTAGAAAAATGATGGATCGAAAAAACTAAATTATATTTTTTTTGAAATAAAGATAAGTAAAAAATTCATAAGTCAAATAAGTTATAGAGAACTGGGTGTTACACATTGATGTGTGCATCAATGTGCGATTGTTCCCTGTATGACAATGGAAAAGTTTTAAATTCTCTATTTGCCATTGAAAATTCTCTCTTCCCTTACATGCCACCGATTTAAGTTTTTTCTTCTCTCAGTGCCACTCAAACGGTAAAAAATATAACGGAGTTACAAAATAACCATTATGCCCCTGTCTTTATCATACGTTACAAAATAGAAAAAATCATAAAAATAGTATAAAATACCTAAAAATATGAGAAAAATTTATATAGATTCATGAAATTATGTATAGCTAGATTTGAAAGTAAGAATTAAAACTTTATGGATGTAAATTTTATTTAAAAACTAATCAAACCTACCATGCCTCATGAAAAAAGGAGAACAAAAGCTGAAACTATCAAATGTTACAAATATTTGAATAGTAAGTAGAGCATGATTTTACATAAATTAGAAAATTAGAAGTACTCAATTTGGAGTTGAAATGAAGGAGATATGATTTTTTAAAGTTTTAGAGCAAATGGGCATTTTAGACATTAATAAACTTTTTAAACAGCTAAAACTAATGGACTTAACAGCGGTGGCACTGAAGGAAGAAAAAACTTGAATCAGTGGCATGTAAAGGAATAGAGGATTTTGAGTGGCTGATAGAGAATTGTAAACTTTTTCCAGTGGCACACAGGAAATTCTCTCATATTTTAAAAGCCTAGGCAGACATGGGTGGATGGATACGGCGTGCTGTGCGTGTCTCAGATCTCATCCGGATGGAGCCAATGGGGAGGGATGGTAGACGGGATAAGGTGCATGGCGGCCGTGGCCACACAATGGTTCCCTGGCCTCACCATCCAGCTCCGGTGGCAGCTTGTGCTACTAGTACATAAACCACACACGCTGCGCCTGCGCCCACCCGATCAATCCATCCATAAAATTTCTCGTCATTGCCCTATTGCAGTAGCGCGTGCCTAGCTGCCACTGCTGCTGCTGCTGCCGCCGCCAATGGCCGCTCTTTCCTCTGCAGCCGTGTCCATCCCTTCCTTGGCCCGGCCGTCGGCGCCCCGCCGGAGCAGGTCGGTGTCCGTGCGCGCGTCGGCGTCCCTGGGCAGGGCGGCCGGCGCCGCGGCGGTGGCGGTGGCGGCGAGCGCCATGGTGGCGGGCGGCGCCATGGCGAAGGACGTGCTGCTGGGAGCCAACGGCGGCGTGCTGGTGTTCGAGCCCAGCGAGTTCACCGTCAAGTCCGGCGAGACCATCACCTTCAAGAACAACGCCGGGTTCCCGCACAACGTGGTGTTCGACGAGGACGCGGTGCCCAGCGGCGTGGACGCCTCCAAGATCTCGCAGGAGGAGTACCTCAACGCCGCCGGCGAGACCTACTCCGTCACCCTTACCGTCCCCGGCACCTACAGCTTCTACTGCGAGCCGCACGTCGGCGCCGGCATGGCCGGCAAGGTCACCGTCAACTAACCAAGCAAACTACCTACGCCACAGTCCTCCTCTCAGTCCCATCCATATATACATCCATCTTTGTTGTTACTCCTGTATATTGCTACCTGTTCCTGTTCCTGTTTCTCCCTCTTAAATCTTAATTAGTTTTTGCTCCTACGTACGTATACACGTGCGCCTTGGTCAATAATCCATCAATTGTACGTACGTGTTCTTGTATGAGCAGCGTTCGATCAATGCCTTGATGCCTGTTTCAGACATGGATAATCCTGTATGTATCTAGCTCGACAAAGGCATGTATTGTTGGGCTTTTGCTGGGCCTTTGGGTTTGGCCCACTGGGAGAAGAGAGAGGGCAGCAGCGCTGCCCTAAGTTAGCAGCCGAGCGAGCTGCTGCTCGCTGCTGGCGGCGGCGGCGGCCGTTCCGCAGCTCACCAAGGCATGCGGCGCGTGCGTCGTGGGGCTGGTTCACCGATGTGACATCCGAATAAATATTAGAATGTCCCAAGTCTTATTTAAAAACAAAAGCTAGTTAAAATAATTTCTATTATTTTTCTATATGAAAATCCCTAAATTTTTAAACAATTATTAATTATTTTCATTATAATTTACAATTTACAAAATTATAAATTAACATGCAAAAGGTCTTTCCCCACTTTTCCCATATCCTTTCCATTTATCTTTACTCGACCGAAAGTCTGAAACCCTAATTTCAACATATTTTCCTTTTAACCCTAGCCAACTGAACACCTACCGATCGCAATCGAGCCAAACTCCCTTCCGACCATCTGACCCATCTTCCCCTTAGCCCAGATCGAACTAACCATTGTATCTCGATTGAAACCCTAACGCTCTCTCGATTGAAACCCTAGCTCGATCTTCCTCAGCCGAAACCCCAAAATCCCTTTGCTGAGCCAACCACCCACCCCCTTCCTTGACCAAAACCTTGAAATCCCCTGGTTGAGTCGGCCATCCATCCCCTCCCTCCACCGAAACCCTAACCCAGCCCAATCTCCTTTGAAAACTCTCTCGACCGGAACCCTAACTCCGTTTGATTTTCGTCGTAACCCTCGCCGGTCGAACGTCTGCCTCAACCGACAAACCTCAAAACCCTAACTCTCCTCTCTCTCCTGGTCAAACCATACATCTAACCCGGACCCCTACTCGGTCGACTCTCGCAACCTCAGCCGACCCTTAGTCGCAACCCTAGTTGAGCCATCCATCCATCCCCTTTGTGCCGAACCGATATTCCTGTCGTATATCCTTGTCAAAGTGATCCTCCAAACATCATCATATTGTACGAACCCCCTCCAAAGTACTGGCAAACCTGAGCCGACCACCATTCCGAGAAAGCCGAGTCCAACACGAAATCCGCCCCAAAGCGATCGGAGTTACCGATTAAGCCCAATTGGGCTCTATCCCTAAACTTCAATCGATTTGGGCTCTAAGCCCAATTCCGAGTTTACCTTAGGGCCCAGGCCTGCATATAAAAACCTAGCCGAAAACCCTAGCTACATAGGACCCTGCCCAGCCGCCCTTCCCTGTTCCTGTTTCTCCCTTTTAAATCTTAATTAGTTTTTGCTCCTACGTACGTGTACATGTGCGCCTTGGTCAATAATCCATCAATTGTACGTACGTGTTGTTGTATAAGTAGCGTTCGATCAATGCCTTGATGCCTGTTTCAAACATGGATAATCCTGTATGCATCTAGCTCGACAAAGGCATGTATTGTTGGGCTTTTGTTGGGCCTTTGGGCTTTGCCCATTGGAAGAAATAAGAGAGGGAGAGAGGGTAGCGGTAGCGCTTCTCAAGAAATAAACCGCCACATTGGCGGCGGCGGGCGGCATTGTTCAAGACTGGAGGAGGCTGCGACGCGCGTCGTATGGGTCGGTTCGTCGGCTTCCTTGCGCAATTCGCTATTCCTCCGAGCTTATCCCTCTCTCTTGTTGGGCTTTTGTTGGGCCTTTGGGCTTTGCCCATTGGAAGAAATAAGAGAGAGAGAGGGTAGCGGTAGCCGCTCAAGAAATTAACCGCCGCATCATTCTTGGCGGCGGCGGCGGCGGCTCTTCCGCAGCTCGCGGAGGCGCGCGACGCGTGCGTCATGGGGCTGGTTCGTCGGCTTCCTTGCGCAGTTCGCTATTCCTCCGAGCTTATCCCTCTCTCTATTTAGCGGGTTGCCTTCTCGAGTGCTTGTACGTGCTAGCACAAGCTAAGCTTCCCCTCTTTTCTGTGTGCACTCCGCTGCTCCTCCATGCCCGTCGGTTCGCCGGCCGGCGGTGGCTCTCATGGTGGTGCTGCTGCCCCTCTCCAATTCGGATACCCGGTGGCCATGGGTTTGGGCACCGAGTCCCCGTGCTGCTCCTCGGGTCTCCACCTCGGCTCGGTTGGTGGTGGGGGCGACAGGCATCGTATCTCGTCGGTGGTTACTCGGTGTAGCTCGGCGATCTGTTTTCTGGGGCAGCGAGCTGCTCGCGCTTTGCCTTTCTTCGCTGCCTTCCTTGTCGTCTCGGATCCAACGCTACGTAAGAATTTCTGAAACTCCTCTGTGGCTGTTGTGAGCGGTGAACCAATTAGAGATTTTGGGATCTAATTCTTGTACTAGAAGCTATTTCTCTGATTTGGAAGCACTGCTACTGTGGTTGTGGGATTACCCTAATTGCTCTGTGATGATAATCTGATTGAGGCATATAAATATATTTGTTGATTATTTCTTGTGGTAGATTCAATTAGTATCTGCACTGTTTAGGATTTACATTGTGTTCATCCAAATCCATGCCATGATCTGTTAATGTTTTGTCTCTGGACACTTGTTATCCTGATCTGTTATGGTGCCTTCGGCTATATTAGTGTGCTGTTCAGATTGCACTTAGTGATATGTTTGTTATTTATGTTACCTTTACTTAGCACTTTGGTGCTGTTCGATTGGTTCAGCATGAACTGATTTAGGTCCAGAGGCTATTAACTTAATAATTGTATATCAGCAAATCTGTTTGGCTAAATTGGGATGTTTCGAGCTTAACTCCTTTCCAAAACAATGCAGAATTGATTGTCTAATCCTTGATATTAATCTCAAATTGTATTTTTCCTGTGAAATCATTGAATATTGTGACTTGATTTGCTGGCTGCCATGTTATTTAATTGTTTTATCTTGATACTTGGTGCTATGCAGTCCAATTTTGTAGAGTACAAGATAACTATTCTATTCCTTGACATTGATGTGTTTTTACTCTTATTTTGTATATTCTGTTTAATTGGTCAATCCATTATGCTTATATCGCACTATGTTCAACATGTATGAGCAGGGAATGTGTAAGCTCAACGGCACAGACATGGCCAGTATAGCCACGCAGCATTCTCGTTTTGCTTGTTGGATCCTGACATGCATGGTTGGAATGTAATTGGGAGAGCACAGTTACAGAGTGGGTGCTATACAAATGCAAATGCAAATATACATGCAAGTGAAGCAAGCCTAGCGGAAGTAGCCGTAGAGCTCGAGGAAGCAGATGCAGAGGTTCCAGGCGTCGCCGGTGGCAGGGGCGGTGAGGGCGACCCGGAAGAAGCGGAAGGGCAGCAGCGCCGACGGGCCGGTGATCGGCCACGACGCGAACTGCCCGGGCTGGCAAATCGTGTGGTCGTCCTCATGCCCGCTCAGCCTCGTCCAGTTTCCACCGTCCATTGACCCCTGCCACACACCATCATAATAAGTTCATATGTACCACAAACCTCATACTATATATATGGCCCAGGACCCTTGCCAACAGCTGCATGCATGGTCATGGCCCATCAAATCGCTCCGTGCGTTAAACATTTGGCACAAGCCGAGCAAATGTTTCCAACCAAAACGTTGGCCAAATAAACAGCGAGGGCGAGGGCGAGGGCGCGCCAAATTTTGGCGAGGCCACGAATCAAACACGCCCTTCTTCGTACCTGAAGAACCCACGACCTCATGAACGTTGTGGAGCCATCCTGCCTCACCGTGTAGTAGTTGCACATCAGCTGCATGCCAAGGCAAAACAACACCACAGCCTCATTTTCGGACATTCGCCCAATATTAAACCATGATTTCATTACCAACCTGGTGGTCCCGCCCGATGTCTACCATCCACCAACAACACTTCATGCCATCTTCATGACGAGGCCCAGCGAAACAAGTCCCCTATAGTAGCAGCTACATGTCAGCTTTACCCTAACCAAGGGGAAACAATTATACTAGTATGTCTGTCAATCATTCCCAGTACACATACCTGGAAATTTTTTGAAACCAAAGCCTTTGGATCCGTGTACCTTGAATTTGGGCTGCTTGCCATCACAGTAATATTCTAGTTGCAGAAGAAGCCACGGGATGAATAAATGTGGTCTGCTTATATAGTATAGCCATAGGAAAAAAAAACAGAGCTCCTCCCTGTACCTTGGCTAGAACAGGATTGATCCATTGATGTTTTCCAAACGATGTCCCAGCATAGTAGATGACACCATTGTTATCACCATCAGAAATATACTGAAGCTCTTTATAGCTGGAGCGTCTGTGTTGAAATCTCTCACTGTAAAATTTGAGGTTAAGATAGGCATGCCATGAATTCATGATCGATCAATTTTTTGTCAAATCATTCACATGTACTCACCATTTATTTGTTGTTGGCACCCATGATCCAGCATCACAGAACTCAATGGCTTCCTTGACCTGTCATCCACAAGTAATTACTAGTACTCTCCAACTGCAGAATACTAAGAGCAATTAATGGAGGAAGGAGGAGAAGGCTGACATACCAGCTGCCTGAACACATGAATGTGATTTGCTAGGTTACTTTTCTCCATCTACAGTGAAACATCAAGCACTATAAGAATCCAAGCAAAATCATTAAGAAAAGGCTACATAGAATAATTAAACATCGAAAAATAGTACCTTCTGAAGAAGAGGCAGCTGCATTAAAGGGAACCGTACAAGCGGCAATAAAGTACTGATAGAAGTAAGTCTGTCTCCAAAGAGTTGCTCTGGTGTTGAAATGCTTAAGAGCATATCTGCAGATGTCCAGTAAAAGCTATCACAGGCCTCCGTGCACCAGGTTAAGATAGCATCCAGAACCCTCTCTTCCGATGTTACAGTCATATCACCATGCTGCAAAATTACTATTAATATATAGCTAGCTGAACTTATCAGCAAATCAAACTAATTTAGGAAACATCGTATACATACCATTATGCGATTACGTTTCACAAGAAATTTGGCTTGCACTTCCATGCAGATCTTATTCGTTGTATAATCATTAGCTCAAACTTGTATACATAAACTAGAGATATCTACCATTGTTCATGTTACTATCCCTCTCTCCCTCCCTCTTAAATGATTAGGTTCATCCACATTATAGCCGAAATTTTTAAGATCATTAAACAGAGATCCTTGATGATGTTAAGCCTGTTAAGGCATAGTTAAAGGGAAATCCTTATATCTGGAAAGTTGCAAATGCATAAAACCAAAAAACTGAGGAAAGTTATATTTCTTTGTTAGGTAAAAGTGCCACAATTAGAAATGACAAAACTGAAATTATTCATTAACATTGCTATAATCAATAAGTTCTTTAGAGCATGTGCAGCAGCACTTGGATCAGCTGCCTGCATCACACACTAACTGCACAGTCTGTGCTGCGTCTGAATTTTGCTCCAGCCCGCCCGCTCGCACAGTCTGTGCTGCGTTTAAATTTTTTGCTCCACCCCGCGCATGCGTTGATGCAGGCCGTTTGATGACGGCACTGCTGCGCGTGCTCTTATAATAAAAGTGCCACACTTGTAGGTGATAATTGAAGCATTCTACTACAGCTTTCAAATGTGATGCTTTAATTTGATGGACAACTTTTATCTATGTCCATGAGGACAACATTCCCCTTGACACAGGCGAGACGACCGTTTATCGTCGGCGACGCCTTGGCTGTTATCGGAGCCACCCCCTATGAGATCTACTCTCAATTTTAATTCATTTTTTGGATGCCAAACAAAGATACATGATCATCCCTTTTATAGGGATAAAAGACTTAGTCCCCATCCCTAACTACTAGGAGATCTAATCTAATCCCTAACTACTAGGAGATCTAATCTAATCACTAGCTATTAGAAGGAAACAAACCAACGCTACAGTACCGCGTGAACAGTACCGCGGTACTGTTTATGGGCCATGGCTATAACAGTTGGCCTCCAGGGCACTAGATAAAATGAAAGAAGTATTGCAACTTACCTGAAGAATATCCTTAAATGCAGCCTCATCTAACAACACAAAGTCCGTGCAAGCAGTCGTGCAATAATCAAAGTGTGTTGCGAAATTCCTCTTGCACATTTCTTCAAGCAATTTACAAGAAGGTATCGATGAAACTGCTTGTAAGACTGAACATGCTGTGTCCTGCAATAAACTTTCAGGGGTCAATCTAAATTGAACCAGCTAGCAAGTTCACCAAATTTGCAGAAGCCATATCCCTTAAATTTTGTTGGGAAAAAATAAGAAGCAAGTCTTGGTGGATGAGCTTCTTCCAGTAGAACACGTGCATCCTGCATGTATAATGCACATGGAAAGTTGTATCAAAATCTCATATATTTTATTTCTGAGGCTAATGCCCCCTATTTGTCACAACCATCACAGGCCCACAGCAAGTCTTGATTAGCGACAGCAGATATTTTTCAGTAAATGCTACAAAACTGAATTGCCTGAAACTACGGAGGAACTTTATGCTCAGGGATGTCGCACAAGAAGAACATCATGTTAATACGTGAGAACCGGTGCTGGCAAAATGGAGTGTAACAAATGCCTTTGTAAGGATAACAATATTCTACACTGGCGAAAAGGAGTATCCCTTGTCAGTAATCTTCAGTTTTAGGGAAAACATAGGTACCTCTGAAAGCAATTCCATAATTCTTTTACAGCATTCAAACTGAAGGATAGTGATGCCAAACTGGTCAGACAATAGGAGCAGCTGAACCAATGCTGATGTTATTTCTTGGGTATCCACCTTAAGTTCCCCACTATACACAAACTGAAGGAGGAGAGAGAATGCTTCAGGAGAAACATCTTTGAAAATTACATTTGAAGTGCTGCTCTCCTTCATCCCATTTGTGAACATCTACATGTGTACAAACGCATCTTTGGTTATGCCAAGTTATGCATTATGCCAAAATGTGAATATTTTATAATAAATAAAGCTTAATCAAATATAGGTTGAGAAAAAGTTGTACCTTGGCAAATGGCATGCTCCACAGACTAAGAATGAGCTTGTGAGCCTGACCAATCAGACCTTGCCCGCTAACATAGATATTTATATCACTATGCTCCCCGTTTGCAAGGAACTGTTCAATTTTCTGCACATTCACTGGAGCTTTGAAGGGGAAATAATCAAACTGATGAGTTTGAGATCCACTACTTGATACTTTAACGTTTTTGCTGGGCTCAGAAATTTGATTATCCATCTTCAAACAGTCAATGATTTCTTCACAGCGCTTTACCAATGGTTTAACTTTGAATTGTGAGCTCAACTCCAGCAGAGAATTAAGTTGCCATTCCGCAATCTGAGTCAACACAGAAGGAAGATCGCTTTGTACTTCCACAATATGCACATTTGCTCACAAAAGCAGTTCAAACAACCTAAAGCTTACCTGTGTAGAGCCTGTGTAGATATACTCAAGGAGGGAGTGGAGAACTGGGTAGGAGACTGAAGGAAGCTCAATAAGAGCTCCATTTATTAAGTTAAAAGGGAAATCTCCAGAAGCACCCAAGACAACTTTGTGTGCAGGAACGACCTTTCTTTCGCTGCCAACCATGAACATAGTATCAGATAAATCCCAATTCTCTAGAAAGCTTGCGAGTAACCTTCGATCGCAACCATCTTTTGATTCTTGTTTTCTGGCATGCCCTCCATCACCGTCTCGCTCAACATGTGCATACTCAATTTGACTCCAAAGGATGCTATTTTGAGGAGCTGATGGCAAAACACGTATATTTCTGTATGCTACATGCTTGTCCCAGCTGGATAGCCCGATGTACTGAACATCTCGGTTGGGGTCAGGATCAAGCCATTGGAAGAGGGTATTCTTGTTTGGGTGTCTTCCTTCTCCAATGCTTATAAAGCCATCGTAGATGCTGATCCAATAGCTCTGGAAAGAAGAGGAACAGCATAGGCCGATGCCAGCAAGATCAACAACAGTCCTTTCATCTACTTCGATCTTCAACCTTTTGTTCCTATGGCTGCCCAAGATGACAGTGTAATGACGGCTGGTGTCCATCTTGTAGTGGTAGTGCTGGCTCCCGACTTGTTGGCGGAACACCAGGGTAACATCATTCTGGGCAGATGCCTCGAAGGTGATGCACCCGCGCCCAGCCTCCCAAAACCGAAACTCCTCGCCCCAAGCGCACTCAAAGGGGGGAACTGTCAGAGATCTCTTCTTCTCCCATACCCCCAGTTCCATTGAGCACAGGGACAGGGTTTAACTGAAAAGAGGAGGACAACGGCACATCAGAATCTGCAATTGATCAACACGAATCGAAGGCGCAGAAGAAGAAGAGATAGGAATCAAAACACACAACTCCACAGGCAAAAAGAGAAATGTGAGAGAGACGAGCACGATCAGGGCAGGCAGTAGCACACAGCCCCAGGAAGTAGAAGGAACCTAGGAAACCAAAGCAGTGCGGGCTGAGGGCTGAGGCTCATATTGAGATTGAAGGCTCAAGAAAATATCAGCACGCACGCGACGCGGCCGAAAGAAAAACCAAAAGGGTGGGTCGGTTTCGTACTTTCGTTTGCTCTTGCACCACCAGTTCCTTTTAAAAATCCAATCTTTTTTCCTACGAAAATCATCATAGAAAGCCACGGCCACCCGGATCATCATCATACTCATACAGACACAAAAGTGCATCCAAAAGAGTGAACTAAATGCTAATTTTCTGCGTAGTATTTCATAGTCTGAAACAAATAAACAAAAATAACAAACCCACCCTTGAGCCCACGTGCCATCCACATCCCAGACCTGAGCCCTGAGCACCGACGGCCAGCTCTATTCTTTTCCTTTCCCGCTGCGCTCGCCGGCGACGACCAATCTCAGCCCCGCCGCCGACGAGCTGCTCGCTCTCGTGACTCGTCTACATCCTTCCCTCAAGGACCCAAAGCTGCTAGCCTCCCTGACCGAACACCGATTTGCGGGGGAGGCAAAAGATGATTCATCCGCGAGGCAAAGGACAAGCCCAGCTCACCTGATGGATCGATATGGCGCGGGGGTGGATGGATCTGTCGGTCTCGGGCTCCGGATACAACACTCGGCACTCAGCAGCGTCCCGTGGCGGCGTCGGAAAAAAAAGGGGTCGCGGTTTTGACGATGACCAGCAGCTGATCAGGCTGCACTTGGGCTGGACCGCTGGACATTCCGTTCGGCATCTGCATTTCCAACAGGGCGTGGCGTGGATAGAGGTGGCCAAATGGGCCGATCCGGCCGAACCGAACCGGGCTGATTTATACTGTTTATGAATCAGGTCGGTCCGGCTTTGATAAATCGAACCGAATCTGGGCCAGCATCTCAGTCCATCAGGCCTGATCGGTTTGTTTCGCATGGTAATGCCCTGGTTCGGCCCGGTTCAATTTGCTACGGTTGTACATTTATTTAATTTAATATATGTATTTTTATATATTTTCTTTAGTTTATAATGTATATTTGTGAAATATAATGGTTTTTTAAAATTTATATATATATATATATATTAATATAATAAACCGACCGATAAAAAACTCGACCAATCCGATTCGGTTCGATTCACTGTGCTAATCGAACCTGGTGCGAGACCCCGACCGGTTGGCCCGATTAGTACAGTAATCGAACCAACCGGGCCCGAATCGAACCGGGCCAGCCCGTTGGCCAGGTCTGAGCGTGGAGGTACCCGCTTGTTTGTTTGTATTTTTAACAAACGCTCCACCGCTTCGTCGAGGAGAAGAGAATTTGTATTCATTGAAAAGAACATAATTGTACACTGTGGAAAAACCTAGCCACAACTAGAAAAACATAAAATAATTACATTAGAGCAGCAAGGAGCCCCATGCACCACCCCCTCATCTCCTCCAAGATTCTATCAACCAGCGCATAGAAGGGAAATTATTATTCTGAAAAATGTGTCTATTTATTTCCTTTCAAAGATTACAAATAGTGTACACTATAAGACCATTTAGGGCCCTCTTTGCCACTTTGCCGGTTGTCTGGGAAGGGGTTGTGATCCACCAGTCGTAGAAGCTCATGTTTTCTGTCCATTTAGGCATTTGAGGGTGTTGATAGAGAGCCTCATTCTAAACACCTTCGAAATATGAACAATGAAGAGCCAGGTGTTTGATGGTTTCCAGACTCTTTTGGCATAAAAGACAGATGGGTTGTTGTGGTCGTACTTTTCGAGCCAGGACGTCAACCTTATGTATGTGTCCATGGGCGAGAGACCAGGTAAAGAATTTGCGTTTG
The DNA here is from genome assembly GCA_036346415.1 of Raddia guianensis. Lineage (NCBI taxonomy): Eukaryota > Viridiplantae > Streptophyta > Magnoliopsida > Poales > Poaceae > Raddia > Raddia guianensis. The sequence continues at coordinate 48,731,795 of CM070539.1, read as the reverse complement.
TTTCCTGTCTGTGCCTTTCAGATGGTGTCTCCAATGGACCAACTCATGCTGTCCAGAAATTGAAGATGATAGGCCGACCTAGTGGAGAACCAACCATCCGATCTTGGAGTTCAAATGATCTCATCAGCTACGTCTGTGAGCGTGACACCATGAAGTTGGCTGCAAAGGTAGAGGTAGTCTTAAAGCTGCTCCACCATGCTGAGATGTCGCACCATGCCTATCCACCTATCATTAGGAAGCAAATCTGCAACGTTATGATGCTTTCTTGTTGCGATTTTGAAAAGGTGGGGAGTGATGTTGCACGGTTCCGACCCTTGTAGCCAGCTGTTTAGCCAAAAGTTAGTCTTTTGGCCATTATGGACGATGACACGTGTGGCCACGCGAAATAGCGCTCTGTCGAGGTCACCACAAGGAACCGTAGAGTCATTCTAAGGTCTACCTGGGTCGATCCATAACCATCTTCAAGGATTGAGATGTTGCCCAAAGGAGGTGAATAGGCGCTACAATTTTTTCAATCTTTTAAAATACAACGGAAAAGGAAATCGGATGTTCCAATGTTAGTATCGGATAGTCCGATATTGATCCGACTATATGATATTATATCAGAATATCTGAAATCTGCAGATTTAGGGTTTTGAGAATCCCACACAAATCGTGGATACCACCTGCACCAAAATCAAATCCATAGCACAAGAGCAAATAATAGCACACGAGGGTGCTATCCAATAACAAGTCCAAACACAAATCAGTAAATCAAGCTAGAGGGTAAGGAGGAAACCAAGAGTGAATTGAAGACTCGAAGATTTGTTCCCAAAGTTCAGATCCTTAAGGGCACCCTACGTCTCCGTTGAGGTAGACTCAGTCGCACTTGAGCCCGGGTCTCTCTTTCAACCCTTTCCATCACCGAGATTGCACCAAGACCCCTCAATTTTACTCCTTAATTCCTACCCTTCTGGAGGCTCACCACATCAAGCACCGGTGGCTCGTGGTTGACTGCTAGCCGTATTGGAGTCATCAACCTCCAAGAAGAATAAATGCGCACAAAGAATGAACTTAGAGATGAACTCAAGTGATCAAAGATCACCTTCTTCTTACTTAGCATTCACACCCTCTCCCAACTCTTCCCACAAAGGGGATCACTTAGATCTAGAGTGGAGAAGGCAAGAAACCCTAGGTTGCTTCGAATTTCTACTCAAAATGATGTGAAAGGCAATCACTAGAACGAGGGAAAGAGGGAGGCAATAAATAGCCTCACCCGGCAACTAGCCGTTCGATTCAGACAGATGTTGGATAGTTTGATACTATATATAGGATAGTTCGATATAAATGAGTGAGAAACTTGGAGTAACGGCTAGAAAACTTATTCTAAAGAGGTTCAGATTGGATACAACATAAAAAGGTCAAATACATATTGTATAGTTCGATATAAATATCGAATAGACCGATATTTTTAGTTCTGCGAGACAGAGAGGGGTGGATCGGAGTAAGCATTGGATAGTCCGATATAAATATTGGATAGTCTAGCACACAACACACAGCCCCTAATGGAAATAGCTGCAACTTTTTACTCCGAACTCCGATTTCGGTGATCTTAGGATCTACGAGTTAAGAACAAGAGCTACACAACCCACATGGTCTCACTATTTAAATCCCGTGAGGCTTAGAAGGTGGCCGGGGTGGCGACAGCCTGATGGTGGGGATAGGATTGGTAGGAGAAGGGAGGATGTGGTGACAGCGACATAGGAGCCATAGGCGTGGTCGAAGGCAGTCAAGCAGATATGCACACACAACGACCAAAGTTAGTTTTGATGGGACCAACATGGCAACGAAAGGGAAGAGAGCATGGAACATGGTGGCAGACGCTACAAGTCAGAAAGGAATGCATGTGGAGCAGGAGGCAGTGACGGGAGGGAAGAGAGCGCAGAACAACAACGCAGTATGTGGCAGCAGATGCAGCAAGACTAGTGCAAAGGCACGCCGAGCAGAAGGTGAAGTAGGGAAGAGGAGGTGGTTTGCCATCGTGGTGGAAGAAGGGGTGGGGCTATCACGTCCAAGCATGGTTCGCAAAACCAGTAAAAATCGCCAGTATTCGAAACAACCGGCCACCTGTTTACTGTTAGCCGACGGTTTTCGATAGTTTTTACCTGATAGAATTCGAAATTTTGAATTTGAATTTCTGCAATTTCTCATACAAAACCGACAAAAAACATTGGTTAACCGCTAAAACCAATTGTTTACACATTTTCTACAATTTCTCCGACCGAAACTGATAGAACTTGCCGGTTAACCGTTAAAACCAACAGTCAAAACGCACCAAAAAGGAACGATCCGGCTGCATTTCAATTAAAATTCAAATTCATTCGGGTTTTCAATGGTTTTTAGTTGTTTCTCAGCCCGGTGGAACAGCGGTTTCAAGGGCAAAAACAAAATTTAAAACCCTGCGTCCAAGTCGCTTCGAATGGGATCTGTCCTACAATCGCTTCGTTCCCTTTTAACTAAAGTTGTCCCGAGAAAATGCAATTGCCATGCAAGACAGATTTCTTCAGCAGGCCGCTGCAATCAATTTAAATATCCATCCATTTTGATATGAAGATGCAAACAACACGCATCCTTGAAATAAAACATGTCTGGTTGCCCTGCCACTGCCTTCAGCACAACCCAGCTCCTACCGATGGGATGGGGTGTCCTCGTAAAAAAAGTAACACAATTGGCCAGCTAATGCTTTCGGTATAGTAAGTACTTAGGCTTGTTTGAGCTTATAGTCAGCTAAGAAGCTTAAACAAATAGCCAACTTTTGAAACCCCCTTCAAAAAATCGAAAAGCCAACAAAGTCTAATTTGTACTGTAGTTTTTTGTGCCTTTCCCCCCTATTTGTTTAAACTTCTAGCCAGCTTTTAGCCTTAGAAGAAGCTTAAACAAATAGCCAGCTTTTAAAAGTCTAATTTGTATTGTAGTTTTTTGTGCCTTTTCCCCCTATTTGTTTAAACCTCTAGCCAGCTTTTAGCCTTAGAAGAAGCTTAAACAAATAGCCAGCTTTTGAAACCCCCTTCAAAAAATCGAAAAGCCAACAAAAGTCTAATTTGTACTGTGATCTGAAAAGCAAGTTTTTTGTACCTTTTCCAAGAAGCAGCATTTAGGGCTTGTTTTTTTCAGCATATCGTATCGTTGCGTATTACTGTAGTAAATTTTGTTATTTTTATATAGTTTATATGTTGGGATAATTTGTAATGATTTTTTCGTTGCTTTTATTAGTCCTTCCAAAGATGCTGAAGCTATTTTTTAATTATTTTTTTATAATCTTTAGACCTCTTTTTAAACGTTCTCAAATTTGCTACAATAATATGTCAATGCAATGATACATTGAAAGGAACAGGACATTAGAGAAGCTGCAGCTCAAATAAACAGGGCATTAGACTAGTATAGCCGGTCTGTAAATTTAAACCAAATGTACCAACCAATCTACAGATTTTACTTTTTGTTGCCACCGGTTCCTTGATCGGTCTATGAAAGGGCCCCTCTAAAAAAAAATCCCCTCTACAACAGAGCACCCAATCTAGCAAAAGTACAAACAACGCCAAAAACATCCACCTAAAAAACTTGGTCTTCTCCTCGACCAGGTTGAACAGGCTAGCACCACCTCTTCTAGGCCGTTGCCCCTGCTGAAAAATCACTGGTCAGCCAAACAGCCAACCATAACAGTCAATCGGGAAGCAGAACACCAACAAATAACATTTAATATTTTCCTAAAACACAAATAACACCAATATTTTCAAAAAAACACATGTGAAATGACACCAATACAACCGCATACACCACGTCTTCTCATTCCAGATTTGCACCTTGCAGGCAAAATCTAGCAACAAAGCAAAACATAACAAAGCCATACTTCAGCAATGAAGCAAAATAAACAAAGTCATATTTCAGTCATAATTTAGCAATGTGCAAGTGTGTATATGCCATTCATATTTCAGCCAGGAATATTTTCTGTTAGCAAAATATTCCTACAAACTTTAGCCCCTCTGGCTAAAAAAATTATATCAGCTAGCCTTTTACCAAATTTCAAATAATAGTAAATCCAAACCAACTAACCCTCTAACCATGACTAGACTTCGATCAGCCCTGGAGCAGGAAGTTTCAGTTTCCATACTATATATAAGAAAGAAGCATACATAACAGTAACTTTTTATATGACTGCTACTGTAAATTTAAGAGAGCGTATAACACAGTTGCACACTCAAAAAGAATATTTTGCTTTCATTAAAAACAACACGAAGCTCTGGTTTGCTATCACACAAGCAAGCAGTGACAGAACATGTGTAGCAAAAGCGAAAATAACACTTCGACTATGACCTGATGAATCTGTGTGGGAACCTACTTGGTAGAGTATAACATAGCGATTGCACGCTAACCAAATGAAGCTCCAAAACACAGCATGCATGATGTATACTCAAATTGGCTGATGTGAACATAAATCAACCTTTTCAGGTTAGACAACATCATTACCCTCAAAAATACTCACTATCTAACAACTGCCAAACTTTATAGTCCACATTTACTTTGGTTTACATGGGATATTATTTTTCTTGTTTGGACTTCGGAGCATGTAAAAGCCTGATTGTATTGTCAGACCATGTAAATCACTTGATCAAAAGAAAGTTTTTAGACACCTACAGAGATAGCCAGAGCATTGCTGCACTTATGACTGTCCTACAGCTGAGATGCATGGATTGCAGCCTGAGGAGTAAAAACCCCTCAAAAACAAGCATTGCTCAACAATGCATTCCTACTCCACAGGCCTATAGAGCTGTTTACCTAAACACATGTGCAATTGAAGCAAAACCAGGAAAGGTAACACAAACGTCCATAGAACGAATTCCAGGACAGTAATCCAGCAACATGATCAACCAGTACACGACACACAACCATGTCCACAACAGTGATTTTACTCTCGCCTGGCCCTTTAACCCCATTAGCTTAGTTCACAAGCATCCCACCAAAGCCCTAACCAGAAAAGGATGGTTCAAACATGCAACTAAGAAGTAACCATATTGTAGGATAGCCTGCACACTAACAACGCATATGTAATGTAGTTGCAACTGGTGTGGGAAATAGGGGTGGCAATCGATTTTTGAGCTTTTTTCAAAACTACCACAGATTGATTCAATGTCATTTTGGTAATAGTTTAAAAGTAATTTTATAATACAGCCAACGAGCAGAGCAAAGCCGAGCCAAAGTGGAAAAGAAATTTGTTCAAAATCGACTTATTTTACTATTGGATCAATTGGCAAGTGTATTTGAAGCATTTTTTAATCGAGCCCACAAGCATAGAAACAAGCTTTTTCCAGCCCTAGTGGGAAAGGCTGAACAAGTAAAGGGGAAAGGAATGTGCTGGTAGATGTCTTAGTAAGGCATTTTCCTATGGTCTGACTAACATGCCCTGCACATTTATTCAAAAGACTGATCCCCACTATGTGGCATGTCCTAACACCAATTTGCAACTCCAAACCACTGTCCCTGGCTCATCGCAAGCTATAGAATGCGACCATGAATAATGTAGATCATCAGGAACCACTAAAATCAAACACAGCTGTAAAATAGAACATGTTGCTTCTCTAACTCGGCATGTGTAAAGCCAGTCATATTACAAGCATCCCTAACATACAACAAAATCAAGATGAAAGCTTATACCTCCTCATCCCTCTGCTAACCTCTTTCTCAGGAACTGTTCAGTCCAGATCATCATAGCCACGATGAGTATCATTTTCATCGCCGTTCCCATCATCCTGACTGCTTGGATTGCTGTTCCCAGCCCGGAAAGCAGCAAACATGGCGCTGACAGGGCCCTGAGACCAAGGCAGCGTTGCATCATTGCGGCCATCATCCTGACTGCTAGGATCGCTGCTCTCAGCCTGGGCAGAAGCGAAGGAAGCTCTGCGAGGGCCGAGAGGCAAAGGCAGCGATATCCTGAACCTTCTCTGAGCCCCCCTTGGTGAAGGGGTGGTGGGGGAGGCAGGAGCGTGCTGTTCCCCTCCAGCGGCAGGGTCATCTGTGGGCAGCTCGAAGCGACAGACGGGGCAGGAGCTGTGCAGGTCGAGCCAAGGGAGGATGCAGACCTTGTGGAAGACGTGGTTGCAGGGGAGCTGTTTGGCGGCCGCGCCCAGGTGGTAGTCTTCCATGCAGACGGCGCACTGGTCCCCTCCGCCGACGGCCATCATGTCGGCAGAGACGGCGACGTCGGGCAGGGCGGCGACGGCGGACTTGGCGGCGGGCGGGGTGCCGTAGCGGTTGGGGTCGTTCTCGGCGAGCTGCTGGATGAGCTGCTCGAGGCCGGATCCCATGAAGTAGTCGCCGAGGCTGAGGCCGGCAGGAGGGGGGGAGGGGGAGAGGCCGGAGCCCTCGACGACGATCTGGATGGTGGCGCCGCCGGAGAGGAGGCCGCTGATGTGGTCGTGGAGGAAGTTGGAGGCGTTGAACTGGGAGGGGGCAGCGGGCGAGGGTGGGCCGAGGAAGGAGAAGAGGTCGCCAGGGTTGCGGAGATCAAAGGAGGAGGAAGGGGGGAGGAAGGAGGGGGGGAAGAAGGAGGTGGGCGGCGGAGGGGGGGCGTCGGGGAGCTCCTCGACGAAGCCACCGTCGCAGAAGGGGCAGAGGACGTCGTCGTCGGGGGAGGGGGGAGGCGGGATGGAGACGGAGCGGTCGCACTGGTGGCAGTAGTAGCGCAGAGGCGCCGTGGACGACGACATGGCGGCGCCGCCCCCGCCGTGGGAGGCCGAGGCCGAGGCCGAGACCTAGCCCTAACCGTGGGAGGCCGAGACCTAGACCCCGCCGTGGGAGGCCGAGACCGGAGCGCCGTGGGAGGCCGGGGCCGGGGGAGGAGGAGGATTGGGGAATTGGTGGATTCTTTCCGCCGTCGCAAGCAAAGGAGGAAGAGAACTAGAGAAGGGAACGGAACTGCTTCCATTCGAGGGCTTTCTCTTGGGCCATTTGGGCCTCGGCCCACACTCGCGTCCTCATCCAGTCATCCCCCTGCCCTGCGCTGCCCTACTAGAGCGATTTCAAATTGTCCCCCGGCCCCCGCTCCTCCCGAGCAACGGCTCGTCTCCCCTCCCAAATCCCCATGGTGACGATGGAGGAGCAACCGCCGCCCGCCGTCGGAGGCGTCAGAGTCGTCGCCAGGATCTGCCCCCAGGATCCCGCCGCCGCCCCCAGCCTGTTCAAGGTCGCTGCTCGTCCAGATCCTGAGTCCGCCGCCGCCGCCGCGCTCATCTCCTTCGACATCCACGAGGATCATCGCTCCGCCTCTCCAACCGGGTAAGCTCTTCCCCGATTGGATTCCGTACGTTTCCAGATCGCCTCACCCATTCCATCCTCACTCCTCAGAGTGACCCCGCGGCCGCGGCGCAAGGACAAGGCGGAAGGCGGCCACAAGTACAGGCTTGACGGGTGCTACCTCAGAGACCACTCCAATCATCACATCTTCAGCAACGAGGTGGAGCCGCTCATCCGTCGCCTTGCCGACTCCGGCACCAACGCCTGCGTCGTCGCCTGCGGCGCCGCCCCTGCCAACGCCCACCTCCTCATGGTACACTGCACCTCGCTCGCTCACGGCATGCTCGCTCTGTCACCGATCCATGATGCATGATGCTGCTGTTCCCCGTTGCAACACGCAGGGGTCCCAGGATGAGCCTGGCTTGCTCACCATGGCGATGGCGCAAATCCTCGATTTTTCTGCCCCCGCAGCTGTCAGCATCTCATCTTATCAGGTGCTCCAACATAACCGCATCCTGGACCTCTTGGAGCCCAAGGACCACGAGGTTATCGTTCTAGAGGATGCCGATGGAACAACTCACCTCAAGGGCCTCTCCAGGGTACTGCTCCCTCCAATCAAGCCAATCCCAGCTCATAGCAGTGCCACGCTAACTGCTTCCTGATTACATTCGATCATACAGGTCCATGTCAAATCAATCGAGGAGTTCACACAACTGTATTGTGGCACCAGCACCACCACCAACAACAATCAGCATAAGCATCCCACCAAGTCTTCTACCCACTTGCAGTCTAGGGGACACCAAGGGCTGATTATTTACGTCTCTAGGTTCGACCAGCAAGGCAGAGAATGTGCTGTATCTAAAATGAACTTTCTCAACCTGGCAGGTTTGTTCTTATATGTACTCATGCGTGCATTTCTTGTATTAGCTATGTTGTCAGCGTAGAATGTCATATTACATTTAATTGCTTTTCTTTTGCCTTCTTTTTTGGCAGGCTACGCAGATCCCAAGCAGAAGGATAACAATGGAGGGCATGGTCGTCTACCATACAGTAACAAGTCCCTGTATGCGTTGATGAACGTTGTGCAAGCCATAAACAGCGATCAAAGCTTTGTACCATATAGACAGAGCAAAGTTACCCGTGTTTTGCAGGATTCTTTATGCAAGACAAGTGCTGCTGTGTTGATAGCCTGTTTGGTAAGCTAGTTAACACACACTTTTTATAGAAGATGCGTCAAAGGAAAAGTATCAATTAAATAATTGGGTTCGTCACAAATTTCCAAATGTCCACTGTGAATGCTCTAGGCTCTAGCTATTGCAAGCATACCTCTAAGCTAGCATGAATCAATGAAAAGATTTTGATTTACCATTGTCCACAATACTTCTAGTCCCTGCTATCACCCTTGCATATACCATTGCATCCATGTCTGTCCATGTGTTGATGTAAGTAAAGGAGTTGTTTTAGTAATCTACAACTGAATCTTCTTACTCATGCCACAGTGGTAGTGATCCTGAAATACAAGTACAAAAGCTGCAGTTAGCTCTGACTACTTAATTGCTAAACACTCGTTATTTTGCTGTAGCTAACTGATGGAACTGATAAATAGCAATTGTAATTATTCAATGTATTTATATATTTTTCCTTCTTTCTGTTTGTTGCAGGATGAAGTTTCCTGCCAAGATGCAGTTTCTACTATTAGCTTGGCCTCTCGCTCAAGCCAAGTGGTCAACAAACAGTGCTACAACTCGTGCATGAGTGATAAAAGTTTCTCAAAGCCAAATGAGGACTTGTTTGTGAGTTCCAAAAGCTCATCAAGGTCATTCCTTCGTCCTATTCACCACACAAATTCTGTTCTAGACAAGCACTGTCGATCCAAATTCAATAGTAGTGCAGGAAAAGCATGTGATACTCGCATTGCCAATATGAGGTCGCATTCTACTCTCACATGTAAAATTCTGTAGCATGGTACTTTATTAGAACTGTGTAACTATCTGATTACGTGCAGATCAAAAAAAATGATGCACTCTGCGAAGAAACATGGATGGCCACTCTCTACCTCTGTTAAGATGAAGCAAAAGAATGCTAGCCCTACAGTGAGCGCAATAACTGCAAGGTAATGCATTATTTATCAACTTCTGGAAGTATTCATTCGCTCTCTTTTTTCTGTAATGAAGATTTTTTTTGTTGAACAGGAAATTGTTCTGTCCAAGCACCAATCTATCAAAGGTACATAACTAACCATATGAACTAATTATTTCTTACACTTCATATTTTGGTAATATGTTGGTGCTGAAGTTGTTATTCTTACGTTACTATTTAATCAATTACAATATAATAACTGTAGGAAAATGGAACAGCTGTTATGTCAACTGTTGTAAAACAAGCAGAGGTTAGTATAATTTGGCAGCTTATTGTGCAGATATTATTTGATAATTGAAAGACATATGATGATATTATTGTTAATAATTTAATACATTGGAGCAATATGCAGGGATGTGATGAAACTAGAAATGTTGTTAATGTTGTACCCTCTGAAATGCAAGAAACAGTGTCTTGCAGCGAACATGAGTTGGTATCAAGTAGTATGCAAGAAGAGGTGCATGCTGAAAGCTTTCTATTTCTGCAACTTCCATATCACAATAATCTAACATATTTATCTCTTTATTCAGGATTGTGCATCATTAGATTTTCATACAGAACAGGCGTTTACTGACTTGGGTGAGATTTGCTCTTCTGACGTCCATGGTATGGCACGACCCCTAGTGTTCTTTTTTATTAAAGAAGTTAATTGTGACATGGCAGCAAAAAAAACATTTTATTATTTTTCAGATAAATTGGTCGTTGAGACTGCTGTCAATACTACTCAACCCTCTATAAAGTGGAGCGATAAACTAAGAGAGATATCAAACTCATTGAAGCTTCTTAGCACTCAGCCAATAAACATCGACATACAGAAATCAGATCTCAAATATCTCCCAGAAATTAATAGGGACACGCCAGAACCAAAAACTCCTACACACTCATTAGAACAAGCTGAAGATCCAAAGGATATATTTAAGACTCGCAGTGCTGGAATTAAGGTAGACTATTGTTAACTCAATGCAGTACTCTTAATAAATGTATGAACTCATCTGATGATTTTTTTTCCTATTCTTTATAACGCAGAAATCTCTAGTTCATGAGTGTTTGACTTTTCTCAACAGTGCTAACAAGTGAGTACTAATGTACTATTATCAATCTCTAGTGATAAGTTAACATTATTTATGTTTATCTAATGTTTGTTTCTATGTTAATTTCAGGGAGCAGTTAAAAAGTTTAAAGGTTTGATCATAATCTTGAAGCTCATAAACATGTAACATACACTATTCGTAACTATGTGTTGGTCTTGAATGTATAGGGCATTGGAGAGAAAAGAGCAGATCACATACTTAATCTTCGTGAGGGATCACCGGAGCTATTTAAAGGGGTATGTATTCTATGTCTAATAAAAAATTACTTCCAAATAATAGAAAATTAGCTGATAACGTTATTGATATTTCTTTGCTTATGCAGATAGATGATCTAAGAGAGATAATTGGAATGAACTCAAAAGAGGTATATGAGAATCTTGTATCATTATATGTGTTTTCACCTATATTATTATATTTCATGTTTAGGCGTACTTGTTATCTATTGTAAAAAATTGATACACTGTCTTTAAACATCGCATAAATATATTGATCTATTTATGAGCTTTTTAAAATAATAAGGTGATGATAAGCTTCGTTTTTTACTTAACACTTACATTTACTTTGTGATTTTCGCCAGATCAAAAAGATGATGTCAGGAATTATCGATTCCTAATCAATATCTACTTCCTTTCCAACTTTGGAAGACAAATGGCGACAACTACTACTGTTGTTAAATAAATGCTAATAGCAAAGTTGCATATCATTTATGTAGTGCAAATATGTTTTATGTCAAATCTTGTAATTGGTTGTTGCAACAGCTAAATACTATTTTTTCAATCTTTGTTGAGAGTGCATTTTATTGAAAATATATTGTGCATTTGTTTGGTGTTAAAAATTACTTATGAGTTGATCCTTAACAATAAGGCATGAAGTACTAAAAATGGGTTGTTACAAAAAGTAACCACCGTTAAAAGATATTTGCTAAGATTAGCAAAGGTTGGTTATTTTTTCATATAAATATACTATTGTTGCCGAGAGCAAAGCATTATTGAGTTTTTAATGCCAAGAGAAATAGAACCCAACAAATGTTACCTACGTGCATAATGGTAGCCCATTGTCTTGTTTCCATGATAGGGCCACTTTGCCAAAAGCATTGCCAATACACTTGCAAGCCTTGGCATGTGGTCTAAGGGCAATTCCAATGCAAGATTTTTAAGCATCATTTCTCTATATGTCATGTCACCTAGAAATGACAAAGTATTTGGTGTAAAAGTTTTCTAGGTGCACAAGTGCAAACAACCAATCTTGGTCCTTGGATTTTATCTCGATGACACAACTAAAACATGGGAATATGGGAAACAATCTAAGGGTTTTGCACAGAAGTACATAGGTGGGAGAGGGGAGTTCCACCTTAATGCATCTAGACTATTTAGATTGAATCTAAGAGACAATGGTGAGTTTTTACACTTGTGCACCTAGAAAACTTTTGCACCAAATACTTTGTCCCTAGAAACTATAGAAGCAATATGGCTCCATTACATTGTATTTTAACATTGTTTACATCATTAATACTTTCTCCTTTCTACAAAGTCCCCTTCCATCTCTGCATTAATTCTAAAGTTTTGGGATGTGCGTAGAAATAGTTTCTCAAAGAAGAAACGATCTTCTTATCTCTACATTAATTCTTTGTCGTCATTTCTCTATCCTGACCGGCATAGCAAGAAACGAGTTAAGATACTGCACTGCAAGTGCCCTAATTATGTGAAAACATCATGCCACATTTAATGAATGCAATAGTTTAAATAAGAATAAATTTCTTAATAAATTTCTTTCGTTGTAGAACCTTCATATGGTCAACCATATACTAGCCTATCCTTTTTAATCTTTTTGTTGATAGGAGAACATTGAAACCCTAAACGTTTAGATATGAATTTTTTTAGGAATAGAATGGCGAGTTGACCAACCACTTGTTTGGTTTGAATAATTACCCATTTAATATTTAGTGCAAAACAAGGAATTGTGTTGCCCACCAAATTTATGGTATTAACCCATTTCATCTAAAATTGTGCGACTCAAACCAAACAACTAAATTCTTCTTTGGCGTCTTCTTGTTTAAAGCAAGTTCTTGCAAACAATGATACGTAAACATTCCATGAAACATTCTTGGTGATTAATGGTGAGTGGTGTCACTAACCAAAGCAACTTCAATTACTCATCAAAACAACTTCAATCAAACCAACCAAAGCAAGATTATCGGTCATAAGTATAAACATGAAAAAAAACTTTTTCTTTAGTGATGAGTAATGGAGAGTGGTGCCACACTTCATAAAAGAATTACTCAACATGGCATCGGTTGTAACAACCCCATCTACTTCACCAAACTTGCTCCTTGTATCATCGGTCGTAACAATCCCATCTATTTCACTAAATTTATAAACCATGACATTCATCATGGCAAATCCATCTTATCTGTTCCAACCATCAAAACTATCATAGTAGGTAGAGCAAACCTCGCTTCCCCGACGTGATCCCACAATTCTCGCAGCCCCGAGCTGGCATCCGAAGTTCAAGAAACCGGCCAAGAATGCTGCGCCGATGACTGCGGAGGAGGGGGAGGAACTCGTACCGGGTGGAGGCGGGGGGGCGATGTGGAGGGGAGGTAGAGGTCGTGCCTCAGGAACTCATACTGCCCTCTAGATGTTGTCGTTGGCCGTCGCCGCTTGGGGATGCGCCTGCGCCCCCATGGCCTATGTGTCGCGCTTCGGAGCCCCGACGATGGTGGTGGCAGAATGGCGGAGGTGTGAGGACGGGGAGGGAGGAGGCGGTGCTGCAGAGGATGGGAAAGGAGGGGAGGGAGGAGGCGCGGGGGCAAGGGCGAATGGGTAGGGTTTTTGTGTGTGTGTGTGTGGGGGGGGGGGGGGTTGGGTTACAAAGATGAAGAGTGTTTTTGCAAATTCGTCTAAGTCTGGTTAGTGGACGGCAGGTTGATTCACCTGAAACCGAAGGTTTTTTTTTTGCAAAAAGGTACCGATGGACGAAGAAACTCACCCCTCTTTAATATTACTAGCAAAAATGTTCGTGCGTTGCAACGGGAGAAATCAACCAATATGAATTAAGCCGCATATGTTGCTATGCGGTGCAACGGGAGAAATCAGCCAATATGAATTAACCTGAATATGTTGCTAAACCAATTCCATTGTATGATGTCTCATCCAAAGGTAAAACTTGATTAAAAATTTTCATTATTTGTTTAGAAACTATTTTCATTGTAGCGATAAAAAAATGGAGGGAGACTGCACAGCAACACGCTAATTGTTGCGAGGTCATATGATCAATGCTCTTAACATGGTTTCCAAAATATTTCCCAAGGCTGTCGACGGTTGGAATATCGACCCAAGTCAACCAAGGTTCTTCAAGGAGGAGATAGGAGACACGCCGAACAACCACTAACAAAGAACGAACAGAGGAGGGGGTTTTATCTGGTTCGGGCCTCTCAGAGAGATAATAGCCCTCGCCCACCTTTCTTATATATCAGGGATGAATACAAGAGGTGGCTCGACGAGACGAACAAGTCTCGGCGAGATTATGCGTGTACAAGTGCCAAAGCTCTACGCTAGATGCTAAGATGTAAAACTCAACGCCAGGGATCTCAGATGCCCCCTAAACGCCGTAGGGGCATGGTTTATATAGTACGGAGCAAACCAACCTACCGAGGGAATATCGGGCCGGGCTAACTACGAGATCGTAACGAACTCAGTACATGCCGAATATATCCCGAGGTAGATAAGCCATACTCCTAGTCTTGGGGATCACGGCTCCTAATCCAATCCGGGAAACCACGTCCGGGCCTTCAAGCAGCCGTGCAGAACTCTGTTCGAGTCGGACTCAAACAGGAATCCTAGGCCATTACGCACCGTGCCAGCCATGAAGCTGTTCGGCAGGATGCACATGGGCCTGATAGAACCTTCCAGGAGCAGGGCCCTGGTAGGCTGTTCGATTGGGCCGTCAGGGAGTGGGCCATGGCAATGGGCCGTGATCTAATCCCCGACAGCTAGCCCCCGAGACTCAAGTGGAAGGACTCACTAGAGTGGGGTCTTCCTCTTGAGACTCTAAGTCACGAAGAGGGTATTTTTCTCTGCTACAAAGGCATGTAACAGGCGACCGAACAGGTTATGGTTCAACCGGACAAGACTTGTTCGGAACCGAATAAACCCGATCAGCGCCGAGCAACTCCGTCGCGTCGAACAGGAAACGACATCTGTCCGAGCAGAGCACTCACCTTGGTCTGAACCATCGAAAAAATAGCCGTTAGCGGAACTCCAACAGTAACTTCTGTCATTGCTAGAAGGAAAACAGCGACCGTTTTACCTAGCCGTTGTGGTAAAAACTAGCCGTTTTGGGACTAAACCGCTGCAGTAGTCGCTTATACGGACTATAAAGCACCCAAGCCGCCATGCCCGACCACTCTGTTCTCACGCCTTTCCTCTCTAAGCCCTAGTTCCAACGCGCCAAAGATCAAGCGACCAAAAACTCCACCACCAACCTTGCTCGTCCGATCCCTGGAACCGCTATGGCCAAGTTCACCGGCACTAGCCTCGACCGAGGAGGACACGAAAGTCCGGGAGGAGGAGGGCCACATCGACACCGTAGTGGAGGTCGCCGGAGAGGAGGATACTCCGGAGCCACTGGAGGAGAATTTGTTAACCGAGCAGATTCGCCTTTGCTGGGTTGCGATCTCCTAAAAGCGACTTCGTTGAGGCCTTCTTAAACATTAGCGATTGGAGGTGGCGAACCTCAATCCGGACAAGCATCCTCCAGATGGCCGTCTTCGCACTTTTGCGAAGGCTATCTGAGAATCGATCCACCGGTGGGCTGTTCCTCCACTATTATCTGATGACGAGGAGCAGCTCCGCCTGGCCAGTATTGGGTGCTACTACCTCAAGCTCCGGCCACCGCCGACGACGCCAGTACCCTCGCCCACCTCCGCCGACTCAATGGGCGTGGTGGGTGAGGTGGTTCTACAACAAGCGAAGCGGCGACAAGAAGCTCATCTTCACCGGAAAGGCGCCGGCGAAGGGGACACCAATGCCTCGGCCGGAGATGAGTGCCGAGGACTGGTACGCGACAAGGAAGATAGCCTCCTCGTGAGCCTTGGGCTCACGGCGGAGATTATCCGGGACTTCACGATGAGAAGAATCGCCCATTGCGGAGAAGGTCCTATCCTTCTACAAGATAGAGGATTGGAAGACATCACAAGGAGAGCACGGGTAAGTGCCTTTAAGACTCAACCTCTTCATTGATCGTTTCCTCCGAACAGAATTTAACGACTCCATCTGCTCGGCGAGAGATGCCAACCGACGCATGGGTGACCGGCGGGTTGACGCCATCTTCAAGGCGGCGAAGAAAGACAGCGAGGTCACCGCGAGGTGGCCTACACTGTTCGAGAAACGTGCTCATCCGCTGACGAGGTAAATCACTTATACCCACCCGTGTTGCTAGATTTGCCTTGTTGGTTTTAATCTTGACGTTCGCCTCTCAAAATGCGTGGGAGGACCAATCGATCCTCGGAGGGATCGTCGAGGATCTCTCCGATCTCGAGAAGGAGAAGCCAAAGAAGGGCAAGGCCAAGGCGGCCACAAAGCCCAAGGTGGCGGCCGAGCCGACGCTGGCTCGCCAGCGCCATGGCGGCCGCCACCGCCGAAGAAACCAACAAGGGCGACGGCGCGCGAGGCGAACCAAGCGGGCGCGGTCGCCCAATGAGAAGAGACCAAGCCCTCCTCCTCGCCGAAAGCAGAGCGACGAAGAGTAAAGACCATGGCCCTCGGCTTAGGCGTTCTGCGCAAGCTCACCCGCCATATGGCGCGGCTACAACAGTCGCCGAGCAAAGGAGACTCGAGGAGGAGGTTGCGCGCAAGGAGAAACTCCTTGCGTTGCTGAGAGGAGTGCTCACCACCAGAGAGTGAGCTCATCGCCGAACGCCTAAGGGCCAAAGCGAGAAGCCGCCAAGGAGCCCCGAGGAAAAGGCGGAAAGTTCGGCGAAGAAGATCGAGGTCAAGCCCCCACGGCGGTATGTAGAAATCGATCTTTGATTTTTCCACCTCGACCGCATTAGACTTAACGATCAACTCTCGCTCATCACCGCCCAAGAAGAGACCGCCACGGAGGATGCCGAGGAGGCGGTTGAGCGATCCTTCTTTGCCGAGCATCTCTGACGGCTGTCGCGGCAAATGAGGTCGGCGAGCCTCAAGGACAAGCCGGCGGCGTGGAGCTCGCTTGCCGCCGGCTCCAATGAGCAGATCGACGCGCCAAAGGCGCGGTGAAGCTACCGGAGGCGAAAATAGCAGTGGTGGCGCCACGGACCTCGGGGCCAAGGCAATGGTTCGGCGCCCAGGCAGGATCGAGCAACCGCATCGCCAGCACTTCGTCGCAGGGCAGCTCACCCCGGCGACGGATTCTCCGCCGAGCAAGGTGAGACCCCACTGCCGGGAACAAGAAGAAGCCCCGAGCGAGCCGAAGGTGTCGCCCCGCCGGTGGAAACAACGGCGCCGCCGAGCGGAGGGTAGCTCCGCCTCGCTCAAGACGCGAGGCGGAAGAGGAGAAGGAAGGGGAAGGAGCGCGAGACGAAAGCGCCGCCCGTCGCTCCGCGCTCCGAAAGCGACGCGCTTCCGCAAGAAGAAGGAGCGCAGAAGGCGGCGACGCAAGCAGAGCGCGCCGCCTCGTCCCGCGACGAAGCGGGCTTCGTGGACGCATGGCTCGAGGACCGCTGCGTCGCGGATCAAACGCCGACTTGGCAAGGTAAACACCAAGGCGAATTTTATTCACTTAGCCATATCATCGCAACGTAGTTAACTTGTTCTTCCTCTCGTGTCTTGAGGGACACCATGGCGGAACTCGAGGATGGGGTCACCATCGAACGGTCCGCCATCTTGGCATCCTCCGGAGCATCTTCGGCAGAGATCCCGGCGAGCACTCTGCTACCGCCAGAGCCGAGCCAGGCCAAGGCGAAAGCGAAGAAGCTCAAGGCCAAGCTGACCAAGGAGAGGCATTCCTCTGAGGCTCTCCTAAAGGAAGCCGAGGAGCTTCGCGTGCAAGCCGTGAAGGCGAGCACCACGGAGGAGACGCCGGGCCGGACGAAGTGGCTCGAAGAGCAGCTCGCTGACGCGTCCCAATGGCGGAACCAGCTTGCAGAGGAAGCCCAGAAGCTCAAAGCCCAGCTCGCCAAGGAGGAGCAGACATCCGCGGGACTCCAGGCTAAGATCTCAACCCTGTGGGCTTCACAGGAGGAGATTGAGGAGATGCGCGGGATGGCGGTGAGGGCGATCACCGCGGAGAACAGGGTCAAGGAGCTGGACGAGCAGCTCAAGACCGCCGAATAGCAAGTTAGTCGAGCGAGGCTCGACCGACCACCAAGGGCCAAGACCAAGAGGTCGAGGCTCTCCGTCTTGAAGGCGACGGAGCGAGCAGCCAGAGCAGCAAGGAGGAAGCCGATCGTCTCCGAGCCGAGGCCGAGAGGGCTTCAAAGCCTGGGGAAGTCTCGCGCCTTAAGGAAGTGATCGAGGAGCTCAAGGAGCAACTCGCTTCTAGGTAGTCAGAGGGTCAGTAACCGAGATGGACTTTTGTACCTGCAAATGTGGTTAATAAAGACTTACCCTTTTCCCTGCAAAGAGAGAGCAGCAAAAAGGACAAGAACGAACAAAAACTAAGAGAAAAGCGAACAGCGCTAGGAGTTTAAGAAAACCGGTAGAGCGCTCCGCCTAACTCCCAGCCCCCGTTGTGCATCTGCCGAAACACGAGTTTGCGAACCGAACAGTGCACAAGAGAAAGAGCGACACCCAGCTCCGTGTGACGGACGATGCTCGAGAACCTAAGCTTGCGAACTCGAGCACGCGCGAGGGAGAAAGAGCGACACCCGTACCTTGCTCGATTCGTTCCGTAGTCGCTTTCGTTGGCGTAAGTTAAGCGCCCAGAGTAGCCGAATAAGGAAAGTGCCTCTGCGCGGGGGCTTACGAGAGCGAGCTTTGCCAAGTGGTCGTGCCGAAGCGAGAAGTGCCTCTGCCGTGGAGGGCTTACGAGCGAACTTAGCCGCAAGGTGGAAAGGCCGTGTTACGCAACCCTGAGTTTAGGAACTTGTCGGAACCAGATACGGGTAGGGAACAATCCTTAAGATTGCGGAGCCAAGAGTTCGCAAGACCGGCACCATCAAGTGTTACCAGAGAGAAAGTAGTCCGAGAAGACAAAGCGGTGAAAAGGGCACGAAGCGCAAGATTCACCGAGAATTGGATTGAACTTTACATGGTGCCCGAGAGACTTGGACGAACTAAGGCGCGAAGTTTTACAAAAGCGCAAAGCTAAGCAAACACGTAAAAGACCTACACAAAGAACTTACGGCCGGGTCGATGTTCCAAGTCTTTGGTCGCCTCTCTCCCGCCCTCCATGGCTGGCGAACAGCCCCGGGCGGGAAGAAACGACCGTGAACGGGCCCTCCCAACGAGGAGTTAACTTGTTGGCATTGGACAAGTTCGACGCCGGCGCGTAACGAGGTCGCCCGCCTTCAAAGCCCTAGGTCGAATCTGTCTTGGCGGCGTCTTGGCGAAGATCTTCTTGGTAGCACGCCATTCGACTTGTGCCCGGTCGCGTGTGCCTTCGAGGAGATCGAGATCGAGGAGGCGCTTGCTCGTCGTCAACTAAGTTGACCGAGCTCTCGCGAGGCGAACCGAGTACTATTTCGAGGGCGTGATGGCTTCGCACCATAGACCGATTGGAAAGGAGTTTCCGGCCGCCTTGGCCGTAGAAAGCGAATCGCCTGCAGGACGGAAGGAACCGTCAACCCGAGCCTTCTTGTGCTTTCGCCGAGAGCACAAATACCCGCCGTTTGATACCTGGACTATCTGTCCGTTAGCTCGCCGATCGCTCCATTGCTCGTGGATGTGCCACGAGGCGAACAGACTTTGGTACCCGGTATTCGCAGATTCACGAATAGCTCGCCGAATCGGGTACCGTTATCCGTGATCAGTTTATGGGGAATCCCAAAGCGCGTGACCACGTTGCTTTTGAAAAGCGAACAGCCGTTTTGGCGTGAAGAGACGACACAGGCTCTGCCTCAATCCACTTTGTAAAAGTGTCTATGGCGACAAGCGGTGTGTATAGCCCTTGTACCCCTTCGAATGGGCCGAAGCAGATCCGCACCCCATGTGGAAAAAGGCGAGGATGGGGGATTGTTTGGAGCTCTTGGCGGGCTTGTGTGCCTTCCGGGCGTGAAATTGGCAAGCCTTGCACTTAGTCACGATGTCCCGGGCATCTTGTAACGGTGGGCCAATAATAGCCCATGCGAAACGCTTTGCCGACCAGAGTTCTGAAGGAGGCGTGGTTGCCACAGCACCCTCGTGTACGCCCCTAAGAAGGAACACACCCTCATTGCGAGATGCACTTGGAGAGAACTCCCGAGCACCTCGACGGTAAGGATGCCGCCCACAAGCTTGTATGGAGCAGACGCCTTGTAAGCCGGGAACGCCGGCCGTCGTCGGCGGTCCCATCGCAAGGTACCGGACAAATGGCGTTGTCGATCCATTGGCACCGCCGATAACGGAGACAGCACCACTGTCTCTGTTGCCTCGTCCGAGACGTGATTGAGGGCTTGTAAAGGTGCTCAACGAGCACCCTGCCGGAAGCGAGTTCGCGTGAGGATCCAAACTTGATAGCTGGTCGGCCAGAAGTTGTCCTTCCTAGGCACGAAGAGCACTTCGAAAAATCAAAATGCCGCTCAACTTCCTCACTTCAACCAGTATCGCGTCATTGAGTTATCGCAAGACCGATACTCCTTGTTAACGATTGATGACCAGTTGTGAATCTCCTTCACAGTTAGCCGTTGGACACCAAGCGACTTGCACGCTCTTAGTCCCGCGAGGAGGGCCTCGTACTCTGCGGCGTTGTTAGTCGCCGCAAAGTGTAGTTGGATAGAATACTGGAGTTGCTCTCCTTGAGGGGAGATGAGAACAAAACCAGCCCCCGAGTTTCCAGTGCGCGAGCCATCGAAAAACATGGTCCAGAGGGTTCATCGGGTTGCTCGGGAGCTTCACGATTTGAGCGGCAAGTCCATTCAATGACAAAGTCGGCTAGGACCCTGTGACTTAATAGCGGTTCGGGCGGCAAATGACAGATCAAACTCTGCTAGTTCCATTGCCCACTTAGCTATACGTCCGCTAGATTCCTTGTTCCGTAGGATTTCTCCCAGAGGGAACGTGGTCGGGACCAGTATTTGATGCGCCTGGAAGTAGTGGCGAAGCTTCCTGGAGGACATGAGCAAGGCATAGAGGAGCTTCGACCTCGTGGTAACGCCTTTGATCCGTGAAGTACCTCGCCACGTAATAGATTGGTCGTTGAGGCCTTCCCTTTCGACCGCCAAGATCAAGGCCACCGCTTGTGGCGTGCAACCTAGGTACTGAGGAGCTGCCGCCATGCCGCTGGGTAGTCAAGACGGGAGGATTGGACAGTATCGCTCAGATCCCGGAAGGATATATCGGCTTCTTACGCCCACTCGAAACCATTGTGCTTGCGCAGGCCTTAAAAAGGGCAGCCCGCGTTCGCTTTGACGGAAATAAACACGCTTAGAGCACCATCCGTCGATGAGGCTTTGTACTTCCTTTACGGTAGTTGGAGCTGCATATTTTCAATGGCCTCGATTTTTTCGTGGTTGGCGTAAATACCTTGCGAGCCAATGACATAACCGAGCAACATTCGGATCGAACACCAAAGGTACACTTCTCTGGATTTAATTTAATTCGATTGCTGGTGAGATTGTGAAAGGTCTCGCCGTGTCTTTTACATTATCTGGAGCATACTTGCTCTTTACAACTATGTAAATCGACATAGACCTCGAGTTTTTTCATTTGCTCGGGAAGGTCTTCTCCATTAAGCTTTGGAGCGTGGCACCGCATTGCGCAGACCGAAAGACATGGTCATTATAGCGAAAGTGCGAAAGGGGTGATGAAGGCGATCTTCTCTTCATCCTCGGGAGATGCTTATTTGGTGGTAACCGAGTAAGCATCTAAAAACTCGAAAGTCTGGGCATCCGATCGCATCGACCGGTGGTCAATCTGAGGCGCGGAAATTGTCCTTAGGACAAGCGGCGTTCAGTGCGTGTGATCGACACATCCTCCACTTGCCGCCTTTCTTCTTTACAATGACAGGTTGGCTAACCACTCGGTGTGATCAACCTCGCGGATGAACCAAGAATGACGGTTTGCTGTCGATCTTTGATGATCCCCTGTTTGAATTCCGAAAAGCGACGAAGCTTCTGGCGAACAGGCTTCTTGTCCGGCCGGACAGCCAGTTTGTGCTCGATTACCTCCCTTGGGACTCTGGGCATGTCAGATGGCTCCCAGACGAATACATCTGCATTGGCTCGGAGGAAGGCAACGAGCTCGCTTTCCTATTTGGGGTCCAGTTGGCCCCAAGTGAACTATCTTGAAGTATCGTCAAGCAAGCGGGACTTCTTCGTTTCTCCCCTGGTGAAGGAGACCCTAGAGCGTCGAGACTTGGTGCGGAACTTGAGGACACGGGCGGAAGCTGGTCGACCAGGGCAAGGGATCGCTTCGTCGCAATCCGGGCAGACTTTGTAGTTGCCCTTGACCGTGATCACGCCGTTAGGACCGGTATCTTCACGCAATGGTAAGCGTGGTGGGATCTGGCCATAAACTTACCGAGAGATGGCCTGCCCAAGATTGCGTTGTACGCCGACGGGAAGTCGACCACATCGAAAGTGATCAACTCTGTCCGGAAGTTGCTTGGGTTGCCGAAGGTGACAGGAAGAACAACCTGCCCCAACGGTTTGACAGCTTCTCCCGAAACAATTCCGTAGAAGGGCATTGCGACTTCCTTCAGCTTGGAGCGAGGGATTTGCATCTCGTCCAAGACTTTAGCAGAAAGCAAGTCCAAAGCGCTCCCGCCGTCTACTAAGACACGGCCAACTCTCGCGTTGCTGATGGTCGGGGCGACCACCAGTGGGAGTCGCTGAGGCTTGGTCATCCCAGTGGGGCAATCCTCCTTAGAGAAGGAGATGGAGACCTCAGTCCACTTCATCGATTCAGGCTGAGGTTTTGCCTTTTCGACGTTGTGGACCTCCCGAGCAGCTTCCTTGAGGCTGCGCCGAGAGGTGTAAGCCGAGGAGCCGCCGAAAATGACGGCGATATGGTTTACGGGCTCGTGATATTCGTCATCATCTTCCCGATCACCATCGTCGGTTTGGCGCTTAGCCTTACCAGCATCACCATGTTAAGGCGGGGTGGGCATTGGGCCCTTGCCGTTGTAGAAATCTTGAGCTTTGCAGCCCAAGTTCTACTGATGGCGATATCATGCCCGTAGTCTTTGGTGGAACTTGCAAAATCGGTCATTGGGACCTTTCTTGCCTTGTCCGCCTCCTGAGCGGCTTTTTGCCCTTGTAATTATTGTTGGGCTTCTTCGCCTGTCCTTGGGAGGAGGTGCGCGATCCATACCGCGACGGTATTGTTCGCATCACCTTTGTTCTTCTTCTTCGGGACTTCTTGTCACGGGAACATTCTTCTTGCCCTTCTTCTTCTCATCCACACCAGTCGGGCGGGCGCTCGCCTTGTCGAACGCCTTTTTGTATCGAACGCGCTCTGCCGCGTTAGCATATGATCACCGCCTTGAACAGGTCGTTGGCGGTCCAGTCTCATTGATCTCGAGATCTGGGTGATACGCTCGTCGCGGACTCCGTTTTTGAAGGCGCGGACAATGATTCATCCGAGATGTTCGGGATCGTGTTGCGGATCTTAATGAAACGCTTCACGAAGTTGCGGAGGGTCTCCCGCTCATCCGGATCATCTGGTGCAGATCATCCTCCTTGCCTGAGACGCACGTAATGACTCCGAAATTAGCAATCGAGGCGTCACAAAGCTGGTTCCATGAGTGATGGAACCCTCTTGCGATTGAACGACCACGTCCGAAAGCAAACCCTCAAGGACGATCGGAGGTAATTAGCCATAACGAGCTCGTCACCCCGGCCGCCATGATGGCCGAGCGTAGATGGAAAGGAATTCCTCCGGTTCGAGTCCCATTGTACCTCTCCATGTGGCGGGCTTGAATTTTGAGGGCCACCGGACAGCCCGGCTCGTCGGAGAAAGCCCCGCAGCCCAGAGCATATGACCGCCACCTTCCCGGCAGTAACCTAGTCTTGAGAAGACGTTGGTCTGCGGCGGAGGAACTCCATCGAACGGATGACTCGGCTGGAGAAACTCTCTCCAGACAATCCACCACGCTCCTTCCTCGTGGTTGCGACGACGCGCTCATCACAAGGGGACCGTCCGTGACCATCGCGGCGTCTGCGCTTGCCCTCGTGGTCGCGATGACTACGAGGATCGGGCGAGCGACGGCGACCACGGTAGCTCGCTCATGGACGATGATCTTCGATGGTGACGGGTCACGCGATCGATCGAGCTGTCCGAATCATTCCGGCGGTTTGGCTGCTTGTACGCTGGAGGAGTTGTTGACTTCTCCTAGAGACTTTAGGCCTTGACCGGTCGCTCTAGGTTAGTTAATAAAGACGCCCATGCGGCGAGATCGGCTTGATTGGTGGATCTAAGGACCGTTGCCATAGCCTCGAGCCGTTCCCGACTTTGATCTATGGGTCCCGGATCTCGAACCATCCGCTGCTCGCCCGACCGAGTCCGTCCACGCGGGAATTGACCCGGTCAGGAAGCTTCTGGGAGACTTAGCGCGCAAGACGCGAGGTGGGTCGCGACGCCGCCGCCATACCGGTCGCGAAACCGTGCTAAGGTTTGATTGATGGAATCGCCGAGGCTGCGGCGAATGACGTCTTGCTCGCGAAAGCGACTGCGTGACCTCGTCTTGATGCCGAGCGAGTTAATCTGCCCGACCTCGCCCCGCCACGGCCGTCGCGGGATCCCCGAGTTTCCTACATCGTCCATGTTAATCTTTGCGGGGCCATGCGAAGGTATGCTAGACGGTGTCATCATTGTGTCTCCACGGTAGAATCTACCGACATAGCCTTGGAATCGATAAATCTAAACCGTCGTAAAGATCATCGGTTCCGTAGTCGCTCGCCGATGACGGAGTGCGATCCGAGGCTATCTTCGCCATGTAAGCGGAGACATCCGCCTCGGATGCGAAAGCGTTCGAGACCGAACAGATCGATCTGAACTGACAGGGGATGAGACATCCTGCCCTTCTGAGTCGTAGCCCTCAGGAAGTATCTCTGTATCGCTGATGGAGTTCGACATGCTCGATCTGCGTTTCCCCACGGACGGCGCCAGCTGTCGACGGTTGGGATATCGACCCAAGTCAACCAAGGTTCTTCAAGGAGGAGATAGGAGACACGCCGAACAACCACGGACAAGAACGAACAGAGATGTGGGTTTTATCCTGGTTCAGCCTCTCAGAGAGATAATAGCCCACGCCCGGCCTTTCTTATATATCGGGGATGAATACAAGAGGTGGCTCGACGAGACGAACAAGTCTCGGCGAGATTATGCGTGTACAAGTGCCAAAGCTCTACGCTAGATGCTAAGATGTAAAACTCAACGCCAGGGATCTCAGATGCCCCCTAAACGCCGTAGGGGCATGGTTTATATAGCACAGAGCAAACCAACCTACCGAGGAATATCGGTCCGGGCTAACTACGAGATCGTGAATGAACTCAAGACATGCCGAATATATCCCGAGGTAGATAAGCCATACTCCTAGTCTTGGGGATCACGGCTCCTAATCCAATCCGGGAAACCACGTCCGGGCCTTCACGCAGCCGTGCAGAACTCTGTTCGAGTCGGACTCAAACAGGAATCCTAGGCCATTACGCACCGTGCCAGCCATGAAGCTGTTCGGCAGGATGCACATGGGCCTGATAGAACCTTCCAGGAGCAGGGCGACGGCCCATGGCAATGGGCCGTGATCTAATCCCCGACAAAGGCTATATGATAATACAAAGAGATCTCGTTGTGGACCAAAGCACTTACAGGTCAACAATAACAACAGTCATAACTATCGTGTAAATAGCAACACTATCAAATTAGTGTAAATGCAACAATAACTTTCTTTTGCAGAAAGAAATAGATAACAACAACATTATGCAGAAATCAATCCGAGGGCCTTGCAAGCAACGAGCATCTATCATGGGCACATCTTTATCCTAGATATTTTGAATGTCATGGCACATCTTTGTTTCAGATATTCTGAATGCCTTGGACACCTTGGGCTAAGTCGCTGGGAACTAAAAAACGAACCAATTGTATAGGCTCAGAGCAAGAGTAGCCACCTACTTGAGTTTGGATGAGGCAATCAAATGCTGATGGAACTATGTAAGAAGGCTATAAACCTCCACAGGCAAAACTAACATAAAAGGTAAAAGCATGCTGTTTGGCAATCCCCACACCAAAAGGTATATCTCTATGAATTGAGACTAAAATAAACAGCGCACTCAATCTAATCTAGCATTACCAAGGGCAAGATGAATCTGAAATTCAGTTTGGCAAGGTCGAAGCAAATACAAATTACTTTCTTTTCTTGATGACAAGAAAGCACAAAATTTTACATACTTAGGTAGCCCTCTCCTCTGAATCATGATTTAAACACTTGGAGGTATGGCATGATTACACCTTCTACATGCCCGCCTATTGTTCACCATAAACTAATAGCTCCAAGTAGCAGAAGAGGATAGATTCCTCAATAATTAAGTAGGGACACTAATCAGTTTATATAAAAAACTGCTCAAAGTAGCAAAAGAAAAAGGCAATTTCCTCCCTAAATAAGTAGGAACATGTAATCAATTTATATAAATATAGCATATGTGTTTGGGATTGTGGATATGCCCAAAAGGAAACCATCCACGGACAGAGAGCAAGCATGAGAGCAGGGACAGAGCACAAACCTTTGTTGGATGAAAGCCAAGCTGTCGTAGACAGCGAAACACATTGGAATTTGACGACATCACAATGTCTCCATTACAAAAACATTTCAGACTTTAAAGCTAAGCAGTGAAAGAGCCTAGATTTCATTAAACATGGGCCCAAAGGAAAGCAGGAGCAAGTATAACAAAAGAGCAGAGCGAATGAACATAAGATTGTTAAAAGAATGGGAACCTACATTGTCTACCTACATATGTTCCCTCGGAATGTGCGGATCTTCGCAGAACCAGCAGTGTTGGTTCCCTTTGATAAGATGAAGGGATAAGTGCACAATCAATTGAGCATCGGTGTCTAAAGATGGAGGGATAAATGCACAATCTATTAGAAACTAATCTCTGAAAACGGAGGAAATACTGATGTCTTGTGTTACCTGAGCTGGCTGAGCATAATTTATTTGTCGAGAACAAATCCAAGCAACAACCAAAATTTCTTTACGCATATGGTACGGGACCTTCACCATCTAACCAATGCCTGAAGTAAATATATGTAAATAAAAGCATCACACTGCAATGGTTATTGCGGTATCTTCAAAGCAAATATGGGTGTTTTTATCCCAAAAAAAAAAGCATATACACAAAATATGTCACTCTATTATGTGAAATACCTCAGCACAATTTGGAGCCATCTATGAATGACACATTGCTGTTGTAGCTATGAATAGAAATGTTATGTGGAGGGAAAGAGAGAGTTTGGAGGGGCATACACTGGATAGCTTGACAGCTGGGTCACGATGTTGAAGGAGGCAGAGCACAGGTTGTCTGGCTGGATCCGCTGCTGTTTCGAACTGCCAAAAGAATAAATAAGATAGAAATAATTCATTTACCAATGAGAAGCATAATGCGTTGCTTGTAAAAATGCATAACCAAACAATCCATGACGCTTAGCAAGCAAGCTGCAACCTTATCCATTACCTGCAACATTATACAACCTAAAGCATAAGCAGAGAGCACAACATTCATGCCCAAAACAAGCTCAGTTAAAATGATTAAAGACAATACCATCTTGTTTTCTAACTGAAGTAAATTATACAGTAATGGAACAGAGTCCAACACACAGTGAGAGCAATCTATAGGAACCTTCTTGCATGCATTTGCAACAGCTGGATTTGCAACCCTCTGAACCAAGCAAGTAGGCATGCAATTAGCGAACGTAGTAAATTCTCAACACAAAATATGGAATAGTTGCCATTCTAACCTGAATACTCGCAGAGAAGAAGTCAATGTATGCGAGCACAGCCGTGATCATGCCTACGTGCAAGCACCGCGTCGGCTGTCTCCGTGATATCTTCTCAAACGCTTGCAAGCACTGCACGAGCAACATCATTGATCACTAAAATTACGTTAGATCAATGTTATCGTCTGATCAACAAGTTGCCAGATGTCCGGCTACCTGCTCCGCAACAAATTTCTATATGAAAAAAAGGCAATGTATATCTTGCCAGAATATCAAAATGAATTACACTTAGCATCTACCAATCAATGAATTTGCAACCAATATGCATATCATAGGAGAGCAGCGTATAAAATCTAATTTACCTGCTCAAAGAGGCATTGCTTTACATATTCAGTTTCTCGAAGAAAGCGAGAGTATAAAAGGTAAACCTATCCACAACAGAAACGCCAATCTGCCACAAGGAATAAATCAAATTAACAGTCTTCATGACAATTAAGGCAAAATAAGTTGGGCTAAATGTATCTGAAAAAACTGTGAATGGGAGGCATGTTCTTACATCAGAATCAAAGTGGTGAGAGTAAGAGTTTTCACCCTTCATGCTGCTACCAATCGCCAAAACACCAGGTGATTGAAGCTGCAGGTATTAAATATGGCAGGTACAGTTATAGTTTTCAGATATAGCAAAATGTGAAACCTGCTATGGGAGGACAAAATGGATTGATTAAATTATCTTGTATAAATAAAATATGATGCAAGATATCAGTAAGATCGATGTTTTAAAACATATCAAGTTGTTGCAAATGCGTGCTTGCGACAGCACAAAAGCCATGTGCAGTCATCGGCTTTCCAATATGTCGAGCAGAATGTTTTTTTTGGCATAAAATGTAGCATGTGCAGCAAATGCTGCATAAGTGGATAAAAAGATACATGGAATAATTTATATAAGAAATATTGGAAATCAAGAATTAACTACAATATATCATATACAGGGGCGGAGGATCCGTCATGGCAAGGTATGGCCCGCGCCATACCTTGGCCCAGCTAGCCCAGAGTACCCCCCCTTAGCCCCTAGTAATTTTCGTGTACGGCCCACTTTGCCTCCAGGTCAAACGCGCCTGGCGCCCAATGAGCAGCACGCAGCAGCGATCATGAGAGAGTGAGGGCCGAGGGCGAGGCGACGCCATCTGCGCAGGCCCCCCCTCCGTCCGCCGGGTCTGCCGCCGCCGCCTCGGCCTCGCGGCCGCCGTCGCCGGCCGGCCATTGCCTCGCCTCGCCTTGAGCTGCCCTCGCCTCGCTGGCTCGCCTCGCCGTCGCCCGCCGCCGCCGCCTCGCCGCTCCCGGCCTCGCCCGGGCCGCCGCCTGCCTCGCCTCCCTAGCTTCATTTGAGAAACTTTTCGATAATCTTCTTGTCTTAAAAATATTTTTATGTGTGATTGTGTTGAATGCGTTCCCCAAACCCACCATACCTTAATTTTTATCCGTCCTCCGCCACTGATCATAGATAATATATATCAGTAATTCAGCATATAACAACATGAATTTATAGCAGGTAGAACAGTGATACAGACCTGTGAAAAGAGCGTAGCAGCTTGGCAGGTATCAACCATTATCAACAGCTCTTTAAACCTGAAAGGTAGACCAAGGAGAAAATATCAGAATCAATAAACCACAAAAATAAAAGGGGGGCAAGGCAACATCTGAACGTTGATAATCAAATTTTTCTTGATTTTTTTAGTATAAAAAACATCAAGAAAAGATAATTCAAAGCAAGAGATGTATGATAGCCACCTATGCTTCTCCTTCATTTGCTTTACTGCATCGGCTAAATCATGGCTCTGAAGTTCTTCAGAATCTTGAAACCTCAAAAATTCATCCCCACCATGTCCAGTCATGTACAAAAGAATATGGCTTCCTTCATCTCTTAAAAAGTTTTCAACTGTCACCTCATAACCTCGATAATCAACCTGTCAATGGAAAATGGAAAATCACAGAGTAAAATCGAAGTGCTAGGATCCTTTTTATTTTTCCTTTTCTAAAAAGACGAGACTACACGGTGTTTTTCGTGTCGTGCAATGTGCTTAGTTATTGTGATGTTATGATTAAGCAACAATATTGCTAGAGCAAAGAGATTCACCTCAACATTGTCGCCATAAAGATTAAGCTGATGGTTCTCATTGTTGAACACCTGGGCAGGATAATTGTTCCTAGGATTACGAGCCATATCATCTGCCAGCATAAGTATTATCCGCTCGTCAGGTATTCCAAATCTCTTAACAGTCCTGGGAAAAAAACAAAAGGGGTGTTTGCAAATAAGGAAGGAGCACTAAATAGGCTAGGGATAAACAATTGCACATGAGTATAATTTAGCATGTTACCTGTACAAAGACAGGGTATTGGCCATATGTCGATAATTAAACCTGGAGAACATTAACAATAATAGGGAAGAATTAAGTGACCAGAGAAATGAGCAAATTAACCCAACAATAAGAAAACTGAGGTCCAACGACTATTCTTGGGTGTGGATGCACGACGAGGAGGAGGCGAGGGGGCTGTGTGTTGGGCACTGTTCGCCTACACGGCCGTTTAGACCGTTTACACACCGTTTAAACGCTACTCAGTAGTCAACTGTGTAGGCCGTGTAGGCCGTTTAATCCGTATAATCCCGTTTAATTCGTTTTTGGCCCGTTTAATCGGCCGTGTAGTCCGACTATTCGCTAAACGAAGAGTAGCCGACTGTTTAGAGTTTACCGTTTAGGCTAACACTGGTGTTGGGAGCCGAAGCTTGCAAGGCGGAGGCCTAGCGATCGAGGAAATTAGATTTTTGCACCAGAGTTGATGCGCCTTTGCCTTTTTGCCTAAAGTTGGTGTGCTTTTGTCTTTTTACCTTGTGTGGATCATCTAAAAATTGATTTCACCACTGAGGTTTTTTTTTAAAAAAAAATCTAATCTCTATTGACGAGCTGGAGGGCTGCCTGTTCGTTTCCTCCCTCGCTGCTGCCTCATCGAGCACAGGCGAGAGGCTCAGCTTTGCTTCCTACTGCTCAGCTCAGCTAGTTTCGTCGGAATCCATGCGATTTGTTGTCATCGGCGCAAACCTTTTCGTTGATTAATTCCTTTTCGTTGGATGCCAAACCTTGATCCCTGAATCACGTTCTAGAGGTGGCAAAAAGAATATGCAAAAAGAATCGCTTAGGACTAATTAATTGAATCAATGAGCAGATTATACGCAGCGACGACGACAAGATCGTGAGCCGTCGGTGTCGGTGCAAACGGCGCTGACGAACAAGATGAAAGCCACGCCCCTGTTTGGCTGCAAAGCAAATCAATTTTTTAGAAAACCCCTGTGGGCAAAACAATTCTCACCTAGTCCACACAAGGCAAAAAGACAAAGGCACACCAACTTTGGATAAAAAGACAAAGGCGCATCAACTCTGGGTGAAGGATCTTGAGGGAGAGATCTGGGTGGGGGAAAGGCGAGGCGGAGGCGGAGGAAGATACCTGAGAGAGAGATCGGGTAGGGCCGGTGGGGGGCTGGGGGCGGGGACGAGCGAGCGAGAGACCGAGATGGGCTAGGGTTTCGGGTGCGATTTGTGAGCGTTGATGGAGAGATGGACGACCGAGATCAGAGCGGTGGCATTAGTGGTAATTTTGGAGCATGCATGGCAGGCAGAAAGGAGGAGCCGATCGGACGGTGCTGGGGGGCTGACGGACGAAAATTTTTGACAGAAGAAGAAATCCTATTCTCTTTATTATTAGGTAGAGATATGGCAAAAATGCCCGTGCAACGGGAGAAATCGACCAATATAAAACCTATGTTCAGACATTACAATAAAATCAGAGAAAAGAAATATTCTGAGAGTGCGACATATTATATACCTATCTGGCCAAGCAACACGATTTCATCATTAGCTTAATCCCACAATGAATGTCACACCGGTCTAAACACACAAGGAAAACCACCGTCCCTACGTCTGTGGCTACCATCTTAGCATCGACATCTTCCATTATCCTTCTTGATCAATACATGCAAGGTCAAAAACAGATCATCCTGGGTCAGATAAAAGCATGAACCTTTGCATAAAAATGAAATGGAAGTGGTGAAAGAGAACAAAGAAATACACAACACAACAGGATTTTATTTTGTATCTCTTATTTTTTTTGTCTGTGTAAATCCGACATGTACTGTACATACATCTACATGTGTATAACCATGCTATATATTGACCAAACGATCGTGCAAGAATCTCCTACCCAATGTTCTTTTAAGTTACATGTGAATACAACAAACTCCAAGACAGTTTGTGAAACTGAGTCCTGGCATCTCAGCGCTTTCTTTCTTACTCCAATTTCACTTTATCCGACTCCTCCCAGCTAAGACCAAACATTTGGCTTCCAAAAGGTACTATCAGATTGTACCGAAAAACCTACAATTTTCGAGGAAAACAATGTTCCAGGTAAATCCATTTTGATATACTCAATAACATTTATAGGAGCTGATGCCGAGTATCACCTTGTTGTTTATCGAGCCGCGATCTTCAGAATGGTTTGCCCAAGCCTTCCTTAATGCTGATCTCCAGCTCACAATCATGCCACGGATTTCCTTGTTCAGCTCAACCCATTCTGGAGCACAACCATTCTTTAAAAGAATCCTATAAAGGGTGTCTTCCACATGATGAGTGAGGGTTTGAAATGAGGTTCAGGGGTTTGCCTTTCCCAGGTAGGTTTTCGAAATGCCCTTCCTCCATTGAATGCCATATTCTTTGCTCCACAACATTAATTATATCAGTCTCAGACCTGCAGTAGAACACGGAAATTATAAATCTTTGGATAACCTAGAGCTTTTGACACAATCAGTAATGCACATTTGTAAGAAACTAGGAGAGCCTAAGTCCTGAATCCCGAAGCAGAGTCAGTTGCGCGGGAGGCAAGAAGATTAGGGGACAACAAGTACGGTTTGTTACTATGGCCAGGAATCGTATCGTGTGTCAAAAAGATACGACAGCTGGCCGTAACAACCAGCTTCGGATGGCAGAAGGATCAGGGTTCGTTGTAACAGCCGGGTCCCCCTTGTAATCTCAGTTCTATCCTTGCCTTAGATAAACAGGCAAGGACAATTGAGTCTAGCCAAGGGTCCCGTAGGTGTTTTTCCTTCGGTACCCTCGGGATTAGAGGCAGATTAAGGTATAGGAGGTCTTTTCCTAGGTTTTTCTCCTTTACCCCTGCGTGATTCCCTCAGAGAAGGGCTGGAGCGGCACGATGTAATTTGGCCCCCCATTATAAATAGGGGCCCCCCATAATAAAGGATAGGCTGTATTTTTCTCACAGAATAGCCACTTTGAGATTGCTCAGCTCCCTTGAGCTGCTTCGCGAAGCGTGACACATTACTTCGCGAGGTAGCCCCTCATAAATCTGTTGTCTGGCTCGGGCCACCGACACCAGGTTTCAATCCAAAGTGGTGATCGGGACGCGAGGCGCTATAGAAAGGACCCTCCATAAGGTTTTCGTCTGGAGTGATCTCCAGGACCCATGGTGCTATAGGAAGGGCCCTACGGGAGGCTTTTGCCGAAGTGGTTTTCGGGACTCATGGCTATTTGGAAAGGACCCCGCGTGAGGTTTCTTCTTGGAGTGATCTCCGAGACGCACGTCGCTCCGGGAAGTGCCCTTGCGAGGCTTCGGTTCGAAGTGGTCTTTGAGAAATGTGGCGTTCTAAGATGGACTCCGTGTGAGGCTTCAATCCAGAGTGGTTTATTGGACACGTGGCACGGGCGTCTAGGGTGTCTTTCAGCACGAAGTCTTATCACTCAAGGCAGGGGCACCCACCCTAAATCAGAAGCCCTTCATGGTTGATGGGCTGCCATGCATGTCACGTACGGTCATGCTCGTGGTCATGGTTGATTACTTGGCTCACCGCTCCATTTGACATGACGTGCTGGCCAGATATCCCGCGGCTCCGTGTCATGGACTCTACTTCTGATACTTGTTAAATGCTCGCGCGCGAAGTTCCAATGGTATAGGTTGATAGCTGCAAGTTTCGGTATGCCCATTTATTACATTTTGGTGATATTACACCAAACTTTATTCTTCATGCATAAACCGTGCCAGCTGAGTGCCTGAGTGCAACGCCTATGTAGCAGGAGAGGTTGCTGCCAGGGTCGACGCCGAACTGGCGGCAGTAGTCCTTGTAGTAGCCCACCCGCGCGTGCACAGTGGCGGGCTTCTTGCCGTTGCACTCGCGGGCGCCGTTGATGGCCCTGATCGTGGCGCCGAAGCCCTGGGGCATGACCTGGTGCACGTTGTTCATCCAGAACCAGAGCGACGTCTTGAAGGACACCGCAGTGCGCCACCCTCTCCGGGTTCCTCAGCCCGTCGAACCCGATGCTCCGCCCCGCTGGCCCGTAGTTGTAGTTCCATGAGATCTGCAGTGGGCCACGGCCGAAATACTTCTTCCCCGGCTGGCACGGCCACTGCCTGTTGTAGCTCGATGTTGCACATATCTGCAATAGTCATATATGAATAAGTAAGCGTACGCGCATGTTTCCTGTGCTACGGCCATCGATCGATATATATCCGGCTAATCATGCATCATGCATGGAAATTAACCATCCGTGCATGCGTTTGGTCGCGGCTCTATAATTAATTACTTACGTCCGGTCTCGAGCGTGACGTGGGCGAAGTAGGCGGCGATCTCCCTCTTATTGTCGGCGTCGGGGCGGTAGGAGCGACAGGCGCGTGTAGAAGCTCTTGCCGGCGCAGTACTGGTTGCCGGCCTTGGACTTGATCCCGTTGAAGAACGCCTCGGTGACGATGCTCTCCACGGACGCGGCGAGAGGAGCACCGCCAAGCATGTGAGGACCATTGGCCTCGGTGAGTAGGCCATCTCGATCGGTGATTCGATCAGATATCAGCTGCTTTGCTACCTGAGTTTATTCAGTAGTCTAGTGCAGCTTATGATATATGAGGTGAGTGCGATGGAGCGGTGCCCCTGCTTATATAGGGAACAAGCTAGACATTATTGTAGCTAGCGAGCTAGGTTGGGGATCATGTATAGGGATTGGTTTGATATACAATTTTGAATGGGCCTAGCCAGGTTTCCGTAACGATCCCTGCTGCCTGCGCTAGCTGGGCCGGGCCGGGCCTAGCGGTGCATGCCCATTTCGATACAGAAGACTTCCATTTCCATACACTTCCTTTCTTAGGCCTAGCACGTTTCAGCTTAGTGTAGCGTAGTTCCATTGTAATAAAAATTTATCTCTTTTATATAGCCTATTCGATGTAATAATTTATAATGTTCTTCTTAGAGTTTTAGTAGTTCTCTTAAAGATTCTAAAACCATTCTCTAATTATTTGTTTACAATATTTAAACCTCTTTTTAAATACTCATAAATTTTGTTACAATGAGACGCTACGCTACGCTAAGCTGAAATATACAGGCCCGTAGTGGCTCTCCCCTACCGCCTCGCCCGCCCATGCTCGTGCCATCGCCGGCGTTGAATCGGCAGCAGCCACCAGACGTACGGCATCTGCCACGGTCAACGTCGGTGAACGATCAGCAGATGCTGAGATGCATGGCCTGCCGGACGTGCATGGCACCGCATGGCAAAGCGGTCAATTTTTATTCAGGCATCCTCTGTCCGGTTTCCCTCTAATTAACCCGTCCCCTTCCAGTAAAGAAAAAAAAAAGGCACTTGAACACTCGGTTTTACGATGGTGTGTCATGATGAGACGGCGACACCGGTGAATCCGACGGCCGAGCTTAAACAGCTGAGAATTAATCTGACGGCTAATCCTGATCAATTCGATCTAATCCTGATCCTTGATTACTGATGAATTATCTGACGGCGATGCATGGAGGAATGGCATGGCTTGCTTGCTTCTGCACCAGGCCATCCTCTCCTCCGGCCAGGGGAACAGGGGTTCCCTGCCGCATCCGTCTCTCCGCGGCAACGCGCCATGAATCCAATCTCTATCGATCTCCTTTTCTCATTTACTAGTTGAGTTTGCACGCCCGTGGCGCGCCGAGGGAAACGATGCCCGAAAAGCTGGCCTATACGGTCGG
The DNA here is from genome assembly GCA_036346415.1 of Raddia guianensis. Lineage (NCBI taxonomy): Eukaryota > Viridiplantae > Streptophyta > Magnoliopsida > Poales > Poaceae > Raddia > Raddia guianensis. The sequence continues at coordinate 48,696,195 of CM070539.1, read as the reverse complement.
CACGTACGGCAGCGAACGACAATAAGTTTTGTGTGTTCGTTAGTGTCGACGGTTGAGATAACGATCTCAAGTCGCTAAGGTTCTTTAGAAGTGAGATAGGAGACACGCCGAACAACCACGAACAACAACGAGCAGAGGCGGGGTTTTATCCCGGTTCAGCCTCTCGGAGAGATAATAGCCCTACGTCCAGCCTTTCTTATATATCAAAGATGATTACAAGAGGTGGCTCGACGAGACGAACAAGTCTCGGCGAGATTATGCGTGTACGAGTGCTAAAACTCTAAGCCAGATGCTAAGACGTGAATTGGATTCAGATGCCCCCCAAACGCCGTAGGGGCATGGTTTAAATAGTATAGGGTAAACCGACCTACCGAGGTAATATCGGGCCGGGCTAACTACGAGATCGTAATGAACTCATACATGTCAAATATATCCCGAGGCAGATAAGGCATACTCCTAGTCTTGAGGATCACGACTCCTATTCCAATCCGGGAAACCACGTCCGGGTCTTCACGGTTGCAGTAACTCTGCTCGAGTAGGACTCGAACACTAATCCTAGGTCGTTACAAGACCGTGCCAGGCCCAGAGGCTGTTCGGCAGATGCATATGGGCTAGATAGAACCTTTCGTGAGTGGGCCTGGTAGGTCATTCGATTGGACCGTCAGGAGTGGGCGGCAGGCAATGGGCCGTGATTTTATCCTCGACATTTAGCCCCGAGACTCAAGTGGAAGGACTCACTAGAGTGGGGTCTTCCTCTTGAGACTCTAAGTCACGAAGAGGGTATTTTTCCTGCTACAAAGACGTGCAACAGGCGACCAAACAGGTTATGGTTCAACCGAACAACACTTGTTCGGGACCGAACAAACCTGCCCGGCGCCGAGCAACTCTGTAAGGTCGAGCAGGAACGACATCCGTCCGAAAGCAGAGTACCCAACCCTCGATCTGTAAATCGAGGAAGTGAGGTGAATCATCTCCTTGAGGCTGAACGTCACCAAGGAGGGATTGACTTCTTGGTAGTGAAAAGCGTACCACCGCATCCGGTAAGATCAGATCTTCCGGAAAAATAAACATAGTAAGTCGCGAGACGGACTCGTACTGCCGCATCCAGACATTCAGATGCCTAGGAAAACATAAACGAAAATAGAGGAATCATCTCTCGGGTTAGAGCTTGCCCGAGGAAATATAGATTTGCGCTCTCGAGCGAACGTCGTGCTCAGGAGTGAAGGTGGTGTGCCTCCAAACGTAGATCGTGTGCTAGGAGCAGACAATGCATACGAATGGGAAAGGTGACCCAGTCCCCGAGCGTAGAGCTCGTCGAAGGAACCAGATAAAGAGATCTAATCCCCGAGCACGGAGCTCGTTAAAGGAACCAGAGAGTGCGACCAGGCGAAGACGTACCCGGTAGGAGACCATCCAGTCCCCGAGCACGGAGCTCGTCGCGGGGACCAAACGTGCGCTCCGGGCGAAGAGCTGCCCGGCGCGAAGAGATCCAGCCCCCGAGCACGGAGCTCGTCGCGGGGACCAGATGCGCGCTCCGGGCGAAGGGCTGCCCGGTGCGAGGTGAATCACAACCCGATGCAGTCAGAGCCGCAAGAGAACGTGTGAAATCAACGCTTTACCCATGACGTATTCCTTACGACAGTGTAAGCGTTGTCTTGGAAAGTGCAGAACCGACGCTTGGAGTGCCCGTTGCGATGAGAATCGACTTACGGTGGGCGAGGACTCGTTGGTGGCGCAATACCTTGACTTAGCCGAACTGCGTGAAGGTCGGGCCGCAAAGACGAAATCATACGCGGTGGAGTGAATCGGTCCCCGTGCATGCGCGGAGCAAACCCGGAAGAGAGGGATGCGATATCGGTTTTGGTGGGGAAGCTCGAACCCCGCCGCGACCATCACCGAACCGACGTTCCCGTTCTCGCACTTCTGAGAAGACAAACAAGAAACAGCCGCAAGGGGAAAAAGAGAGTAAGAACAGGCTCTAAGAAGAGCAAAGCGAAGTTTTGAAAACACGCAAAGACGCGACCTACCCGCACAAGACATAATTTTTCCGGCACGCCCCCAATAGCGTTAGTGTCACCGCGGCGAATGCGAACCGACGCCAGAGTGCCCGCTATGGCGAGAATCGGCTTACGGTGGGCGTGACTCGTTGGTGGTGCATTGCTCGATTACTGATGCGAAAGGACGAGCATGGATAAAAAAAGGCGTGCGCGGCAAGTGCTGATCCGCTTTGGCTAAGACCGCTAACCGTGGAAGGCGATCGACCTTAGCCGTAGGCAAGACGGCGAGACGAAATGTTATCCGGCATGGACCCGATAGCGTTAGTGTCGCCTCGGCGAAAAGCGGAACCAGCGCCAGAGTTCCCGCTATGGCGAGAATCGCTTACGGGCGTAACTCCATCGGTGGTGCACCGCCGCTAACCGGAGCCGCATGTGTCGCTGCGGATAAAAGACATGCTCAGACGCAGGAGCGCCACGAGCAAAAGACCAACGAGATTTTGGAAAACCAACGCTAAGGAAAGGAACCGGAAAACTGAAAACGCATCGGGTTGCGAAATTCAGCTTAAGTACCAATCGATCAAGAGAGGCGATCCTTCGAGGAGCTGGCCGAGCACTCAAGACCGCCGAGCAGCGCTTGAATCAGAGCGAGAGTTCGATCGAGCGGCTTTTTCTCGCAAAAAGAGCAAAGAAAAGACAAGGACGAACAGGAACCAAGAGCAAGGCGAACAAAGCTAGAAAGTTTTAAGAAAACCGGTAGAACGCTTAGCCTAACTCCTAGCCCCGTTGCCAGTACTGCTCGAAGACCTGAGTTTGCGAACTCGAACAGGTGCACAAGAGAAAGAGCGACGCCTAGCCCGATGCAGACGATGCATGTAGACCTGAACTTGCGACTTCAAGCACGTGCGTAGAGAGTTAGAGCGACACCCGTATCCTGATCGTCTCGTTCTAGGAACAGCTCGTTAACGTAAGTTAGGCGATTCCGAAGGTAACCGAACAAGGAAAGTGCCTCTGCCGCGGAGGGCTTACGAGAGCAGGCTTTGCCAAGTGGTTGTGCCGTGAGCGGTAAGTGCCTCTCGCCGCAGAGGGCTTACGAGCGAGCTTAGCCGCGAGTCCGATGCCGTGTTACGCAACTCGAAGTTTAGGAACTTGTTGAAACCAGACACGCGGCAGAAAAACCCTTAAGATTGCGGAGCCAAGAGTTCGCAAGACCGGACGACCATCAAGTGTTACCAGAGAGAAAGAGTAGTCTGAGAATACAAGTGGTGAGGAGGACCGCAGGGGGCCGCGAGCATTCACCGCTCAATGGGTTGAACTTTACATGGCACCGAGAGACTTGGACGAACTAAGGCGCGAAATTTGAGAAAAAGCGGGTTAGGAAACGAAAGACCTACACGAGGAACTTACGGCCGGGTCGATGTTCCAAGTCTTTGGTCGACTCTCTCCGTCATCCATTGCCAGGCGAATAGCCCCAGGATCCGGAAGGAGTTTTGATCCAGTCCCCAAGCACGGAGCTCGCCGCGGGGACCAGACGAGCGCCCCGGGCGAAGAGCTGCCCGGTGCGAAGGCGATCAAGATCGAAGGGATCGATCCGGTCTGGCAGGGGAAGAGACATCCTGCCCTTCTGAGTCGTAGTCCTCAGGGAGAATTTCCTGGTCGCTGACAGAGTTCGACATGCTCGATCTGCGAATCCCCACGGACGGGGCCAACTGTCGACGATTGAGATAACGATCTCAAGTCGCTAAGGTTCTTTGAAAGTGAGACAGGAGACACGCCGAACAACCACGAACAACAACGAACAGAGAGGCGGGGTTTTATCCTGGTTCAGCCTCTCGGAGAGATAATAGCCCCACGCCCAAATTTTCTTATATATCGAGAGATGAATACAAGAGGTGGCTCGGCGAGACGAACAAGTCTCGGCGAGATTATGGTGTACAAGTGCGATAAGCGCAATGATCCGATGTCACGAGGTGCTAAAATGCAAAGCTCTTGCCGTGGTCCCGCTTAAACGCCATAGGGGCCTGCTTATATAGTGCTTGAGCAAACCGACCTACCGAGGGAATATCGGGCGGGCTAACTACGAGATCGTGAATTGAACTCAAGACATGCCAAATATATCCCGAGGTAGATAAGGCATACTCCTAGTCTTGGGGATCACGACGTCTAATCCAATCCGGGAAACCAACGTCCGGGTCTTCACGTAGTCGTGCAAAACTCTTGTTCGAGTCGAACTCAAACACGATTTCTTGGCCATTACGCACCACGCCAGCTAGGAAGCTGTTCGGCAGGATACATATGGGCTAGATAGAACCTTCCAGGACGGGCCCCGTAGGTCGCTCGACCGGGCCGCCGTGGAGTGGGCCATGGCAATAGCCGTGATTTTATCCCCGACAGCCTAGCCCCCGAGACTCAAGTGGAAGGACTCACTAGAGTGGGGTCATCCTCTTGAGACTCCAAGTCACGAAGAGGGTATTTTTCCGCTACAAAGACGCAACAAAGCATCAACAAAGTTACGGTTCAATCAACAAGTCTTGTTCGGGACCGAACAAACTCCGCCGCGCCGAAAGCAACTCTGTCGCGTCGAGCAGGAACGACATCCGTCCGAGCAGAGTACCCAAAGACTCGATACGTAAATCGGAGGAAGTGAGGTGAATCATCTCCTTGAGGTGAACGTCACCAAGGAGGATTGACTTCTTGGTAGTGGCGCGACCACCGCATCCGGTAAGATCGGATCTTCCGGAAGAATGAACATAGCAAGTCGCGAGACGGACTCAGTCGCCGCATCCGCACATTGGATGCCTAGGAAAACATAAACGAAAATAGAGGAATCATCTCTGCCAGAGCTTGCCCGAGGAAATATAGATTTGCGCTCTCGAGCGAACGTCGTGCTCAGGAGCGAAGGTGGTGTGCCTCCAAACGTAGATCGTGTGCTATGAGCAGACAATGCATACGAGTGGGAAAGGTGACCCTGTCCCCGAGCGTAGAGCTCGTCGAAGGAACCAGATAAAGAGATCTAGTCCCCGAGCACGGAGCTCGTTAAAGGAACCGTAGCGCGACCAGCGAAGACGCACCAGTAGGAGCCAGCGCCCGGACGAAGAGCCGCGGGCGAGGTGATCCAGCCCCCGAGCACGGAGCTCGTCGCGGGGACCAGATGCGCGATCCGGGCGAAGAGCTGCCCGGTGCGTGGTGAATCACAACCCGATGCAGTCAGAGCCGCAAGAGAACGTGTGAAATCAACGCTTTACCCATGACGTATTCCTTGCGACAGCGTAGGCGTTGTCTTGGCAAGTGCAGAACCGACACATGGAGTGCCCGTTGCGAAGAGAATCGGCTTACGATGGGCTTGCCCGTTGCGATGAGAATCGGCTTACGATAGGAAGGACTCCATTGGTGGCGCACTACCTTGACTTAGCCGAACTGTGAAGGTCAGTGCCGGGCAAAGGTAAGAAATCATACGCGAGCGAAGTGAACCAGTTCCTGGGCAGGCGCGGAGCAAACCCGGGAAGAGAGGGTTGCAGACATCGGTTTTGGTGGGGAAGCCTGGAACCTCGCCGCGACCATCACCGGCGTCTGACGTTCCCCGTTCCTGTACTTCCTGCGAAAGACAAACAAGAAACGAGCCAGCAAGGGGAAAAAGAGCAAGAACAGGCTCTAAGAAGAGCAAAGCGAGTTTTGAAAAACACGCCAAAGACGACTTACCCGCACAAGACATATTTTTTTCCGGATACGTCCCCCGATAGCGTTAGTGTCACCTCGGCGAATGCGGAACCGACGCTAGGAGTGCCCGTTGCGACGAGAATCGGCTTACGGTGGACAGGACTCCGTAGGTGGTGCATTGCTCCAGACACCGTGCTGTGAAGGACGAGCATGGATAAAAAGACGTGTGCGGCAAGTGCAGCCGGCGTGGCTAAGACCGCTAACCGTGGAAGGCGATCGGGACCTTAGCCGCAGCAAGACGCGCGAGGCAAAATCTTATCCGCATGGATCCGTGCGGCGTTGGTGTGGCCTCGGCGGTGCGGAACCAGCGCTAGAGTGCCCGTTGCGATGAGAATCGACTACGGTGGGCGTAACTCCATCGGTGGTGCACCGCTGTTAACCGAGCCGCATGTGTCGTCGCCAGATAAAAGACATGCTTTCGCACGCGAGAGCGCCACGGAGTGAAAGACCAACGAGGTTTTGGAAAACCAACGCTAAGGAAAGGAACCGGAAAACTGAAACGCGGGGTTGCGAAATTCAGCTCAAGTCCAATCGACCGAGGGAGGCGATCCTCCGAGGTTCTTCAGAAGAAACCGAGGAGCTACATGGCGCTGTCGCGAGGACCAAAGATCGCGAAGGAAGGGTCGAGGAGCTGGCCGAGCAGCTCAAGACCGCCGAAAGCGCGCTTGAATCGAGCGAGAGTTCGGCCGAGCGGCTTTTCCCGCAAAAAAGAGCAAAGAAAAGACAAGGACGAACAGGAACCAAGAGCAAGGCGAATAAGCTAGAAAGTTTTAAGAAAACCGGTAGAGAACGCTTAGCCTAACTCACAGCCCGTTGTGCAGTTGCCGAGGACTGAAGTTTGCGAACTCGAACAGTGCACAAGAGAAAGAGCGACGCCTAGCCCGATGACGGACGATGCATGAAGACCTGAACTTGCGACTTCAAGCACGTGCGTAGAGAGTTAGAGCGACACCCGTATCTGATCGCCTCGTTGAGGCGCCGTTAACGTAAGTTAGGCGATTCAAGGTAACCGAACAAGGAAAGTGACTCGCCGCGGAGGGCTTACGAGCGAGCTTTGCCAAGTGGTTGTGCCGTGAGCGGTAAGTGCCTCCGCCGCGGAGGGCTTACGAGAGCAGGCTTAGCCGCGAGGCTGGATGCCGTGTTACGCAACTCTGAGTTTAGGAACTTGTTGAAACCAGATACGGGCTGGGAAACCCTTAAGATTACGGAGCCAAGAGTTCGCAAAACCGGGCAGTCATCAAGTGTTACCAGAGAGAAAGAGTAGTCTGAGAAGACGAGTGGTGAGAAGGACCGCAGGGGGCCGCGAGCATTCACCGCCCAATGGGTTGAACTTTACATGGCAGCCCGAGAGACTTGGACGAACTAAGGCGTGAAATTTGAGAAAAAGCGCGAAGCTAGAAAACGAAAGACCTACACGAGGAACTTACGGTGGTCGATGTTCCAAGTGTTGGTCACTCTCTCCGTCACCCACTGCCAGGCGAACAGCCCCGGGATCCGGAAGGAGTTTTGATCCAGTCCCCGAGTACGGAGCTCGCCGCGGGGACCAGACGCGCGCCCCGGGCGAAGAGCTGCCCGGCACGAAGAGATCCAGCCCCCGAGCACGGAGCTCGTCGCGGGGACCAGACGCGCGCCCCGGGCGTAGAGCTGTCCGGCGCGAAGGCGATCAAGATCGAAGGGATCGATCCGGTCTGGCAGGGGAAGAGACATCCTGCCCTTCTGAGTCGTAGTCCTCAGGGAGAATCTCCTAGTAACTGATAGAGTTCGACGTGTTCGATCTGCGTGTCCCCACGGACGGCGCCAGTACATGCCAAATATATCCCGAGGTAGCCGTCGACAGTTAGGTTAGCAAACTATAACTATTTTTTATCGATCACAGGATTTCGGAGGAACACAGATCGATGGACGAAAGTGGTCTCCGCGTAGGAGAGTCGGCCGCACAAAAGGTTACTTCATTAAGAAGGGCCAGCGTGCGTGGCGACGCCTTTGTGGGAGTTGATTACCATAGTTAACAGCAGCGTTCATTGTGATTGCGCCGGACGGCATAGAGCAAAACGGGCTCCGTCTGACTGGCAACAAACCTCACTTGGCAAATGTAGTGGTAAATGCGATTGTCCGTCTCGTTACATCGTGGCTGTTAATATAAGTAAATAAACATTGTCATATGTGGATTAATATGTTGCTAATATCTTTTAGGGGCAGGCTTTGTATTGGCAAAATGTGGATGAGTGCTCCTTAAGCAGTTGCCTCCGTGCCCAGCATAGTTGCTGGCGTTAATGTACATAGGCCAATCAACGGGTAGACATAGTTACGATCAGAGCAAAAAGTTCCGCTGGATGGGTTGGGCAATATTCAGTCAACAAAAGAAGCTTATTGTTACGGGGAGCATGCAGTAGCAGCGATACCGAAAGAAGGACTGGTCCTAATATAGCTTCCTTTTAATCGACAGCGACACAACATTACTCGTAGAGTCTTCGGTCCTGCCAAATCCATGCAAGTACCTTTAAGTATGTCCGTAGCAACGAGAAATTTTTTTTAACGAACAAAGAAAATTTTGTTACTCACGTCGTAGGAGGCACACCATATTTGGTGGGCATTAGCTCACATGATCGATCTATTTGGGCGGTACCTTGCTCAACGCGATCATGTAGCATGGTGTATACAACAATGGACTATAAAATGAGATAAGGTTTTGTTAATGGTGAGATAGACTACCTGGTCAGGTAAGGTAGCATAGAACACATAGTCATGGCTACCGACGGAACAGAGGAAATTGCCGCGATATTGGACAACGGCACGGGTAGGGCATGTCTGATCTGGCGAGATGAAGTAGCGTCGGGCGTTAACACTTGGCTCCTGTCGGTATGAGGAATAGTATCACCAATATTTGTAAACATTGAGCCAGACGAACCAGTTACCTAAGTGAAAACATAGCAAAGGTAGTCATACATGTCACGGGAACGTAGTGTGGATGATAAATTGTACCGTATTGATCTAAAAGCAAACGTGTTACCTTACTGCTAGTAGCACCCGTAGATGGGTGCGTGCTATGCGCAGAAAAATGCTCACCCGGAACTAGTACCTCTCGAATCTGGGGCGAACTCCCGAGCGTGGATAGGTGCGGTCACAAAGGAGGAACCGGCGTGCGCTCTGCATCGCTATTGTCACCCACAACATACGCTCGGAGCACTTGGAGTGCCATCATTGGAAGATCAAAGGCGTACGGTGTAACCATAACTTTTAGCCTGAGTTTTGTACAATATAGGGCAACAATCTGAGCTGGTGGCTGGAACTGATCATGGTGGCCCGTTGCTAGCACCGAATCGACGGAGCAACCTATAAGCCGTTCTGTCGTCTGAGCGAAAAAAGTGAACCCCGTTGTAGGCGAATTGGGACCAACAGGATCTGGGTCAGCCGTAGCAATAAAAGCAACCTTTTACCTAAACCATGGAGCAGAGCTAGGAATGAACAACTGCAGGACAAAAAATAGTTAAGACCAAGACGGAGCAAAATAAAACTAACCTTGGTGGGGTTGGCACAGGAGTAAAATAACCAAGCAGCAATTGTATATTTAAAAAATAGATAAGATCATAAAGGCAACATTGTATGAGTAAGCTCTGAGTTCATATAAACACAAAAATGATGCTAACTATAAAGTTGTACTTACCTATCAGCTGTATGACATTATCAATAATTTGCAGCTGGCTGCTTGATGATTCTTTGAGGAAAGGTGAATCAATAAAACAAAATCAACCTATGAAAATAAAAGAGTCAATTAGCGAGTTTGTTTTAAATCGAAGAGAGGTGAATCAATAAAACAAAATCAACCTACGAAAATAAAAGAGTCAGTTAGCAAATTTGTTTCAAAAACTTTCAAATCTTTTTTTGGTGACCTATCGTAAGTACAGTTGAAACACACAAAATCAAAGAGAAATATGCCCTTAATAAGAAAGAGCAAATTATTTGTAAATTTAGACTTTATAAACTTTGGATAACATCAAATTTTTTATGGATATTTTTTTTTGGGGTCATGATTTAATTTTTGGACGTTTTCATTTTTTTCGAATTTCTTACGATGTGCAAAAAAAAAGTAAGAAACGTCAATTAGCAAATTTGTTTCAAAAACTTTCTAATCTTTTTTTTGGTGACCTACCGTAAGTAAAGTTGAGAAACGAAAAATCGAGGAGCATATTCAACCTATGAAAACAAAAAAGTCAATTAGCAAGTTTGTTTTAATTTGAGGAGAGGTGAATCAATAAAACAAAATCAAAAACTTTCAAATCTTTTTGTGTGACCTACCGTAAGTAAAGTTGAGAAACGAAAAATCGAGGAGAAATATTCACTTAATAAGAAAGAGCAAATTATTTGTAATTTTGGACTTTATAAACTTTGAATAACATCAAATTTTTTATGGATACTTTTTTGCGGTCATGGTTTAATTTTTGGAAGTTTTTGAAATATGCCCTTCTGTCTTGGATTTTTATAATGTTTGGCCATTAGATTTGAATTGCCTTCTCTTTTTGTCTTCCATTTGAATTCAGCAACTTATCCCGCAATTTGAAGAGTAGTTGACATGGCCTTTTTTTTTTCTTGGCTTTGGCTTTCAAAGTGGAGTTCGAAAAGAGTGAGTTGCTGTCAATGGCGGGAATAGAATATATATATATATAGGGAGGGAAAGATAAAACCCAGCCAACCGCTGTGGTGGTAACAGCAGCGTGGTCAGCGAAGGGAATAAAATAGCCCAGCACCGCTGCGTGGTACTGGTGGTTCGAACGCGCGTCCGCAGACCTACTGCGCGCCGAGCTAACCAGCTGAGCAAGCAAAATGGTTGGTAGCCAACACAGATAAGTGACTACAGAAGCTTTATAAGCGCAGGCGCTGGAAAAAACAGGAAAAAAACGCGGCGGTGGCGGGATTCGAACCTGGGGCTGTGAAGTTAGAGATAGCTCAGCTAGCCAAGAGAGCAAACAACCTGCCTTGTCTTGCGATGTGCAGTATTTTTTTCTTTTCAGTGTTAATTCAACATGGACGGTCGGATTTTGATTAACGCGAAAATCGGACTGCTGATATTTGCTAGACGACGTGGCGCGTTTTCCAGGCCACGTGTCCAGCCCAAACGATCAGTGTTCAGCTTTGTAATATATATATATATATATAGAGTTGAAATTTGGGTCGATCGGGCCGTCGATTCTTGTTGTCGAGTCGATCAAGCGTTTTCTACAAAATCTATGGTGAAATTCTTTGATCCGAACCATACATTTTGTTCATCTCCATAAACTCTCCTAGCGTACCAAATTTTACATTTTTTTTTATTTTTTTTCTATTTGTTTTGCATTTTTCAAAATCAGCCTAGCATTCTAAAGTATTCTGGAGCGTCCATTTAGGCTGATTTGAAAAATGCAAAGCAAATAGAAAAAAAAATCAAAAAATTGTAAAATCTGGTACGCTAGGAGAGTTTATAGAGATGAACAAAATGTACGGTTTGGATCGAAGAATTTCATCACAGATTTTATAAAAAACGCCCGACTGACGGATCGCCGACTGACCCCAGCCCAACTCTATATATATATATATATATATGCCGATGAGAAACAAGAGTGAACATTTGCCCATCCATCCCAAAATTTGGCAGATTAGTGCAAGCTCGACTGATAAAGTAGCCAAGATATCTGAATGAAGTAGTCAACAATTAAATGGCTAGGTTGATTGTGATATTCATGGAACAATCATCATCAAACTACTGGAAGCATGTGTCTCAACTAAGCTTAGAAATCCAAAGGGCAGCACTTTTTACATGAAAAACTATTTACAATAAAAAGGCATTTTCCCGTTGATTTGGAGTGAATCTGGACATGGGGCTGGATCCATTGGAAAGCTTATCTCCTAATCTTTCCAACTAGTGGTCGTACATCGAAAACGGAGTTCGGGAGCCCGAGTTACGCCCGTTTGAAGTTGACGTGTTGCTGGATGGCCGAACCGGGCTTTTGGCGTTTTGGGCTTCCATATGGGCCTTTCTTGAGTCGTCGAGGCCTTGTGAGTCTTGAACTTGTTATGCCGTTTTTTCGGAGAAGGCTTGATAGGCTGGACTTCTGGATTAAGACCCCTTGGCGACGAAGGTGGAGCAGCATCGGTCGTCGTTGGAGCGGTCAGAGAGAAAAGAGGGGCATCGGTCACACTGGTCATATCCACGCTGGTGATGTCCTCATCATCCCCCTTCTTGAATTGGAGTCATCCTTGACTCCTCATGATCCTGCAAAAGGTTAGTGACAACAGAGGGCAAAGAAACATGTGTTTGCAATGTGGTATCAGGGGAGGACATAGTTTTATCTAAATGAATTATCTCCTTTATCTTTTGTTTAGAGTTTTGTGCACTGCTAGCAATTTTATCACTCTCCTGTTCATGATTTTTAGTTCTCTTTTGTTTATCTTTAATTAGTTCAGCAGGATTCATGGGTTTCAAAACCATTTTCTTTCCATTAAACATGAAAGTATATTGATTGGTCCTACCAGCCATGGTCTACCTAACAAAAGCGAACATGATTCCATAGATATGACATCATAATAGATATGATCATGGTATGAACCAATGGAGACATGAACTCGCACAGTTTGTGTTATCTCAACCTTACCACTTTTGTTGAACCGTTCCATCGAGTATGGTTGCTGAAGTGGAGTCATGGTCAAGCCAAGCTTCTCGACCATATGTAGACTTGCAAAGTTGCTACAGTTGCCTCCATCAATGATGACATGCACCGTACGTTCTTGTACAACAAACTTAGTTTGAAATAAGTTGTTGCGTTGGGTTTCATTAGCATGCTCCAGTGGTGCACTATATATACGTTGTGATGAAAGGCTCTTGTAGTTGTTCGTCATTACAGCACTCAGATGCACACCATCTTGATCATTCTTGCCTACAGGGTTAGTCACGGGAATAGTAAGAACAGTTTGATTGTTACTTTTTGAATCACACTTACTATCCTTCTTTTTTGGTGATGCAGGCTTCAATTATTTTCTCAATGGTGTCTTCTCATCCTTGGTCGAAGGAATAGTCCCAGGCTCGACCTTCTCACCTTTATATTCTCTATTTCGCCATTTTTCCTCGAACTCACGATTAATTTTCCACATGTATTTCTTTGTTGTTAGCGGAATGCTTGGATCATCTTCGAAATGGTAGAGATCATCGTTCTTTCGTGAACCTGCCATTATTAGTAGTAGACAAGAAAATACACAAAGAAATGTATAACCCTATCTACTAAATAGGTGTTGATATTATCAAGTCTATCACACTAGAAGCTCTCACCAAGATCTTACAAGTTCTTAGCGTGCAGCTTGTCAAGGATCAATCGAAAAGTAACGGTAATCTGCACTCAAGGGTGACAAAGCGATTGCAAGGTGCTTCTCCTGTGGTTAATAGTGTTGAGAAACCTCGCTACCGGGTATAGTCCGAAGTATAAACGTGGACAATCAATCACAGAGAAAGATCAATACACAGGGGACACATAGATGTATGGGTGGAGCTTCTCTTTATTATTTCTTAGATCTGTTATACAATAGGTGCTCCACCTCTTCTTATATAGTACTGCTTAGGGTTTAGGCTAGGTCCATATGTGGGACCCACCAGGGGAAGCTGCCGGCCTAGCCGGCCAGGCTTTTCCCCTATCGGTGGTTTCCCAACACTCCCCCTTGGACCTTGCCAGCGAGATGCATATGCCTCATCAAAACTCCATCCAAAAACCTAGTGGGAAAAAAGGATTGGAGAAAGAGCACATAGCATACTCTTACTGTGCGCACGATTTGCCTCATTAAAAACCTTATGTGAGAAAACTTTAGGGAAAAACTCACCAAGGGAAAAAGAGTACAAACCACCCAACATTGCATTCAATCTTCTAGATCGAGTTGGGTACTCCAGCTTCATACCAAAGTTTTAATTCAGGGCGTGTGAATTACCTCCCCCTGAATTCAGCACTTCTTTGAGCCTGATCATTCCAATGCCCCTAACACACCTTTCAAAGAAGGCGGTAGGTAATGACTTAGTGAACAGGTCAGCCAAATTCTCATAGGATTTGGTGTGCTGGATACTTATTTCATTCAATTTATGTAGTTCATGCGCATAAAAGAACTTGGGGTCGATATGCTTAGTGAGATTACTTTTCACATAACCCATTTGCATTTGTGCAACACAAGCGACATTATCTTCATAGATAATTACAGGGGTTTGCTCAATAGGTAATCTACATGACTGCAGGATGTGTTTCACCATTCTTTTTAACCATGCACATTCATGAGATACTTCATGTAATGCAATGATTTCCGAGTAGTTTGTAGACGTAGCCACAAGCGTCTGCTTGGACGACTTCCATGGCATTGCAGTGCCACCACACAGGAAAACATATCCAATTTGTGATTTACCAGAATGCGGGTCCGAAAGGTACCCAGCATCGGCAGAACCAACAATATTCATATCTTGGTTCTTCCTGTAGAACAGGCCAAGATCAATGCTTCCACGGAGATATCGAAATATAACCTTTATTCCGTTCCAATCCTCTTCGTGGGCGCTGCACTGTATCGAGCCAACGTGTTCACGGCAGATGCTACTTCAGACCGTGTATTGTTAACAAGATACAGAAGTGCTCCTATTGCACTCAGGTACGGAACTTCATGTCCGAGGATTTCCTCCCCCTCTTCCCTGGGTCGGAAGGGGTCTTTTTCTTTCTGCAAAGATCTCCCTACCATAGGGGTTCTTCAGGAATAGGCTCTGCTAAAGCCAAACCTTTCTAAAACCTTCTGAGTATAGGTCTCCTGGTGCATTAGGATCCCATAAGAAAAATGCTCGAGCTGCCAGCCTAAGCAGTGCTTAGTTTACCATACTTCAAGTATGAGCATACTTAGTCTAATTCTCTTCTTCAATTTATATAGTGACTTTCAGAGTTTCACACTATATATTTCTATTTGCTCTACCTTGATTACAGAAGGTGATACTTCAAGTATCTTCATTCATATATCTGAATCCAAGTCTCTTATACATATATTTAGTAAAAACATCCTTCAATTCAAATTTCACTCTCAACTTCAAGTTGAGTACTGCCAATAATGAGATATATCTAGAGGTATACCATGACCAGAGAATAAGCTTCTTTATGAAGCGTTGAGCTATCAGTCTTGTTATGTACCATTCCAATTAATTATTCTTATTTCTCTTCTAGAGAAAATACTAGTATATCGCGGTAATTGCCTTCTTTTATATATATATATATATATATATATATATATATATATATATATATATATATATATATATATATATATATATATATCGACTTTGGTTTGTTGCTCTATTCATAAGTTCCCTTAAATAATACAATTCATATGGTCATTTAGTCATGAGGTGCTTCGAGCACTTCTACTTGCTCTGCACCGCTATTTCCCATCACGGGAGCAGGTTCCTTTAGTTCTTATCGCCGGTGTATGCACACACTTTGGTCGATACATTCATTCATTTATTCCTGCCATGGAATATTCAAGACTGGGAGTGCCTCGCTAGCAGGCTTCTCTCCAGCTGCCAGGTCTCAACTGGCTTCCCTTCACTACTTGGGGCATTTTTAGTGATTTGGTCATGATAAGCCATCTTTTTCTTTTTCCCCAGGCGTCCCCAGGTACTTTGGGTCGGAGGAACCAGACTCCCTGTTCATTCTGAGGCCTTTGAACAGGTTGAGGGATACCTTCAATTCTTTGGTACTGCAGCCCTCTCTGGCGCATTACTTCTAGTAATGCAACTTAATCATTCCCTTCATATCACAGAAATGGTCATTTAGTGGCAGTTTCATATATACTTCAATATCCTTCAAGACTTCTATTTCTCTACTAGTGCAAAGGTCATGCACGAGAATTATATATGCTTATTTTCTCGGCATTCTCATTCAGGAGTTCTAATTCTCCCCCTAATGACGGGAAAATATTCCTCGTCAATAGTGGTATGGTACATATAATTCAAAGTGAAAAATTTCGTTATGACCCATTGCATGTACTAGTTGGATGTTGTAGAACTTCATGTTCTTTTGAATAATGATTAGGGATGTTTTGTGTACGATTTTATGTCTTCACACATTCTTCAAGAATTCAACTCTGCTAATTAACCGGGTTAATTATTCAATTTATTTTCAATTCGTATGACTACTAGTCACTCTGCAAGAGGTGGCATGCTATGCCTATTCACAGTGCTCTGCTTCAAATCTTATCATCAAATGTCCTTAAAATAAAGTCATTAGTAGTGTCCATTGCGGCGGACTTCATATGATGGGATGAGAAAATTCTTTAATTCCAGTGATCTACAAGATCTTCTCTTCAAATGCTTTGTTCCTTGTGTGAGAGTAAACTCGATCACATTTAGGAGACAGTGTTGAGCACTATGAAGTACCAAAACTGCCCTGTTAAGGGCTGAATTGGAACACAAATGTCCTATTAGATGCAGTCCAGAGATTCAAGGACTTTGTCTAATTCAAAATTTATTCATTAATTTTCGGTGGCACATTCAGGCACACAAAATCTTCAAGATTCGGAAAATCTTCACTATGATATTATAGCCCGGTGTGAGTTGTTTTTCTAATCCCTTATCATTACAAACTGGAAACCCAGAATACACTACTGAAAAGATAAGAGTTAAGAGCTTCTAAATCCAGTCTTCTAAGCTGGCATGCACTACAAGTGCATTAAATCTATTATAGTGTAGCCCGAATTCATAGAGAAGGGATTACTTCTAGTAATGCTTTTCTTACATCCGGCATTCTTCATAATGCATGAGCATTCAGTGTTATTCTCTTCATTTGTTTCTTCATGAAACATGCACGGATGCATTTAAATTTAAGAGGCTCCATAAATACTCGGATAAACAACGCTTCTAAAGTGCTGATGTAATACCCAATAATATACCCATGACTCTTCGTGAGCAAGCTATGCACAGATCGCTACTAGCGATTTTTCAAATTAATACTAACAGTATTCTTCAGGATAGATACGGGTATATGAGCTCTCTAAAAATGTTATTTGTTGTTCTACAACAGTGTTAATAACCTCCAAGGACACTATATAGATTATAAGTTGCAATCAGGTAATGGCAAGATTCATGATTCAAAGAATTCATAAATTGATTGCAACTTTATATATACTAGAATAAGGGCAAATGCAAAACCTGTCATGAGAATTAATGTGCGCTCTTCTAAAGCTTCAATTCAAATATGTTCTTCAGGAACTTTCAATTCATGCTAAAAATTCATATGTCTGCTAGAAACCACAAGTTAGATTGCAAATTCATAAAATGCGATTCAAAATGTGCACCCACTACGTGTGGGTGTGCTCCCAAAACCTGTAGGCCAATATGCGTCAGCAGCAGGCTGAGGCCAGAATGATGCAATCAGTGTGCGGCACATGATTGACTCAGGGCATGGGCAATGCAATGGTACGGGGGCACAGTTGACAATAGGGGCTGTGCCCAGATGCTTTTATCACTAAAAGGGCAGTCCCCATAGTCAACCACACAGATGTAACCGAACAGCGGCGCAACAGGGCCGAGACGGTTATTCTAGTTTTAATGACATATGTCGAGATCTTCGTTTCTCCATGCACTTCATGTGCGATTACAATTAGAACAAGGGGGAGATTTGGAAGGTCTCTGCAAGAGTTATCATCAACAATGGCAAGTCAAGCCTCTGCCATTGCTTTTTTTTCTTCTTTGATCGATAAGCCATAATTGAGTGTATAATCAGGGCAAATCATAGACCAATCTCCTAAATGCCACATAATTTTTTGACATTATGCCTTGAGGATTCTGCCCTTTTAATGGTGGAAATAAAATGCGACTTCTCCTTGTGTTATCTTTCTTAAGCAATGAACTTTCTCTTCATAGGCCAATTATTATTATTCTTCAATTCATGCCCTTCTTTAAAGTTTGGGGCTTTCTCTCCCTAATAGTTTCTCCGTGACTATACAACAAAAGTTGTAAGCACTTGGAGTTATACTTAGGTGAGAGTGGAGATTACTCCTCGAATATGATATTCTTTGTCACAAAAGAGGAATTGACCATTTTTTTCATAATTTGCAGTTTCATGCAAGCCCCATTCTCATATAATAGAAAGTATAGAGAGCGTCCAAAACCGCTTCTGGAGTACGGTATGTTGCTCATGCATACACCAATACTATATGTTCATAGAGGGGTGCCTAAGAAAGTGCAATGCAGGGTTGTTCCGCACATCGGTTTCTTATCCTTTTGGGTTCTAACCCGATGGTGGCCCAGAGCTTCATGCTACAGGGTACAATTCTATAGTCCAATGCCCAAGTGAGGTTGCTTTGACTGTGCAATGTCAATACCTCAAATTCATATTTTATTATACTCGACATATATACTTCAGGATTAATTCAGAAGACTACTTCATGTAATCTAATTAAAAGTGGTGCGTGACATAATTAATTCTCATGTATTCCATTAATATATATATTCTAGCATGCCATTACCAATTCAAAGACATAAATAATTACTGATAATTATAATGGCAAATGCACACAAGGATTGCACATAAATAATTACAGAATTAAATAATGCTTCAAATTCAAAGCCGGGTACTTACTTCAAGTTCCCGGGATGCTGAAAAGGTCGAAGATTAAGTTTCCAATACATTTGAAAATATCGGAAGACATCGAAAAAACTTCTAGTAATTTCCAAGCTTCTAAGGGATTTTAATGCATTTTTCTTTCTTCCGAAAAAGGGGTGCCAAATTTAAATCCCCGAATTGCAAAACATGCCAAAATTCAAATCACGAGTGATTCTACAAGAATCAAGGGGTTTTCTGCAATTTCTGCAACTTCAGGGCAATTTCACAAATTCCGTGGCTTTTTACAATTTCTTTTGAAAAATTTGGCTTGATCTGGACCTTTCGGTCCAGCGCACGGCCTGCTGCTAGCAAGGCTACACGTAGTCTTTTACATGTTTGAAAACAAGTAATTTTCAAAATCCTAACGGGTGATTCTGCAAGAATCAGGGGAATTTCTGTAGTTTTCAGAATTTCCGGAGCCAATTTGCAAAAATTTCCAATTCGGCCCATCTCTGTGGGTGGTGGTAAGCCGACTTGGGCATTCTTGCAGACGGAGAGGCGGCCGGCGGGCGGCGACACAGGGGCAGCCAAGGCGGCCCAATGGCAACCTTGCAGACAATGGCCCAGCCAGAGCAGCGGCTCTCTCATGGAGGTGCAGGGCCCAATGAGGAGGAGCCAATGGCCATGGCTTGTGGCGGGATCTGACCCAGTAAGCGAGCCAGTCTGTGGCTGACTTCTGGTGGTATCTGGCCAATGAGGCAGATCCAGTGGGCGGCGGCCACCGTGGGCCCACCATGGCTGCGAGGCATAGGTGGCTAGGGTTTCCCTAGCCGCTAAGCTTCGATGTGGTCGCCCGCCGTGTGTGCTGCCTTCTGGCGCTGGCGACGGCGCTGGCAGTGCTGTCGGCGGGCGGGCTGGTGGCGCGTCTGGCGGGCACAGGCGGCGCGACCAAGCGGCGTGCGCGTCTGTGATGTCTGCGGCAAGCAGCAGCGCGCGCAGACGGCGGCAGCGCGGCGCCGCTGGGTAAGTCTTGTGCGGCATGCGGGGGGCGGCGCGCCGTGCGTCTTGGCGCTGCCGGCGTGGTTTGGGCACGGAGCGGCCGTGGCGGTGCGGGCGCTGGCTGGGGGCGGAGACAATGGGCCGCAGAAGCGCTTGGCGCAGCAGCGCGAGGCGCGTCTTGGCGCTGGCATCTTGAAGTCTTGGCGCTGGCGCTGGCGACGGCGGCACCGGCAGGCACGGGCCATCTGGGAGGCGGCCGTCGCGGCGGCAGCGAGGCACGGCCAGCGGTGACAGGCGACGCTGGCGCAGGCGCGCCGGCGTAGCGCGTCGACGAGATCAATCTTCTAGATTGATTTTACAGATCCCCAAAACGAATCTACTAAAAGTTCTTGCAAGATTTTCAATCTACTAGGAAAATCTCACAACCTTTCTCGATCTTCGTGGTAGAAGTGGATGCAGATCGTTCTTCCTCGCGGATTGATCGGCACGTCAGGGAGCGAGCGTGCTGATAACGTGTTGAGAAACCTCGCTACCGGGTGTAGTCTGAGGTATAAACGTGGACAATCAATCACAGAGAAAGATCAATACACAGGGGACAAAGAGATGTATGGGTGGAGCTTCTCTTTATTATTTCTTAGATCTGTTACACAATAGGTGCTCCACCTCTTCTTATATAGTAATGCTTAGGGTTTAGGCTAGGTCCATATGTGGGACCCACCAGGGGAAGCTGCCAGCCTAGCCGGCCGGGCTTTTCCCCTATCGTTGGTTTCCCAACAAATAGTAGGTGGAGCTTGGACATGTATAATGTGTAGCAAAGGATATACTAGAACCACACTAGTTAATACAAATTGAATAAGCGTTCAACGGCGGTCCTGTGCTAGTCCTAGGCTAGACCGAGTTAGAGACGCGAGCCTAATCACAGACATAGCCACAGAACAACTATTGAAATAGTACAATGAAGCTCCACAATTTTTTATCTCTTTCTTTTCTTTCTTTCACTTTTTTTTACTGAATTTGTTTATTTCTTTTTAACCTTTTTTTTAAAAGGTGCGGCTCTTCTAATTTTGTGCACCTGCCTTTTTTATTTTTAGGTGCGGTTTTTTTGATTTTTTTTTTATTTGCACCTGCCTTTTTTTTTCTTATTTGGATGTAGCCGAGCTAGGAATTGGTGGGGATGCTCGGCTGGCAGGCGAAAACGGTGCGGCTAGGTACAGGGGAGGGCGCGATATTGATCGGCCAGGGAAAGAGGCGTGGCTCGGATGTTGTTTGGAGGATGGCGGCTGGTTCCTAAAAATAAGGATCTGTGATTTTTTTTTTATGGGCTGCGGCTGGAATATTTGGCGTGGTAGGAAAAACAGAATTGGTATCTCGGCTAACGGAGGAAGAAAGCAGCGGCTAATTAGGCAGGTCGCGGCCAATAATTGGGACAGCAAGGACCATGCGATTTGGAAGTAAAGGCTCGGTTAATTAATTGGAAAGTGCGTGGGATTTCCTGGAAATTAGGAATCGTGGGTTTGACTTGCGCAACATGGGAACACTGGACGTGGGTAGGTGCGCAAGATGGAAGCTATGGTCGGTTTTCTTAGGCAGTTGTTGTTATTTTTTTTTTTGGAAGGAAGGAAGCGCAACACAGATTGGCTAGAATATGAAGAACACAAATAACTCTGTGACTAAAAAGTGACTCGAACCCGAAACTCTAAAAGACCAACTCTAAGACCAGCAACAGCTCGACGATGCAACGCAAATTCAACAAGAATAAAACTAGGTAGTAATAGCAAAGGCTAAGCAGGGCTCGGATCAAAGGGAAGACACACGATAATTTTTTTGTAGGCTATTTTCTAGACTCTAGGACGAACAAGAACAGATCTAAAACAAGATAAGAGATGTTCTCACCAGGCAACCGTGGCTCTGATACCACTTGATGCGCACTAGGTCAGCCCAATCTTCTGTTGAGGAACGACACATCGATTTGGTGTAGTGACGACGCTACTAATCCACGGGATTAGCAACCGAACAATCGCAATGTCACCACACGAGGTGATCAACCGAGCTAGGCATGATCGATCCTTGAACCTGCTAGTAATCGAGAACAAGTAAGAACAAAATGATAATTGATAAATCACGAAACCAGGGGTAAGGTTCTGTTCCTCATCACGGATGGTCTAGTCGACACACGCGAACATAGGGAGGGACACACATGGGGTCTACCAAAACACAACAAAACCTAAACATAGAAAAACGGTTGCGGCCACATATATAGCGGCGGCCAGGGGGAGTGGGACACCCAAGGGTGCAGCCACCACCAAACCCTAGTGATACATGGGCCATAGGCCAAAAAATATAGTGACACAGCACCCTGAAATTCTGACCCTAAATATTTTTCTGCATTTTTCCATCGCTCTGGAGTGAATCTAGACGTGGGGCTGGATCTATTGGAAAGTTTATCTCCTAATCTTTCGAACGAGTGGTCGTACACCGAAAGCGGAGTTCGGGAGCCCGAGTTACATCCGTTTGAAGTTTACGTGCTGCTGGATGGCCGAACCGGGCTTTTTGACGTCTTGGGCTTCCATGTGGGCCTTCCTTGAGTCGTCGAGGCCTCACGAGTCTTGAACTTGTTGCACCACTTCTTCGGAGAAGACTTGAAAGGCTGGGCTTCTGGATTAAGGCCCCTCAACGACGAAGATGGAGTAGCGTCGGTCGTCGTTGGAGCGGTCGGAGAGGAAAGAGGGGCATCGGTCACACTGGTCGTATCCACGCTGGTGATGTCCTCATCATCATCCATCTTCTTGGCAATGCTAGAACGTTAGCCCTACAACCACCGACAAGATATTTTTAGTTGATTCGGAGCACTATAAGACATGTGTCTCAACTAAGCTCAGAAGTCACCTATAGTTCATCAGACTGCTAAGACCTTAGCTCTACTACCACTGACTAGATATTTCTCGTTGATTCTGAGCACTATAAGACATGTGTCTCAACTAAGCTCAGAAGCCCGAAGGGCAGTACTTTTTACATGAAAATTTATTTACAGCAAATAGGCAAAGGAATGCATAATGAGAGTTTGGATGGCTGAACAATTCTAAAAAAAGCCCAAAAAGATTGTCTGTCGGTCTGTGTGAGCTTGGCTCAGTGCTGTGTGGCTTCACCAAGTCATGAACATGACATTTTAGGAAACATATTATAGTATCACCAAGGGATGATGTTTGAATGTCCTCCATCTTCTTGGCATGCCACCGACAATTCATTATAATGCTAATAACCTTAGCCCTATTACCACTGAGAAGATATTTCTAGTTGATTGTGAGCGCTACAAAAATGTTGGAAAGGCTTTGAATAAATAAAATATCCAAAAACATTGACTGGTAAATTTGGTAATATTTACAAAGCTGCTGCTTTGACTGAACAAGAGCATCACTCAGGGTGGGAAGGGCACGGGTTTGGATCCTCTTGCAGCTGGAGTCGGACGACGCCCATCACGGACGAAGACCGGAGTCGAACGAAGGAGAGGAGTGGCAAGTAGGGGGTGGCACCGGCGGCACCGGGGGAGTGAGAGAAGGAGGCGGCGGCGGCATGCCGTGGGGAAACAAGAGGAGGAGGAGGCGGCGGCATGCCGCGGGGAAGCAAGAGAGGAGGAGAGGCAGTAGGGGGAGGCACCGGTGGCGAGGGGGAGCGAGAGGGGGAGGCGGCGGCGGCATTCCGCGGGGAAGCGAGAGAGGAGAGGCAAGGAGGGGAGGTGGCACCGGAACCGGCGGCGCGAGGGAGCAAGAGGAGAAGGCGGCGACAGCATCACGCGGGGGAGCGAGAGGGGGCGGCGCCGGCGGCATAGGAGAGCGAGAGGAGGCAGCGGCGCGGGGGAAGCCAGATCTGGTGGAGGCAGCGATCGAGTGGAGAGCAGAAGGGAGAGGGCGATGGCTGTGGAGAGGGGAGGCGAGAGGCGGCGACGCTAGGCATGAGGGAGAGCGGGGGGAGGGACAGCGGGTGCGAGTTAGGGATGAGACGGCGGCTAGATGCCCAGGGGCGCACTGCGCGTCCTGTCCGTCGATCTTAGATCGGACGGCCCTGAACGCGCCGACGGACGAAATTTTTTGATCTTAGATCGGACGGCCCTGAACGCGCCGACGGACGAAATTTTTTGAGGGAAGAAGAAATCCTATTCTGTTTATTATTATTAGGTAAAGATATAGGCATAGATATTTGGATGACATGATAAATGGAGATATATATGCACCGGGTAAAGCATATTCTTCCAAACACCAAAGAAAGAATCACCTTTCCCGTTGTCCAATCTTTTTTTTTCAGCTTTTAATGGATTGACACCTTACCAAGAGTTCAATCTTTTTTTCCAGCTTTTAATGGATTGCAAAATCACTGTCTTTCGCTTGTTGATTTACTCCACCAAGGTAATACAAGTTTGTTCTGTTGTCATCGCTATAGCAGGAGTTGCTGCACGTTTTAACCAAACAGTGGCAACCTAAGAATGCTCCATTATAAAAAATGAAATGACAATTTCGAATAAGAAAGTTGCATGTATCCACGCAAATTCAGAGAAACCTCAGGTGCTCCAAAAATATTTAAACAAATTTTTAAATATTGCAGTGCAGCAACAAGAAACAGACCAAAATTTTCAATCGAAACAGACAGGTCAGAAAACTAGCACTGCATCAAAATCTGAGTTTGAGATGGGGTTCTGTACATAAGAAAAAAAAAACAGCAGAAAGCATTGCTTCCATCGGCCCAGCATCTTCACTTCACACATCTTCGTTGTCGAAAAAAGAAAAATCAGATGCCCCCCTGTAACTTTGCCAGCAGCATCACTTTTTTTTTTTTGTCATGTCTTCCCATTGATGTATATTATCGACTTTTTGCCATGCTTCACCATCGTATATTATCGTCTCTTTGCCATGCTTCACCATCTTATGTACAGTTGCCAGCTAAGCCTCAAAAGACAAATCTGTTCGATTTGCGTATTTATAAAGCAAAAGGCTCCAACATCAATGCTACGACAAAGGAACAGCCTTGTACAGGTTGGATGTTCCATAGAAAACAGTGAGGTGCGCCCCGTTAAGATAAGCCTCCAGCTGCAACCAGATAGTTAAATTTGATTTAGATTCCTCAGGCAACTGAAGCCACAGCAGCAGCAGACAGTATCACCAACTCTGGAAATAGTAACAAACCTGTTCCTGAGGGATTTTAGAGAAGCCAAATTTCTTCATCCAGATGGCTTCAGCTTCCTGGGCAGCTGGAAGCATGAAGTGCTTGATCCTCAGTGAAATCAGCATCCTCTCTATGCATGAAAACAAAGCTTGGAAGTAACCCTGTTTGATATAAATTATGAACAGAGAATTTAACAGTGAACATGGAATCAAAATGGTATATCTGGATTTGGATGGATTTTTTAGGAAAAGTCAAGTTTTTACTGCCTTGCTAAAAAATGCATTGGCTGAGATACTAAGCAGCATGTTTAGTCTCACCAGTCCTTGAAGTTCCCTACTTGTAGCAACCAGTGGCAGTTCTGCCACTCCAACTCCCATGACACGCAAAAGTGCTGCAGAGACAACAGTAGAGCTACAAAGTACACATACGAATCAACAACACTGGATGCAAAAGCTTGGCCAAATTTAAATTTTAGTATAAAATTTTTACCCTAGAGTTAAAACCGCACAATACATTCCACTGTAATCTTGGCCAGGCATTCCATCCTTTGGTCTCCTTCTGGAAGATTAGAGGAAACAAGAAATTTCATTCTCACCTGTACATACTCATAGAGTGATGATAGTGCTAAGACAACTACGAAAGTAGGACAGTTTTCTTACCCATTGACCATCTCAGGAATTAAATCCCTTCCAGTATGAACTTCAATTATCGGATCAAACGATTGCTGCAAAGAATCCAATAGCAAAAATCAGAATGAAACATTGCTACTGTAATTTGCTGTGAGGTACCTCACACATCCGATGAGATAGCTGCCCAATATAAAGCAATATTGTCCTATCTCCGGTCCTTTACAGTTCCATTTTAAGAAAAAAAAAAATAAAGTCCAGCTTAAGGAAAGCATGCTGAAGCAAATTCTTTAGCTCGCATATGATAAAAAAAACTTAACAGTATCTGTAGATCAAACACACCATCACCAAGCCACTGTGCTGATTTATGGCTGGTACCGAGATAGTAGCTAGTGTGAACCTAACTGTAGCCCAATCCACAACCCAGCCACAATCAGCAGGCAGCTGACAACAGTTCCAGGCTCTGATGTATTCATGTTTCAGAGAAACATGAGGAAATGACCAATGTGCAACTAATCTTTTATGTGCCTACACTGTGAAACATATAATATCATATTATTTTAATACCAAATAAGAATAAAGAACTTGTGGAAAATTAGCAACCTCATCAGTACTAAATCAGATGACAAGAATGTGTCCACAAAAGAAAACAATTCACCCAAACAAATTGATGTCAGCTACTGGCCAAGAAAATCACATGCAAAAGCAGAATCAAAGCAAAAAAAAAAAAAAAGGATGATGAATTTACATAGAAGAGGCTCACATATGATATATATGATATATAAAGGGAGAAGTACGCACATGAATAATTGGGACTGCAGAAGAAAGCAACAAGCTGCTTTCTTCAGTCGCACTTCTGCCAGCAAGTAATCGCCATCTGAGATCTGCATTGTCATCCATGCTTAAACCTCTTGCCTCATGTTTCTTCTTTATAATATCAATATCTGACTCCAACAAAAGCTGAGCTCCACCAGAAATTATCTTGTCCAAGGAAGAACGTATCTCAGAGCAACTACTGTGGCAGAACCACTCCCCTTCTGGTAATTCCTGAAGAACAGAAAATGAGAATTACAATATAAAGTGTTAGCTAAGGTTTCATCCAAACCAATATAGCACAAAATCATGCACATCAAACTTAATTGTAACGATAGAGGAGGGTTTTGAACAAATAATGCGGCTCTGTGCTGACCTTCAGGTCTACCTGCCATTGACTCCGCAAACATCCTACATGATACTCTTTCTCACACTAAACAGCACAGAAAAATCAAGTTAGTTAAGTATATCAAGTAGTTTGGAAATATTTCATATGTGCAGCAACATCAGAATTCAGAAATACTTCATACTTGGTCACAAAGTATAACAGTGCGGTCATCAAATACTGCATTGTTGAAATCTTTCTGCCTGCACAAACAAAGTTACCAGTAAGATTACAAGAATCCAATGTAAAAAAATATAAGAGTAACAACAAAACTAGCAATTCTGGAAATAGCATGAGTTGCAAGGAACCAAAAAAAAGATAATAAGAATAATAATAGTGCTTTAGACTATTTATTTTGACTTCTCTCATTATGGTAGTTCACTGGTTCTTTATAGGTGCAGTTTGGTCTGGTTGATAATTTTAATCTCAGATTTTAAATCTCAATATTCACATGGTATAAATTTTGTTGGTTCAATAGTGAGATCAGTTTCTACCGCAGTTGTCCTCATGATATAGATGAGGGGAGTTTCAAATCCATTTAAATAGTCTAAGCTGCTTTGAGCAAGCAACACTCTTCTGGTCCTCCCTGACACTCAAAGGGATGATTACATAGATGATTTGGTGGGTTTATGCTATTTATGGCCTTGTTCCTTACAGCTTAGATTAAAATTAAATGCTGCTGCTGGAAATTTGTTATTTTTATACAAGCCAAACGATGTAGTACTTTGTAGTCATTTTTGTGAGGTTTTAAGTGGTTCTTCTCAGAGTTTCTAAAAAAAATATATAATTTTTTGGACTCTCCAAGTCCTCTCTCGAGGGGTCACAACTTTTTCAGATTCTAACTTTTTGCCGGTTTCAGATGAAAAGAACAAGGCTTATATCACATTCAAGTCTTTTAGCATTACTGGTGGACCATGGTTTTTTCTCGCATTCTTTTCTATTGATCTACCAGCTTCTGTTCTAATTTCCTATCATACTATTTCATTCCCTTTCATTCCCATGCTGTTGTTACCATTTCACAAAAACAATAAAATAGAACATTTTATGGACCATTATTTGACAACATATTCATACTCCAGAACTGCCAAACATACTCTTAGTTCTTATAATCCAATTGATCAAAGTTATCCTCAGGCTGTAAATTGAGCAGGCGTCAAAATAGGTTCACTTCGGGTCGTACAACTAAAGTCTACAAATTTTCCAAGGTGCAAATACCAAATAGGGCTCCTCTTCAGCTTATCTAATTTCCCCATGTTCTTCTTTGCTTATAAGTTGTACTTCGAGAAATTTCCAAAGTCAAGTGAACTTCGTTTGATTCATTTCTTATAGCTTTGAAACATGGTTTCGAGCTAGAGAAAAAATAAAGGGGGACAGCAAAAGTGTTATGTGCATGTGGGTTCCAGCAGGCATAGGATAGAGATGCCGTGCGTGAACAGTACCGCGCGGTACTGTAGCGGTGAACAGTACCTTATGGTACTGTAGCACGTCGTGTTTAGTTAGGATAAGGATGAGTTAGTTTAAGTTAGATAAGATCAATATCTATTAGATAAGATTAGTTGTTTTCTTAGCATCCAAGTATTAGTTGTTTTCTTAGCATCCAAGTTACCCATCTCTATAAAAGGGATGCCATGTATCCATTTTAATCAAGCAAAGAATTAGAAAAGGTTTGGTCAAGGACCAGCCGCGCCACGCGCGGCTTATCCCCGCGCCACGCGCGGCCCCCTGCTTGCTGCCGGCGAGGTTCCCTCGCCGGTGTCCTCTCTCTCTCTCAAGATCTATCCATCACAAAAAGTAAAAACATTTAACTTTTCAATTCGAAGATAAGTATATAAGTATATAAGCTGAGAAAGCTCCTAAGCTTATCTGGTTATAACGTATAGCTTATTAAGACTCATGAATAGAACAAACACACTTAAAAAGGAAAAAGTAAGACACAGCACTCACTTGCATAGGGCACAACCTCCAAGGTCATCAGAAATTGGGACAATCCTTATAGCTCTTTTCATTATCTGTTCAATGGAATCAACTCCAGCTTGCCTCCCAGCAGCCTTAGCATTTTTATTTTGAGCTAGAGCTTTTTCTTTCAGAACAAGGTTGCTACAGTTATCACAATACCACTCTGAAGGGACTTCAGAAAGCCCAACACAAGCTGCAAATTTTACAAGTGGGTCAATGGATATAGTCTTTTTAATAATTAAAAAAACACCACTTACAATAAATTTCAGGAAGATGGGAGACTCTACCTGGGTGAAACGACCGTGGACACATTTTGCAAGGGAAAATATCTCCCCCTTGACCACATTCTCCGCACAAATCATCTGTTTCCCTCTCTGACATTTCCATATCCTTTGAAATTTTCATTGATAGCTCATGCAATGACACTCCATTTGATGTGAAGATGTTGTCATACCTGACATGATGTAGTATAATAAAGGCAACAATGATAAATGTGGGTTTGGTAAGAAAACACAGGATACCATATAGACTTACGGTTTGCGCCTTGATCCCTCACCCGCATGGGACTCAAATGCTGAGGGGCTGACCTGAATGTTCCACAAAAAATGTTCGATTAGCGAAAAGGCTATGACAAGAAATAAAGAAATATCTTCAGTGATAAAAGATTCACACCACTCTATTGCAGTGATTACAGTAGATTCTCTGATCCTTGATATACCCATCAACCTTTCTCTGCATAACACAAGTGCAAATTAACCAAACAAATACAGGTTGTGGTTAAAGAAGATAGCCTTTGGTTTTAACAACCTGCCCATCAACGTAGTATGCCACTTCAGTGCCATCAAGCAACACCTTAAAAACCAATTTGTGTAATCCAGTATCCCTGATGAAGTTATCAAGCAATGACCAATGAATGATATGTTCATATAATAAGACAGAAAGAAAACATATGTTGATAAGCATAAAGGTACCAACTTTGTTGTTACTTTTCCAGTACTCCCACCCTTCTTACTTGATGATATCTTCTTCAATAAAACATCTTTGGAAATCGGAGTCAGACTATAGATCCGCAAAAAAACATAAAAGGGAAATATCACTTGTCAGCACAATAACATAAGTTTGCAAACCAGAATCCAACAAAATTGTAAACCAAATAAGAACAGCCAAAAGTACAAAGTTGTGTAAGTGTGTGACATTAAAAACACATCAACTAGTGATATAAACAATTCCTATTCTTATGATCTAATGATCTAAGGGTGTAATGCCATGTCTCTTGAACAAATTATCTAAACAGTGATGAGATCTCAAGGATAATTAGGTGTAAGACCTACTACAATTGATGCTTGAACTGCTTACCTGGAATCTCTATTACATGCATGAGATGGGGATGGAGGATCTTGAGGTTGTTTTGACTCAAGGCAATGGTCACATATAAAGTGTTCAGTCTGTGATGAAGAAAGATGCTCTGCAGATTTAGGAGATGTAAGCAAATGTATGAAAGAAAAATGCAACCCACAAAACACCGAAGATGAAGGTCTCACCATTGCAATTCAGGCAATTAGTGTGGCTCCTCTTAACCATTGGATCAATGGAAGAGCGGATTGTTTTTTCTAGAGATTCCAAGGGCGAACTATCAGATGCACGCAACACATCCCGCAAACTATTACCATTCCTTAAGTAAATGTAATCGGCAGGGTGTTTTTTGTTGCTTCCAGCATGTTGTTCAAAGAAATAAGCACAAATAACCTGTAACATTCAAAAGGACAAGAGGATAATGTAAACAATTCTGATCTATAATGGGTTATAGATTCGGGTGTAGTACCTTGGAGCCATTACAGATACGACAAAAGCAACGAATATTGCAGCCAGTAATCACTCCTTTCAGCACAGGCTTCTGCAATTTCAAAACAGAATTTATGTTAATTGTATGGAGTTGCAGGAATATGCTACACCATTAAATCACTCAAAGTAACGCCTGTAGAAGATATACAAAAAATAATAATATTCACACATCTCTATGCATGGCAGATGTTTACAGAGTGGCATTTAGGGACTAATTGGTTCGTTCCCAATAAAAACAAAGCATGCCATGACCACATATGTCAAAGGTGAGACAAAGGGGCCAGAATTTTGGAAGACCACAAATAACAGGAGTCATTAAAAGCTACTTTCATCCTGTCTCAAGTTGGCATCATTGTAAAGGTGTGAAAACCGACTTAATCATGGTAGAAGCAAAAACATGTATTGTTTGAACAGAGACAACTTTATAAATCCCAAGATGGAGTACAAATAAAATGCCATGATTAATGACAAATCTTTCCTGACTAACCTAAACCACAAAGCAGAATAAACCATTAGTGTACTGGCAATCACATTATCCAATCCTAGAAAGAAGGACAGAGCTTACTGTGAAAAACCGTTAATGGCTAATTCTTTCATACCTTGCTATAGGGGATGATGTACATAACTTGCATTCCCTCAAGCAGGCCAGTGTTGAGCAGCTCCCTAATGTTGCCTGGGTGTTTTGTGAGACAGGCCACCTTCTTAGACATCTTCATCTCCATCTTCTTGACCGACGGAGGGGAGTGTGATGTCTCCTCATGTTGAACCAAATCTGTGGTACGACGGGCCTCAACTTTTGTTTTGAGCAGTGACCTTGTAAACCTCCTCTCTGGCGAAACTGTTGGCAGAGCCGAAACAACCAAGGCGTCCTTCTTGTCCTCTAAACTCACAGCAACGGCAACAGGTCCTTGACTTTGACTAGCTGCAGCCTCTTCCTCTGGTCTGTTCTTGAGTACTGATCGTGTGAAGCGTCTCGCAGGCTTAAGGTCAGCGTTGGAAGCGGGTGTAGTAGTACCGTCAGCAACCAAAGGAGGATCAGCTAATACTACATGACAGGCAGACATCAGGTCGTCGTCTTGGTTTTCAATCACTGGAGCTGATTCCTGCAAGAGAGGTGGCCGTCCATCCAACCCAGCAGCACATTCTCCTGCGGTGTGCACATCTGGTTTTGTGAGCGCATCGGCATTGAGCGCAGCTCCTGCATCATCATGTGCTGCTGCCGCGGCAGCGGCATCAGATAGTGATGGTTGGGCTGTAGCGAGCGCAACATCGGATACATGGCAGAGCTGTGGAGGATTGGATCCATCCGGCTCCGGCTCCTTGGTAGGCGGTGGGTCGGAGGCGTCGATGCGGTCGGCGTGGTGGTTGGTCTTGGGCGCCTCGGCATCCAAGGGCGGGGTGGGCGGGGAGACGAGATCCGTGGGGTGTTTGCCCTGGTCGTCGTCCTTGCAGGGCTCCTCGTCCGATCTAGTCCTCCGCCTCTTGGCGGCGCCTGCGGCTGAGGGGGCGGAGGAGGCGGAGGAGGAGGAAATGGGGCGGCCAGAGCGGGTGCGTCCGGGGGAGGCGGTGATCTCGGAGAGCGACTGGAGGGCGAAGGCGAGCTCGCGCTTCATGGCCCGGGGAGCCGGAGAAGAGCCACCGCCGCCGCCAGCAGAGGAGGCGGGCATGGATTGGGCTATATGTTGGAAGGTAGTGCGGAATCGGGGGCGGGATGGAGAGGAGGGAGGCGAAGGGGTTGGATTGGAGCGTTAGGGTTTGGAGACGGCGGGAGAGGGAGGGAGATCGGAGGAAGAAGAAGAGGAGGCGGGGGGAGGCGCCCGTGCGCCCAGCCCACCGCAGATTACCGAGGGTAAAAGGACTCTCCTGCCCCTCGCTCCACCAACTCGGTTCAAATTTTAAATGAAAAAGGCCATGTGTGCTGAGAGAGAGGGAGGCTTTTCCGCTTGAAGTTGCCGAAATTTTTAATCCGAAAAAATTGTGATTTTTAAAATATATTTTAAAGTTTTCAAGTGTTATAAAAATTATTTTACAAACTTTAAAATAACTTTTTAAAACCACACAAAAATGATTACAAAGTATTTGCATCAACTGGTTTGTAAAAATAACAAATCTTCATTTAATTTAAGGGAAAATTTGATACATGCCACTGTAAAATAACCGGATCTGAGATATGCCATTACTTAACAGGAAATCTGCTACGTGCCATTACAAAGTGTCGTTTCTCTAAAATATGCCATTATGACGTTGTTAACATCTAATCTTTCCTTAATCCTTCTCCTTCCTCCCTAATCTTTCTCCTTTCTCCTTAATCCTACTTCCCTCTCTCCCTCACGTTCTCCTCGCGTGGCTGCCGCCCCCTTCCCCTGGCTTCCCCGCCGCCGGCCACCTCTCTTCCTCCCCGCGAGGCCTCCTCCCTGCACCGCCGTCTCCTCCTCACTCCACCTCCCCTCGCGCCGCTCCCCCGCACGGCCACCTCCTCCTCACTCCGCCTCCCCTACACCGCCTCCTCTCACTGCCGCCTCACGCCGCCTCCTCCTCTGCGCCCAACAGACGACCTCCTTCCACTTGTGCCTCCTCCTCCCGCCTCCTTCCTTCCGTCACTTGGCGTGCGTCTCTCCTGCGCGCCTCTTCCCGAAGCCGCCGCCTCAAGACCACCGCCGCCTCCCGGCAGGAAGTCGATGAGGGGGAGGGCGGCGGCGATGGAGAGGAGAAGGGGCTACGGGGAGGAACCAAGGAGAGAGAGGGAGAGAGGAAGAAAGATTAGGGAGAGATTAGGGAGGAAGAAGAAAGATTAAGAGAGATTAGATGTTAACAACGTCATAATGGCATATTTTAGAGAAACTGCACTAATGGCACGTAGCAGATTTCCGGTTAAGTAATGACATATCTCAGATCCGGTCATTTTACAGTGGCATATATCAAATTTTCCCTTAATTTAACTTAACCTCAAACAAGCAAGGCCAGAGAGTACATGCCATCGTCGTTGTACTCGCTATTTACTCCATCCCTAGTCCCATGTGCTCTTTCTTGCTTCACAACTAACTGAAAATTATGATCCCTCAGGAGATGTTTTGAATAGTCCAAAAAAAATAAAATACTTAATTTCAACATTCACAGAAAAAAAAAACTTAAAACATCGTCAAAAAAATGTATAGTGCTATATTGTTTGGCTTGTATAAAAAGATTGCACACTTGTACTGTCCAAAATATATCATATTATTGTTATACGACTAACAGTGGCCGAGCATTCCCTCCTTTCCTTTTCGCATGTAAATAGGATTTTGATCTGATTGTATTAGTTTTGAATTTGATTTGATGTCAACCGAGCTTATAGTTTTTTTTCTCAAATGGATGAAAACGCCCATCGATAGGCTCTTTTTAGCTGTAGAATTTAAGAAAAAAAAAATCCGCGCTATAATGTTGTTGTACATAAAAAACCAATATGGATTTGTAAAAAATCGCAAATAGTTAACTAGACGGAGACGGAAGGGCATGCAAAATCTACGTCATTTGATAGGTTGAACACTTTGTATTCATAACAATTAGGTGCGTATAACAGACTAATTCTATCGTAATTTTAAATATTTGAGTGTTTTATTATAGCATAAATAATATATAATACTACCTCCGGTCACAAAAAGAAGTCACCATTGACTTTTAAACACGCCTTTAGCATTCTTTTTCAAGCCCGGCCAGGCCCTGACCTTTGATTAGGTCTACTTCCAGCATAAGCTTCCTTCTACGAGAAGCCACCTCCAAGTAGGGATGCAAGCGGGATGCTTTGCGGATACCCGCGAGACCGCTTGTTTCAATAAAATACACTAAGCCTCACAATGTTTAGTGTATTTTAATGAAGCAAGCGGTCTTGCGGGTACCCGCGAAACAACCCACTTGCATCCCTACCTCCAAGCATCAGCATACTTCTAGCTGAAGCTTGAGTTGTCCTACTATAAAAAGGGTAAGCTACTTTTCATTTATATTGCAGGAGCAGGAGCGGGAGTAGGAGCACAAATCGGAGGGTGACAAGGGGTAGGACAAGACGACTCGCTCTAATGTCTAACCCTGAATGCCGAGGTAGCGGCCCCTTCTCCAACCATCGTTGTCGTTTGTGTTGCGCCGGCTGCTACCGCGCGCCATCAACACCTCGGCACCGCTTTCCTAGAGCTGCAGGTTCCATTGCCGCACTCGAGGGCCATCATCAGCCCTCGGCAACCGGTGTTGCGTCGCCTCAAGCATGACACCACCGAGGACGCCGCCACCTGCTGGACCTGACCACAGCGCCCCTCCTTCCTCTCCTCCCAAATCTCTCTGTTTAAGGCTGTCAGTGTATTTCAGCAGACATGTTTTTCCGAGGACTAAACTGGTGTTCAGTAGTGGGGTTTGCATAGTTAGATCACCTCTCTTTCTTCACACGTGGACGAACTGGACAAGAACACTTAAGAATACACCGGGATTGCCCAGGTTCAGGGCTCTAGAGTGGGTAACAGCCCTAGTACTGCTTGAGCTCTCACTACTTGTGTCTACTATGGTCCAACTTTTGGGATCCCCCTTACAAATGCACCCGCCCCTAGGTAAAGGGAAAAGGGAAAATACATTTATTGGCCTGGTCACTATAGCCATTACTCATTCCAGTCTCTTAGCTCACGCCGCTCTCTCCACTGCCCTTGCTCTGACATAGGGACAAGTTGGATAGGATAGAACAGTCCACCTATCCCGAGCACCTCACTGCCGTGCCCTAACCTGTGCGAACGGGACGGCTATAGTGTAGCTGATGCCATTAGCGAGGTGGGGGCAATTATGCCGTCAGACGCCCCACGCGCTCCGTCAGACATGTTCCTTCTCATAAAATGGCATGGAGATGGTGCAAGGAAGCTTCCTCGTACCTTTGTCTTGTATCCCTGTGCGCCCTCCGTTCCGCCTACGCGAGTGCCCGTCCGCCTGCTCACCGGGCCGCGCACATGTTGTCGACGGTTGAGATAACGATCTCAAGTCGCTAAGGTTCTTGAAGATTGAGATAGGAGACACGCCAAACAATGCGAGCAGCAACGAACAGGGAGACAGGGGTTTTTATTCTGGTTCAGGCCTCTCGGGAGAGATAATAGCCCTATGTCCAGCCTTTCTTATATATCAAAGATGATTACAAGAGGTGGCTCGACGAAACGAACAAGTCTCGGCGAGATTATGGTGTATATCAGGTGCCAAAAGCTAGATCAAGTCGTAAACTCCTGTCGGATTGACCCCTCAACACGCGGCAGGGGCTCTGTTTATATAGTGCAGAGCAAACCGACCTACCGAGGGAATATCGGGCCGGGCTAACTACGAGATCGTAACGAACTCAGTACATGCCAAATATATCCCGAGGCAGATAAGGCATACTCCTAGTCTTGAGGATCACGGCTCCTAATCCAATCCGGGAAACCACGTCCGGGTCTTCACGTAGCCGTGCAGAACTCCTGTTCGAGACGAACTCAAACACGATTCCTTGGCCATTACGCACCACGCCAGCTAGGAAGCTGTTCGGCAGGATGCATATGGGCCAGATAGAACCTTCCAGGGAGTTGAGCCCTAGTAGGCTTGTTCAATTGGGCTGTCAGGTAATGGGCCATGGCAATGGGCCGTATTTTTATCCCCGACAGCTAGCCCCCGAGACTCAAGTGGAAGGACCCACTAGAGTGGGGTCTTCCTCTTGAGACTCCAAGTCACGAAGAGGAAAATTTCGCACTTGTCAAGCAACCGAACAGGTTAAGGTTCAACCGAACAAGACTTGCTCGGGATCAACAAACTCGCCAAGATCGAAAGCAACTCATGGCGCCGAAAGCAGAAATCACATCTACCCGGCAGTAACACTCACCTTGGTAGCGGACTTTGGAAAAATAGCCGTTGGCAGATTCCAACGGTAAATTCCTATCATTTGACAAAGGAAAACAGTGACCGTTTTACCTAGCTGTTGTGGTAAAAACTAGCCGTTTTGAGGCAAAAACGTTGCAGAGCTGCTTATACGGGACTATAAAAGCACCCAAGCCGCCCGCGGCCAGCCACTTCTGCTCTCACGCCTTTCCTCTCCGAGCCCCAACTCCAACCACGCTCTCCGAGCCCCAACTCCAACCACGCTCAGCACCAAAGAGCCGAACTCCCACCACCAAACCTACTCGTCCAAACCTGGGAACCGCCATGGCCAAGTTCACTGGCACTAGCCTAACCGAGGAGGACCTGAAGGTCTGGGAGGAGGAGGGCCACGTAGACACTGGTAGCTGGAGGCTGCCCGGAGAG
Organism: Raddia guianensis; assembly: GCA_036346415.1. Classification (NCBI taxonomy): domain Eukaryota; kingdom Viridiplantae; phylum Streptophyta; class Magnoliopsida; order Poales; family Poaceae; genus Raddia; species Raddia guianensis. Next base: position 48,659,861 of record CM070539.1, on the reverse strand, counting down.
GAGGAAACTCCGGAGCCGCTTGAAGGAGAGTTCATCACCAAGCAGTTCACACTTGTTGGGTTGAGGTCTCTCGAAGCGACCGCCGAGGCCTTCTTGAACATCGCGGATTGGAGGTGGCGAACCTCAATCCGAACAAAGATCCTCCGGATGGCCGTCTTCGTACACACTGCGCGAGGGCTATCTCGAATCGATCCATCGGTGAATTTGTTCCTCCACTATTATCTGATGACGAGGAGCAGCCCGCCGCCGGGCTTCGGTGTTACTACCTCAAGCTCCGCCATCGCCGATGACGCATCAGACCCTCGCCACCACCGCCGACTCGATGGGGGCGTGGTGGGTGAGGTGGTTCTACAAAGAAGCGGCAATGACAAAGAAGCTCGTCTTCATCGGGAAGGCGCCGTGAAGGGACGCCAATGCCTCACCAGAGATGACCGCCGAGGATTGGTTTTGACGAGGAAGATCGCCTCCTCGTGAGCCTCGGGCTTATGGGCGGGGAGATCATCCGGGACTTCACAACAATGAATCGTCTGGCTGCGGAGAAGGCCCTATCCTTCTACAAGATAGAGGATGGGAAGACATCTCGGGGAGAGCACGGTAAGTGCCTTTAAGACTCAACCTTTACTTGATGATTTCCATCCGAACAGAATCGACGATCCTTCGCCGGGCGGAGAAACCCACCGACACATGGATGACCGAAGCGGTCGACGCCATCTTGTCAAGGCGGCGAAGAAGGATGCCGAGGCCACCGGCGAGGTGGCCTATACCGTCCGAGGAACGCATTTCGTCCAAGAGTACCGAGGTGAGTCGCCGAACCCTCGTCTGCGCCGCAGATTTGCATCGCTTATGCACGCTAACCTTTGCTTCTCAAACACACAGAAGATGAGTTGATCCTCGGCGGGATCGTGGAAGAACTCTCTCGGTTACGAGAAGGAGAAGGCGAAGAAGAGCAAGGCCAAGGTGGCCACAAAGCCCAAGGTGGCGGCCGAGTTTACGTGAGCTCGCGCGACACGGCGGCCGCCAGACATTGAAGAGACCACCCACGGCGACGGAGGGCGCCGAACAAACCAAGCGGGCTCGCGGTCAGCCCATCGGGAAGAGACCAAGCCCCTTCCTCCTCACCGAGCAAAGCGACGAAGAGGTAAAGACCATGGCCCTCTGGCTTAGGCGTTTCACGCAGCTCACCCCTACCGCACGGGACGGCCGCAACAGTCGCCGAAAGAGGAGGCTCGAGGAAGAAGTCGCGCAAGAAGGAAAGCTTCTACGCTGCATGAGAAGAGCGCCACCACGGGGAGCCGAGCTCATCGCATCAACACCCAGGGGGCCAAGGCGGGCAAGCCGCTAAGGAGCCCCAGGAAGAGGCGGAAAGTTCCGCGAAGAAGATCAGAATCAAGCCTCTCACGGCAGGTATGTAGAGATCGATCTTTGATCTTTCAAATTCCTAACCGCGTTAAACTTAACGATCATCTCCTTTTCATCAGCTGCCCAAGAGGAGATTGCCATGGACGACATTACCGCGGTAATCGAAGCGATCTCGCCGCCTCGCCCGAGCACCGCACGGTGCGTCGCGGGCAAAGGAGGTTAGCCGACCTCAAGGACAAGTCGGCGGCGTGGAGCTGCTCCCGCCAGCTCCAATGAAGACTCGACGCTACCAAGGGCGCGTTGAACAGCCGAGGCGGAAGAGGCGGCGAAGCGGCGCCACGGACAATGAGGCCAAGACGATTGTTCGGAAGTTGCTCAGATGGACCGAGCAGCCGGTCCTGCTAGGCACTTCGTCGCAGGGGCAGCTCACCCTCGAGGCGACGGGATTCTCTGGTGAGCAGGGTGAAATCCCCGCCGCCAAGGAGTAAGAAGAAGCAACCGAGCAGGTCGCGCAAGTCGTCCTGCCCGTGGAAGTACCGGCGCCATCCAGCGGAGTGGCTCCGATCTCGCCCGAAGTCGCTCGGGCGGAAGAAGGGGAGGAAGAGGGGAAGGAGCGCGGAGACGAAAGTGCTTCGCCCGCTGCTCCTGCTCCCGAGCAGACGCGCTCCCGCAAGAAGAAGGAGCGAGCAAGGCAACGACGGGAAGATCGTGCCCATCTCATCCCGCACGAGCGGGGCTTCGTGACGCACGGTCTCGAAGACCGCTTACGCCGGGGGCTGAAGCACCGGCTTGGCAAGGTAAACTCCAGGACCAAACCTTGCTCAGCTTAGCTACATCATTGCAAAGCGGTTAACTTGTTCTTCCCTCTCAGGTCTTCAAGGACACCATGGAGGAGCTCGAGGACGGAGTCACCATCGAGCAGAAGCGCCAGATTAGCGTCCTCCGGAGCACCTCCAGACGAGGAGCTCAAGCGGAGCCCTCTGCACTAGCCCGAGGTCGGAGCCGGCTCAAGGCAAAGGCAAAGAAGCTTAAAGCCGAGCTATCCCGAGAGAGGCGTTCCTCCGAGGCTCTCTTAAAGGAAGCCGAGGAGCTTGCCAAGAAGTCGTGAAGGTGGGCCTGGGAGAGAAGCCGGGCCGCTGAAGTGGCTCAAGAGCTTCGCCGACGCATCCCACGGGCGGAAGGCGCTATGGCGGCATCAAGAAGCTCAAGGCCCACTTGCCAAAGAGGAGCCGACCGCAGATTTCAGCGAAGATTTCAACCTGTGGGCTTCACAGAAGAAATCGAGGAGTTCTGTGGATGGCGTGAGGGCGATCACCGCGAGAAAAGGTCAAAGAGTCGGGCGAGCAGTGAGCTAGTCGAGCGAGGCTCTGAACGACCACCGCGTGCCAAGATCAAGAGGTCGAGGCCATCCGGCAGAAGGCTGCGACGAGCCAAGCGGGCAAGGAGGAGATCGAACGCCCGAGCGAAGCCTGAGGAAGGAATCAGGCGCAAGGCTAAGTCGTGCGCCTCAAGTTAGAAGTTGAGGAGCTAAAGGAGCACTTGCTCCTAAGTAGCACCGCTGTCAGAATCTAAAAACGCTTTGTACCAAACTTTTGATTAACGCAATAAAGTGCTTACCTTTCTTCCTACAAAAAGAGCAAAAAAAGACAAGAACGAGCGAAACTAAGAGAAAAGCGAACAACGCTAGGAAGTTTAAGAAAACCGTAGAGCGCTTAGCCTAACTCTCACTTCACAGTATCTCGCCGAAAACTGCGTTTATAACCCGAACAGTGCACAAGAGAAAGAACGACACCTAACCCTTGATTTAACGATGCTCGAGAACCTAAGCTGCGAACTCGAGCACGCGTAGAGAGATAGAGCGACACCCGCAACTGATCGACTCGCTCCATGAACGCTCGTCAACGTAAGTTAGGCGATTCGAGAGTAATGAACAAGGAAAGTGCCTCGCGCGGGGGCTTACGAGCGGACTTTGCCAAGTGGTCGCTCCAAGCGAAGAAGTGCCTCGCCATGAGGGCTTACGAGAGCAGATTTAGCCGCAGGTGGAAAAAGCCGTGTTACGTAACCACGAGTTCAGAATTCGTTGAAGCAAGATACGGGCAAGGAAACACGAAAATAAGCGGAGCCAAGAGTTCGCAATACCGGGCAGCCATCAAGTGTTACCAGAGAGAAAATGGTAGTCTTCAGAAGACAAGAAGTGAAAAGGGCGCAGAGGCCGCGAGAATTCACTTAGGAATTGGATTGAATTTTACATGGTGCCCGAGAAACTTGGACGAACTAAGGCGCGAAATTTGACAAAAAGCGCAAGGCTAAGCAAACACACAAAGAGACCTACACAAAGAACTTACGAAGCTGGTCGATGTTCCAAGTGTTGGTCACTCTCTCCCGCCCTCCATTGCCAGCGAATGTTTCTCGGGCGGCGAAGGAAACGACTCGTGAACGGACCTCCCAACGGGAGTTAACTTGTTGGCATTGGGCGGAGTTTCGACACGGCAGAACGAGGTCGCCTCCTTCAAGGCCCTTGGTCGAACCGATTTGGCAGCGTGCCTGCGAAGATCTTGCTGATAGCGCGCCATTCTAACTTGTGCCCGGTCGCGTGTGCCTTCGAGGAGGTCGAGATCGAGTAGGCGCTCTTACTCGTCGTCAACTAAGTTGACCGAGCTCGTGCGAGGCGAACCGAGTACTATTTCAGCGGGCAGGATGGCTTCTGCACCGTATACCAATTGAAAAGGAGTTTCGCTGTTCTACCGGTCGAAAGCGAATCGCCCAAAGGACGGAAGGAATTTCGTCAACCCAAGCCTTGTTATGCTAACGGAGAGCCGCGAACACGCGCCGTTTGATACCCTGGACGATCTGTCCGTTAGCTCGCCGATCATTTCCATTGCTCGTGGATGTGCCACGAGGCGAACAGATTTGGTGCCCGCTATTCGCAGATTCCCGGAATAACTCGCTCAAGCGGGTACCGTTATCCGTGATCAATTTGTGGGGATCCCAAAGCGCGTGACCACGTTGCTTTTGAAAAAGCGACACCGCTTTGGCGTGAAGAGACGACACAGGCTCTGCCTCAATCCACTTTGTAAAAGTGTCGATGGCGACGAGCAAGTGTATGTAGCCCTTGTACCCCTTAGGGAATGGGCCAAGCATATCCAGACCCCATGTGGAGAAAGGCCAAGATGGGGGGATCATTTGGAGTTCTTGGGCGGGCTTATGTGCCTTTCGGGCGTGAAATTGGTAAGCATTGCACTTAGTCACGATATCCCGGGCATCTTGTAACGTGGTTGGCCAGTAATAGCCCATGCGAAACGATTTGCCGACCAGAGTTCGGAAGGAGGCGTGGTTGCCACAGGCACGCTCATGTATGTCCCTAAGAAGGAACACACCCTCCTGCTGAGAGATGCACTTGGAGAGGACTCCTAGAGCACCGAGACGGTAAAGGATGCCGTCCACAAGCTTGTATGGACCAGCACGTCTTGTAAGCCGGAACGCCGCTTCGTCCTCTGTGGTCCCATCGCTAGGTACCGGACAAATGGCGTTGTCCATTCGCGTACCGCCGATGACGGAGACAAAGACCACTTGTCTCGCTTGCCTCGTCCGGGGACGTGATTGAGGGCTTGTAAAGGTGCTCGACGAGCACCTGCCGAAGCGAGTTCGCGTGAGGATCCAAACTTGATAGCTGGTCGGCCAGAAGTTGTCCTTCCCGGCACGAAGAGCACCTCGAAAAATCAAAATGCCGCCCAACTTCCTCACTTCAACCGGTATCGCGCCATTGAGTCATCGCAAAGACCGATACTCCTTGTTAACTCGATTGATGACCACCGTGAATCTCCTTCACAATACCGTTGGACACCAAGCGACTTGCACGCCTTAGTCCCGCGAGGAGGGCCTCGACTCGCGGCGTTGTTAGTCGCCACGAAGTGTAGTTGGATAGAATACTAGAGTTGCTCTCCTTGAGGGGAGATGAGAACAAAACCAGCCCCCAATTTTCCAGTGCGCGAGCCATCGAAAAACATGGTTCAAGAGGGTTCATCCGTTGCTCGGGAGCTTCTCGATTTGGGCGGCAAGTCCATTCGATGACGAAGTCACCAGACTGGATTTGATAGCCGTTCGAGCAATGTAATGTAATATCGAATTCGCTAACTCCATTGCCCATTTAGCTATTTACAATGACAGGGTTGGCTAACCACTCGGTGTGATCAACCTCACGGATGAAACCAAAGAATGAGCGACTTGCCTGGCGATCTTTGATGATCCTCGCTTGAAGTCCGAAAAGCCTCAAGCTTCCGCGAACAAGTTTTTGTCCCACGGACGGCCGCTTTGTGCTCGATGACCTCCCTTAGGACTCCGGGCATGTCAGATGGTTCCCAGGCAAACACATCTGCGTTAGCTCGGAGGAAGGCGATGAGCTCGTTTTCCTATTTGGGGTCCAAATTGGCCCCCAGATGAACTGTCTTGGAGGAATCATACAGAGACAGTGGAACCTCCTTGGTCTCGCCCCCTGGCTGAAGGGAGACTCTAGGGCGTGCAGATTTGGTCTGCGGGGCGTTGGGGCCTCGTGGCGGAAGCTGGTCGACCAGGGCAAGGGACTGCTCGTCGCAATTCAGAGCAGCTTTGTAGTTGCCCTTGACCGTGATCACGCCGTTAGGGCCCGGTATCTTCACGCAATGGTATCCATGGTGGGACACGGCCATAAACTTGACAAGAGATAGCCGGCCGATGATCGCATTGTACGCGGAAGGGAAGTCGACCACGCCAAACGTGATCACCCGTCCAAAGTTGCTTTGACCGCCGAAGGTAACAGTGTAACAATCGCCCAATGGTCAACAATTTTCCGGGACAATGCCGAGAAAGGCATTGCGACTTCTTTAAACTTGGAGCGAGGAATCAGATCTCGCCCAAGACCTTTGCTGATAGCAGGTCCAAAGCGCTCCCGCCGTCGACCAGGACGCGGCCAACTCTGGCGTTGCTGATGGTCGGAGCGACCACCAGAGGGAGACGCCGAGGCTTGGTCATCCCATGGGGCAATCATCCTTAGAAAAGGAGATAGAGACTTCGTCCACTTCATCGATTCAGCCGTGGTTTGCCTTTTTCGACGCTAGGACCTCCCGAGCAACTTCCTTGAGGTCGCGCCAGAGGTATAAGCCGAGGAGCCGCGAAAATAACGGCGATATGGTTCACGGGCTCTTAATATTCGCCATCATCGTCCGATCACCACCGTCTACCGGACGCTTGTCCTTGCAAGCATCACCTTGTTCGGGGGGTGAGCATTGGGCCCTTACCGTTGTAGAAATCCTCGAACTTTGCGGCCCAAGTTCTGCAATGGCGTATGTCGTGCCCGTAGTGCTGCTGGAACTTACAAAATCGGTCGCTTGGACCTTTCTTGCCTTGTCCGCCTCCCTGAGCAGGCTTTTTACCCTTGTAGTTATTGTTGGGCTTCTTCTGCCCATCTTTGGGAGGAGGTGCGCGATCTATACCAGCGACGGTATTGTTCGCATCACCTTTACTCTTCTTCTTCTAGGACTTCTTGTCACCAGGGTTGCTGCTGCTCTTCTTCTTCTCATCCACACCAGTCAAGGGCACGCCTTGTCGAACGCCTTTTTGTATTGAACACGCTCTGCTGGCGTTGGCATAGCGGTCACCGCATATGAACAGTCGTTGGCGGTCCAGTCTCGCTGATCTCGAGATCTGGGTGAGCGCTTCGTCGCGGACTCCGCTTTTGAAGGCGCGACAACGGATTCGTCCGAGATGTTCGGGATCGTGTTGCGAATCTTAATGAAACGCTTCACGGTTGCGGAGGGTCTCCCGCTCATCCGGATCATCCTGGTGCAGATCATCCTCCTTGCCAGACGCACGTAATGCCTACCGAAGTTGGCGATCGAGCGCCACAAAGTTGGTTCCATGAGTGATGGAACCTTCCTGCCGATTGAACGACCACGCCCGAGCAAAGATCCTCAGGACGATCGGAGGTAATTAGCCATAACGAGCTCATCACCCCGCCGCCATGATGGTCAGAGCGTAGATGGAAAGGAATTCCTCCGGGTTCGAGTCCCATTGTACCTCTCCATGTGACCGGCTTGAACTTCGAGGGCCACCGACAAGACGAAGCTCGCGGAGAAAGCCCTGCTGACCAAGGCATATGACCGCCACCTTCCCCGCAGAACCTAGTCTCGAGAAGACATTGGCCTGTTGGCGCGGAGGGACTCTCGCTGAACGGAAGATTTAGCCCGAGAAATTCTCTCTGGGACAATCCGCCACGCTCCTTCCTCGCGGTCGCGACTACGCGCTCCTCACGAGGGGACCGTCCGTGATCATCACGTGCACGCTTACCCCTGTGGTCGTGACGACTATGGGGACTTGGCGAGCGACGGCGGCCACGGGTAGCTTGATCGCGGACAGTGTTCCTTCGATGGTGACGAGGGTCACGCGATCGGTCAGAGCTGTCCGAGTCATTTCGATCAGGTTGCTGGAGGAGGTGTTGACTTCGCTTAGGGACTTTAGCCTTCGCCAATCGCCTAGGTTGAAGCACAAGACGCCCATACGGGCGAGATCGGCTTGATTGGTGGATCATGTGTTGGGTGCAACCGCTATCAAATATCCAATGCCGGCCACCGCTCTTGTAGTTCACCTACACATACAAATTCAAACTTGGGTTTTAGGTACTCAAAACTTCTTCTTGGGTCCTTTTGAGTTAGTCATTAAGCAATTGGGCACCCAAATAGCCTTCACATCTTTTTTTTCATTGGGTGCACCAATATATTTAGCATAGGTAGAGCCATTCTTCCTCATAAGCATATCACTAGCATTAAGCACTTGAGTTTTAGACATGAATTGAGATGTTTAGCAAGAGGACAAGCAATGGCTTTATGTTTTTCATTTTTACAAATGTGGCAACGGGTCCCTCCCTTAACGAAAGTTAGCTTGGGCTTACCCCAATCACCCTTGGACAAATCCCCGGGATGAAATCCCAAACCATACTTACCCAAGGTATATCTTTGCTCCCGAAGCACCTTGTTAAGAGAGTTGTTTCCCACAAGCAATTTAGCCAAGCTAGAGTCTAGTTGCTCAATTCTATCCTTTAGAAGCAAATTTTACTTAACTAGCTCATTAGCACATTTAGGAACACCACAAGTACCAATTGAACATGCATTTTTATTTGGAGAAGTAGCACTAGTGGATGAAGATGAGCTATCATTAGGTGTGATAGTGGGTGACAAGTTCAAAGATGTGTCATTAGATAAGCTAAGTGAACCATCTATTGTGTCAATCAAATCACAAGTCACACCAACATTGCATTTTTCAATTGAGCAATCTAGAGAAATTTCATTATCAACTTTAGAACTAGCTAGCTTGTTTTCTAGAATCTCAACTTGCACATTTAGAGCTTCATAATCATCTTCTAGAGTTTCATGCTTTTCTAACAAAATTTCAAATTCAAGCTCTTTATGCACCTTCATTAGCTTCTTCCTCTTAGACTTTTCCTTCTTTAAAACATTATTCAAATCATCAATCAAAAGTTTAAGATCACTTTTACAGAGGTGCTCATTTGTTACCTTCTCCTCTAATGCTATGGGACACATGGGAGGTGTGGGGTTGTCGATGGCGACTCCGAACACCTTGGTGTTTTCATTGTCGGAGGAGTCCGCCCAAGAGCCCTCATCATCGGTGATCCATTCCCCAATCACCTCTTCTTGTACATTAGCGGTGAGACAAAACTTTTGCTTGGGAAGAGCCGGAGGAGCATTTTCTTTTATCGCAAGCCCGGCTAACATCTTCTTCGGAGGAGGAGGATTGAGAGGACGATGAGCTTGAGCTATCTTCCTTCTTAGTCTTTTGACCGGCAAGAGATTTCTTCTTGTCCTTTGATTTGTGATCGCTCTTGCGGTAGTGACGATACTTCTTCTTGTCGTCTTCCTCATCTTCCTCTTGATTCCTTGCCTTGTGCTTGTTCTTTTTGCTTCTTGGGCAATCCGCCGCCAAGTGACCCTTCTCTCCACATTCGTAGCAACGCATCTCGGAGATTAGTCTTCGCCTTGAAGAGGATGATCCGCCGCGGAAGCTCATCTTTTTAATCAACTTTCTTAACCGCTTGACAAGGAGGGCCAATTCTTCAATCTCCGGAATTGCATCATCGGAGTCATCATTATCTTCTTCAACTTCGATCATCTTCTTCCCACTTTTGGCTTTGGCGGGCACAACATCGAGCATCTTTCGACAAATGTCAATGTCTTCCAAGACCTTTTTCTCCGAACATCCGGCAATTTCATTGACGATGGGGTTCAACCTAAGAAACATTTCATTAACACTTTCATTAGGGAACATCTTGAATTGATCAAATCTTTTTCTAGCTCGAGATAGCTTCTCCTCAAGCATCTCGGCACTACCAACATGAATTTCTCTAAGATGCTTACAAATGTCATAAGCTTTAGTAAGATTTCCAATGCTATCAAAAACTTTGGAAGATACACTAGAAAGTAAAGCATTTCTAGCAATGGCATTAAAGCGCTTGTACTTAGCATGAACTTCATCAAGAGCAATTGTTCCGGCCGGAGGGTCCGGATAGCCGGTCTCACAAGCAACCCACACATCATAACTAAGTGCCTCTAAGTAACATTGCATCCTAATTCTCCAATAGTTGTAGTTTGTTCCATCAAAGATAGGAGCTTTTCCAATTTCTATTCTAGGCCCCTCTTGAGCCATCTCCTAGCGGTGAAGTTAATACCGGAGAACCTAGATGCTCTGATACCACTTGAAAGAGGATCTAAGGCCTAGAGGGGGTGAATAGGCAATTTTAAATTCTTTTGATTATTCTCGATTAAGCATCATGTTAATAATTACCCAATCCTAGTTGCAATTGACAAGTAAGCGGAAGCGATAAGCAATTACGAGGCAACTAAGACATGGCATACAAATTAACACAAACAATGCGATTAGAGTAAGTGCGGAAAATAAATGAGAGAGCGACACGGTGTTTGTTTGACCGAAGTTCGGAGCCGCAACTCCTACTCTCCGTTGTGGCTACCCCTTGCGCACAAGGACCGGCTCGCTCTCGAGCCTCACGCCTCACTTACTCCCGGTAGTCGTTCCGCCACTCCGCGAGGTGGACTCACACCAGACACCGACTTGAGAGTAGCCACACGCCAAGGCCTACTCCTAAGCCCACTCCTCCACGAAGGATGTCTTCAAAAGTAACAAGCCCAAAACGCCCCGATCATACCGGATCGAAGGACTTCCATGAAGCTCGGTATTGGGGTTTGATGGATTGTGGCTATGGATGATCTTGTGGGTGGAGGAATGGCTCTAGAACACCTAATTGATGAGCTATGAATGTGGTAGGTGAAGTGAGCAAAAACCTCAAAGTAGCTAGCCACTAGGTAGGTATTTATAGCCCCTAGAGCAAAACTAGCCGTTGCCCCTCGGAAGAGGACAAAAGGACTAGCCGTTAGCCTCTCACGGACGCCGTCCGACGAAAGCACGGACGCCGTCCGGCGAGGCAATCGCCATCGAAAAAGCTGATCGGACGCCGTCCGTCAGACGGACGCCGTCCGACAAGAGGAGAGTCTTTGGAGGTTGGCTAACCGGACGCCCCAGACGCCGTCCACCAGAGAGGGCTTGGTTTTAAACTCGACGACGCCGTCCGTATTCACGGACGCCGACAAGGATTTAAGAAAAGGACCGGACGCCTCGACGCCCGTCCGACAGAGAGAAAGACCCAGATCTGAACCTTAACGGACGCCGTCCGGTTATTACCGGACGCCGTCCGACAGAAAGGATTTTCGGCTAGAAATTGAGGGACAATTTAGGTGGGTTTCTCTCTCTCTCTAGAAATCTCACCTAGGGATATTTGGGTATTTTTAGAGGTGGTGGACTACGGAAACCGAGTTTTCGAAATTCACAATGATCCGGCATGGTCCGAGAAATTCAACCCTTTCAAATCCGATTTAAAAATGTGAAATAAACCTAACTACTCCTAATCTATACGTGACTCTTCTCTCGTCCCGCCACGCACTTAAAATCTTGGAGCAATTTCGTAAAATTGTCGACGCTTCAATTTAGGGATTATAAAAATCGCCGAGTCTTCGCTAGGGTTCCGAGAAGTCCAAAAACCCCCTAGCACTTAATATTAATTAATTTTATCATCAATGCCACTAATAAAAATTAGGGCTCAACGATGCTCACAATCTCCTTTGTGGCACTTGATGACAACCAACGAGAGAGTAACATTTTTGAGCTGCAAAAGGGTTAGTGCAATGCAAACATGCGAGCAATTTTTTTTTTTAAAAAAAAGACAACCGCAACTCGACCACAAGAATGTGCATGCAAGAGAAACTCCCCCTAAATTTATGCATGAATTAAGATCAGAAACCAACAAGGTTCAAATGACATAACGCCAACCAAGATAACAAACACAAATTTCAACGAGTATCGAGGTAATAAATAATATTACAGGTAAAGGCACAACCTCGATCTCACTACCCATCTCACTAATTTATGCTATTCTTTCTACCTTCTCCCCCTTTGTCACCAAGTGACACAAAAGGGAAAAGCTCCTAGCCTGGTCTACTCTTCTTGGTCTTCATCCATGTTGTCGCCTCCGTCATCTCCTTGGCCGCCGGAAGAGGAGCCCTGACCTCTGGGACGCTTGAACAAGGGCATATGAGCTGCAGAGGGTACCGACAGAGGTGAGGATGGATCATCATAAAGCTGGGTCGGTTGAGGGTTTGGCAAAGAAAAGTTGAGATGGCGAGCGACTTCTCCACCAGTAAAATGAATCTTACCAGGAGGAGGATATGACTGTGGAGGAGGCACAAAGGAAGAAGCAGTCTTAAGGAGGGTATACCCAAGGATGAACCGGTGGTGGGTAGGCAGGTGGGCGAGGAAAGCTTTGAGTCTGCTGGTAAGCCTGATAGCTGTCATGAGCATGTGAGTACCATGAGTAAGGATTGGCCCCTTCTGGAACGGGCATAAACATTGCACCCATGTCTGCATCACGACTTGAACTCGCAAATTCATCATTTAAATAAGTCTGCGCTCGCCAGATCATCATCTCCTGCGGTGGTCACTTGACTCTTCTTTCACCTCAGCAGAAAAGTTCTCATTTCCGCGCGCGACCCCTCATCTCACCTATCAAAGCGTCATACCAAGGAGGAGGTACTACTGCAGAAGAACCAAAGACCAAAGGCTGGCACAAATGGTCTGACCGGAGCAAAGAGGAGCAAAATGGGAGCCGGTGGAGGAGCATCATCACCAGGTCTATCCAACTTGGGCTTGCTCCCAAGTGAGTTCAAAAAGTTCTTCATCTGATGTTTTTTGATTCTGTTGTTCCAACTCTTTACTTCATCCTCGGAAACCCGCTGTGTTCTAGAAAGAAGCAGGCCAACATATGGAGCTAGTGGAAGTGGTCTATTGACCTCTCTGAATATAGCGTCATCAAACTCCCCCAGAAGGGTAGCTCCAATGTTTATGGTCCTACCTGTCAGAAGATAAAGCATAAACCAGCTGCAAATTGGAAGGATTCTGTCGCGGTTTCCACTTCGGACAAATAATGTGCTCCTAAGAATGAGATTGATCAGGGCAGGCTCCTGGCGCAGTTGATTAGCTTGTCCCACATTTATTTCCTCATCATCAAGATCAAGGTACATGAATCTCACTTCTTCAAGAGGAGGATATTTGGCTCTCCAGAATGCATCCTCATATGCCATCTCATTCGTGTCACCCAGATCCGAGTGCCCAAAGCATCATTCATATTTGCCACGGAGATCCTCGAACAATTGCATCAATCGAATGGTAGTAGCTGAACTCGACTCATCCTCGCCAGTAGCAAAAGCGTGGCAAAGAACTCACAACTTCTTTCTTTAGACCATGTCAACTTCTTATTTGAGACCAAGGTCACAAGCCCGAGTAGAACCGAATATGGTGTAGACCTCATGTCCCACGGTGGCGGTGATCTCATCCTACCAATACAATGGGGTCCATAGGGCTGCCTTGGGAGCAAATAAACATATATAAAGCTGCTTCTGAAACTTTGTGTGAAATCTGAAATCCCTGGTATCCTCTCGCCGCTGTGGGAACCATCTGGCATATGATACAGACCTTTTCTTTCTCAATGTCTCCATAGACAATTTCAGAACTTGATCATCCACAGGGTCGTCCTCGGCGACCACTGTCTCAGTGACACCCTCATCTATGGGGTCCTCAGCATAGGTGACATCGTCAGCATCCTCGGCGGTGGCAAAGAAGATCCCGCCACCCGAGTCCAATGAAGTCCCTGATCAAGCTGCTGCTGAACATCTGCTCTAGTCACTTTACTTGGGCGAGGAGGAGCGGCACTGCTAGCCGTCTCATCGACATAATCCGGATCACCCTTGCTGCCACTGTCGCGACGACCACTGAGGGTCCTGCCCAGAGCCTTCCCAAACTTTTTCAAAGATTTCGACATCTCGAATTACTCCCTCTGACAAAGTAACCACTGACCGAAACAACCTTACTGTCAACTGCCACTGTCCAACGATCCACTGACAAGGTGCCAACTCACCACGGTCCAACCCTGAACACGAACGCGGGAAAGTCCTATTCAAAACCTAGAACTCGGTAAACAACGGAATTTGACGGGAATAGAGGCGGGAAACCGTTACCGAGCCCTAGAAGCGAGGGAGGAAGCCGCCGTGCGCGAGGAGATCGTCCCCAAGGCCCTTCCCGGTAGGGGAAAGGAGGGGAGCTCGACGAGGACGAGGCGCACGAACGAGGCCGTCCACTTTCAATCCACGCGGAGGGAATTGAAGAGGACGACGAGGGGAGGCCGCCGGTGGTGGTGGAGATCGCCGGAGGTCGCCGGAGGGTCTTCCCTGGTGAGGAAAGGGGCAGGGGCGGCGCCGGTTTGGGAGGAGAGAAGAGATGGAATGAGGGAAGAGGGAGGCGGAGAGGTAAGTTATACAGTTAGCTCAAGATGAGTTAGGGCCTGCTTGACGACGTCCGACGGTTATCGGACGGCGTCCGACAAGATCTGGTGTAGCGCAGATGGACCTCGCTTGACGGGTCGCGGAGATGCTGCATCGCGTCCGACAAAGAAGAAGGCGGCTCGATCGACTTTTATCGGACGGCGTCCGGTGGTTACGGACGGCGTCCGACAAGCAATTAATTCAGCCCATTAATACCTCGCTTGACGGCGTCCGAGACTTTCCGGACGGCGTCCGATGGAGGTAAATTTCGCAGCTGCTTGCTCTTCTGACCAGTGGGCCCCACCAATGCGAGAATTTTTATATAAAAATAATGTTTTGAAGTGATGATCTCCATTTTGCTCAAAATTCAACGGAAGATTCAAATGTGAGCAATTTGAAGTGATTTTCTAAGATTTTAATTTTGAAGGGATAAGATACCAAGTTTGACAAATGAAACCAAATTAAATTCAAAAACCCAAATTTTGATCTTTGAGATCAAGAATATGTGTGAACCCAAATTTTGCCATGATTTCTCATATAGGCATGAAAATCGCGCATAGGGGTTCACTTTAGAGTTTAAGCACATGTTTTTGAATTTTGGATCCTTTTCAAATATCTTCAACAAGTTTGATGCCATATGATTTTCAAGAGAAGAAATATGCATATGGAGCAACTTTTTCAAAGAGGGATAAGATTTTCAAAATTAGAAGTTTGAAGTGATAAGACGATAAGGATAGTCTATTAAGTTCAAATTTGTTTTGGCTTGAAATATAGGACAAGAATGTGCTAACCCAAAATCAAATTTATCTTTTCACCACTAGAGGGAGTTTTGAGATCATGAGTTGAAACTAAACTCCCCCTAAATGTGACAAGGATTAAAAGCAAATGGAAAAATTCAAATAAGACCCAAAAATCACAAAAACCAATCAACACGCATTTGATCTATCTAGTATGTTGAGTTCATTCCTTAATTTGCAAAACCGTGCCTCATCCAAGGGTTTGGTGAAGATATCCGCCAATTGGTTTTCCGTTCGCACGTAGGCAAGCACAACGTCACCCTTTGCAACATGGTCACGAATAAAGTGATGTCGGATGTCGATGTGCTTTGTATGGGAATGTTGGACCGGATTGTTGGCTATTTTCACCGCACTTTCATTATCGCATAGAAGTGGCACATTTTCAAATTTTACCCAAAGTCACTAAGCATTCGAGTCATGTACAAGAGTTAAGCACAACAACTCCCCGCCGCTACATATTCCGCTTCCGCGGTAGATAGCGCCACGGAGTTTTGCTTCCTCGAAATCCATGAGACGAGTGAGCGTCCTAGCAAGTGACAACCCCCTGAGGTGCTTTTGCAATCAATTTTGCAACCGGCATAATCCGAGTCGGAATAGCCAAGAAGCTCAACACGCGCTCTCTTGGGGTACCAAAGACCTAGACTAGTGGTGATTTTTAGATATCTCAAAATGCGTTTTACGGCAATAAGATGCACTTCTTTAGGGGATGCTTGAAAACGAGCACACATGCACACACTAAACATAATATCGGGTCGAGAAGCGGTGAGATAGAGAAGCGAACCGATCATGGAGCGATAAAGCTTTTGGTCCACGGGCTTTCCATCTTCGTTCAAATCAAGATGCCCATTAGTGGCCATTGGTGTTTTGATTTGAAATAAGTTGCTTGATTTGAAATCCAAGGAAGAAGGTGAGTTCTCCAATCATCGACATTTCGAATTCCTTGGACATCATTTCTCCAAAGTCCTTACATTTAGATTTGTTAGTGCATCCAAAAATAATATCATCCACATATATTTGACAAATAAATAAGTCATTTTCAATTGGCTTTAGAAACAATGTGGAATCAATCGCACCGGTTTTAAATCCCTTTTCTAAGAGGAAGTCCCTAAGACGCTCATACCATGCTCTAGGAGCTTGCTTGAGACCGTATAGCGCCTTAGTGAGCTTATAGACATGTTTTGGGTGTTTGAGGTTTTCAAAACCGGACGGTTGCTCGACATAAACAAGTTCATCAATAAAACCATTTAGAAAAGCACTCTTAACATCCATTTGAAAGAGAGTTATGTTATAGAGAGAGGCGAATGCCAAGAGTAACCGTGTAGCTTCAAGTCGAGCAACGGGGGCGTAGGTTTCTCCATAGTCAAGACCTTCGATTTGAGTGAAACCTTGCGCCACCAATCTTGCTTTGTTTCGTACCACTTCACCGTTCTCATCTTGTTTGTTGCGGAAGACCCATTTGGTTCCAATGACATTGTGTTCCTTCGGTCTTTCCACAAGTTCCCAAACTTCATTGCGGGTGAAGTTGTTCAATTCTTCATGCATGGCGTTCACCCAATCCGCATCCGCCAATGCCTCATCAATGGTCCTAGGCTCAACAATTTACACAAAGGCGTGATGCTCACAATAATTAGCGGTATGAGAACGGGTTCTTACGTCTTGATTGAGATTGCCAATGACTTGATCTAGGGGATGATCCTTGGAGAGAGAGCGGTGTTATTGGACGGGTACTTGTAGATCATTGCCTCCCCCTTGAGCTTGATCAACTTCAAAGTTTGCATCTCCGTCCACCGCTTGATCTTGAGTTGTTGGAGAGGTGACTTGAGCTTGATTATCGATGGAGGTGGTGGGAGAGACGACTTCATCTTTTGGCACCTCCGGTGAGGGTCGAATATCCCCCAACTCAATGGCTTCATGTGGTAGCTCATCACCTACATTTCTTGTCAAATCTTGCTCATTTTGCGAGCCGTTAGTTTCATCAAATTTGATATCATAAGCTTCCTCAACAAGCCCGGTAGAATTATTAAAGACTCGAAATGCTTTTGAGCGAGAGGAGTACCCTAACATGATACCAATGTCATACCTCTTTTAGAACTTACCCAAATGAGTCCTTTTCTTATAGATGTATACCTTGCAACCGAAGACTCGAAAGTAAGAGATGTTGGGCCTTCGTCCCACTAGTAGTTCATATGATATCTTGTGAAGGAGTCGGTGGAGGTAAAGGCGGTTGATAGCATGGCACGCCGTGTTGATGGCTTCCGCCCAAAAGGCATGCGGCGTGTTGTACTCGTCAAGCATTGACCTTGCCATCTCTATCAACGTACGATTCTTCCTTTCCACCACTCCTTTTTGTTGGGGAGTGTATGCCGCCGAGAATTCGTGCTTCACACCTAACTCATCACAAAATTCCTCGACATTTGTGTTAGTGAACTCGGTGCCATTATCACTCCTCACCTTTTTAATAAACGAGTCAAATTCCTTTTAAGCTTTCAAATCAAATCTTTTAAACACATCACCGGCAAGTGATTTATTTGCAAGGAAAAATACCCAAGTGAAGCGAGAGAAATCATCGACAATCACATGACAATAAGAATTACCGCCTATGCTCGCATAGGTGGTTGGGCCAAATAAATCCATATGCAAAAGTTCAAGTGGTTGAGATGTAGACATGAATGTCTTAGTCGGATGAGAATTAGCCACTTGCTTGCCGGCTTGGCAAGAGCTACACAAACGATTTTTCTCGAATTTGACATCCTTCACTCCAACAACCAAGTTGTCTTTAAAAACCTTTTTCAAAGTGCCCATTCCAACGTGTCCAAGACGTCTATGGCACAACCAACCAAGATTGGTTTGAACAATAAGACAAGTCTTGATTTGAGAAGATTCACGGTTTGAAAAATCAACCAAATATAAGTTTTGAAACCGGGTGCCTTCAAATGCAACACTTTGATCCTTAGTGGAAACCACACGAACTCCGTTGATCGAAAAGAAATAATCAAAACCCAAATCGCATACTTGAGCAACGGAGAGGAGATTAAAGTTGCAAGCTTCCACCAAGAGCACATTAGAGATGGATAGGTCATTGGATATTGCAATTTTACCTATACCCTTTACCTTTCGCTTGGAGTTATCACCAAATGTGATCTTGTGTTCGGGGTCCTTCTGCTCCTCTAGTGAGGTGAACATACTTGAGTTACCGGTCATGTGTTGGGTGCAACCGCTATCAAATATCCAATGCCGGCCACTGCTCTTGTAGTTCACCTACACACACAAATTCAAGCTTGGGTTTTAGGTACCCAAAACTTCTCCTTGGGTCCTTTTGAGTTAGTCATTAAGCATTTGGGCACCCAAATAGTCTTCACATCTTTCTTTTCATTGGGTGCACCAATATATTTAGCATAGGTAGAGCCATTCTTCCTCATAAGCATATAACTAACATTAAGCACTTGAGTTTTAGACATGAATTGAGATGTTTTAACAAGAGGACAAGCAATGGCTTTATGTTTTTCATTTTTACAAATGTGGCAACGGGTCCCTCCCTTAACGAAAGTTAGCTTGGGCTTACCCCAATCATCCTTGGGCAAATCCCCGGGATGAAATCCCAAACCATACTTACCCAAGGTATACCTTTGCTCCCGAAGCACCTTGTTAAGAGAGTTGTTCCCCACAAGCAATTTAGCCAAGCTAGAGTCTAGTTGCTCAATTCTATCCTTTAGAAGCAAATTTTCCTTAACTAGCTCATTAGCACATTTAGCAACACCACAAGTACCAATTGAACATGCATTTTTATTTGGAGAAGTAGCACTAGTGGATGAAGATGAGCTAGCATTAGGTGTGATAATGGGTGACAAGTTCAAAGATGTGTCATTAGATAAGCTAAGTGAACCATCTATTGTGTCAATCAAATCACAAGTCACACCAACATTGCATTTTTCAATTGAGCAATCTAGAGGAATTTCATTATCAACATTAGAACTAGCTAGCTTGTTTTCTAGAATCTCAACTTGCACATTTAGAGCTTCATAATCATCTTCTAGAGTTTCATGCTTTTCTAACAAATTTTCAAATTCAAGCTCTTTATGCACCTTCATTAGCTTCTTCCTCTTAGACTTTTCCTTCTCTAAATTATTATTCAAATCATCAATCGAAAGTTTAAGATCACTTTTAGAGAGGTGCTCATTTGTTACCTTCTCCTCTAATGCCATGAGACACATGGGAGGTGTGGGGTTGTCGATTGCGACTCCGGACACCTTGGTGTTTTCATTGTCGGAGGAGTCCGCCCAAGAGTCCTCATCATCGGTGATCCATTCCCCAATCACCTCTTCTTGTATATTAGCGGTGAGACAAATCTTTTGCTTGGGAAGAGTCGGAGGAGCATTTTCTTTTATCGCAAGCCCGGCTAGCCCATGAGCTCTAGCATTTTCTTCTTCGGAGGAGGATTGAGAGGACGATGAGCTTGAGCTATCTTCCTTCTTAGTCTTTTGACCGGCAACAGCTTTCTTCTTGTCCTTTGATTTGTGATCGCTCTTGCGGTAGTGACGGTACTTCTTCTTGTCGTCTTCCTCATCTTCCTCTTGATTCCTTGCCTTGTGCTTGTTCTTTTTGCTTCTTGGGCAATCCGCCGCCAAGTGACCCTTCTCTCCACATTCATAGCAACGCATCTCGGAGATTGGTCTTCGCCTTGAAGAGGATGATCCGCCGCGGAAACTCATCTTTTTAATCAACTTTCTTAACCGCTTGACAAGGAGGGCCAATTCTTCAATCTCCGGAATTGCATCATCGGAGTCATCATTATCTTCTTCAACTTCGATCTTCTTCTTCCTACTTTTGGCTTTGCCGGGGAGAGCAATGGACTTCTTGTTGAGCGGAGACTCTTCACTTTCAAGAAGCCGCAACTCGTAAGAGTTGAGTTGCCCGAGGAGCTTTGTCGGTGTCATCTTCTTGAGCTTTGACTTGGATGCTAGAATTAAGGTCACAAGTGGATTGAAACTAAATGGCACAACATCGAGCATCTTTCGACAAACGTCAATGTTTTCCAAGACCTTTTTCTCCGAACATCCGGCAATTTCATTAACGATGGGGTTCAACCTAAGAAACATTTCATTAACACTTTCATTAGGGAGCATCTTGAATTGATCAAATCTTTTTCTAGCTCGAGATAGCTTCTCCTCAAGCATCTCGGCACTACCAACATGAATTTCTCTAAGATGCTTCCAAATGTCATAAGTTTTAGTAAGATTTCCAATGCTATCAAAAACTTCGGAAGATACATTAGAAAGTAAAGCATTTCTAGCAATGGCATTAAAGCGCTTGTACTTAGCATGAACTTCATCAAGAGCAATTGTTCCTACGGAGGGTCCTGGATAGCTTGATCTCACAAGCAACCCACACATCATAACTAAGTGCCTCTAAGTAACATTGCATCCTAATTCTCCAATAGTTGTAGTTTGTTCCATCAAAGATAGGAGCTTTTCTAATTTCTATTCTAGGCCCCTCTTGAGCCATCTCCTAGCGGTGAAGTTAATACCGGAGAACCTAGATGCTCTGATACCACTTGAAAGAGGATCTAAGGCCTAGAGGGGGGTGTGAATAGGCAATTTTAAATTCTTTTGATTATTCTCGATTAAGCATCATGTTAATAATTACCCAATCCTAGTTGCAATTGACAAGTAAGCGAAAGCGACAAGCAATTACGAGGCAACTAAGACATGGCATACAAATTAACACAAACAATGCGATAAGAGTAAGTGCGGGAAATAAATGAGAGAGTGGCACGGTGTTTGTTTGATCAAGTTCGAGTCAAGAACTCCTACTCTCCGTTGAGGCTACCCCTTGCGCACAAGGACCGGCTCTCTCTCGAGCCTCACGCCTCACTTACTCCCGGTAGTCGTTCCGACACTCCGGCGAGGTGGATTCCATCACCCGTACACCGACTTGAGAGTAGCCACACTCCAAGGCCTACTCCCAAGCCCACTCCTCCACGAAGGATGTCTTCAAAAGTAACAAGCCCGAAACGCCCCGATCATGCCGGATCGAAGGACTTCCATGAAGCTCGGTATTGGGGTTTGATGGATTGTGGCTTTGGATGATCTTGTGGGTGGAGGAATGACTCTAGAACACCTAATTGATGAGCTATGAATGTGGTAGGTGAAGTGGAGCAGCAAACCTCAAAGTAGCTAGCCACTAGGTAGGTATTTATAGCCCCTAGAGCAAAACTAGCCGTTGCCCCTCGGAAGAGGACAAAAGGACTAGCCGTTAGCCTCTACCGGACGCTGTCCGACGGCACCGGACGCCGTCCGACAGAGGCAACTGCTCACTGAAAAACAGCTGATCGGACGCCGTCCGGTCAGGACCGGACGCCGTCCGACAGTAGGAGAGTGCTGGAGGTTGGCTAACCGGACGGCCCCCCAGACGCCGTCCGACCAGAGAGGGGCTTGGTTTTTAACCTGACCGGACGCCGTCCGGTAACTACCGGACGCCATCCGACAGTGAGAAAGACCCAGATCTGAACCTTACCGGACGCCGTCCGGTTATTACCGGACGCCGTCCGACAGAAAGGATTTTCGGCTAGAAATTGAGGGACAATTTAGGTGGGTTTCTCTCTCTCTCTAGAAATCTCACCTAGGGATATTTGGATATTTTTAGAGGTGGTGGACTACGGAAACCGAGTTTTCCAGAATTCACAATGATCCGGCATGGTCCGAGAAATTCGAACCCCTTTTGAAATCCGACGAAAAACAGGAAATAAACCTAACTACTCCTAATCTATACGTGACCTCTTCTCTTGCCCGGTCACGCACTTGAAATCTTGGAGCAGCTCAGAAAATTATCGACGCTTCAATTTAGGGATTATAAAAATCGTCGAGTCTTCGCTAGGGTTCCGAGAAGTCCAAAAACCCCCTAGCACTTAATATTAATTAATTTTGTCATCAATGCCACTAATAAAAATTAGGGTTCAACGATGCTCACATGCGGGGCCATGAGAAGGTATGCTTGACGGTGTCATCACTGTGTCGCCACAGGTGGAATCTACCGACATAGCCTTGGAGTCTGACAGATCTAAACCGTCGTAAAGATTATCGGTTCGTAGTCATCGTCAATGACGGAGTGCGATCGAGGCTATCTTCGCCATATAGGCGAGACTTCTGGCTCGGATACGGAAAGCGTTCGAGACCGAACAGATCGATCTGAACTGACAGAGAATGAGGCATCCTGTCCTTCTGAGTCGTATCCCTCAGGAATAGTCTCCTAGTCGCTGACAGAGTTCGACATGCTCGTCTGCGTGTCCCCACGGTCGGCGCTAAGCGCCGACGGTTGAGATAACGATCTCAAGTCGCTAAGGTTCTTGAAGATTGAGATAGGAGACACGCCAAACAATGCGAACGAGAACGAGCAGGAGACAGGGTTTTTATCCTGGTTCAGCCTCTCGGAGAGATAATAGCCCTACGTCCAGCCTTTCTTGTATATCAAAGATGATTACAATAGGTGGCTCGACGAGATGAACAAGTCTCGGCAAGATTATGGTATATATCAGGTGCCAAAAGCTAGGTCAAGTCGTAAACTCCTGTCGGATTGACCCCTCAACACGCGGCAGGGGCTCTGTTTATATAGTGCAGAGCAAACCGACCTATCGAGGAATATCGGCCGCTAACTACGAGATCGTGAACGAACTCAAGACATGCCAAATATATCCCGAGGCGATAAGGCATACTCCTAGTCTTGAGGATCACGGCTCCTAATCCAATCCGGGAAACCACGTCCGGGTCTTCACATAGCCGTGCAGAACTCCTGTTCGAGACGAACTCAAACACGATTCCTTGGCCATTACGCCCCATGCCAGCTAGGAAGCTGTTCGGCAGGATGCATATGGGCCAGATAGAACCTTCCAGGGAGCTGGGTCCTAGTAGGCTTGTTCAATTGGGCTGTCAGGTAATGGGCCATGGCAATGGGCCGTATTTTTATCCCCGACACATGTCATGATCGCCCGACGCCTGGTGCCCAGTCGTCCACCTGATTGTCGGGTCACCACGTGTCCTAGTTGCCCGACGGCACATGTCCTGGTCGCCCACTTACTCGCCGGGCTGTCGCGTGTCCTGGTCGACACCAGGTAGCGGGGTCTGTATACCCCACCGCTCAGGTTGGATTTAAACTCCGCACAGTTTTCTTCTAACATTGCATGGGTCCCACCTGACATCGGTGGAGAGGACACCATGGTGTTGTACACACCGACAAAGGCGCTATCTCTCTCAATGGCATCAGGCTCAAATCTGACCGACTACAACCTTAAAAAACAACATCTTGTACCAAAGATACACCACTTTCGAACCTACCACCAATGCAAATCCAATGAAATCTAAGACCAATCAATGTTATACTACAAGGCCCTAATAGACCTCCTCCTGCTGCGTCCACGTCGATGGCTTGCTCCCTGGCTAGGCCACGTCGGCCGGAAAAGCGGTGGCTGTCCGATCGAAGGCACGGGCTACATCCAGCCGTCCACTTGGTCACTGACAATGTTTCAGTGAGACGAACAAGATCAACGGTTCGGATCGGTTGTTAGAATCTCGAATTTGAAAACCACTCGGGAGTACGAGAGATCTCAGACTCGAGAGTATCGCTAGCTCTCTCTCTCTCTCTCTCTATATATATATATATATATATATATATATATATATATATAGAGAGAGAGAGAGAGAGATCCTAATCTACCCCAAGGGTAGATTAAGCCTAATCTACACCTAGCCACCCACAAGCCGCTTCCACCACTTTTGGTCATGAGTGGATTAGACCAAACCAGGTTTCAAAATAAATCGGATCACACCGTTAAATACCTCGCCCCCACGCCCTCCACTCCCATTTTCTCTCTCCTCCCCATTCTCGATCCGATCCGAATCCTCGCCGCTGGCCTCCTCCCGACGCCACCGCCGCAAGGCCACGCCTCCTCCGACGCCACCGCCTTGCTTGCCGCTTCGCCGCCGCAGACACCGATCGGCGCCGCCTCTCCCGTCCGCGCCGCCCGGCCGGCAGCCGCCATCTACAGATCGACGCCTGCCTCCATGCACTGGCGTCCCGACGCCGCCCACGCGCGCACGCAGCCGGCGCCGCCGCCCGCCCACGCCGCCGCCGACGCCGCCGCCACGACGGCCGACGGCGCCAGATCACCCGACGGCGCCGCCCCCGCCTCCGGCCGCCGCCTCCTCACCGAAGCCGCCCGAAGCATGCCTCCCTCGCGCCTCGCCGCCTCCTCCCGACGCCACCGCTTCAAAGCGCCCCGACGCCGCCGCTTCACGCCAGCCCACGACGCCGCCTCAAACCGCCTCCTCGCGCCCAGTCGATCCTCCGACGCCACGGCGCTTACCGCACCACGCCCATTAACGGCGGCGCCGCCCATGGCTGGTGCACCGCTTCCGTCAGATCGACGCCACGCCGCTCGATCTTCACCGCCCGCCCGATCAGATCGCCCGACGGCGCCGCTTCGCTCGACGCGCCGGCGACGCCCTCGCTTCTCCACCTCGGCGGCGGTGGTTCGGCCTCCACTGCCGACGTGTCGCCTCTCCTCCTCGCGCCCGGTGCCGCCTCGGCTTCCTCCGCCTCTGCCAACCCGTCGCGCCCGCACCGGATTATTTAGCAAATTCTAGGATTACTTAGAAATCCATCGTGAAAATGTAATAGTTTCAGATATTTACTTTGCATTACTACTAAGTAATGCATAGTAATTAGGTTTTGACTGCTTTTTTTTCACTTTTGTATGTATGCATAATCGAAAGTAATGAGAAGTAATCGGCCTAAAATTTGGATTACTTTCTTATTCTTGGCCCGAGAAATGTAGGTAATGGTAAGTAATCTGCTTGAAAAGAAGCAACTCAAAATTCAAATAAACCGACATGCAAACCCACGATTTTAGGGCAATTAATGCCCCACGATTCTAGGATCTTGCCTCCCAAATAATTACTTTGCGTCTTTGGAACACGCTCATTTCGACACTTCCGATTACTTTCAAAAATGCGACCGTTTACTTCCGGGTTTGGCTGGCTCGCGCGGTTCGCTGGGTAGGCTTGGGTGCAGATTAGCTTAATCTACCCCAGGGGTAGATTAGGGCCTCCGTGTGTATATATATATATGTATGTATGTATGTATATATGTATACGTATGTATGTATATAAATATTTCGTCAAGATCGCAACAGCTCGCGGCGTTTGCTCAGTTGCTTTAGTGTGCTTACGTTCACTCCAGTGACCCGTGTTTGAATCCCTCCAGTCGCGCCTGCGTTTCTTGTTTTGCCAGTTGCGTTGCCCCGAACGGCCCAGCTCCAATTCCCCCACCCGACCCCGTCACCCCCTAGGAGCTAGGGTTGGGTTCGCCGCCTTCTTTTGCCGCCGCCGACGCCAACGCCGACCCCGTGCCCCCTCCTCGTTCCTCACTCGCCATACGACGCCGAGACCAATCGCCTCCGCCTCCTTGCCGGCGCCCGGGCTCTTCCCCGACCGACCCCGTCACCCCCAGAGCTAGGGTTGGGTTCGCCGCCTCCTCTTGCTTGCCGCCGCTGAAACCCGGTTCCTCCTCGTTCCTCACCTCGCCGGGCGCCGGCGCCTGACCGACGCCCGCCTCTCGGCCGGCGCCTCGGGCTCTTCCCCAACCTCGTCCCACTCGGGCTTGCCTCCTCCCTCTCCTCCCTCCTCGCCCACGACAACGCCGACCTCGCAGTCGCCGCCTCTCTCCTCACCATCTCATAGCTGGTTATAGCTCTTAGCTAACATATCTTTCCAAATAATTCTGTTGAATAGCTTTTTTTCGATTCAAGTTTACAGTGCTGTGCACACTAGATGATCCTTGTCTTTATAGAAAGAAATTAGATAATCCTTATCAATGAGTTTGATTATACAAGTCAGGGTTTTAGATCCTATTTGGGTCTTAATCCCACATGCTAATAAGTATGTATTTTTAGCTATAGCGCCTAATTAATTCATTTTGTTTTTAGTTATGTGCAGCACATATTGGCAATTTGGCATGTTCAAAGTATAATCTGTTCTTGAAAAAAAAAAATCTGTATGTGGAATGTGCACTGTTCATCAGTTCTAGATGCAATCATTCACATAAATATATGTGACTTCACCTTACAAATCTAATGGATTGAATTTTCAATTCGTATGAATGCATATTGTTTACAGATGTCAATGTCAGGAGTTGCTTTGTCTTACCGTGACATAGGCGCATGGCTGATTCTAACTATTTTGGTTTTGATTTTGAAATCCTTCTTTCGTAAACATTAAGGCAGAATGAATTGGCATGAGATAGGGTTCTTTTGGGGGGAGAAAGGATACACAATTCTAGGACCTACATTAATCTAGCTGCGAATGGATAAAAGTGCCTTAGTGGAATGTAAACCGTAGAGGACTAACTAATACTTGTGGCTTATAGTTTCTTCGTGCAAAGTACAAATATGATTTGTTCATTACTGCAAATCTGGGACCATTTTGTAATACCTTTAATGTCCTCCCCCACTATAGCCTCGCCATTGCATGACAGTGTCCCGTTTTTAAAACCATTTTTAATGTCTTCCGCTATAGCTTAGATGGTGTTTATGTGCAGGTGTTCTCGGTTTTTCGTTTTCCTCCCTTCGTTGATTGATCACAGAAACTGTTTGTATTTTTTTTTTGTGCAGGATTCGCACGGTTTCAGACTGTTGGTCGCTTCAAACCGCAAAACAACGCACCATGGGTGCGCTGCCCTCGCTAGTAAAAACTTTGAAGGGTCAGGGAGGATGTGAGATGCAACGGACGGCCTTTCGATAGTCGTCGATGCTACGTGGCCGATTTGGAGACCCAAGCGCGAGGTTTCGATGCAGATGCAGATGCAATCTGCTGGCTAACAATCACAGCCCTCCGACGTGGATCGGACGGACCACGTACGCGACAGCGGCAGTGGCGTCCCTTTGATTCTCATTGACCTCTCCTCCCTCCTCCCTGGCTTGCGTCGTCTTCTTGCCCTTGAGCTTGGAGCCGGTCGCCGCCGAGATCTTCTCTGAGAAAGCTTGGAGCACCATGCCCTCACGCGTCGCCGCCGAGATCGCCGCTCTCCCGGAGCCGCGGGGCCCCACGCGCCGCCTCTGCGCCGACCTCGCGCGCCGCGTCCGCCTCCTCGCCCCGCTCCTCGACCACCCCCACCTCCAGGAATCCTCTGCGCGGCTGCCTCTCGCCGACGCCCTTCGAGCCGCGCTCCACCACCTCCGCGCGATCCACCACGGCAGCAAGATCCAGCAGGTAACCCCAACCCTCTTCCTCTTCCTAGGCCCTAGGGGAGCTGAGCTGACCCGCTGACCCCAATCCCAATCCCAATCCCGTGTCGCACGACAAGGCTATGCGAGGGGACGCTTTTCTCGACAATCTCGCCACCGTCAACCAGCAGATTCAGGCGGCATTGGATGGCTTGCCCTACCACTCCTTCGATATGCCTGAAGAAGCGCAGGAGCAGGTACTGCTCCTACCTACTTACTACCTAGTAATGAACACCCTCCACCAACATTCAGCTGCTCATCTCATGCAACCAACTCTAGGTTGCACTTGTGCATTCTCAGTTCAAAAGAGCAGCAACGAAGACCGATTCGCCAGACGCTCAGCTTTCGAAGGATCTTGCTTCCGCCCTTGGCAACAAGGCCTGTGACCCTGCCCTTCTAACAAGGATCTCCGAGAAGCTGCAACTGCAGACTATGGCAGATATGAAGAAAGAGTCCATCGCGCTCCATGAGTTGGTCATTTCCAGCGGCGGTGAACCTGATGGCTGCGTCGATGAAATGTCTTCGCTGCTCAAGAAGCTCAAAGACTGTGTCATCGCTGAAGCTCCCACCCTCGACACTCTTGGTACTAGGTCTGCCTCCATAAAGCATAGATCTCCCATTATCCCGGATGAATTCAGGTGCCCCATATCCCTTGAGCTGATGCAAGACCCTGTCATTGTTTCTAGCGGCCAGGTATACATTCGATTCAATTTAATCATGCAAAGCTAACGATTCTTCTTACGTACACGGATATTAATGACCATTACCCTCTCTTCAGACATACGAGCGATCATGCATCCAAAAGTGGCTTGATTCTGGGCACAAAACCTGCCCTAAGACGCAGCAGCTCCTAACACATACATCATTGACACCAAACTTTGTCCTCAAAAGCCTGATAGCACAATGGTGTGAAGCCAATGGTATTGAGCTTCCCAAGAACAAAGCGAGTCCCCGTGATAAGAAAACAACAAAAAGTTCTGACTATGACCATGCTGGTCTAGTCTCGCTAATGAATAGGCTGAGGAGTGGGAACCAAGATGAGCAACGGGCAGCTGCAGGTGAGATCCGATTGCTTGCAAAGAGAAATGTGAACAACAGGATTTGCATTGCTGAAGCGGGAGCAATTCCCTTGTTGGTCAATCTGCTCTCCTCTTCAGATCTAAGAACACAGGAACATGCTGTCACAGCACTCCTCAACCTCTCCATCCACGAGAACAATAAGGCAAGCATTGTGGACTCTCATGCTATCCCTAAGATAGTGGAGGTGCTCAAAACTGGTAGTATGGAAGCCAGGGAGAATGCAGCAGCCACACTGTTTAGCCTGTCAGTTGTAGATGAAAACAAAGTAACTATTGGTGCTGCTGATGCAATACCTCCACTCATTGATCTTTTATGTGAAGGGAGCCCAAGAGGCAAGAAAGATGCAGCAACAGCAATCTTTAACCTGTGCATATACCAGGGTAATAAGGTCCGGGCAGTGAAAGCTGGAATTGTCATCCATCTGATGAGCTTCTTGGTGGATCCAACTGGGGGAATGATTGATGAAGCACTCACTCTTCTGGCAATTCTTGCTGGTAACCCAGAAGGCAAGGCTGTAATCGCGCAATCAGAGCCAATTCCCCCACTTGTTGAGGTGATCAAAACTGGTTCTCCTCGCAATAGAGAGAATGCTGCAGCAATTCTATGGTCTCTCTGTTCTGCTGATGCCGAGCAGACTATGGCTTATGCAAAAGCAGCTGGAGTGCCGGATGCACTCAAGGAACTGTCAGAAACAGGCACAGATCGTGCAAAGAGAAAAGCTTGCAGCATACTGGAACTAATGCGCCAAGCAGAAGAGGCATGAACAGACGACATAGATCTGTCGAAATGTGAGGTTGTGGTATAGCTGTAGCCAGTTGCACTCATATAAATACATAAATGCTGGATTGCTTCTGAATAGTGTTGAAATTTGATATACATCTATAAGTAGATCTGCCAAGAACTTTCTGTAAACATGTAAATTGGTTGTATAATGTTGTAACTCAGACCAACACAAGTATGTACTTATTGATAAAAAAGATCATAGATAAAATTGTTTGTAATTCAATTTGCTACTTATTATTGTTTCAGGTCTCATGCATGCAAATCTATTCCCCTTTTGGGGACTTATTATTGTTTCAGGTCTCATGCATGCAAGTCTATTCCCCCTTAGGGGACATTTTTCTGCTTGTAGAACAGGATAATTTTTATTTAAAGCGAAAAGGAAAGTAAGAGTTGTTTTTCTCGGGGGGCAGCTGCAGCTTTGTACTTTGGATGATGGATTTCATGGCTTCATTCTGAAGTAAGTTACTTATCAGAAAATACTTACTGCATTTTAGTTTTTTTTACCTTTTTTTTGGTGGAAGTCTCAACTTGGAATTAGTTTCTTCAGAGGCTGGACCCATGCCATGCAGACATTAGTAATATATATATGATTTGTTAGAATAGCGGCAGCAACAGCATTTTCTCTTGACGGTAACTAGCAAGTAAATCAGATTAGACAGAAATGCTTAACATGATATCTAATCAATTTTTTGGGTATGGTGTGTCTAATTATTTTTCTAAGTGCACATGCAAGCAACATTTTGTGCCTGTAAGCTTTTGCTATTGTTATCTGTGATCTCCTTTAAAAGGCCAAACATCACACTCACATCCATGGAAATATACCCACAAAGCCACCACTAACCAGGAATCCCTGTAGACAATTACTGTTGTTTCTTTGGGAGAATTTACTGTTGCTGTTGTTAATATTCAATAGAACAAAAAAGACCAGATGGTGCCATTGCACATGTAACATTGTAAATAAATTTATTTTGCAATTGGAAAATTCAGAGTAGTCCTTGACCATTGTGATGGCTAGGTTGGAACCATGAGAAAAGAACGAGGAATCCAACAACTCAAATCAACAGTGCTGTACTGGATTTTAATTTCCAAGTCACTTGTTCAAAGGAAAAGTTGAATGCAAAGGGGAAAAACAATAAAGAACTAAGGCACATGGAGCACACCACATAATTTGGTGGTAGCTTCGTACAAGAGCAGGTGCCTTATTATACTTCTTGAAGAAGAAAGATAAAAGAAGAGTTTTTTGTTCTCAGTATGAATGCATATGGTTATATTTCTACCAGCCTACCAGGGTGCTAGGAAAATCAAAGCGGATAAATGTAGAGAGTACATGCTGTGGCTACTTGATCAGTAGTGTATCTGTCATCACTACACTATGGTATGTGAAGAACACAAGACGTTGAGACCACATTATGTTTATAAATATTGTTCTTTTTTGAACCATGCCAGTAGCGTGTTAGCACTCCTTTGTTATTCTGAGAATTGGAAATGAACTGGTCGTTTTTTGCTGGCATCGTGTCCTTGGTTCTAGTTTCCCTACAATTTTAGCCAATACAAGGAGAAGGCCTTAATCGCTTATTGGGGCAGATTGTCTTGGCTGGCATGGGCACCATTTTCCTCAAGTGAAAAACAGGATGGATTTGTTTGCACATCTTGTTGATAACTTAATATCATCCTGTCCGAAGTATTATATTTCAGTGAGTAAAACAGAACAGAAGTAGGTGGATGTGTTCTGTTTCTTTAAGGTCTTGGCATAGATCAGTCTGGACTTATGTGCAGCACTAGCATTAAACTTTTATCTCTCTCTCAAATCTCGAACCATTTTGCAGGTTCATTTAGTGTTCCATGGCGCTTGTACATGGTAATTAAGTGTTATATAACCTATTCCGCCTAAACATCAAATTGCTAGTGAGACAAGATCCAGAAGTATAAAAATAAAAAAAAATACCCCAGTCTTGGTATATAGGATTTTTAATGACATGAGGGAGATAAAAAGAGGACAGAACTTAGGTTTCTCTTTACGAAGGGTCATACATAAACTGAAAATAGGCTTGCCATCTCTTTTGTGACAAAAAAAAGAGTAATCCTGTTTGTCATCTCAATACCTAATTGGATATTTATAGCTTAAGTTTTCATATCTCAAATAACAAATATTTGTGATCGGAGGTAGTAGTTTCTATAGGTGTGCTGCCACTATAGCACCTATAACCACATAAACATTGATTCTGCATTTCTTTGTTGATCAGTTCAGCTATTTCTGCATATTCATCATTTTAGATATCTTCCTCATATTGATGTCATTTATATTGCTACATAAAATGGCATTAATTGCGCGCTGAAGGCTGAACTAAAAGTGATTTCACTTTTGGTTTCATGGAACGGAACAATTATTCTTGTTGGATAGGCATTGCCAATTGTTGGACGACGGCAAGTTGAGCTTGAGCTTTCTCCTTGTTTGTGGTGGCATGGTCAGTCCTATCACATCCAGCAATCATATCTGCATTAATTTTTTTTCCTTTTTGGCTATAGTTTTTTAACGTAATTTTTTTGCCAAAGTTTGTTTAAATGCAATTTTTGGCCATAGTTTTTTAGCACAATTTTTGGCCATAGTTTTGCCGTCTTCATCCATAATCCCTTCAGCACTACTCCCGCCCCATCAAAACCATAATACGGTGGACTATAGGTCAATGTTATGGTGGTTTTTTAGGGCTTGACCAGTTCATTAATCCTTAGTTAAATCTCTTTGGCATGGCAGTCCATATACACCACTATGGTGGAACAATTAAAAGCCGCCTTCTTAATTTATGATTTATTCTTGTTTTTCTTCGGTCTCATTGTAATTTTGAATGTGATGTTTGCTTGTACTAGTTGATTCTTTATGGCTAGCTATTAATCAAATATCTTCTCATTGGGATTTAGATGTATGCAGATGACTATGGTAATGCAATCCCTCAAAAAAAAAAAAAGAGACTATGGTAATGCAAGGCATCCATGGACATGCTTATTTTGATATTGTCAGCTGGATTACACAAGTAGGGGAGGTTGTGTGTGCAAGGGATTCAGTAGCAGTGATGAGAAGATCATTGCGGTTGAGAGAGGCCGTGTCTGATAGTGCAAATATATTGTGCCAGGTATGTCCGATGTGCTGGCTTTGATGATTTACCAAGCAATATGAAGGCCCTCAAAATGAGAGAGGCTTCCCCTTCTTTTATAGAAAATATAAGAAATAAGTAACAGTAATGATTCTTCATTGCCTATTAACACAAAGATGCAGCAGCGCAGGTTGCCCCCTCGGCATGCGTCACATCACATGGCCAACCTAAGAAAGGACACCCTTCCAAACCAATCATGCATGCCCATTGTCATTTGTTTGCTTAATGTTTCTCAGCTCGTCCGTCTTTTGCCCTCCTGGATCAATATTCAATACTACTTCTAGTGTGATGACAGACAGCTCCTATCTAGTCCTGTCAATTTTTTAAAATGAAATAAAGCAAGTTGGGTTGAGGAGATCTGGAATGCTGGTCTGGTAGTAGCGTTCAACTTTGTCCTTTGACCACAACCTCATGTACCTAATCAAGATGCTTATACTTGATACAGCCGGGACATGCATTGTAATATTATTCTATCTTCCTTGGCATGTGTTGATAAGTAGGGCTGATTCTAGCTTAGTTAGGCTTGCTACAGATACTGATTGATCCATTGGCTGTGTGTTATCAAAGGGGATCGTTCGATGGAAGATGAATGATCAAGATCCAACTCATTGCAGCTTGGATCATTATAAGGGGGAGGCGGCATCATCTGATGAGAAGGAAGAAACAGTATGGGGCACATGGCTGAGCCGGGCGGCGCTGTAGTGGTGGGTTGCAAAGTGCTGCCCGTCTTGAGCAAGAGGGGCATGGTGGAGGGTGCGATAAAGAAGATTGTGCACGGCAAGAAGGCAGTTGCTCGGGTCCTCAGGCGGGCTGCCCAGGCCAGGCCTCACGGCGTCAGCGCCAGGAAATGGAAGGTAGCAGCTGTTTATTTCTTTCTTGATCAAGCTGAGCCGATGAGTTGCCTCATGCATCGATTTTTGGCACATGCAATGCAAGCTAGGTTGTGAGCTTGCAAGGGTTTAGGGGCAGCAGCAGCCAGGCGTGGCCGTGCGATGATGACAGGAGGAGCTCCAAGTGGGACGTCGGCAGCTGCTCGTCGGCGTCGTCCGTTCTGTACTCCCCCATGTCCGCGCCGGCGGAGACGCGGAATTGCCACTTGTCGATGAGCCTGAGCCGGCAGAGCTCTGGTGTGATGTACAGCCACGGCCCCAGGAGCCCCTGCCGGACGGGGCAGTGGATCACTACAGATTCAGACTGTGAGCTGCATGCCTGTGTTTCTTCATCCTGCCCCTCTGCACTAATAATACCATCTAATCCACCGGTATGGACATTATTCATTTGCAGTCGTCGTGTTGGAGCTGCTGTGACCACGCTGATGCACGCAAGCCCAGTGGGAGCAGCTGTGACCAACGTTGGCTATTGGTCTCAAGTCTGGACTCGTTACTGGCATATGGTAACCGATTGATGGTTGCTGCATGTTAACAGTAGCCGCAAGCCTCCGACTACAGGCGACGGCGACGCCATCGCCATGGATGATCAAGCTTCACAACAATCAATTTTATCACGTACTTCGTCCATGCCACTCGCTCTGCTTAGTGCTTTGTATAATTCGATTCAGGTTCAGGTTCCACTACTCTGCCAATGCTGTATTACTTCCGGTCTGCCCTCTACCCGTCGATCTTCTCTGTTTCGTGTCTGAATCCGCACTCTGCTTCATGTCATTCAGACAACAACATCAGCATCTTGTATCAACAACAAATTCCTACTCCACAACCTCAAATATGCATGCTACTTTAATGTAAACCGTACAGCACTCTTCATGGCGCACACATGCAATCGCAGCTATTCAAATCAATAGCAATCCCATCACCTTTACACCAATGTCAAACTCGCCAGTCACAGCCCAGAAAGCGGGTTTCAGTATTGAATCATGGCAATTTCAGGCTTGCTGACAAAAATCTCACAAGCATAAAAGATTCTGTTCTGTTAGACTGATCTAAACGGCTGAGTAGTGAAAATGGCTGAATTTCAAGAACTTAAATTTAAAGCGTTAGAACCTAGCTTGAAGACAGCAAAAAATGGAGTCAAAAAACCCAAAGCATGTCTTTTTGAAACGTACATAAGCCGTTAAGTTGTTAAACCTAAAAGAACCGAGCTTCAACATGTTCTTGCTCAAGCTACAGTGTAGGTGATTGTAACCCACTTCCATATTTTGTGACGATAGCAAAACAGATCTCTGCTACAACCTAATCCCGGGGAAAAATCCAGATAATACAATCCAATCACTTCTCAGCATTTGCTCCACACCATCTGCTCCATCATAATAACCAAAGCCTAGTTAGCTGCAACCGTGGCCCTCTTCCTGGGAGCAGCCTCAGTCCCTGTATTAACACAAAAAAAAAATCACAAAACTTTCTAAAGTACAGATAAAATGATCCAAGCATATATCTGCAAGTTAATTGCCAAGAAATACAAGAATCAGGTAAGAGTTAATTGTGTTTAATTTATAGTAGCAAAAGTACCCAGCTAATTGCGTAGTTGCATTCTTCAACAGTAGCGGTTTCAAAGTCCAAAGTTGGGTGGGGTAATATAATGCTTCATGTGGAAGCAGTTACCTTCTCTAAAGTTGCTCTTGAACCTGCGTGGCAGGTGGCGCAGGTATCTCATCCTACCAGTTCCTGTGGTCTTGCGCCTGATAGCCTTCACACTCCAGTTATCTGCAGTTATCAATCGTAACGGCAGAAAATAAAGGTAAATATACAGCTTATTATAAACCAATTGTTCTTGCTAAAAGAAGCTACAAAACGGGAGTATAATCTTCCACCTACCTTTTGAAACGAATAGGAGCCAGAACGTATCAATTATGAAAAGAAGCAGGCATAGGTGACTGGATGGTCTAAAAACAAACCATCAGGAACTAAAAAAAAGCATTCTTGGGGATCATCAGAGACGTAAAAATACTTAAGAATCGCATGGTCAAAAGACCATCATATTGTTGCAGTAATTTTCCCCATCATTTGATCCCCCGCGATGTTGAGAAATTCAGTGAAATCTGCAAGTACAATATTTGAGGAATACAGCAGAAGATAGCTTCTTCATTCATGTACTTAAAAAACCATCACCTCCCTTATCTACTACACTTACCTTATTTGGGAATGTCTTCAATTCAACAAGAGAATGAAAAGGAAGAAATGCTCCCAGCAGAAAGAAGCAAGGCAGTTGCTCAGAGACATGAAACATCTTCTCATTAATGCCATGAGACATGGCATCTCTGAAGTCTGACATGCGAATGATTTTTCATGATTCATCACAGCAGGGCATCATCGTGGGGATCATTCGAGTAATCACTCATCGGAGATTGGAGGTGGAGGTGGGGTGGGGGGGGGGGGCATGTTTGCCTGGTTGGCTTACACTTGCGGATGCGGGCGGCGGGGTATCCGCAGGAGGAGCAGGTGCTCTTCTGGAGGTGGAAGCTGCGGCGGCCGCACCGGATGCACAGCGTGTGCGTCTTGTTCCGCCGCTTCCCGAAGCTGCCCGTGCCCTTCCCCTGCACCGCACCACCACGCATTCAGCCATGGGAGGAGGAGGAGGAGGAGAGTGCCTGCGTGCGATGCGCACCATTTCGCGACGGCGGCGGCCGCAAGGAAGATGAAAGGCAGGGGGAAGAAAACCCATGGGCTTATATGGCTAGGGAGGGAGACGTCACGAGTGGGCCGAGCGGAGGCCCATGGGCTTCTAATCTCTGCCATGCACCCTTTGCAAAAAGGATAAGTCCATTTTACATGCTTCAATTATCGCTCAAATTAGCATTTGTCCTGTGTCTCAAAACCGGATGACCAACCTTCCTAGAGCATCTCCAAGAGAAACCCTTTATGGGTTGCTATCTCCATATTTTGAGATCTTTTTAAAAAAATCAACTCCAACAATGGATCCTATCTCAACAGAAAGGCCCTAAAATAGTTTAGGGCTCTAAGAGAAGTTGCTAAACATGGAAACTCAATTGTCAAGCCCTATTTTTGATTTCACTATGTTTTTGGAGCAATAAATGGACATGTTGGTTTAATTAAATGGATATATATGTATGTGTGTGTGTTTTAGGGCTGATTGTTGGAGTTGATATATTTTTTGAGGCCCTAAAGCATTTTATGGAGTACCTATAATGCAATATAGGGCTCTATTTTTACTATTACTCTTGTAGATGCTCCATGTACATTTCAGCGTAGCGTTTCAGTAAAATTTATCTTTTTATATAGACTATTTGGTGAGGTAATTTGTAATGATTTTTCTCAGGTTTTTAGTAGTCCTTTTAAACATCCTTAAACTTTATTTAAATTTTTTTATAACATTTAAACCTCTTCTTAAATACTTTCAAATTTTACTGAAACGCTACGCTACGCTACGTTAAACTGAAATGTACAAGGCCTTATAGTATCAACTTGTCGAGACAATAGCAAGCGCTGGCCTTGTATAAGCAGCAAGACCGAGAAGTGAAGTGATGGGCCAAAACGGCCAACGTGGTGACGCAAAATGATTGTGTTTGCAGAGCAGGTAAACTATGCACATGTCTAGCCAAAAATAGTACACACCAGGCAGGCCATCCCATTATAAACAGTTGAACCAATTGAGATAAAAAATATTGTTGACACAACACAACTATACTTCCATTTGTGTTTGTTTACATGATTTGTTCTGTTTTCTGATCCAATGAATACCCGTAAATCTATGTACATAATGTACCCACTGAACTAGAGACCCTGAAAAGCACAACCATCCAATTGTCGATGTACCCACTGAACTAGAGACCCTGAAAAGCACAACCATCCAATTGTGTGTTCCAAGGTGATCTAGTTGTTTAGAGAGGTGTCACAACCCCGGTGTCGACTGTTGAGATAACGATCTCAACTCGCTAAGGTTCTTTAGAAGTGAGATAGGAGACACGCCGAACAACCACGAACAACAACGAACAGGAGACAGTGGTTTTTATCCTGGTTCAGGCCTCTCGGGAGAGATAATAGCCTTACGTCCAGCCTTTCTTATATATCAAAGATGAATACAAGAGGTGGCTCGACGAGACAAACAAGTCTCGGCGAGATTATGCGTATACAAGCGAAGATCAGGTGTCTATCAGATGCCAAAAGCTAGATCCAAGTCGTAAAACTCGTCTAAGATTGATTAGATGCCCCCTAAACGCCATAGGGGCCTCGTTTATATAGTGCAGAGCAAACCGACCTACCGAGGGAATATCGGGCCGGGCTAACTACGAGATCGTAACGAACTCAACGTGCCAAATACATCCCGAGGCAGATAAGGCATACTCCTAATCTTGGGGATCACGACTCTTAGTCCAATCCGGGAAACCACGTCCGGGTCTTCACGTAGCCGTGCAGAACTCTTGTTCGAGACGGACTCAAACACGATTCCTTGGCCATTACGCATCTCGCCAGCCAGGAAACTGTTCAGCAGGATGCATATGGGCCAGATAGAACCTTCCAGGGAGCTGGGCCCTGGTAGGCTGTTCGAACGGGCCGTCAGGGAGTGGGCCATGGCAATGAGCCGTGATTTTATCCCCGACAGCTAGCCCCCGAGACTCAAGTGGAAGGATCACTAGAGTGGGGTCTTCCTCTTGAGACTCCAAGTCACGAAGAGGGAGATTTTGTTGTTATAAAGACGTTTAACAAGTTTAATCGAAAGCGGTTATCGTACTCCGAACAGACTTGTCCGGACCGAACAGAACCGTCAAGATCGAGCAACTCTGTTGCGTCGAGCAGGAATCACATCGCCGAAAGCGAGCACTCAAACCTTCAAATAGCAGATCTTTGGAGAAAATAGCCGTTGACAGACTCCAACGGTAACTTCCTGTCGCTACGCAGTGAAAACAGACGACCGTTTTACCTAGCCGTTAAAGAAAAACTAGCCGCTTTGTGGCAAACCGCTGTGAAATTGCGCATATGGGACTATAAAAGCACCTGCCGCCATGCTAGCCACTGCTCTCGCCTTTCCTTCCCAAGCCCTAATTCCAACCGCACTCAAGACCGAAAGCATCCAAACTCCATCACCAAACCTGCTCGTCCAACTCTGGGAACCGCTATGGCCAAGTTCGTTAGCTCTAGCGCATCCGAGGAGGACTTGAGAGTTTGGGAGGAGGAGGGTCACATCGACACCGTGAGTGGAGGTCGCGGGAGGAGGAAACTCCGAGTCACCGGAGGGAGAGTTAAATCGACTTCAAAGCGATTCGCCTTTGCTCGGGTTGAGATCTCCCGAATGCTACTTCGTCGAGGCTTTCTTAAACATCAGCGGGTTGAAGGTGACAAACCTCAATCCGAACTCCATCCTCCAGATGGCCGTTTTTGCACACTTGTGCGAAGGCTATCTGGGCATCGATCCGTCGGTGGGGCTGTTCCTCCATTACTACACGGTAACGAGGAGCAGCTCCGCCGCTTCGGCGCTAGGGTGCTACTACCTCAAGCTCCGGACCACCGCCGACGACGCGCCGTACCCTCGACCACCGTTGCTCGATTCGATGGGCGTATGGTGGTCGAGGTGGTTCTACAGCAAGCGGAATGACGACAGCAAGCTCTCCTTCACCAGGAAAGCACCGGCGAAGGGTACCCCAATGCCGCGGCCAGAGATGTCCGCCGTGGACTGGTACTCGACGAGGAAAATCGCCTCCCTCGTGAGCCTCGGGCTCACGGGCAGGGAGGTCATCCGAGACTACACTGCGAACAGAATCTGTCCTCTGCGGAGAAGGCCCTATCCCTTCTATAAGATAGAGGAATGGGAAGACATCACAAGGGAGAGCACGGGTAAGCGCCTTTAAGACTCAACCTTTACATTGATTATTTCCTCCGAACAGGAACTAACGATCCCCTCTGTTCGGGCAGAGAAGCCAACCGACGCGTGGGTGACCGAGCGGGTCGACGCCATGCTGAAGGCGGCGAAGGACGGGGAGGTCACCGGCGAAGTGGCCTACACCTGCCCGCGCAACGTGCTTGTCCGCACAGACGAGGTAAATCATACATGCTCAGCCTGTGTTGCTAGATTTGCACCGTTGTTTAATGCTAATGTCCGCTTC
Source organism: Raddia guianensis (assembly GCA_036346415.1). Classification (NCBI taxonomy): domain Eukaryota; kingdom Viridiplantae; phylum Streptophyta; class Magnoliopsida; order Poales; family Poaceae; genus Raddia; species Raddia guianensis. The sequence goes on along the minus strand of CM070539.1, from coordinate 48,620,481 downwards.
TCAAAACGCGCAGGAGGACCAGCTGATCCTTGGAGGGATCGTGGAGGAGCCCTCCGGATCTGAGAAGGAGAAGACAAAGAAAGGCAAGGCCAAGGTGGCCATAAAGCCCAAGGTGGCGACTGAGCCTACGCGGAGCTCGCCACGCCATGGCGGCCACCAGCCGTCGAAGAGACCACCCGCGGCGACGGAGCGCGCCGAACAGACCAAGCGGGCGCGCGGTCAACCCAGCGGGAAGAGACCAAGCCCCTCCCTCCTCACCAAGCAGAGCGATGAAGAGGTAAAGAACATGACCCTTTGGCTTATGCGTTACACGCAGGCTCATTCGGGCCATATGGCACGGGTACAACAGGTCGCCGAACAGAGGAGGCTTGAGGAAGAAGTCGCGCGCAAGGAAAAACTTCTTGCGTTCTTGCGAGAAGAGTGCTCACCAACAGGAGCCGAGCTCATCGCCATGAGCACCCGGGGACCAGGGCGAACAATCCGCCAAGGAGCCCCCGAGGAAGAGGCGGAAGGTTCCGGCAAAAAAGATCAAGATCAAGCTTTCTACGGCAGGTATGTAGCAATGAATCTCTTTGACCTTACGAACTTCCGACCATGTTGGGCTTGACTAAGTCATTTTCATCACCGCCAGAGGAGATCGCCACGGACGACGCCGAGGCCTTCGGCCGAAGTTTGTTGCCGAGCACCTACACGGTGCATCGCGGGCAGTGAGGCTGGCCAGCCCCAAGGCAGGCTGGCGGCGTGGAGCCTGCTCCCGCCAGACTCCAGCGAGCAGCTCGACGAGCTCAAAGGCGCGGTGGAGCGGCTGGAGGCAGAAGAGGCGGCGCACGGTGCCACGGATATCGGGGCCAAGGCGATGGCTCCGGAAGCTGCCCAGGGTGGGACCGAGCAGGCGGTCCTACCGGCACTCCGTTCGGGCGGTCCATCCTCGAGTGGCGGAGGTGACCGCGAAGGCGGCGAAGTTCCGCCGCCGAGGTACAAGAAGAGGTCCACGAGCAGGCGGCGCAACTCGTCGTGCCAGTGGAGGCTCCGGTGCCGCCGGTGAAAGCAACCTCACTTTGCCCAAGGTGATCGGGCAGAGGAGGAAGAAGAATCGAGCGGGAGACGAAGCGCCGCGATCGCCTCGCTCCCGAAAGGTAAGAGCTCCCACAGGAGAAGGAGCACAGGAGACGGCGGCAAGGGCAGCGCGCCAGGCTCATCCCGACGAAGCGGGCCGTGGACGCACGTCTCAAGACCGCTACGCCGGGGACTGAAGCATCGGCTGGGCAAGGTAAATTCCAAGACCAAACCTTGTTCAGTTTAGCTATATCATCGCAAAGTGATCGACTTGATCTTCTCCCTCAGGTCTTTAGGGACACCATGGCGGAACTCGAGGACGGTGTTACCGTCGAACGGAGCGCCGTACTGGCGTCCCTCCGGGAGCATCTCCAGATGAGGGAGCCCGGGGCGGAGCCCTCTGCGCTGGCCCGAAGCCGGAGCCGGCTGAAGGCGAAAGCGAAGAAGCTCAAGGCCGAGCTGACCAAAGAGAGGCGTTCCTCTGAGGCTCTTCTAAAAGAAACCGAGGAGCTTCGCGCGCAAGCCGTGAAGGCGAGCACTGCGGAGGAGAAGCCGAGCCGCACGAAGTGGCTCAAAGAGCAGCTTGCCGAATCGTTCCATGGGCGGAAGGCGCTCACGGCGGACGTCGAGAAGCTCAAGGCCCAGCTCGTCAAAGAGGAGCTGACCTCCGCGGGACTCCAGGCGAAGATTTCAACCCTGTGGGCCTCACAGGGAGAGATCGAGGAGATGCGCGGGACGGCGGTGAGGGCGATCACTGCAGAGAACAAGATCAAGGAGCTGAACGAACAGCTCAAGACCGTCGGACAGCGAGTTAGCCAGAGCGAGGCTTTGTCCGACCAGCTGCGTGCCAAGACCGAAGAGGTCGAGGCCATCCGGGCAGAAGCTGCGGCACAGGCCAAGCGGAGCAAGGAGGAGATAGAACGCCTCCAAGCTGAAGCCCGGGAAGGGATCAAGGCCCAAGGTGAAGTCGTGCGCCTCAAGTTGGAAGTCGAGGAGCTAAAGGAGCAGCTTGCTCCCAAGTAGCACCGCGGCTGTAACCCGAAAGGGCCTTGTACCTGAAACTTTTGAGTAATGCAATAAAGCCCTTACCTTTCTTCCTGCAAAAAAGAGCAGCAAAAGACAGGAATGAACACAAACTAAGAGAAAAGCGAACAGCGCTAGAAGTTTTAAGAAAACCGTAGAGCGCTTAGCCTAACTCCAGCCCGTTGTGCATCGCGCCGAAACTCGAGTTTGCGAACCCGAACAGTGCACAAGAGAAAGAGCGACACACTAGCCCGATGTGACGGACGATGCTCAAGAACCTAAGCTACGAACTCGAGCACGTGCGTAGAGATAAGCGACACCGCGCACTGATCGACTCGTTCCATGGATCGCTCGTCAACGTAAGTTAGGCGCCCGAGAGTAACCGAACAAGGAAAGTGCTCTGCCGCGGGGGCTTACGAGCGGACTTTGCCGAGTGGTCGCGCCAAGCGATAAGTGCTTCGCGCGGAGGGCTTACGAGAGAGACTTAGCCGCAAGGTGGAAAAAGCCGTGTTACGTAACCACGAGTTCAGAACTTCGTTGAAGCAAGATACGGGCGGAAACCCTAAAAGTGCGGAGCCAAGAGTTCGCAAGACCGGACAGCCATCAAGTGTTACCAGAGAGAAAGGGGTAGTCTTTGGAAGACAAGAAGTGAAAAGGGGCGCAGAGACGGCGAGAATTCACTTAAGAATTGGATTGAACTTTACATAGTGCCCGAGAGAATTGGACGAACTAAAGCGCGAAATTTGACAAAAAGCGCAAGGCTAAGAAAACACACAAAGAGACCTACACAAAGAACTTACGAAGCTGGTCGATGTTTCAGGTGCTGGTCAGCTCTCTCCCGTCCTCCATTGCAGCGTAACAGCCCGGGCGAAAGCGTAAGAAACGACCGTGAATGGGCCCTCCCAGCGTGGAGTTAACTTGTTGGCATTGGACAAGTTCTGGACACGGCGCAGAACGAGGTTGCCCGCCTTCAAAGCCCTTGGTCGAACTGACTTGGCAGCATGCCAGCGAAGATCTTGCTGGTAGCGCGCCATTCTGACTTGTGCCCGTTCACGTGTGCCTTCGAGGAGATCGAGATCGAGTAGGCGCTCTTGCTCGTCGTCAACCAAGTTGACTGAGCTCGTGCGAGGCGAGCCGAGTACTATTTCGCGGCGTGATGGCTTCGCACCGTGAACCAGTTGGAAAGGAGTTTCGCCGGTTGCGGTGGCCGTCAGAAAGCGTAAACCCAAAGGACGGAAGGAACCGTCGACCCGAACCTGTTGTGCTTTCAAGGAGTGCCGCGAACGCGCGTCGTTGATACCTGAACGATCTGTCCATTAGCTCGCTCGACTGCTCTATTGCTCTGTGGATGTGCCACGGAGGCGAAACAGACCTTGGTGCCCGGTATTGCTCGATATTCTTGGAATAGCTCGCTCGAACCGGGTACCGTTATCGGTGATCGACTTATGAGGAATCCCAAAGCGTGATCATATTGCTTCGAAAAAGCGCGTACCGTTTTGGCGTGAAGAGCGACACGTGCTCGCCCGATCCACTTTGTAAAAGTGTCGATGGCGACGAGCAAGCGTGTGTAGCCCTTGTACCCTTAGGGACGGGGTAAAGCAGATCCATACCCCATGTGGAGAAAGGCCAAGATGGGGGGATCGTTTGGAGCTCTTGGGCGGGCTTATGTGCCTTCCGGGCGTGAAATTGGCAAGCCTTGCACTTTGTCACGATGTCCCGAGCATCTTGTAACGCTGTGGGCCAATAATAGCCCATGCGAAACGCTTTGCCGACCAGAGTTCTGAAGGAGGCGTGGTTGCCACAGGCACCCTCGTGTATGTCCTTAAGAAGGAACACACCCTCCTGTTGTGAGATGCACTTGGAGAGGACTCCTAGAGCACCGTGACGGTAAAGGATGTCGTCCACAAGCTTGTATGGACCAGCACACCTTGTAAGCCGGGAACGCTCGGCTTCGTCTTCGGGCAGGGTCCCATCTGCTAGGTACCGGACAAATGTCGTTGTCCAGCTCGCAGCCTGCTCGATAACGGAGACATCACCACTTGTCTCAGTTGCCTCGTCCGGAGACGTGATTGAGGGCTTGTAAAGGTGCTCGACGAGCACCCCTGCCGGAGCAGGTTCGCGTGAGGATCCAAACTTGGATAGCTGGTCGGCCAGGAAGTTTTTCTTCCTGGGCACGAAGAGCACCTCGAAAAATCGAAAATGCCGCTCCAACTTCCTCACTTCAACCGTATCGCGCTATTGAGTCATCCCAAAGACCGATACTCCTTGTTAACTCGATTGATGACCATTTGTGAATCTCCTTCACGGTCGGCCGTTGGACACCAAGCGACTTGCACGCTCTTAGTCCCGCGAGGAGGGCCTTGTACTGCTGCGGCGTTGTTAGTCGCCGTAAAGTGTAGTTGGATAGAATATCGAGTTGCTCTCCTTGAGGAGATGAGAACAAAACCAGCCCCGAGTTTCCGGTCTGTGAGCAAATCAAAAACATGGTCCAAGAGGGGTCATCAGTGCTCGGGAGCTTCTCGGGATTTGGTAGGCGGAGGTTCATTCGGCGACAAAGTCACCGGGACACAGGACTTAATAGCTGTTCGAGGCGACAAGCGTAATATCGAACTCGCCAATTTCATTGCCCACTTAGCTATACGTCCGCCTGCTTCCTTGTTCCTTAGGATTTCTCCAAGGGGGAACTTGGTCGGGACCAGTATTTGATGCGCCTGAAAGTAATGGCGAAGCTTTCCGGAGGACATGAGCAAGGCGTAGAGCAACTTCGGACCTCGAGTAACGCTCCTTAGATCCGTGAAGTACCTCGCTCAAGTAATAGATTGGCATTGGATGCCTTCCCTTTCCACCGTCAAGACCCGCCACCGCTTGAGGCATGCACCAAGATAGAGCAAGAGTTGTTCGCGTGTGTCGCGGGTAGTCAAGACAGTGGGTTGGACAGTATTGCTTAAGATCTTGAAAAGACCGATCACTTCCTCTGTCCACTGAAGCCATTGTGCTTTGCGCAGGCCTTAAAGAAGGGCGACCGCGTCGCCTCGACGGAAATGAATCGCTTTCAGAGCGACCATCCGCCCGGTGAGGCTCTGAACTTCCTTGACGGTAGTTGGAGCTTGCATGTTTTCAATGGCTTCGATTTTTTCGGGGTTGGCAGAGATTCCTTTGAACCAATTACATAACCGAGCAACATTCCAGATCGAACACCAAAGGTACACTTCTCTGGATTTAATTTTATTCGATGCCTGACGAGGTTACGAAACGTCTCGGCCAGGTCTTTTACATGATCTGGAGCATGCTTGCTCTTTACAACTATGTCGTCGACATAGACCTCTAGGTTTTTTCCGCGCTGTTCTGGGAAAGTCTTCTCCATTAAGCGCTGAAACGTGGCACCAGCGTTGCGCAGACCGAAAGACATGGTCGTATAGCGAAAGTGCGAAGGGGTGATGAAGGCGATCTTCTCTTCATCCTCGGGGGAGATGCTTATTTGGTGATAACCGGAGTAAGCATCCAAAAAACTCAAGAGCTGGGCATCCGCAGTGGCATCGACCAGCTGGTCTATGCGGGGCAACGGGAAATTGTCCTTGGGACAAGCGACGTTCAAATCTGTGTGATCGACACACATCCTCCACTTGCCGCCTTTCTTCTTTACAATGATAGGGTTGGCTAACCACTCAGTGTGATCAACCTCACGGATGAAACCAAAGAACGAGCGCTTGCCAAAGTCGATCTTTGATGATCCCCGCTGAAGTCCGGCGTCGAAGCTTGGCGAACAGGCTTTTTGTCCGGCCGGACGGCTAGTTTGTGCTCGATGACCTCCCTTGGGACTCCGGGCATGTCAGATGGCTCCCAGGCAAACACATCTGCGTTAGCTCGGAGGAAGGCGATGAGCTCGTTTTCCTATTTGGGGTCCAGGTTGGCCCCCAAGTGAACTGTCTTGGCAGCGTCATCAAGGGACAGTGGAACTTCCTTGGTCTCTCCTCTGGCTGAAGGGAGACCCTAGGCGTGCAGACTTGGTCTGCGGAATTTCGGGGCCACGCGGCGGTAGTTGGTCGACCAGGGCGAGGGACTGCTCGTCGCAATCCAGAGCAGCTTTGTAGTTGCCCTTGACCGTGATCACGCCGTTAGGGCCCGGTATCTTCACGCAATGGTATCCATGATGGGACACGGCCATGAACTTGCCAAGAGATGGCCGGCCCAGGATCGCATTGTACGCGGAAGGGAAGTCGACCACGTCAAACGTGATCAACTCCGTCCGGAAGTTGCTTGGACTGCCGAAGGTAACAGGCAGAACAATCTGCCCCAATGGCTGAACAGCTTCCCCCAGGACAATACCGTAGAAAGGCATTGCGACTTCTTTAAGCTTGGAGCGAGGAATCTGCATCTCGTCCAAGACCTTTGCTGATAGCAGGTCCAAAGCGCTCCCGCCGTCGACCAGGACGCGGCCAACTCTGGCGTTGCTGATGGTCGGAGCGACCACCAGAGGGAGACGCTGAGGCTTAGTCATCCTAGTGGGGCAATCATCCTTAGAAAAGGAGATAGAGACCTCGGTCCACTTCATCGATTCAGGCTGTGGTTTGCCTTTTTCAACGTTGTGGACCTCCCGAGCAGCTTCCTTGAGGCTGCGCCGAGAGGTATAAGCCGAGGAGCCGCCGAAAATAACGGCGATATGGTTCACGGGCTCTTGATATTCGTCATCATCGTCCCGATCACCACCATCGGCTGGACGCTTGTCCTTGCCGGCATCACCTTGTTCGGGCAGGGTGGGCATTGGGCCCTTGCCGTTGTAGAAATCCTCGAGCTTTGCAGCCCAAGTTCTGCAATGGCGTATGTCGTGCCCGTAGTGCTGGTGGAACTTGCAAAATCGGTCGCTTGGACCTTTCTTGCCTTGTCCGCCTCCCTGAACAGGCTTTTTGCCCTTGTAGTTATTGTTGGGCTTCTTCTACCCATCCTTTGGAGGAGGTGCGCGATCTATACCAGCGACGGTATTGTTCGCATCACCTTTATTCTTCTTCTTCTGGGACTTCTTGTCACCGTGGTTCTTCTTGCTCTTCTTCTTCTCATCCACACCAGTCAAGGCGGCTCGCCTTGTCGACGCGCTTTTTGTATGGGACGGCTCTGCCGCTTTGGCATAGCGGTCAGCCGCCTTGAACAGGTCGTTGGCGGTCCAGGTCTCGTTGATCTCGATATCCTGAGTGAGCCGCTCGTCGCGGACTCCGTTTTTGAAGGCGCGGACAACAGATTTGTCCGAGATGTTCGGGATCGTGTTGCGAATCTTAATGAAACGCTTCACGAAGTTGCGGAGGGTCTCCCCGTTCATCTGGATCATCTGGTGCAGATCATCCTCCTTGCCCAGACGCACGTAACAGCTCTGGAAGTTGGCGATCAGAGCGTCACAAAATTGGTCCCATGAGCTGATGGAACCCTCCTGCTGATTGAACAGCCACATCCGAGCAGCACCCTCAAGGACAGTCGGGAGGTAATTAGCCATAACAAGCTCGTCACCCCCGGCCGCCATGATGGTTGTAGCGTAGATGGAAAGGAATTCCTCTGGGTTCTGTGTCCCATTGTACCTCTCCATGTGACCGGTTTGAACTTTGAGGGCCATCGACAAAGACGAAGCTCGTCGAGAAAGCCCCGCAGCTTCAAGGCATATGACCGCCACCTTCCCGCGAGAACCTAGTCTCGAGAAGACATTGGCCCTGTTGCGCGGAGGGACTTCGGCTAAACGGGAAGATTCAGCCTGGAGACATTCTCTCCGGGACAATCCGCCACGCTCCTTCCTCGTGGTCGCGACTACGCGCTCCTCACGAGGGGACCGTCCGTGATCATCACGTGCACGCTTTCCCCTGTGGTCGTGACGACTACGGGGACTTGGCGAGCGACGGCGACCACGGGTAGCTTGATCGCGGACAGTGTTCCTTCGATGGTGACGAGGGTCACGCGATCGGTCAGAGCTATCCGAGTCATTCCGGGCAGGTTGACTGCGCTGCCTGGAGGAGGTGTTGACTTCGCCTAGGGACTTTAGAGCTTCGGCCAATCGCTCTAGGTTAGAAGCAACAGCATCGCCCATACGGGCGAGATCGACCTGATTGGTGGATCTGAGGACCGTTGCTATAGCTTCGAGCCGTTCTCGACTCTGATCTATGGGTCCCGGGATCCCTGAACCATCCGCGTTCTGCCCGACTAGAGTCCGGTCACGCGGGGAGTTGACCTGAACAGGAGAAGCTTCTGCCGGGAAACTTAGCGTCGGCACGCGAGGTGGGTCGCGACGCTGTCGCTTACGCCGGTCGCGAAACCGTGCCAAGGTCTGATTGATGGAGGTGTCGAGGCTGCGGTGAATGATATCTTGCTCGTGAGCAGCCAGCGCAACCTCATCTTGTTGCCGAGCAAAATTAATCTGCCCGATCTCACCAGTCGCCGCATCCCGTGCAGGATCTCCGGAGGTTCCTGCATCGGCCATGTTGATGCTGCGGGGGCCATGAGAAGGTTTGCTTGACGGTGTCATCACTATGTCGCCATTGTGGAATCTACCGACATAGCCTTGGAGTCAGCAGATCTAAACCATCGTAAAGATTATCGGCCTGTAGTCATCGTCAATGACGGAGTGCGATCGAGGCTATCTTCGCCATATAGGCAGAGACTTCTGCCTCGGATACGGAAAGTGTTCGAGACCGAACAGATCGATCTGAACTGACAGGGGATGAGGCGTCCTGTCCTTCTGAGTCGTATCCCTCAGGAATAATCTCCTGGTCGCTGATAGAGTTCGACATGCTTGATCTGCGTCTCCCCACGGACGGCGCCAACTGTCGACGGTTAATATAACGATTTCAAGTCGCTAAGGTTCTTTAGAAGTGAGATAGGAGACACGCCGAACAACCACGAACAACAACAAACAGGAGACAGGGGTTTTTATCCTGGTTCAGGCCTCTCGGGAGAGATAATAGCCTTACGTCCAGCCTTTCTTATATATCAAAGATGAATACAAGAGGTGGCTCGACGAGACAAACAAGTCTCGGCGAGATTATGCGTGTAAAAGCGAAGATCAGGTGTCTATCAGATGCCAAAAGCTAGATCCAAGTCATAAAACTTGTCTAAGATTGATTAGATGCCCCCTAAACGCCATAGGGGCCTCGTTTATATAGTGCAGAGCAAACCGACCTACCGAGGGAATATCAGGCCAGGCTAACTACGAGATCGTAACGAACTCAACGTGCCAAATACATCCCGAGGCAGATAAGGCATACTCCTAATCTTGGGGATCACGACTCTTACTCCAATCCGGAAAACCACGTCCGGGTCTTCACGTAGCCGTGCAGAACTCTTGTTCAAGACGGACTCAAACACGATTCCTTGGCCATTACGCATCTCGCCAGCCAGGAAGCTGTTCGGCAGGATGCATATGGGCTAGATAGAACCTTCCCAGGAGCTGGGCCCTGGTAGGCTGTTCGAACGGGCCGTCAGGGAGTGGGCCATGGCAATGAGCCGTGATTTTATCCCCGACACCCGGCTTCACCGGGATCTACCCATGATCCATTGCTAGTCCCAGAGATCAATACTAGCAACTCATGAGCGACTTGAGTCGAGCATCACAACACAATCATCATAGCTAAGAAAATATTATGATAAATGCAAAAGTAATTGTAGCACAACCACTTATTACAATAGTTTTCATAACTCCATAGAGTAATAATAATCAGAGTAGCGGAAATCCAAAAGATATGCAATAATAAACATGACGATGCTCTCTATCCAACCCTTCAGCGATAGCTAATCCTCCGCAAAATCCGCATGTAACCCTCCCGATCACGTGGGCACAGGAATCGAATCTTCTCCTGAACAAATATATCCGTGGTTTTTGTATAATGAGTACACGGCTACCCAGCAAGAGTCCTTATAAATGATGCAATGATATAAACAAGAATAGGGTGGTTAATTTGCATAAGTACCTATTCTAGTCAAGATTAATTAAAGTGCTGTAAAATCATTTGTTGAATAATTAATGAATATGAACAAACTCCCAAGGTAACAAAGCAGAGCTCGCTTCAAAGCCCTCCGCAAAACCGCACAAGCCTCGAATACTCAAAACAAACATCAACCCATCAAGTTATTATTAAACACATGAGACTACCATGTACGGCCTACCTCCTCCCATAACCGTGGGAACGGCTATCATGATAGTTTTAACTCGCAGAGTGTAGCACACTTTACCCATAAGCCGAGTGGTACTTTTGCATCTTAGCTCTTCCTTAGGAGCCTGCACCAAGTAACAATACAAGGCGATTCATTAGTTCCTCTGTTAACACCGATACCCCTCTAAGGTTTAGCACTCGGGCCCCTCTTGAGCCAACGGACCGCATGCCCGATCTTTTCAAAGTAAAGTATGTTAACAGTCTTCCCTAACTACTAAGCCAGGACTAGCACATGGTGCACTCATGCTTAAGCTAGCACTTATGGTTGCGCTTGTTCGGTTTGGCTGGATTGGCACACGTCCAAAGTCCTTAGACCAAGGTGACTACCTCCAACAATCCAAAGTCCACAAAACCACCCGACTATGCCACCTTTAGTCAACACACGCCACGTAGGTTTTAGTTGATTAGGTTATTAAGCAACTCAGCACCTCCAATTATACCAAGTCACAAGATTAATAAATGATGAGTAACCTATCAACTAATAACCCACGAGCACTAGCATCTATGCACAAGGATAGGCTAGGAATAACAAATAAGGCATCAATAAAGGGCTAATTCACAGGGTCAATGACGCAGTGTGAATAATAGGTTTCTACCCTTCCCATCAATTTATGCATGAGAACATAAAAACAATAAAGGGTGAGTTTTGTAAATTGGGAGAGCAAGATGCAACTATCTTGCCTTGGTAGTGCTCGGCGTCTTGCGGATCTCCTCCTTGAAACTCCTGGAACAGCGCCAAGCACCGGGAACACGGACGGTCTACACGAATTATGCAAATACATAAGAACAGCAACATTCACCATAGAATATATATCCTAATTAAATATATAAAATTCTAGGGAATTTTTGAAAAATAATGGCTCTGGAATCATCCAATTTGGAGTTCGGATGCTCCTTGAACAATTTCTGAAAGTTTAACAAAAATCAGAAAAGGGCTGAAAAGATTAAACCGGTTTAATCTGAAAACCGGTCGAACCGAACGAACCAGCAGCTCGGCTCTGCTTGTGCAAGGCATGTGGCGAGACACGCGGCGGCTCGGGTTGGTGGCTCGGCTGGCCGGGTGGCGGGAGGCAGACGGCGAGGCGACGATGGCGCGGCGGGTTGGCGACGGCGACGCCTAACGGCGGCGGCGCGCGCGCGTGGCGGTGGAACGACGCGGGGCGCGTGGCCGGCCTGGGCGCGAGGGGGACAGGTGGCGGGCGCTGGTTGGCGGCAGCGGATGCGGGCGGCGCGGCGGTCGCCGAGGTCACCGGCGGCGAGGGCGACGGCGGCGTGGGCTGCAACTCCGGCGAGCTCTCCCGGGCTTAATTCTCCACCGATTTCGACGAAATTGGTACCCATCTGGACCGTTTCGACGAGATCTACGCAATGGTGTGATCAACAAGTTGGTTTGCGCAAGGCACAGGGAGATATTCCCCAAAACTCACCTCGGACTAGGGTTTTACGACGGCTAGGGTTGCTCTGGGGTGGATCTCGAGTTGTGGTTCTGAGGGGAGGGTCTTGGGGTCCTTATATACTACTCTGGTCGACCATGGGCAGGCCTCCAATAGATAGAACTTGAATTGGGCTCCAATTCTACTCCTAATAGGTTTAGAACTCTCCTATTTTTGGTATTTTTGCAAATAAACGAATTTGGACTTGGGCTTCTGGATCTAGGCAGGTTTAGGCCTCAAATATGTCTCCACCAAGTTTGGGCTTGGGTCTAGCACGTTCGCTCGTCAATTCATTGGGCCGACGAACTCCCGTGCACAAGCAAGCATCATGGAAACACAGGCTCGCCTTGGGATTTGGTCATGAAAATTGGAGGGTGACTATTTCATGGCATTTAGGATTTTTGGGGATTTTTCCAGAATTTTTCAAAAAGGTCTTCTAGGGTTTTGGCTTAAACCTTAGTTTAAATTAATTAAAACAGGGTTTTGTATATAACAATTTCCTTTTAATTTATTTTTGGGTTTTCGAAAATACAAGTGACATACGATAAAATAGAGGATGTCACAAGAGGTAACTGATTTATGACAAAAGAAATCTTACGATCATAAAGAAAAATTCGAGATGCAAAGATGACCAGAAAAAACTTTGTAACTGATATAATGATTGGCGACTTAAGTACGGATTGTGTGGCCCCCAGAGAGATCATGAGATTGTCTCCTTGGGGCGACGTGATCGATGGAACCTCTGTGGGCAACGGCTTAAGAATGTCGCCACTCTCATACTATGTAAAAGAATGAATATGATGCATTGGATGGGTTTGTATTGAACCTCAAGAGTGTTTATATATAGTACATGATTACTTGGATCTCAAACAATCCTAGATGTAAAGGTGAAATTCAGGGGCGTCCCGGGGAATCTAGAGGCCCTGTGCGAAACAAAAAACAGGGACCTAACTTAATGTACCAAAATATAAAACAACTATATATATTAAATTATTGGGATTGGCTTCTCATCAGGCGATTGACACTTATTTAGCTCTCAGTCGATTTTTTGAGCCGTTGATCAAACACCTTCATAGGACACATAAAAGATCCAACAAATATCCACATATGTGAGAAAATTGACTGAGAGATAAATAAGTCTCAGTCGCCTAATAACTAGCAAAGGTGTAAATTATTAATGTATTACATTATAAATTATAGCGGTATGGACTAAGGATTGTACCCGCTACATAATCTTCACTTGAAAATCGTCATTCTCTTAGTGTTCTTTGAAATGAAACCTTCAATGACGTACTCATAATCAATCTTCTCTAGCATGCCACTCTCAAGTGCTATTACATCCAATGCATGCATTAAGTCTTTCTTGTGTCATTGTAGAACGCAAGTAGGACTTTAATAGCTTCAATTTAGAAAAGCTCATTCTCGCCGATGCTTGATCCACAGGAATGGTCAAGAGAACTCTATATGCAATTATTGCATTGGGAAAATAATCATGCTGCTTCAAAAAATTCAGAATTTCAATAGGACCCATATTTTCTGGTGGAATAAAATCCTGGAGAAAACTCAACTCCACGTATAGGTCATTTGCATCAATATCGGATTGTCCATCTCTTTTAAGTGCAGCCTCAAGATGATGACAACATGATTTCAAGCTCTTACGTGGCAATTAACCAAACCGGCAAACCGTCGCCGCGCGCCGCGCGCGTACATGATGGCCGATGGTAGGCGGAGCGTCAGATGCTTTTTTTTGGGCTGGGCAGTGGGCGCTAGAAGTTTTGGGCCTGAATAAAATCTCTTATGTATGTATATATATATGGACGCTATTCAAAATTGGGGGCCCCTTGATTTTGGGGGCCCTGTGCGGTCGCACAGCCCGCACGGGCCCAAAAACGCCCCTGGTGAAATTATATAACAGAAATTAGAACCAACCGATACTAATATATCCTATCCTATCCTATCATAACTATTGGATCATTTCGGGTCATACATGTACTCTAACAATAACAACCCCGTCTATCGGTGACCCAACACGGATAGCGTAACCAATATCAGGGAACCGTACCTACACTTCAGGATATGATGGGGATTGAGATATATATATATATATATATGGTGTGCAACGAGGCAGCTGGAGCCAAGGAAAAGAAAGGAGGAGATACTCGGTGGTGATGGATCGATCAGTAGGTAAGTAGCTTATGGACATCGACGTGGTCTTTAAAATAGAAGTTTGAATCTAATTGTGTTTTAAAAATTTATTTATAATGCATAAAAATTATAATATTAAGAAAGTCTTTTTCAAGATGAATGTATATCTATACGACTTTTATGTTCACAATCTAAATAGTTTGAAAGTTTTCTATTGGTAAAGTTTTAAAACTTTAAGTTAAGATAAATGTAAAATGACTGATATTTGTTACTTCAATAACGGAGCATCCGAGAGAGTATTTCAGTAAACTTTTTATCTATGCACGTCCGGACATGTTTGTTACGCGTCCCTTTCATTACTTGAACCTCGAACGGGTCTCCGGGGGCTATGCGAAATGTATGGAGGAGTGCATCCGTGATCCGTGTATGTATGTGATAATAACTGATATTATATGCGGTGAGGCAGCGGCACGTTCGTACGCATGGCCGCCGCCGGCTGGACAGCGCGCAGATTGTCCTAGGGTTTTACGATGACAGCTGCTGCGTGGCCTTGTGGAATCCACCGACCACGACGCCGGCCATCATGCATATTTGTCGCCGTTGAAAGCTATAAAGCATCGAAAGATAGGAGCAGGCCAAGGAGCTAGGAGGGGGGACGATGAGCGGCGGCGCCGGCGGCGGGAGGAGGAGGAGGAGGGGGAGCCCGGTGCTGCTGCAGCTAGAGCAGCGGTACGAACTGGAGACGGGCGCCGGCAGGGCCCTCGGGAGCGGCGCCTACGGCACGGTGGTGGCGGCGACGCACCGCCTGAGCGGCCGGCCAGTCGCGGTGAAGATCCTGAGCGGCGGCGAGGCCGAGGCGCGGCGGGAGACGGAGATCCTGCGGCTGCTGCAGCATCACCCGCACGTGGTCCGGCTGTACGAGGCCTTCGTCGGCGGCGAGGAGGAGGGGGCGTGCCTAGTGATGGAGGTGGCGGAGGCGGGGGAGCTGCACGACCACGTGACGTCGCAGGCGGCGGGGCGGCTGGCGGAGGGCGAGGCGCGGCGCGTGTTCCAGCAGACGGTGGCGGCGGTGGCGCACTGCCACCGGAACATGGTGGTGCACCACGACGTGAAGCTGGACAACATCCTGCTGGACGCCCGGAGGGACGTCCGCCTCGCCGACTTCGGCTTCAGCAGGTTCTTCGCCCACGGCCGCCTCGTCACCGCGCGCTGCGGCACCCAGCGCTACGCCGCGCCGGAGGTAGTACATCGATCTCCGTCTCCGTCTCCATCTCCATCTCTCCATTGGGGATGAACCTACACGTACGTACCTGCATGCCATCTCCGTCTTGAATGGCAGCTGTACGAGGGGCGGCCGCACGTTGGGCCGGAGGTGGACGTGTGGAGCTGCGGCGTCGTCCTCTTCGCCATGCTCTGCGGCAGGCTGCCTTTCGACGGCCCCGACGACTCCCCGCTCATCGTCAGGAAGAAGATACTGGTACTGTACACCCATCACCCATGCATCTGCGTCTCTTGCGCACTGCTGCTCTAGCTAGCTATATCGATCTGCATCACATTTGAGCTTGGTGAGAATTATTAATGGTGCATGGCGGTGGCGCAGAGCGGCAAGCTGAGGATGCCGCCCATCCTGACGGAGCAGTCGAGGGATCTGATTGGAAGCATGCTGCAGATCGACTCTGCCAAGCGGGCCACCATCCAGCAGGTGTGGGCCCACCCCTGGCTCCACCTCGCCCCCATCCCTCGCTACCTCCATCTCCCAGCCCAACTCCAGGCAAGAATCAACGCAACATTCATCCATCCATATATACGCATCAATCATGTGGAGATTGTTTGGGAGACCCCATCCCCTTGTGTTTGGGAGATCCTGGCCCAATTTTGGGGATAGTGAGCCACGTAGGAGATTTCCGAGGGCCCAAGTCATGTCGCGTTTGGAAGCCCACAAACGAGGTTTTTTCCCCTTTCTCTTTAAATCCTTGGGGAAGTCGTCCTACCATTTGGACTCGTGGATTTCTCCTCTTCCTCCTCGTTAGCCCTTATTTTTATACTTAATTACCAGAGAGCCGCTGTTCACATGCACTAGACCCTAGATCAATACTCTAGTGCGTGCAATACATAGTCGAGTATCATACAGACATACGTTTCATTATTGTATGACGCAGGGCTTAGTTTTAAATAGGACTACCATACAACTGTTATAGGAAAAATCATCAGAGTTAGCAAGGTCATCCGAAAAATCCTCCAACAGCTCTATGCATTCCTGTAGACGACTGGAGCAAAACCTAAACCATATCATGACCATTGCACCCCAGATCATCCCCTTCGTGATGTTCGAACAAATCCTTATCCTTAACTTGCATATAAAAGAGCGGCGGCAGACGGCTGGCATGGCGGCGTAGATGGCGGCGGCGAAGGCGGCGCGGCCGGCGAGATGGCGGCGTGGAGGAGGCCCGCGAGGCGGCGGGACGCGAGCGGCGCGGAGAAGCGTGATGCGTGGCGGGATCAAGCGGATTGGTGTGGAGGCCGGGGACTTAGCGAAATTGCTAAGTCCCCGAGCCAGCGGTCTCTGTATAAATAGGGCAGTCTCGACGGCCACACCCTAGGCCGTCGACACAACCCAGTACATTTTTACAGTGTCTACGGCCAACTGTAAACCGTCGAAACTGCCCTCGTAACGGGCGCCTTAGTGCCGACGGCCATTAATCCGCCGTTGATATAACGTAGCTGTCTCGACGGCTTGTATCCGACCGTCGATACTAAGCTGGTAGCTGACTGCTCAGTGTCGACGGCATAGGTTCTAGCAGTCGACACAGTCGTCGGGGAAGCTAGGCTCGACCGTACGCAATTAAACCGTCGAAACAACTTCTCCCAAGGGTTTCCATTGACTGCCCTCGAGTAGGGGTCTTAGTATCGACGGCATCCTTCCATGCCATCGATACTAGTGCTTGTCTCGAGGGCATCCCCCTTAAAGGGCATCAATGGTCAAACCTCACCTGTTTAAATTTTATAAATTTGAAAATCAAATTTCAAATGTTCAAACTGTTCCATGTTGTTTTCTACTGGGAATTACACACCTGGAAAAAAAATCAAAGAATTTAGAACTTCCTATGAGGTGACCCCTTTGAAACCATAAGAGGAGAAGTTCACCTGGAGTTTCATATTTCATGTGATCAAAGCAACGTCAAACATCCCATTTGAATTTAAATTATGTTCATTTGTAAATTTAAATTTATGTTTTCCCTACTATTCAATAATCGATACCCGCACGGCCGTACCCAACTATTTTTTGAATTTTTTACTACTAAAATTGAAATTCTGAAATTTAAACAGTTTTTAGTACATTAATTTAAAAGCTATATATGTTCAATATTCCTAAATTCAAACATTACAAAAATACCTACCTAAAAAAATTAACAAAATGCAACATTTCTGATTTTTATTTCAAAATCACAGCAATTTTCAACATAGATTAAATTAAAAATTAAACAATAGGGAATAGAAAAAAGTTTATAAAATAAACTATCTCGACTGCTGGCTGGGGACCGTCGATACTGTTAGATAGTGTTGACGGCTTAACAGTGAACCGTCGATACTGTCTGACGCCGTCATGCCCCGCATCCTTTCCGTGGGCCTTCCCCAAGCAAACTCGACGGCTTTTATTGGACCGTCGATACTGACCCCCTGGTTTGAGTTCTATCGATGGCTTATTTATGGCCGTCGAGACTAGGCTACATGTATCGATTGCTAATGTTTGGCCGTCGAATCAGTACTTGGCAGTCGAATCTATTTTCGTTTCCTGTAGTGTGCTATGGCATGCCCGCCTCGGCCTAGGAGGGTTGCCAGCCCACTGTAGCCTAGCGTCACCTAGGGAAAGTATGACCTTCATCACCATCCGGTGATGACCAATACTGATCACTTTCGGGAGTGGTCCCAGAGTGCTCGCAGCTGGCGATCCAACCCGAACTCCGCGCGATGGCCACGCGTTGTGTTGAAACTATCCTCCAAATGGCGGCGATATCCCCGCTACGCGTGTTCTACCGCGTTCCTCCTGGATAAGCCCAGGCTAAACCCAGCGCACAAGGCACCTCGATCGTGTCTTAATCATCCCTCCGGATGTCTATAACATCCTCATTTTTTTATGAAAAATAAAAATCATGCATGGCATGGCATTGCATTGCATCAAATAAAATTTGTGAATAATTTTTTTAAAAAAAAGTATAAAAATAAAATATATTTAATTTTGATTTATGATCAAAGGCTTCTATATTTGTGAGAATAAAATTTAAATTTTGGGTGAATTTCTTGAAATCATATTTAAGTAATTTCTTTTGATAATTATTTTTCTATAACTGTGCAACCCTAGGTTACGGTTGTTAAAGTTCTAAAATCAAACAAATATATGGATGCCTTTCCAAAAATAAAATTTATATTTTGTCTTCAATAATTTTATTTGATAAATTATTTGGGAAAGAAAGAGAAGTATATTTTTGTTCTATTGGATTTGCACCTATTATTTATTTAGTCTCCTTTCAACTTCCTTGGACCCACTTGTCATCCACTCTCTCTCTCTCTCTTCCTTCCCACTGCGCAGCCCTCTCTCCTCCCTGTCCCTGCGCAGCCAACTCTCTCCTCTCTGTTCTTTACTGCAGCAGCCTCTCCACCTCCCTTGCTTGCTTAAATTCCATAGAAACTCCTCCATTGCAATTGATGATCATCAAAGCTTAGTGCTAGCAGTTTCTTCTCGGTTTATTGGTCATAAAGAAGAGAATTTGTGCAGCCAAAAACTCTCCATCTCCCTCTGTTCTTCCCTATAAAATCCCAAACCGAGCTCTTCCCTCTCCCTTTTGTTCCTTCTCCAAATTTGGCTCGGGTAAGCGTATCCTTTTGAATTCCTTAGAGGGAGACCTTATGCATATCTCCTTTGATCCATTTTTATGCATATCTCCTTTGATCCATTTTTCCCATCGTTTTCAGGAGAGCCGCGCTCAAACTCCAGGAATTCGTCGCCGAACGTGCTCTGTTCTTCACCGCGGCCGAAAGGTTCATCGCCAAATTCTTCTGTGCCGAGGGTCAATCCATCTTTCCCTGCCATCCTAGATCATCCCTACAGCTAGGAGAGGCTTTTCCCTCGATCAATTTTTCCGGAGCTTCACCGAAGGTACCCGTCGTGCGTCTCATCTTCCCCGATGCCGGCGCTCATGCCGCCGCCGCCTCGGCCCTTCCCAGCCCAAGCCGCCACCACCGTCGCCTTCCCGTGCTCACGCGAAGCCGCGCCGCCCTTTCCCCTAGCCCCTAGGCCACCGAGCCGCCGCCGCCGTGTCAGACCACCGCCGCCTCTGTTGGCCGCCCGCGCGTCGCCTCGGGCCCCTCGTGCAGCGTCATTGCCGCCCGGCGGAACCGCCGCGCCGCCGCCGACCTCCGCCGCCTCTCGCCGTCGCTGCCCCCTCGCCGGAGCGCCGCCTCCCCGTCGCCTCCCTCGCCAACATTGGCATGGCTGGAGGTTGAGGGCGTGTTTGGATGGTGGCCACCGCGCGCCGTGCCGATCCAGGGCGCGCCGACGCTCACGGCTCGCCGTCGCTCGCGTTGGCGAGGATTGGCAAATGAATCACTCGCCGGCGCCAACTCCTGCAGCCACGTTAACTGTGCCACGGCGCGCACTCGCCCCCGCGCCCACGCCTTCCGTCGGCTGCCATCCAAACGCTCGCCAAAAAACGAGGGCGCGCCGACGGTTGGCACGGCTCACGCAGGCCGCCATCCAAACACGCCCTAGAACAGCACATACTCTCCTCCTCCCAGCAGCTGGGCTGCGCCCCTCCTTTTGGGCCCAGTTCGGCCTATCAATCCCTACTTCGATTTTCGGATTTTCGGCATTTTCCAGAATTACCCTAGATTGAAGTATTTGTCAAATATTCTCAGTAGCTCAGAAAATTATGAAACAAATTTTTATGTGTTACTGAAAATTATTATTATTTTACTGCCAAGTTTGGTGCTGTTTCAACTCTTATTAATTTCTGTAGGATTTATTGAATAATCAAACTAGTAGCCTTTTTAGTTATTAAAATATTAGTGCAAAAATTACCAAACTAATTTTGTTAGGTTTACAAAATTATGTAGTATTTGATAGTAAAATTTGGTACTATATATGTACAAGATATTTGATCCGGGATTTATTGATTAATAAGTACTTTAGGAATTATTGTAATTAATGTTTGTCTACTGTATTACATTTATTAAAAATGCATACTTGCTCCAAAAATTGTGAAATCAATTTTGCCAAGTTCCTAATACTGCCTAGTATTTTTCATAAAAAGTAATTTGAGGTGGGATACACCCCATGATGGGCCGACAGTTGGTCGCCGTTTTGAACGGGCTAGAGTACTAGCTCAATTAAAAAATTATCAGGGCTTGTGATATGCTCCATGATTGAGCCGACTGCTGGTAATTACATAAGTTAAGACCAGATATCATGAGTTACATATGACTAAGAGTTTTGAGAGTATGCCCAGAGAAGGAGCCGTTAGCTGTATACCGCGACAATCGGGTACAGGTACTACCCAGTCAAACTCAGATAAGATGAAGGTATGCCTCATAACGAGCTGACAAACAGAATCCTGAAAATTGGATCAGGTATCGCTCGGTAAAAAGCCAACGCTGGAAATTCTGCTGAGTCCCTCACAGCCTCCTTGTATTCAATGGAGCGCTCATCACAAGGAAAGAACCAGATGGAAAATGACGCTAACAACTGGAAGCACTCGGCATTAAGCATGACTCGGCTGTAGAGCAACTAGGAAGGACTACAACTCGACTGCAAGCGGCTCGAGGGCTACAATGGAATACACCGACCCCGGGTACCCTCAAGGAGCCATGGAGATCACCTAATAGGGGATGGGCTGAGTCGGCTGTACCTTAGTGCGCGTAGCCCACATTGTGTCTTGCCTTACACGTCAAGGTGGGGTGTTTCCAGAAGCTTCTCCCGGTAAGGAAAGATGAGATTGTAACAATAGGCAAGAATATCGTAGATAAGGAAGGATACAAATAGGATCCTTATCTTGTAACCCTACCTCCCTCACTATATAAAGGGGGGAAAGGGACCCCGGTTGATGATCCATATGCACATACGCAAATACATACAATCCCAGAACACAGGATTAGAGTGTGACCTCCACCAAGAGGGCCTGAACCTATGTAATCCCTTGTCCCATGGTACCATCGTTGAGATCCAGCACAATACCCAATTAAAATCATTGCCGACGGTAACCCCTGGTTTACCACACATCGACAATTAGAAATGGCTTGTATTTGGTGTTTGATATTGTAGGAGAGATTTTTAACCCTAAATTTGAAAATTAGAAGTGTTTGTGTGTGTGTGTGTGTGTTAGGGGGGGGGGGGGCGACGACGTCGACGGAAGTTGCGTAACATTGACCTATGTTGGCGGTCTCAGGGAAGCCGATGACACAAGTCCACATGTCATGCTTTGTGGCCGGCTCTACGAGGCCCGCCGATACAAGTTCATTGACATGTCCTGATATCCAATGGCATGCGTTGTCGTCGTGGATTGGTCTGTGGAAGGCTCACACGGATTGTGCCCCTTGGAGCAAATATGAATCGTTTGTTGGTGTGAAATCCAAAGGCGGGAACAGCATGTCACGCAGATAGCTCCCCTCCTACGTGCATAGAAATGCCAGCCAAGCCAAATTCACGCGGATCGCTTCCCTCCCGAGCAGAGCACCTGGTGGAGTGTGGAGATGGACGGCAGCGTGGTCAAGGTGAAGAAGGCGGCGGGCGGGAGGAGGGCCTGTCGCTGTCACCATCGCTCGAGAAGGCAACATACAGTCATAATCGTCGCTTGAGGAGGCGGCCATGGTAGCAGCTGCCGCTTAATTAAGGACTCCAGCACATGTTGGATGACGTGAGTGAGGTGGGTCCGAGGTAGGCCGGCCCAAGTCATTTCGGTGGCACTGATGACGCTGCCGCTAGACCTAGGGTTTCTTGGGGGAAGGGGGAATTATAGAGAGAGAGAGAGAGAGAGAGAGAGAGAGAGAGGTGGGGTGTAGGCGATCATGCTTGCAGCTCGCTAGCTGCTCATGAACGACTCGATTTTGGCGCGACTCGTAGGCGAACGAACGGAAGCTTGAGCTTTTTTTCCTAGCTTGATGAAATACCAAGCCAAGCCAAGCGTACTGAGTAAGGCTCATAAATTTTTATCTGTCAATCTAGCCCTTCGTCATCACTAGTCAATCAGTTCGCCTGCCTATGGTTGCAGTATGCCCTCGTCATGCCCCAACAAGACCCACAAAGGCTTAAACTGAAAACTTTCGATGGTCGAGTCCCGTAATCTTTTTAGTTATTAACCCTCGAGTGCTATGTTCTATCTGTTTATTAGGCTAACGAGCCGGACCGAGCTTTTTCGTCAGCTCGTTCGTCGACCGACACGAGCAAAGCCAACCCTTGGCTCGCTCAAGCTCAGCTTGTTGCCATTCTCAATGCATGCATGGGGTGGGGCAGGATGGGGTTTTGTTTGTCGGCTTAGTGGGGGCGGGGGGACCGGGTGGATTATTTGCTGGAATTGCAAAAGCCAAAAAGATCCCTGTAGAAACTAGAAAGAGGATTGTATCCCTGGATTTTGTTGCCGCACAACCAAACAAGACGTAGGGGAAATGATAGAAGGTGATATAATATTGGCATGCATGCTTTGTTGCTTGCTTATTTTGATCTATATGCATGTATGCATGTATATGGGCGGGCAGGTTGATTGGGAAGCCGTGGAAGAGGCAGCGAGGATGACTGGGTGGGACAGCAAGAGCCTCCTTCAATCCCTGCAAGATAGAGTGGAAAGCGAGGTACCTACGTCTACATGTACTGTGATCAATGAATGCAGCATTCATTCATGCATGCAGCCGCGCCGACACTAGCCAGTATGCATGCAGGCGACGGTGGTGTACTACCTCATCTTGGACAGGCGGTTCGACGCACCTACTCGTCATTTCCGGGCAATGAATCTGCATGAAGCAGCAGCAGTGGAAGAAGCAGCAGAAGCAGAAGCAGCGACGGTGGCTGCTCATCGTCATGCTGATCCTCATCCTGATGGAGGAAGAAGGAGAGGGAGTCCTGGTACATGGGCCTTGGGACTGGAGGTGATACACTAATTATAATTAGTGGAGTAATTGAAGGGAGCTGAGCTGAGGTGTAGGGTGTTGCATGGATCGATGGGTGGGGTTGGTTGCAGGTGCAGGAGTGCCCCCAGAAGACGATGCGGAAGGTGGGCGAGGCGCTGCGGGGGCTGGGCGTCCTCTACCGCACCCACGCCCGCTACACCGTCGCATGCGCCCGCTTCCTCCTCCCTCCTCCACCCCCTCACCCACCACCACTACCATCATCTTCTGCTGCTACACCCAAACCCGTCGTCCTTTTCCAGATTCAGGTTCGATCACATGCATCCATCTTCCTCATCAATTCACTTCACTTCATTCTTGCACCTAGCTTCCTACTTGCATATACAATATGAGATATCATCTGCAATCCTTGCTCCCCCCTCTCTCTCCCCCTGTAGCTATACAAGGCCGGCGAGCAGAATTATCTGCTGGATATGACCAGAATCTCCGGCCCCCAACTGGAGTACCTCAACATCTGCTCCCATCTGCTCTCCATCCTCAGAAACCACTAGTACATATGTAGTATATACAGAGGCGGAGCTCAGCCTGGGGCGCAAGGGGGCTGAAGCCCCGGTCCTGACCCAATAGCACATACTCCACCTATATAGGTATACAGGTATTAGGCCCAAGTGGATGAAGCAGGCATCAAACAAGTGGGCTTGAACGAGCACTCATGACTTCATGGCCTAATTAAACTCACGTACATGCCCATGATCCATGAATCACCGAATCGGTTCCATGACGTTCCAATGCCACTAACTGCTCGCTAATCTGTCATTTTGTTAGACAGATTGATTAATTTCGTTTTTGTATTATTTGTATATTTGAGTAGATCGACGAATACGAGATGTGTTTGCAAAGATAGACATGGAATATATTTTACAATGTTTACAAAATATGAAAAGCCGCAAATATCAACTATCAACTATTGAGAAGTAATTAGCGGTATGTTGATATTTCTTATATACTTACATTATATGCATTTAACTTATCTTTCAAAGTTCCAATACTGTTTTGTTATTGTATTTAAATCCTTGCAATTATTGACAATGCTTGTGTTTCTATGTTATTGTGTCCTACAACATTACGACACTATAACTATATAGCTATAATACTTAATACAATAATATACTTGAGCCTTAACCTTTTAGGTTTCCTTTTGAGCCCCCCTCCTAGGAAATTTCTGGCTCCGCCACTGAGTATATACTCCATCACCACCATATGCAAATATGCTTTGCGATTTGCATCGCTACTAGTTTTAGTAGGGGTTGCTAGATAGCTCCTGTAATTGTAATTAATTAATTCATGGACCTGTTTCTCCACTGCATGAATGTACATTAAACACACAAAAACATAGGAAGATCTGCATGCTTTTGTAAATGTAACGCCCAAAAGTTCGGCAATTTGAGAAATACAAAAGTTAGTCGTGGAGGCGGCCCGTTTCACAATCCCTAGCTAACCGCCATACCATTACCTCGCCCCTCAGTGTGCTCGCCCTCACCTCACCCGCGTAGTCCTTCTGTCCTTCACCCTCCCGTGACCCGTGGCCTCTTAAAGCTGAGCCAAGCATCCTCGGTACCCAATTTCTCTCTTCCCCCAATTCCCCTTCTCTGGCAATCCAGCTACGAGCTACCATGGCGATATCGTCCTGGTGAGCAATCAAGCCCTAACACCGCGTCAATCTCTTCCCCTCTCCACACTGGGTCTCTCGTTCAAAAATATTGCAAACCCGTGCCTTGTAGAGCTCCGGCCACGTACTTCCCCCTCCGCCGCCGGCCGAAGTTTTCCCCTTTTCCCTAATCGGCGCCTGTTGGTAATCCAGGCATCGTCTACACATATATAGCGTCAGTTTTTTCAGCTTGTCAGTGTTGAGGAACCACACCCGAGCATGGGCCGGCCTTGGGCTCGGCACAGCTAAGGGGTGGGACCCACTTGGATGGATCAACCGAAACCCTAGCACCAAGCATAAATAGGAGAGGTTTCAATCTATTATGTACCCAAGAAAAAAGCAATAAAGAATACTTACTCTCCTACATCTTTGTGTTCATCTGTGATTGTTTTTCGTCGTCTACGATCTACGCACTGCTAGACAACCTCGGACTACACCCGGTAGCGTGGTTGTCTAACACGTTATCAGCACGAAGTTTTGACGAACGACGCTGGAGATCGGTCGCCGATGAACTGCATCGAATTTTCGTCCCCTACGCCGGCCTAGTTGAGACCCGTTGATCTATCCTACGCGATAGTTCGCGATCCCATCTTTGCCGCAAGAATCGAAGGTATAGATCGGTTTTTACCGTGGGATCCCGTTTGAATCTATTAAAATTTTGTGAGGACCTGGTAGATTCATTGAATTGTAAACCTCCGATCCTTGGATCTGTAACGGATGAAACGTGGGTACATGAAGTACCGAAGGCCGCGCCGCCGCGCCGTCGTTGGAAGACCCCGTTCTTGCGCTGCAGTGCCTTGAAGGCCGCGCGCGCGCCGCGTTGGCCGAAGGCCCGCCGAGCCAGCGCCAGCGCTTGTCGGCGCCGCCAAGCGCGCCAAGGCTATGTGGCGAAACCAGTCGCGCCGCGCCACCGCCGCCAGGCGCTTGTCTGCGCCCTCGCCGAGGGCCGCCGGCCGTGCCAGCTTCGCCGCCTCTGCCGGTTGTGCAAGCGGCGGGCGGCACCGCGCCGTGCAAGCACCATCTCTGGCGGCGGCTAGGGAAAACCCTAGCCACCCTCCCTAGCAGCCGAGTGGGCCGCCCGCCCCACCAACAAAGCCGCGCCCCACAAGAAGCCGCCGTCCTCACGGCCTCGCCAGCGAGGCAGCGCATGGTGGGCCGTCGCCTCTTGGTGGCCGCCCCTACGGACAAGACGCCCCTAACAGTGCCGTCGACCTGCATGGGCCACGCCTCCTCCTGGTAGGCCGCCATGGGCCACGCCACTTAGCAGGCTGAAAGGAGGGCGGGTGAGAGAAAAGAAAAGGGGTGCTGAGCTACGGGAATTAAAGAAAG
Organism: Raddia guianensis; assembly: GCA_036346415.1. Lineage (NCBI taxonomy): Eukaryota > Viridiplantae > Streptophyta > Magnoliopsida > Poales > Poaceae > Raddia > Raddia guianensis. Next base: position 48,594,493 of record CM070539.1, on the reverse strand, counting down.
GAAAAGAAGGCCTATGGGCCGGAAATGAGCTGCGGGAAAAGTAAAGAAAAGAAAAGAAGGCCATGGGCCAGAGAGAAATAAAGAATTAAAGAAAAGAACAATGAATTGAATGGGGCTTGAATTTTGAATTGTATGTGTATTTTTGCATTGCGAATTTACACTTTGACCCTAAAAATTTAAGAAAAGAAGGGCGCGGGCCGGGTCATGAAATAAATGAGAAAATAGGGGCTACTGGACCGGTTTTTAAACGGACCAGACCAAGAAAAGAAAAGAATGGACCGGGGCAGACCGGAAAGAATGGGGAATACATCTGTTTGCCATGTAATTTTACGAATAAGTCCTTGGGTTTCCTAGAAATTATGAGAAATTTTCTAGGCTATTGTTTTACAGAAAAATTCTTTGTATTTGGAAAATTATATGAAGTACTCTCTGAATTTAAGAATATTGCAGAAAGCCCCCTGAGAATTATATAAATTGCACTTAGCTTTTCCTAAGTATTGAAAATTCCATAAAGCCCCTTGGAATTAGCAGAAATTGAAGAAAGCATATATTCAGGCATGAAAGTACCTTGGGAGTTCAAATTTTGACCCTGGTTTTGAATTTGAAAGCTTATTTAGCTACTGTTAATTACTTCTGTGCAATTATCTCTTGAATTTGCTTTGTAATTATCAGTTTTTGCCTGTTTATTATATGAATTGGTAATGGCATATACGTAGGAATATGAGATTGTAAAGAACTCAAGAAATCTTAAGTTTTTGTGTTGAAGCAACGCCTAGATTGGTAGTACCAAACTCCAGCTCATTCGGCCCATGGGGCACATCACCTCAACAGATGAATTCGGCTACTTGGCATCTACTCTTGCGTTGCAAAAGCAGCAATTGACCCATCATGGGGCATGCCTTAAGCCACGCCATTACAACTCCTGTCTTGCAGAATGCTGTAAAATAGGCATTTTAAAGTGTTTCAGCGTCAGGCGCCTGGTCTTAACTTGTAAGAACCAGCACTCGGCCCAGCATGGGCGCACCTTTCAGCCGAGTGGTACCTGTCCCAACCAGAGAAGGGATCAACCCTAGGCCCCTAGGGGCGTACAGATTGGATACAGTTTGGCCGAGAGGCATTTGTATCCGGGTAGCGGTATACAACTGGCGACATTTAGAAAAGGCATACCTCCGAAACTGTATCCAAATTTCACCAACACCCAACCTCGAGCATGCGAAGTTGACTAGTGACCCAACATGGGGTATGCCGTGAAATACTTTTAATTTTGGCGCTTCCGGTCATATGCCCTCCAGGGTGTGCCGAGGCCGAGTTAGGCTTTATTTTAACACATTGCCACCATTAGCGGCGTGTTAAGAAAGCCTGTTAAGGGGATCGTCCTTTGCAGTTTTAGCCCAAGCCCAATTAGGGGAGGTGAAGCTTTTTCGCGCCCTTTTCTCACATAGCCGGAACGGCACGCGTTTCTGTCGGGAAACGTATATGTATCCAATTTCATCCCATCACCATGATGGTGTTGCTGTGTTTGAAACGGATTACAAGGCGCACCCTTTGAACTTCCTCTGTGTATAAAAGAAGTCCTAGGGGCGATGTACTACTTCACATCCAGCCTTCGAGTCTTCTTCTTCTCCTCCTCAGCGAAACCCAAAAGCTCTCCGCTTTGTCCTCTCGAGAGCAATGGCAAACTTCGCCGAAGAAGTGGATGAGTGGGTCGCCGAGGCCGCCGCGGAGGCCGAAGCCCAAGCCGCCATGGACGAGTTCTGGCGGGACTATGCCCAGGTTACCACGGATATCCGCGCGGAGGAATCCATCAGGGTTCTGATCTGCGGGTTTCCGAAGCTCTACAAGGTGTGCATCCCTCTTAGGGACGCACTGGCCGCAGCTCTCCTCGCCGACGGGTGATTCTGAAGTGCCTTCAGCAGGCACTTCACCTTCCCGCCGGGAGGATTTATCTTTCTTTTGCTCCTCCGCGAGCCAGCGACGAGTCCTAGCTCGATGTGCTGCACCGCGGAAAATGTAATTAGACCTAAGAGCCTTTGAATAAAAATCTTTTGGGGAATCTGCGTGTCTTTCTTCTTCAATCTTGCTTCGATCTTGAATCTGCACCAACATTGCTTCATCCGAGTAGTTAGGACTGCACGCATCCTAACCGGCGCCCAGCGCACACACGAACCTCTCGGGAGAAATCACTCAGCCACCTGAGTGGTAATCCGAGCCCTTCTCGAAAAGACCACATCCAACGCTAGACAAAGGCCCCGCCCAGAATGCGAACGCTGCCCGTTGCGATAAATTAGGAACAGGAGAACGAAATTAGTTCACCTCGCTCACTTTTCGCGCCAGTCTGTTAGTCTCTCCCAGCGAACTTCGCCGCTAGGGTTCTTCTCCATCGCAACCTCCGTCGCCACCATCTCCGATCTGCGATGGCTCCACTATCTCCCGCCGCCCCGAAGGTTGCCAAGAGCGGAAAGGAGTGGATGAAGTCCATCACGACCGAACGGAGGCTACAGAAGCTGGTCTCCATCGGCGTTCTCCCCTCCGAGGAGTTTGCGTCATGGCACACCGCCGTCGGCGAATCCTGCCCCACCCCTCGCTCTGACGAGGTAGTGGTCTTCGAATCTTTTTTCCTCCGCGGCTTGGGCCTTCCTTTCTCTCCTTTCTTCCGGGGATTGCTGCATTTTTACGGGATCGAGGTTTCGCATCTAAACCCCAATTCCATCTTCCAAATTGCCATTTTTGTCCATATCTGTGAGGCTTATCTGGGGATTGCTCTTCATTTCGACCTCTTCAGATACCTTTACCTTCTCAAGCCTTTTCCCAACAAGAACTCTCCTAAGGCCGATGGCGGCGCGGGGTTCCAATTGCGGTAAGGGGCCTAAAAATTTTACTTTGAACTCCCTTTGTGAACCTCCAACAAGGGTTGTCACTCGGAATGGTTCTATTGCGCCAATCCTCCTACAGCCCTTCCTTCCTTCTCCGAAGAGTGCCCCACGGTCCGTCCCTCCTGGCCTTCTCTTCTCGCCGATGGCGAAGGAAGCCAAGTGCAGGAACTTCTCGTTCTTCTCCATAGGGCAAAAACTGCCGGGCTGACTGGCATTGGCGTAGTCTGGAACTACACTCAGCACCGTGTCTAGCCCATCAAAGAGAGGGTGCATCTCGCCTTTGAGTACTCGGGGCCGGAGGACGCCACTCGGGAAACTAAGGACCCGATTTCGTAGAAAGAAATTGTCGGTCAGTGGTGAGCTCTTCGCCTGACTCGAAATAATCCACACCGACCGCCTTGTTGCGTCTGCTTTGTCATACCCTCCACCAGCGGTAAGGAAAAGATTATTCTCAACTCAACCGTGGTTTTTGGGATAATATTGAAATTGATCCAATTTGATTCATACGCAAGGACGCGTGACCTTCTTCTCTACTTATCCAGTCCCAGAGGCCCCGAGCCATAAGGAGGCACCACACAAGCGTCCCGCGGGGACTCGGCTAGTGCTCTAATCGGCGCCTGTTAGTAATCCAGGCATCGTCTACACGTATATAGCGTCAGTTTTTTCAACTTGTTAGTTAGGTAGTGAGTTAGCTCTTTCGTAGTTAGATAGTGAGCCATTGCAGCTCGTTGTAATTGGCAGGTCGCGAGTAATAAGCGGCTCGACGTGCGTTTCATCCGCACGGGAGCTGGAGTCAGTTGAATGCCCGGGTCGCGCAGCACAACTGGAGGCTGTGGGATGGCGCAGCGCATGCAAGGTCGTGGGGCGTGGAGCGGGTGACGTGGAAGTCGTGTGTCTGCATGTTCTTTTTCTTTCTTACTAAAGCAATAAAAGAAATAGGAAAAGCGGTGGTTCTGACCACACCAAAACCCAGCGTGCTCGCGTGAGTGCCGGAACATTATTTGGTATCAGAGCGCTGGGAATGACCTGCGGTGAGCATGTCGCGCACCAGCGACGACGGGAAAGAGCGCTCGCTGACACCGCCACGGGGGCGGCGCTGGCGATCCCGCACGCCGGCCACGTGACGTCGCCAGAAGGATGGCCAGATGGTCGTCCACTGCGTCGTCAAGGAGAACACCGGTGGCGCCTTCCCGACGCTGACGAAGACGAACTACTTCGACTGGGCGGCGCTCATGCGCGTGATGCTGCAAACTCGTAGCCTGTGGACCGCGGTGCGCGACGGCACCGACGACTACGTCGAGGATCGAATGGCTCTCGAGGCCATTGCGAAGGCCGTTTCACCGGAGTTGATGGGTACCATTGCGAGAAAGGCTACGGCGAAGCTCGCGTGGGACGCCATCAAGACGATGAACGTCGGCATAGAGCGCGTGCGCAGGGCGAAGGCAAGCACTCTCCGTAGAGAGTTCGACGCGCTGAAGTTCCTCAACGGCAAGACCATGGACGAATTCAACGTCCGCATCACCGGGATCTCGAGCCAGCTAGCGGTTCTCGGAGCTTCGCAAGTTTTTTGCAGGCCGTCCCGGCGAGGCTCTCCCAGATCGCGATGTCGATCGAAACGCTCGTGGACCTCGACATGCTCGCGGTGGAGGAGCTCGTTGGGCGGCTCAAGGCGATGGAAGAACGGGAGGAACACGGAGATGGTGGCGGGATGGCCGGCGGTACAATCGGCCGTCTCAATCTCACGGAGGACGAGCTGCTCGCACGGATCACCTCGCGGCTGCAGCTCTCCGGCGATGGCTCGTCGGAGTGTGGGTCGAGGTCGGGCTAGGGCCACAAGAAGGGACGCGGTCACGGCGGCGGAGGACGCGGTGGCGGAGGAGTTCGCGGCGGAAGCTCCAAGTCGCTGAAGGGCAGCGCCAATGTGGCAACAAGGGCCACTGGGCCCGTGACTGCCGCAAGAAGAAGCGCGATGAGCAGTCCCATTCGGCTCAGGCTGAGGAGGTCACAGAGCCCACGCTCTTGCTGGTTGTTGCCACGCCCGAAGAACAAGCAGTCCCCGCGCAGTCTCTGTCTCCGTCTCCTTCGTCGGCACAGGTAGCGGCGGAGACGGTGGAGCTCAAGGAAGATCGCCTCTTCGTCCAGCTAGGAGATGGAGGCGAAGGCGACTCCACGAGATGGATCCTTGACACCGGCGCCACCAACCATATGACCGGTGTATGAGCGGCCTTCTCCGAGATCGACACCGGTGTGTGCGGCGCCGTCAGGTTCAGCGACGGCAGCAGCAGCACGGTTGGCATCGAAGGACGCTGGAGTAGACTTATTGATTCCATCCCATTTCGGCCGGAACTGGCAGAACATTCCGTTTCGTCGTGTAAAACGGAACGGAAAGAGACATTTTCAGTACCGGTCAACATTCCGGTCAATACCGGCCGGAACGGCCGGATTTGCCTATTCCGGGCCGGATTTTCCCATTTCGGCTGGATTTACCAATTTCGGTTAATAACCCCCTAGTTTCAAGCTATGAAATACGATGAACTATAAGCTATGTTTGAGTATTATATGAGTGATTTATGCAAGTCATTGTAAATTTTGGTAAAGATATTCATATTTCTAACATTTATTTTATTATATTAAAGGGTACGAAACGGTACACCGGAATGGGCCGATACCGGAATGTTCCGTTCCAATACAAAAACCGGAATGAGCACTGGAATGGAATTGATAAGTTTGCGCTGGGATGTGGTCTTCGCATGCAAGAACGGCGAACACCAGGCGCTCAACGGGGTATACCACATCCCACGCCTCACCGCCAATACCATCAGCTTGGGCCAGCTGGATCAAGATGCCTTCGACGTCCACCTTGGCGGCGGGACGCTGCGCCTCCGCGACGAGCATCACCGACTGGTCGCCAGCATACCACATGCGCCAAACCGCCTCTACATCCTCTCGGTGAGCATCGCCCGCCCCGTGTGCTTGGCGGCGCAGGGGACAAGCGCGGCGTGGCGCTGGCATGCCCGTTTCGGCCACCTCAACTTCCGTGGGTTGCGGGAGTTGGCGCACAAGGAGATGGTGCGGGGATTGCCACGGATCGATCATGTCGGTCAAATCTGTGACAGTTGCCTTGCCGGGAAGCAGCGACGGGCAGGGTTTCCAAGCGAGGCCAAGTTCAGGGCGACGGAGCGCCTCGAGTTGGTGCACAACGACTTATGCGGCCCGATCTCGCCGGCAACACCAAGCGGGAACCGCTACTTCCTCCTCCTCGTCGACGATCTAAGCCGCTACATGTGGCTCATGCTGCTGCGCACCAAGGATCAAGCTTCGACGGAATTCATGCGGTACCAGGCGGGAGCTGAAGCCAAGGTGGGGAGGATGGTGGGCACACTGCGCAACAATCGCGGTGGCGACTTCACCGCGCGGGACTTCATGGATTACTGCTCCAAGCAGGGCATCACTAGGCGTCTCACAACTCCGTATTCGCCACAACAAAATGGAGTTGTCGAGCGCCGCAACCAGACGATCAAGGGCATGGCCAGATGCATGATGAAAGCAATGGCTATGCCAGGCTGGTTTTGGGGGCGAGGCGGTGACCACGGCGGTGTATGTGCTCAACCACGCGTTGACCCAAAGTGTCGAAGCGAAGACCCCCTACGAGGTATGGCATGGCATACGCCGCACGGTTCATTTCTTTAGAACTTTCGGTTGCGTGGCGCACGTGAAGGCGGTGGGCAAGCACCTTGCCAAGCTCGACGACAGAAGCACTCCCATGGTGTTTGTCGGGTACGAGCCGAGGACGAAAGGATACCGCTTCTACAACCCAGCGACACGGCGCGTTGTCATCTCCGACAACGCCGTGTTTGAGGAATGGCACAGCTGGGACTGGGGAACTGAGAAGGGCGCCGGGCCGAGCGACAACAATGAGCCGTTCACCGTCGAGCAGATAACGATTGTGCCTGTGGCGGGCGCACCTGGCGATGCTGCGCCAGCCAATTCACCGTCGACGACCAGGACGAGCGCGGCGACACCCACGTGCGGGTCTGAGCCTCGCATCGTGTCATCTTCCCCAAATGCAGCGGCGGCATCACCAAGCACTTCCCCAAGCGCACCTCCGAGCATCGAGTTCGTCTCTCCACCAGCTGGAGACCACGATCTCAACGCCGACCACGACGACGATGTGCCACTCCGCTTCCGCAAGTGGGACAACATCCTTGGCGACTCTTCGCCACCAGGGCTAGTGGAGCGCGAGTTAGCTGAGGAGCTCATGCTCGCGGTTGGGGATGAACCAACAACGGCGGAAGAGGCTAAGCTGGACGAGAATTGGTGCAAGGCGATGCTGGAGGAAATGGCCTCGATCGAGGAGAACAAGACATGGTCGCTAGTGCCCTTGCCATCTGGGCATCGTGCGATCGGTCTCAAATGGGTCTTCAAGGTTAAGCGCAACGAGCATGGTGAGATGGTGAAGTACAAGGCGCAGCTCGTCGCAGAGGGGTACGTGCAACGCCAAGGTATCAACTTTGAGGAAGTATATGAGCCTGTGGCCAGGATGGAGTCGATACGTGTGGTCTTGGCCATGGGCGCGCTCCGCGGCTGGCTAGTGCACTACATGGACGTCAAATTGGCGTTCCTCAACGATGACCTTGCGGAGGAGGTCTACGTCACGCAACCGCTTGGTTTCACTGCTGCGGGGCATGAGGAGAAAGTCTTGAAGCTTCATAAGGCGCTGTACGGTCTACGTCAGGCGCCGCGGGCATGAAGCTGGATGCACGCTCTTGGCTTCACCAAGTGCAAGAGCGAGCACGGGCTGTACACACGAGGCGTCGCGCGAGCTCGGTTGGTGGTGGGGATCTACGTCGACGATCTCATCATTGCGGGGGAGCACGCCAGCGAGATCAACATCTTCAAGGGAGAGATGAAGAAGCTGCTCAAGATGAGTTATTTGGGCCTTTCCTACTACCTTGGCATCGAAATGAAGCAAGGGAGGCATGGCGTGGAGCTTCGACAGACAGCATATGCCAAGAAGCTGCTGGAGTGTGGAGGCATGAGCAGCTGCAATCCATGCGCCACACAAATGGAAACGAGGCTCAAATTGTCCAAGAATTCCACCTCGCCGATGGTGGATGTGACTGAATACCGCAGCCTGATTGGGAGTCTCAGATACCTCCTACACACACAGCCTGACTTAGCGTTTGCTGTGGGGTATTTGAGCCGCTTCATGGAGGATCCAAGGCAGGAGCATATGGCGGCTATGAAGCATCTACTACGTTATTTGGCTAGGACAACTGATCATGGGCTGGTGTACGCACGAGGAGATGCCGAGCTCATTCTCGTGGGCTACAGCGACAGTGACATGGCCAGCGACGTCGACAATCGGAAGAGCACCTCCGGCGTGATCTTCTTCCTCGCCGGCAACCCGGTGGCATGGCAGTCCCAGAAGCAGCGTGTGGTGGCATTGTCGTCGTGCGAGGCGGAGTACATCGCCGGAGCAACCGCGGCATGCCAAGGAGTGTGGCTCGGGAGGTTGCTCAATGAGGTGACCGGCGACGAATCACCGGTGCCAACATTGAAGATGGATAACATGTCTGCGATTGCACTTTGCAAGAATCCGGTGCTTCACGATCGAAGCAATCATATTGATACAAAATTCCATTACATTCGTGAATGCGTCGACAAAGGAGCAATCGAGCTGGAGTACGCGAACACATAGGAGCAGCTCGCAGATGTACCGACGAAGCCGCTCGGGAAGGGCAAGTTCGTTGAGCTTCGCGGGCGGATCGGAGTCACCAAGCTCCACTGAAGACGACGCCAACATTAGGGGGAGATTGTTGGTAATCCAGGCATCGTCTACATGTATATAGCGTCAGTTTTTTCAGCTTGTTAGTTAGCTGGTTAGTTAGCTCTTTCGTCAGTTAGATAGTAAGCCATTGCAGCTCATTTTAATCGGCGCGTCACGAGTAATAAGCGGCTCGATGTGCATTTCATCCGCGCGGGAGCTGGAGTCAGTTGAACGCCCGGGTCGCGCGGCACGACTTGAGGCTGTGGGATGGCGCAGCGCAAGCAAGGTCGTGGCGCGTGGAGCAGGCAACGTGGAAGTCGTGTGTGTCTGCATGTTCTTTTCCTTTCTTACTGAAGCAATGGAATAAATACAAAAAGTGGTGGTTCTGACCGTGCCAAAACCCAGAGTGATCGCGTGAGTTCGTTCGTGCTTCGTCTCCGGTGATGGGAACTCCGGCGAGTGCCGGAACAGCGCCTACGCCAATCGCTTCCACCTTGAGCTTTCCAAGATGCCCCTTACACCGCTGTGGCTTGGATTTTTCCCAAAAAAAACTATGGTGATCGCTGTTGTCGGTTCCCCTGTTTTGACTGCCGCCATCCTCTTCATCGCCAACCATCTCCACGCTACATCGGCTCTCGCTAACCCCTAAGCTACCCTCAGAGTGGTTTTCAACACCATACAAGCCTCTTGCAAACTGTAGCTAAAGGCTTGGGGGCCGTCACCTTGCACTCCGGTGAATTTCTGCTGCGGCGTCCGGAGGTTGAAGACAGCCAAGTCGCAGCGGGACTGACTGGCGGGCCTGGTAGGATTAGAGATTAGCTCAGGTGGAGTGTATGTCAGGTGGTCCCGGTTGGGTTAAATGCGTTTAGCCGGTGGAAACTATTGATGACATGTGGGTCCATCTCCATAACATGCAGCTTAAGGGGTAATAGTGACAAGAGGATGATGGGTAGGCCTGATCTCACTATCAATAAGTGGAAATGTATTTGATGTTAGTTGCATCTATGCCATTATTAATTTTCCTTTCCGCATATATGTCATTATAAAGTCGGTATTGTCGCTGGTGCAATAGGAGCCAAATTGAATTTTAACCCCTTTCAACCCTACTCAGATTGGATAGTCTGATGTATATATTAGATACCCCGATGTTATATCGGACTATCAATGCTCCGCAATTTCAGCACAACTCTCAAATGCAAAAATCGACCTAGTTCAAAATTTAGCTATGGGATTCATCTCAAATTTGAAACATGGTTTCCTAAAAGTGTATGCTAGCTTTCCCAGAGGGATCTAAAGAAATATTACCAAAACCCAACATTTTTCCTATTTTGAGTGCTCAAGGTCAAAAGCTAGGTAAGGACATGAAAAGTTTCAAATCCACTCTATCCCTTAGGTTGCTCATGGGATATGGTTCTTAATGAGTTTAGATTCAAATACAGGTTAAGATTCACTCATCCACAACCCCAAACAACCACGCAAAGGAACCATCAAAATCAATCAAAACATGAACAAGAAAGCAAAGTGCAACGGAGAAGAATCATGGATTCACGAGCAACTTGATTGATGATGAATGTTTACAACTAAATCTTACGGAAGAATGCTTATTTTAGATTTATAGTTCTTAATCCCCTTGGGTTCTCATCCTTTTTCCTAAACCTAATCCTAAGCCCCTTCTTTTTTTCTAAAAGCCTCAGCCTCATCCCTCATGAGTTGAACCCCTTTTATATGGAGAACAAAACAAGCACTACTTAGGGTTTTTGTGCACATGGGCTCACCCGAAACCCGTTAAGTCAAGTGACCAATGCATGTTCCGCACGTCTCTAAGAGCAATGTCTCCACCTTGACCCAGTAGCCCGATCGATCCTAGATTAGTGCCTGAGCTTCCCAAAACCACGGACTATTAAAAATCTTTCTTGTACTGTCCACGACTATGAAAAAATCACCTTCCTCGGTTGTCAAGCCCGTCACGTATCCAACTCCCCTTTGACCGGTTCCGTTCGCGCACCTTGGAAACCTTAATGACCAACCATCCTTGTTCACGTATCTAGACCGGTTCCGATCAACGCGCGCAACCCTCGACCACCTGGACCATGGACCAATCCACCTCCTTGGTCCTGTCACCGGCATTGATCCAATCTAAGTTGCGTGCGCGCCAATAGACAAGTACATGTATACTGGACCCAAATATCTTTCAACTTGATCCACATTAATCCCAAAACTAGCTGGAAATTAATCCACATGATATTCAAACAAAATCCAAACATTTGATAAGAAAAAACACATCGAACTACCAAATCCAAACATTGGATAGTCTAATATGAAACATGACTGAAACAAAGACCCCAACATCGGACCAAAAATCAGATATTCCAAAGGTTATAGGATCGAATAGTTTAATACCCAACATTGAACTATCCGACACCTTGTAATAGAGATCCCAAAATTGAACATTCCAGACTACATCAGACTATCCAATGTCAAATATCAAATATCTGATCATCTTCGAGACAACGACAATAATTCATAGTTTTGGTGGTTTTTCCATGCTCTAAAAATTAAATGTTTTATACAAAAATTGGAGATTAGCTAGCGTACTCTCGGGAGTACGGATCTCTCCGTACTCCCGAGTGGTTTTCGAAATTCGAGACGCCTAACAACCGATCCGAACCATTGATCTTGTTCGTCTCACTGAAACGTTGTCAGTGATCAAGTTTCATATTTTTTCGAATTTGTTTACTATTTGTTTCATATTTTTGAAAATCAACCATCCAATTAGTCGTGGTGCGTTCAAAAAAGCTGATTTTCGAACATAAGAAATAAATAGTAAACAAATTTAAAAAAATATGAAACTTGGTCACTGACAACGTTTCAGTGAGACGAACAAGATCAACGGTTCGGATCGGTTGTTTGGCATCTCAAATTTCGAAAACCACTCGGGAGTACGGAGAGATCCGTACTCTCGAGAGTACGCTAGCTAATCTCCAAAAATTGTAGAGAAATTTGTTGCACATCTTTTTTTGTTATGATATTTTTTTATTTGAGCATAGGAAAAATTCATAAAACTTCAACAACACTTCAAGGTCTTTACAAATTCACATTCAAACACCTACCTAATCAAAACCTATTTCAAATACTCATCACACAAAACATGACCCACATGGTCTCTCGCCCCTCTCACCTCTTCAAATTTACGAAAAATGCCACTACTCTCATCTTCCTCCTTCCTTCTCTCCTCCTCCCTTCTCCCCTAGCTCTGGTCACGGCTGCGCACAAGCAAAGTTGGAGTCGAGCTCCTCCGACAGTGGAGGTGGCGCATGGTTGGAGCAACCCGCACGCAGTTGGAGGTTGCAGCTTGTGTGGGTGACGGTGGTGGCGCGTGGGGGTGGAGATGAGCTCCTCCAGCAACGGTGCACGCGGATGACGGTTGTGACTCGCGCATGGGCGAAGGCGGCGGCAGCGCGTGCGATCGGAGGCGGCACCAGTGTGGGAGGATGACGGCGGTGCAAGCGTGGGTGACGACGAACTCCTCCGATGGCAGTGGTGAAGGAGAAGGACATCACTGCTGGGGGCGACAAGGGCTTGCCGGAGAGTTTGCGGGAGAAGTATGCTAGAGTGGATGGAGAAAGAAGACGAAGATGATTCTTTTTGGTTTATTTCGACTGGTCAAAGCTCAAAATGCCATATTTGTAACTATTTTGAAATAATAATGGGATCAACGATAATATTGATTTTATAATGACATAAACATGAAATGGACATTTAATATGGAATGGATGCAATTAACCCTTAACAGTTGATTGCTGTTGAGGAACAAGGAGCAGCTGATTATTTCTCGTTATAGTTTTGTTTTTGCTGAGTTTGCAATTTTTGTTATTATCTACAAACCATTTGCTATAATTTTTTCAAATAATTTTTTGAGACTTTGCAGTTTTCTTTAAAATCTCAAAAATATATATTTTAAGTTTTGTCATACCACATTTAAAGCTGATAAAGTTTATCAACTAAAACTAAAGCTAAACAAGTAATAAGAAGTGCCTTAATTACCAGCAATGAGTATAGTTTAGGTATAATTAGAATGCATGACCGATGCATCAATCTTGGGCAGGCAGGTTTCGACGAAAATTCTTGGCCAAAAGTAAGGAGGAGGGCAGTGCTGCTGCAGCCTGCAGTGGACTTGCAAGGGGCCGGGCACCTTCCATGAAATTACAGCAAGCTCTGAATAATTAAGAGTGACGCCAGGCGTGACGACATGCTTGGAGACGCCGGCGGCTCAGCGTGCGCTTACTACTACCAACAAGCACCAATTCTAATATTAGCAAAGAAGATTAGCAAGCTGCATTAACTCTCTGTCGACTTGGACAAATGCAAATGGACCCGTCCTACCATGTTTAATTTTGCTCAGTCGTGCAGTGCTGCTCCACGCTTGTTTGTGACATGCTAGTCAGGCTCAGAGGTTTACAAATTACAATAAAATATACAGATGAGATGGGACACGATTTTCCTAAACGTACATTTTCAATGCACATGGGAGGCCAATATTGCCTATTCGAACGCAAATTTTCAATGCACTTTTTTTTTTTTTAGAAATTTAGGCTAGCAGCCTAAAAAATTCATCGATAAATATGAGAAAATATTTGGACACAAAAGAACATCCAAAAATAAACAACCTAGTGCAGGGCACCAGGACACAAACACAGCAACGCTGCCAGCGCCATTGAAAAACCGACCTCCTCACCGAAATGGCGAGGCCACAACCTGCAACCACCGGCACTCCCAGCCACACAACACCACATACAACCACTGATGACCTCTGAACATACAACGATAAGCCACACAACACCACATACAACCACTGACGACCTCTGAACATACAATGATACACCAGCATTCAACAACATCAAACCGCCTTCGAAAAAGAATGCAGACTAAATGCTACCTTCTGCTAGAACGGAACGGGCCATGGGAGAGACAATGGGACACCTCCTCCGTCGCCTTGACAGATGCAATTAGAAAACAATATAGATTGCAGGACAAAGAGAAAAATTCAGCAAAAGTGATTTTTTTATATATTAGTAAGCAGTTCAGAAAAAATAAAAAAAAAGACAATTCCATGTCTGTGCAACTTGAGTGCAATGCATTTTGGTTCAAAAAAAATATAGCCTCATGACTGAGTAAGAATGTAACCACATCAAGTTAACAACTTAACATACAAAGTGTGAACTTATAGGTTATGACGTAACTCATGCCAAATTATGGAATGAATTATAGTATCATCACATAGAAGTACATTAAATCATTGTTTAACATATATAATACAAATATGTCAGCTTATGGCTTTCTGGAATAACTATTAGAATGTTTTGGTCAATGAAACTTCAACTGAGAGCACAAACACACACTAAGTAGCTGAACAGATTTTTTTTTTCTTCTCAACCGTCAAACTACGAAGCATTCTAATCCCGGGGGCATTGAAGGAGAGAGCCCTGAAAACAGTATTATCAATATTGGCCAGGTCGAGGAGAACGAATCAGCAAGAGGAGAGGAGGAGGTAGTACCAGGGCAAGGCAAGCAGTGCCGGTGACGACGGCTAAAGTAGAGGCGACGGCGGATCGTCAGTGATGGAGAAGAGGGGCTGAGGCTAGGGTTACTGGAGGTGGTGGTGGCCGCCGACGCCGAATCCGGGTACCCTAGAGACTATCGTCCCCAGATCCGGCAACCCATTAGTCGGAAGGCAACGCCATCGCTGGTCGGAGAGCCCGGTGATGGGGCAGGCGACCGGTGATGGGAGGCGACGGTGGAAGGAGGGGACACCGCCGGTTCGGCGTGGGCAAAGGGTAGGTCGAGTGGTGCCGATTGGATGTGGTCTAGAGGAGGCGACGAGGAGAGGAGGAGGGTCGTCGGCGCTTTGGGACATAGGTGGATTGGGGAGGAGAGGGCGGTGGGTGTCAAGAGGGTGTGCCGCGCGCGACAATAGGAGCGAGGAGCTGGGGGCTAGACCAATAGGCTTATATGCAGTGGCATTGGTGTGTAATTTCGTCCCAACTGCAGGTGAACTTAGGAGGCTAAAAGAGCAACGTTGCAAAGGATGGAAAACATTAGGGGTGTTAACGAACTTTTGCCGAGGCGCACGAACATCGGCGAGGGGGCGTACACGAATAAACGGGGACGGAAACACTAAATCGCAAACCACAGGGGGCTGCAAACCTATCCCCCCGGGAGGGTCACGATCGAACGAACGGGGTGCCGGCCACTCAACGCGATCAGATGGCCAAGGATTTGCAGGCGATGTGGCATCGCGGGCGAGTCAGTAGCGCGATGCGCTACGCTATATAGTAGCGTGGCTAATGGTTGGCACCACATTATGCGATTGTATCAACCTACAATCAACTTTTCCAGCTGTTTTAGCAATGAGCAATTAGCGCACGAACCACCTAAACTCCGGCTCGGTCAAAGAAAGAAATTAACATCGAAGTAGCACGAATTTTGGTCAAAGAGTATACAAAATCGTGGAATCGAACGCGTCTCGTCAAGCATCGCCTATATGGCGCACGTGCCCGCAGTACACCACTCGGAGTCGGAGTCGGAGACATGGCGCCGCCGCCGGTTCGCGTGGTGTCGTCGCGCACGGTGGCGCCGCCGCCTCGGCCGCGGGAGAGCATCCCGCTCACCTCCTGGGACCTCTCCATGCTCTCCGCCCACTACATCCAGAAGGGCCTCCTCTTCGCCTCGGCCCCCGCCGAGCCTTACCTCGACCACCTTGCCGCCTCCCTCGCCGACGCCCTCGCCATCTACTACCCCGTCGCCGGCCGCTTCGCCACCGACCACCACCGCGACGACGCCGGCCACGTCCTCGGCTGTTCCGTCTCCATCGACTGCCACGCCCAGGGCGTCGAGCTCGTCCACGCCATCGCCGACTCCGTCGCCGTCGCCGACGTCATCCCTCCCGACGCTGACGTGCCGCGCCTCGTCCAGTCCTTCTTCCCGCTCAACGACGCCCTCAACTACGACGGCCACCACCTCCCCCTCTTCGCCGTCCAGGTCACCGACCTCGCCGACGGCGTCTTCCTCGGCTTCGCCTACAGCCACGCGCTCTCCGACGGCACCTCCTTCTGGGACTTCCTCAACGCGTGGGCCCAGATCGCGCGCGCCCGCCTCGCGCCCTCGCCCCCACCCTTGCTCCAGCGCTGGTCGCCCGATGGCGGCGCGCCGGCGCCGCTCGTGCTTCCCTACTCCGACCTGTCGGAGCTCGTGGAGCGGCTGCCGACGCCGCCGTTTCGCGAGCGGATTCTGCACTTCTCGGCGGAGTCCCTGGCGGCGCTCAAGGAGCTGGCGCGGCGGGAGCTCGTGGCGGCCGGGGACACCGCGGGCGCGGCGGCGCTGACGAGGTTCCAGGCGCTGAGCTCGCTCATGTGGCGGTGCATCACCCGCGCGCGCCACCTGCCGCCGGAGAAGGAGACGGTGTGTCGCGTCGCCATCAACAACCGCGCGCGGCTCCGGCCGGCGCTGCCAGTGGAGTACTTCGGGAACTCCATCTACGCCATCGGTACGGAGGCGGTGCGGTCGGCGGAGCTGCTGGAGCGCGGGCACGGGTGGGCGGCGGCGGCGGTGGGGCGCGCGGTGGCGGCGCACACGGACGCCGACATCAGGGCGCGCGTGGCGGCGTGGACGGCGAGGCCCTTCGTGTACAATCTGCGGTGGTTCGACCCGTCGGGGGTGATGATGGGGAGCTCGCCGCGGTTCGACATGTACGGCTGCGACTTCGGGTGGGGGAAGCCGGTGGCGGCGCGGAGCGGCAAGGCCAACAAGATGGACGGCAAGGCGTCGCTCTACCCCGGCCGCCATGGGGGAGACAGCATGGACGCAGAGCTGGTGCTCACGCCGGACCACATGGCGGCGCTCGAGCAGGACCAAGAGTTCTGGGCCGCCGTGTCCGTGTCACCGCCGCCGGAGAAGAAAGCTTCACCTTGAATTGCGGCCGTCGGCACGGCGCCATACCACTTTGCCGGAGCTCGGCTTTTATCTCGTTTCGGACAGGAAAGCAATGGTTGAGTTTGCTTTAAGTTCAACAATAATAGTGGTTAGCCCAACGCTGGTGCTTTGCTACCCACTCTGCGATGCTACAAGCGTCTTATGGTTTATTTACAGCTTATTTATATTCGGTCAGTTTATCTATTCAATCTATTCAATCGTACGTCTAATTAATTATAGTTCCAAGCCTCATGTCTCAGCACTTATGATTTGGTTTATAGCTAGATATAGACATGTTTATAACCAAAGAATTTAAAGAGTAAAATGCACGGACGGTCTCTAAACTATTAGTCGATTCTCATCCATATCCCTATTATTTAAAATCGCAGTTTTTGGTCTCTAATCTTTTTAAGTGGTTTTTTCCCGGTCCAAACCTATCATGCGACAACCCTCGAGCCGACGTGACGCTGATATGTCCGTCCATGTCACATAAATTATTTAAAATTCAGAAAAAATCCTAAAATTTTAGAAATCATAACAAATACAGGAAATCATAAAATAATTAGGAAAATTTATTAAAAAAAACCTTAGAAAAAAGTAGCACTTGAGGGCTCCCATACGCCATGATGCTAGAGGTCTTTCGCTTATAACTATAAAGGGATTAAAGGCGACCACACTGTTTTTAGTTTCTTTTAACAATTTTATGTTTTTCATATGTTTATGCTTTTTTAATGATTTTCTCTTTTTTAATATTTTTCGTATTTTTATTATTCTTTTGATATTTTCTATATATTTTCGCATATTCCTATATGTATTTTTTTATATTTTCCCATATTTTTTTTAATGATTTTTAAATAATTTTCCACATTTTAATAATTTTTTATTTCGGTTTTTAAAAATGATTCCCCACATTTTTATTTTTTTAAATGATTTCCCCCTTTTTATAACTAATTTACATGTCATGTCAGCGCCACGTCAGCTCTAGAGCTATCACGTGGCAAGTGTGGATCGGGGCGGACTCATTTAAATAGATTAGGGATCCAAAACTATAATTTTAAAAAATGGGGATCTAGATGAGAATCGAATAAAAGTTTAGGGGCCGCCCGTGTATTTTACTCAATTTAAAAATATAGGGTTGCAAGACAACACATTAGATGCTTCAAGTACTTTCAAAGGGTTTTGTCGACGGTTGAGATAACGATCTCAAGTCGCTAAGGTTCTTTAAAAGTGAGATAGGAGACACGCCGAACAACCACCACCAACAAGCGAGAAGATGGGGTTTTATCCGGTTCGGGCCTCTCAGGAGAGATAATAGCCCTACGTCCAGCCTTTCTTATATATCAGAGATGATTACAAGAGGTGGCTCGGCGAGACGAACAAGTCTCGGCGAGATAATGGTGTACATCAGGTGCTAAAAGCTAGATCAAGTCATAAAACTCGTCATCGATTGGCCCCTCAACAGGCCGTAGGGGCCTTGTTTATATAGCACAGAGCAAACCGACCTACCGAGGGAATATCGGGCCGGGCTAACTACGAGATCGTAACGAACTCAACATGCCAAATATACCCCGAGGCAGATAAGGCATACTCCTAGTCTTGGGGATCACGACTCCTAATCCAATCCGAAAAACCAACGTCCGGGTCTTCACGTAGCCGTGCAGGACTCTTGTTCAAGACGGACTCAAACACGATTCCTTGGCTGTTACGCATCACGCCAGCCAGGAAGCTGTTCGGCAAGATGCATATGGGCCAGATAGAACCTTCCAGGGAGCTGGGCCCTGGTAGGCTGTTTGATTGGGCCGTCAGGGAGTGGGCTATGGCAATGGGCCGTAATTTTATCCCCGACAGGTTTCGTGTAGTTTTGCACTGGGTAATGAGCAAGGCGGACGTGTTGGGCAGTTGGCTTGCCGAGTGAGGTCTTACTCCGTAGGCTAAGGTTCAAAGCCCCGCTCCAGTGCCTGCGATGCCATTTTAAGGTCATTTTCCATGCAATCAGTCGTCTCCGTCGGATACTGACCTGTGGCCACCAGACAACGTCTGCTGGACCCACTATTCGTTGAGCACCAAACCCTACGAGCGGAGCAGGCCGAACAACGTCCGAAGGAACCCCTGGTGCAAACTAGGACTCCATCGAACTCTATCCGACGACCACTGAAAAAGTCTTCGGACAGCGACCAAAGACCAGACAAAGTCCAATGCCCACCGGACCCATCCGGAGGAACCCCTTCATTGGGAAAAAAAACACAGCACAACCTACCAAACTCAGCCAACGACGTCCGGACAACGCGCCACGAGCGCGTGAACGTTGCTATTATGGCACCCCCTCCATTTTTGTGTTAAAGGTAATTTAAACATGACTTACATTTTTTTCATGTTTGCACTAAATTTTAAATAAAACAAATGATGCGTACCCAAAAGTAAAAAAAGGCATAAAAAAAGAGAACGGACTGCATGCAACAAATGACGGTGCTATAATTTGCCATAACTAGCCGGGATACTAATGTAGGCAATTAAACAAAAGAAAGCTAATTACGGGATTGACTAATAATGTACCGTGGTATAATGCCTAGAAGATGCGTACATGCTAGAGCATACTAAAACATCTATGTCGCAAATGTCTTTGGATTAAAGGAGTGATGCCGGCATCCACTACAATCTCGGTGGCTAATAAAATCGCAACGAGCATGGAGAATGGAGGCTGAGCACCATCCTGCTTGGGTCTCAGAAATCATTCTTTCAGAGTGGCAAAGATCAATCATGCAGAATTAGCAAGAGTCTTCTACTGCTGTACAATTTGACCACTTCTCATCTTCTTTACACCAACCGAACGGAAGCATCAACTCCCCCACACAAGCATATATCTGTATGTACAGAGGAGTGGTGAAGGGAGGCACTGAGGGAGAAGCTTCAGCTCCAGATCAGTGCTCGCTCCCAGGGGGCGACATCCATTGCGGAAAAAAACTGGTAGATGCGCCATGCCATGCCACACCACAGATTCAGCACTCAACTCAACTCACTTTTATACAGTTTTGTTTGGGGTTAAGTCAAGGCGATTTCGTTCCGAGATTACAAGCTCCCCGCCATTTGCTGCTCCCCGGCTGGCGACGCCCTCTCGCCATCCTCCTCTTCGTTGTCGAGGGGATCCCCGCTGGCAGCTCCATCTTGCAGAGGCATATGGATGCATATGCCGTTGATCGGAAATGGTTCCTGGGTTCCATTCAAGATTATTCATGCTATTAGTACAACACCAAATGGATGCACTTCACCTCACGAGTAATCTCCCTGCCAGGAACGGCTAAACATCTCGGTGCTGGATATCAACACATCGCTAAGCAAGGTCACCGACAGGAAGTGAAATTATACATAAAGCACTGGAAAGAATGGCATGCGATTGTAAACAACTCATTTCAGGCACGACTCTCAGCCGGAAGTAACATTTCAACAAGTTCTGCGCAGTGAGTGTCCTTTTCCAACATTAAAAAAAAAACAAACTCGTCTACTTCCTAAGGGGCAACAGTGAAGCTGTGCATGCAATGATGTGGCTAGACATGCCAATGTTAAATGATCATAAGTACCACATTAGAGCTAAACAAATGCAAGAGGAATATATTGTTGATTGTGTTAATATTCTAAACAAGTGTTGTTCACCTGATTTCCAGCCTCTGGTCCATTAGAATGGAAAAGAATGGGGCGGCATCTCTTGTCCTCATTCATCAAACTTGAATTCTGAAAATGTGAAATAAGCGCACTTCTTCCCTGGATCCTAGCATATGCCAGATAGGCTACTTTCTCACTGTTGAACTTCTCCCATTTTTTCCCATTAAACGCCTGCAAAATAAAAGGTACAGATCTTTCAAGATGTTTAGGGTAAATCTCACAGTAATGCACAATGCTGTCTAATGTTGTCTGCAGCACACTAAGGATCAAAATATGCACTCTTGACGATAGCAAGAACTGAACGGTGTAGCATGCAAGGGCAGATAAAGAAAACGCACCTGGTAAAATGATACAATGTGCACAGGAGACATCATGTTAATGAACGCATAACCAACATTGCACTTGTTCTGCATGGGTAAAAAACAATTTAAATTGTGCTCGACATCAATTAATCCTTGAAAAAGAATGGTAGGAAACAAATAAATCTAGTACCTTGAAGTCAATTGGCAGGTAGAAGAAATCGTATGTTCCTTTGTGAAGCTCATCAATCGCAGCCAAAAGCATCTTAGATGTGTACCTACCAAAATCATGAAAAACTGAATAAGGACAACTAGATAGCAAACAAGATTACAAAAGAAGAAACAGCATGAAAGCTGCATAAGATTACAAAAGAAGAAACAACATGAAAGCTGCATACTTGTTTGGAATATTTTTAATCATCAATGTTGTCCGAGAATCATCGCCTTTGCGAATCTTCTCCAAATCAAGCTGATACTGCTTCTTGCTATCAGCTTGAAATGAACTACTGTCCACTCGGCGGCTACGACCACGTTCGATAGAGCCATCAAGTCCGAAAGAACCAAGCCCTTGATATGTGGGATTCCCAAAGAATGCTTGTCCCAGTCTTGGTGAGAGTATTGGTCTAAAGTTAGCAGAACTATTATCTGATAGGCTTCCGCTCAAAGCAGAAACAGAATTTATAGGAGCACGGGCAGCCATGTTCATCATGAGGCTTCCCCCGTTCCGGCCAGTACCAATATTTCCAATGCTCCCAAACCTGGCTTGATTCATGATTGATGTCTCTGGAGATTCAGGCAAAAAGCCAAAGTGGCTCTCAAGTGGAGCACCTGAAGGGGCGGACCCAACATGATGCTGATGGTGCTGATCTGAAGACCCAAACAATGAAGCCGGACGACTGCCATACAAGAAGCTCTGCCCCTGAGGGCGGTTATTAGACGACATTCCATGGCCCATTGCTGGTGGACGCCATATCGAGGTTTGAGAATGTTCCGGGTAAGGCTTTGGACTACCCCATAAAAATTCAGGCCCTGTCAGAGTCCCTGGACTTGAACTCATATGTTCACTTTTGTGATCTTGGTACGAATGGGAATGTTGAAATGGAGCCCCAAAAGACTGGTTGCTGTTTGAGAATACTTGATCATATTTAGACCAGTTGCTATCCTTGCCTATCGGTGCAATCTTCAAAGCATTTGACATCAGGGAAGGTGGCATTCCAATAGGGCTCAATCCATTCCCAGTTGGTGACTTATTGAATGCCTGCGACAGATTATTATCGGTTGGACTACCGTATTGAGCCCATGTCCCTGCCAGGAGATGATGTTATGTTGCTTAGTTATGAACAAATGATTGGCGAAAAAAATGAGGGTAGGATAACAAAACACAAACTACTTCTAGTACAATTACCTGGAGGAGAGTTAGCAATAGGTGAACCAACATGGGGATGCCTGTAGTTTCTGGGTTCATCTTGGTCAAGCTCATTTCCAAGCTGATGCATCATGCTAAATAAAAAGAAAACGGGAGAATGAATCAGATCAGTGCCAGTGGATTGCATGAGAAACACTCTAACGATGCTAATTGGCCGTGAAAAACAATTAACTACAGAAAACGCCAACGGGAGACAGAGAAATAAAAATGTATGCTGACCAAAACTCAACAAACATCTCTAGAGGAGCGAAGTACATATATCTAGAGGAGCAAAGTACATATATACGGCTTAAATAATATATCGTTGAGAAATATATGAACTGCCCATCTAGATGAAAAACATGGCAATATGGCATGCCAAAACTATATCATGACGCTAACACGGATGTAAGGAACATGTCGAATGCTGCAAATTAATGACGCCCGTCAAACAATAAAATTTGATACAGGAAAATACTGGAGTATAGCGGATAAAGTCAACCTAGCTGCAACATCTACAAGTTTTTCACGTTTGTAAAGGTGAGATATTAAGCATACAAATAACAATCTGAATGCATAGGCAGACAAACAGATTAAGAAAGAAACCAACTCATAGTCATACTTTCTGCGTGTTCCACCAGGACGGCTTGGTTCCAGCTTGATGCGTTTTCCAGCAATCTCACGCTTATTCAGTGTCCGAAGAGCAGCTTCTGCTGCTCTTACATCATAGTACTCAATAAACTTGTGATGTTTTTTATTTGGTGTCTCTCTTATCTGCAAAGTACAAAGCAAACATCATCAGCTTGAACACCCTATTACTCATAAAAGAAAGATCTATGTAGCTGCAATGTTCAAACAAAAATAGGGTATAGGGGAAACGAAACATGGAAGTAACGTCCTAACCTCCTTTACTTCCCCGCATACCCCAAAAAATTGGCGAACCTCTTCATTAGAAACTGATGGGTCTAAGTTAAAAACAACAAGAGTTCCCTGGTTTAAATCTTTGTCCGATGGATTCTCCTGCAAAGTCAGCATGATAATCATTTCAAGGAGAACAGCATGGGCAAGGGACTAAAGGTACAAATGAGAAACATGAAAAACCTTTGGGATGGAAAAATGGATGTCCAGCTTTCTCCTCCTTAGAGGCTTGTTCTGCAATGACCGCATCGCACCCCGTGCAGCTCGAATATCAAAATAAGATATCATTACGAAACCCCTGTGCTTTGTAGCAGTGTAAAGGGTTCGGATATCACCATATTGCTGAAACGGCAATAATAGAAACTATCAAGACCAACTGAGGTACAATCAAAATCAAAGACATGGAAATAAAAATGGTGCGATTATGATTAAACAACATAGCAGGTGAAGGTGTCAAGATCATCAAATTCCTACATACAGTTCTTTAGTTACCAGTTACACCTGCTGTTAGGTAAAACTAACAAAACATACTGGGCTGTAATTAGAAACAGATAATTGTAACAACCACCACAATTATTACCTCAAACAGAGTGCGCAGCTCAGAATCCTCAACATTGCTATTAATGTTCCTCACAAACAGCGTTCTGGAAGGATGCTCCCCATATGGGTGCTCCCCGGCCACAGTCGTGGAACTGTTTGACAGACCAAAATGGTTGATTCCATTGCTTCTAACCCCATCAACTATGCTCGTATTCCCCAACGCAGCTGTGACACCATCCACAGGGTCAGAATCTAGCTCCATGCCCCCTCCATTGCCAAATACATCAAATTCATCAGAATCCTCCACAGGGTTTGCCTGCCCTGCCTGCACAACTGGCTCAATGTCATTTGTGATCCCCGCAAAAAGCTCATCCTCATTAGGCAATAAGTCATCGATTTGCCGGAGATCAAAGTCAAACTTGTAGTCCTTCCCATCAAGGTCATCATGTCCAGAATCAGGAAAAATCACTGAAAGAAAGGAGAAATGAACTATCAAGAATATAAAAGTTTAAATTTGCGAGATCTTTTACACACTCAATTTTTGGGAAAGTAATAATATGATATATAGATATATGGATGGTAAGGAAGTTTAGTAATATGGGAAAATAATAATATCGTATATAGATATATGGATGGTAAGGAAGTTTAGTAATGAAAAATGTTCCATAAAAACTTGAAATTGCAAGTAGCTTAGTGATGAGAGCGTCTTCATGTATATTGCAGGTCTTAGGTTCGATTCGTACCGCTCCCCTTTTTTTCCTTCTTTTTTTCACCTTAACTTGCTGCATTTTGTTTTTCTTTTTTTCACAACAGATCCAGTTCTTAGCTTATACTCCGTACCAATTATTAGTCGGAGCTCATAGAAAATAAAAAAACCTATTTTAAAAGTAAAAAGATTATTTGTACTACAAATAGTTTCATTTAATGTCTAGATAAATTTATAAGTTTTAGAAAAATTACGGAAAAATCTCACTAAATCTATAGAAAAATGGGTACTTAGGCAATAAAAATCGGTTTTTGAAAGAAATGAATGAAGCATATTTTAAAAAAAATCTATTGCAAATATTTTATTTAATATAGACATAATTTTAAGGATCTTAGAAAAATTTAAGAAATTTATCACTAATTATATTAAAGAATGAGATACTCATGTTTTAATTTTTAAACTAAAATATGCTCAAAATTGCGATGTTTCTTAAGAGTGCACGCTCTATAACTGGCTTAACACTCGGGCACCCCCTCAAGTTGAATCCTGGATCCGCCACTGCAAATGGGGGTGGCCATATATTTGGCAATTGGATTCTTGCCACTTTTATTTTAAATTTCCCCTCCTCCCCTCTATTTCGATTGGTTCCTAGCATCAACTATCACATCTCTCTCCACTCATTAAGCAACTCTCTGGCACGACACACTGGGCAAAAGAAATGGGCAAATCAGGTGTTGGGGCAGTAGTACTAATTCTGACATGCAGAGACTAGAGGGTATTAGCACGTGCTCACAAATGTAGTACGGGTAATTCAAGTGCATTGAGAATATGGAAAATGGCCTACATTTTTCATGCGGAAGAACCGGCAGTGAGGCCGAGAAGAGGCTTGTGTCACCCAGGCCACTGTGTGAATTCAGGGGCTGCGGCAGAGGTACTCTCCATGGGTTGCCGATCTGCCGCGGCTTCATGGCAGCAGGAGGGACAGAAAAGCCTAACACATACACAGCACAATAGGTTTATATAGACAGACATTCAGATATATGATTGCAGAGATGTAGGAAAAGAGTGGTACCTGGTGGTGGGTTGAGAGGTTCAGGTGATCGGTCCATTTTACAGCATCTGCCTGCAACATGGAACAAACAAGTGGAGATGATTTTAGCATTAGGGTTTAGTTTCCCGCACCCGCGGCTAATGGGAAAGGTCGAGTTTTTTTTTCTTCCAAGCCGCGCCATGGATGAAACAAGCTCGGCGAAGTGGTTTGAATGGCAATCACAATCAAGTCGCAAGTGGAGTGTTGGATGCAGGTTTCGTGGGGGATGAGAAAAGAAGCAAATTTGATCCAAACAAAAAACGTAATGGAAAAGCAAGCAGGTTTGACTCCGGAGAGAGCGGAGCGGAGTGGAAAAGTGTGGCAAGGAATCCATAAGCGGATATGATGGGTGAATCTGCAACCCGTCGCGGTGAAGGAATTGGGCGAAGGACACGATGGGAAAAAAAAAAAAAAGAATCACTGGTAAATAAAGCATGCATACGAAGAACTGAGAGTAGTGATAAACTGAAGTGGAATCGATTCGATCACACGCGCGCATGGGCAAAACCCCAGCAAGCAAGAAGAGAATTAACGAGAGAAGAAGCAGGGGGGCGTTGAGGGGGAGGGGGAAACCCTAACCGATTCGCTTCGCCGCGCCCGCGATGTGGTGGGGAACCAAGCCAATCCAAACCAAACCAAGAAGAAGATGAAGGGGGGAAACAAAGAGAGCCAAATCCTGTGTCTCTCTCTCCCCTCTCGGTTTTATATAGAGATACGATACGACGATTCGTTCGGGTTTTCGTGGAGACGGGGGCGATGACGATGAGATGAACTCGCCAATTTCCGATTTATTTTTTACGACGGGAATTATCCATGAAATAAAACAAAATTAAAAAAAACAAAGTCCAAGTGGAAAGCGACGGCTATGATGATTGGGGGGTGGGGCCCAGAGCGTGAGCAGTCCATCTGTCAGTGAGGAGGGAGGGGAGAAAGGCTGAGCCGCGGATGGCGGTGGGCCCGGTGCGTCAGTGGGGGCCGGGACTCGGGAGGGATAGGGTGGATTGGAACGCCGCCTGGCGTCCGGCCCCCTGCTTCCTTCTCCTTTCCTTTCCTTGTCCTTGTCTCTCCTCCTCTTCTTCTCCTGCTGCTCATCATCTCCGCTTAACCAAACCAAACCCCTGCTTTCAATTTTGCATTGCGCAAAAAAAAAAAGGCCATGGAGCAATAAAAGAGCTGCTTTCATCATGTGGCTGTCATAAAAGATAGTAGGATGATAATAGTAGTAGTAATTACATTACATTAATACAAGCTGCTGATTGCTGTGCTTCGCTGGTTGACCGGATCCAATCCTCTCTTTGACACGTAACTACAACCGGGAGGAATGGCTAAGGAAGCCGTGTCAACTCTGACTGCATGTTAGCTAGCATATACTTGAGTTGGGGGATTGCTGTTCCGTCCGCAGCATCTACGACGGGTGGAGCACAAGATTCCCCGGACAATTCACTATATGACGATCTCCCTTGCTGACATGATGCCATGATCATGATCATGATCATGCCCTGGCCAAGCCCCCTTATAAATTATGGCAAAAAAGTTTTTTTTTTGGGGGGAGAGAGAGAGATGGCACTCACCATCATACATACAGTACATTCCAATTACCAATCAGCAGATAAATCACCCAACAACACACATGACATTGACACATGGACCGGACCACCCTCTGCTCAGCTGAACAGTGCACTGCCCCTTGCCCCCGCTGAAAAGCTTCGCAAGCCGACACCACCAGGAGAAGGTGCATTGCTTGCGATTCTTTCCCCTCAAAAAAGAAAAAGGGAGGGAGACAAGCTCAGGGCTCAAGCAGCTGCTGTGCAAATGTGCATGATCAAACTGTACCTGTCATGCTTGATTCTTGATCGGTGTTAGTATGCACAAGACAAGTTTTTATTGTTTCTACAGTTTGCCTTGCAGAGCGCATTGCTCTGCTTATTACTACTTGCAGGTGCAGGATTTACACAAGCAAGGTCCACTGCTGAGTGCATGGGCACTAGCCCTCGAGCGAGAAATGGGAGGTGAGCCCAATCCAGCAGTGGTAGTAGTCGAGGTCCCGGGTCGGGGAGTCCAGCGCCCACGGGGAAACCCGGGGGATGAGCGCCGACTCGAACATGAAGGCCAGCGTGCCGTCCAGCCTCCATGGCTCCTTGGCCTCCCGCTTGATCGCCGCCTCGTAAGTCTTGGTGTCCGGCCCGTGCGGCGTCATGCAGCTGTGCAGGCTGGCGCCACCGGGAAGAAAGCCATCCGCTTTCGCCTCGTATGCCCCGTGGATCAGCCCCATGAACTCGCTCATGCAGTTGCGGTGGTAATACGGTGGCCGGAACGTGTCCTCCGCAACCAGCCACCGAGGTGGGAAGATCACGAAATCCAGCAACGCGACGCCGGGCTTGTCTGTGGGCGCAGTCAGCACTGCAAGAACCGGCCAAGGAGCAAAGATTGAGAGGTTGGTACCACGCTATGCACAAGTGAAGAGCAATCCAGTCACCTGTGTTTATGGATGGGTCACCATGGTCAAACAGGACGGTGTTAAATGGGCAGAACTTACTCAGATCATACTGAAACACAACAAAAGAGGATCACACCATCAGGCTGAGCATCTCCAACTGTACTAAATTAACAGCGCTGCTCAAATTAAAACGGCTGGTTACCTTGAAAGGGACATAATTTCCATGCCACGCAACCACGTTGAACGGGGAGAAATCCTGCGTGGCTGTGAATAGCTCGCCGCCATACTTCTGCACTATGGTGTATCCAGGGCGGTGTTCTTGCTCAAACCATGCTGTGGGGGAAAGGAAATCCCTTGCCGAGGCCAAACCATTGGCACCTGAAAACAAAACCGATAACAATATAATTAAATAGCCTTCTCTCCATTCTAAGTTTCTCGCTATCAGAAAAATAAAATTAAGAACTATTACCGATTGGGCCAAGATCAGGGAGCTGAAAATGGGTGCCGAAAATCTCAGAAACGTAGCCTCGTGATGGGCCATCAGGCAAGTCAACAGCAAAGCGGAAACCTTGAGGAATGACCACAATCTCACCAGGTGAGACTAGCAGCTTCCCGCATTCAGTTGTGATCAACAACTCTGGGCTTGATAGCAAAACCATGCAAGATAATGAGGATCCCGTGGAAGGTGGGCATAATTGAATATGAATTACAGCGAGTTTGTATGTATGTCAATAACTTTTTCCCATTTTTATAAAGTATGCCAACTACTACACACTCAAAAAAGTGGCGCAAGTGGAACACCGAAAAGGATACAGATTATACACAATATATCGTACAGCAACCAACAAAAACATGTGATCCTTACTCTAGTAGTGGTTGGTAGTGATGACCAAAAAAAAATGTTGAAGCTGATACAATTCCAATGTAAACTATTACTGCTTCCTCCATTAACAAATAATTGCCGTCTGAGATATGTAAAAGTGAAAGTTTCAAAACCTAATTAAATTGTGCATACAAAAATTATATGTGTAGATTCATCTTAATCGATGGTATTATAACTTCAATAGTTTTAAAATATAAATTATAATACAAATTTGCATTTTGGAGAGTTGGAGGCCCTGCAGAGTCAAATAGAGACACAACGGCACAAGTGAGACCAGGTGTTCCCTGTGTGGATGTGTTTTGCAAGATACTCCCTCCGTTTTTGACACGTTTCTTAACTATTCGTCTCATCCAAAAATTTAGCGCAAATATGCAAAAAATAATAATCATGCTTAATATAACTTTATTGATAAAACAAATCACAAAAAAAAATGATATTTACATAATTTTTTTGAATAAGTTCAGGTCAAAGGCGTGAACGGAGGGAGTAATTTGTGTTATAATTATGATGATGAGATAAGAAGGATTTGGGGCATGGAGGTGAACGGAATAGAATAGAACATACTTCCTTGCTGGGGAACAATGAGGAAATCACCATCAGCATTGCAGAAGGCGCAGCCATCCATTGACTTGTTGGCGGCGTACCTAGATGGAGAAGATGCGTGAGCAGGGGGAGGCGATTGAATTAACCGGGCGTAGGGGAGGAGAGAGGATGGAGGCGTACATGTGGATGGCGTATCCGTGGCGCAGGAAGGAGCTGCCGGCGCCGCAGACGGTGTAGAGGGCGTCGACGAAGTCGAGGTGCGGCGGGGCGTGGGGCAGGTCGGCGGGCCGCCAGCGCAGCTGGGTGGGCGTGGCGACGGTGGTGGCGCGGTCGAAGTCTCCGATGAGGCGGCGGTTGGGGGGGTCGCGGGGGCGGAAGGGGTCGTGGGTCACGGACGGCTTGATACGGTACAACCAGCTGCCCATGGCATCATGGATGAGGAGGGCGAGCGCAAGGGAAGCGAAGGAAGAGGGAGGAAGAGGGAGGGGGGCGTACGTGCGGAGGTTGCGGGCGCGCGGGGTGGTGAAGGATGTGCCGGACAGCTGCTCGGCGTAGAGGCCCAGCGGGCAGAGCAGCGGGCTGTTCTGCGCGCGGGGGAGCGACCCCGCCACCGCCTCCGACGAGAAGGTGTTGCCCAGCCCCGACAGGTACATCAACCCGCCGCCGCCGCCGCCTGCTTCCTCCGCCGCCGCCGCCATGGCCATGGCGAATTGGCGATCCCACACCCACAGTGGTCGAGTTGAAGACGGGAGCCCCTCTCCTTGGGTTGCTTGCGTGTTTTTAACCAAATTGGCTCCGGGACGCTCAAAAAACGTGGCTTTTGCCACAGGCCACTAAAAAAAAGTGTCTTTGTTGAAAGATACTATAAATCCATAGCATTTAGCTGTAGAACATCACACCTATTATTATATTCAATTTTAATAGGAAGCTACGGAAAATGACTATCCTACCCCTGCCTCTCCTTTGCCTGGACTTCATTCCAATCGTTCCTGTCGCCCACGACCACGAGAAACACGAGTGAGCGTAAAGCATGGCGGCTTCTTCCTCGGCGGCGCCGCCTCCCAAGACCTCTCTCCGCATGGCGCCATCCTCCGCGACCTCTCTCCAAGGCCTTGCAGTGGTGGGCGGCGACACATGCTTCATCTGCGTGGCGCCGTTGACAAGGCGGCTGGCTTCAATGAAATGCTTCCCTTTACTAGCAACGAGATGGAGCCTCCACGATTCTTCAATGAGATTTTCCCGAGAGCACGCCGATCATCATGGGTTCTGACGGGTAACTAATTCTGCCATTTTCTTTTAGGGTAGGGTTAGTGCTAACTTTAGGCTTGATTTTATGAAGTAAATCGTATTGTGTGTTCATTCTGCTCCTATTTGTGCCTGCATGTGTAGGATGGATCCCAATTGGCCCCACTGAGCTTCTTTGTGCGTTTAGGTGCTTATGTGAAATTTACTGATGATGGCGGCCGTGAGTATTGTGAGGCATGCGACGTTCCTAAGATTTTAGACAGAGATAGCACAAATTGGAATGATTTGCTAGTTGACATTGGTACAGAAATTAAGCTAGGCTCTAAACACAAGCTGCGTGTCACCTATTGGGATAATATGAGTCGTAGCTATGGAGAGATTACTTCTGACCAGAAATTGCTTCATGCAATTGACATGTATTGGGAGATAAGAAGGCTCTCAGTGTAAGTGTGTGTTATGAAAAAGGATGATTTAGAATTAATGCATGAAATTGGGTGGCAGCAGAGCATGCCTTGTGTGTTGCAGGGAAGCACTGATGTTCTAACCAACCAAATTACATCATCCCTTGTAGAGCCTTCGGTTCCGAATAGTACTGAAGTGCCTTGGGTGGATGATGATGTAGGGTATGTTGGTTTGGATGATGAGGATCCAATTTCTGACTCATCCGATTCTGAACACGAGGGTGATGTAGAGTGTGTTGGTTTGGAGGATGAATTAATTGTGGAGGATGCATGGGGTAGTGAGACAATTGTCCATGTAACTGACTTAGAGAACCCGACAATAGGAGTTGGTAAAACTTTTGAGGATGGTGATACTTTTAAAAAGGCTATTAGGCAATATGCAATAGAAGGTGAATATGAAATTGCAGCCGCCTATTCTGAGTCAGCAAGGTATAGAGATTATTGCAAAGGTGAAAGTTGCCAGTGGCGGATACATGCTTCACAATTGCAGGATGGGAGGACTTGGAAGGTACTGATTTTTTTGTACAATTTGCATTCTTTTTTTTACTGATATTTTTGTACAATTTGCATCAATTTTTTTATGTGTAGATAAAGAAGATACCTCATGCACACACTTGTCAAGGCACTGGAAAAGTTGAGAAGAACTGCATGGCAACAAATCATTGGGTCAAGGACAGGGTTCTTGATTGGCTTGCAAAGGACCCTAAAATTGGGGCTAAAGCATTGGAGAAAAGGCTAGAAGAACAATATCACCTGCAATTGTCATATTGGGTAGTATGGGATGGAAGAAATATGGCTTTGGAACAACTCAAAGGGAAGTGGGATGATAGCTTTGAGCATGTTTTCAGTTTCAAGGCTAAGGTGGAGAAGACCAATCCTGGAAGTTTGGTGGACATTGAATTTGAGCAAGTTGGGAAGAAGATGAGATTTACCAGGATGTTTATTGCCCTGAAAGCCTGTGTGGATGGTTTTCTGAATGGTTGCAAGCCTTTCCTTGGTGTGGACTCCACCCATTTGACTGGGAAATGGAAGGGTCAACTTGCATCTACGACTGCTATTGATGGGAACAATTGGATGTTTCCAGTGTCAAATGGTGTGTTTGGATCAGAGACAACTGAAAATTGGTCTTGGTTTTTCAGCAGACTTCATCAAGCTATTGGATCACCTCCAGGCCTAGTGATCTCAACAGATGCAGGTAAAGGAATTGATTCTGCTGTTACTCAAGTCTTTAAAAATGGGGTTGAGCATAGAGAGTGCATGAGGCACTTAGTCGCAAACTTCCAAAAGCGATTTCGAGGTGAGGTCTCCGAGAAGCACTTGTTTCCTGCATGTAGAGCTTATCAAAGACACAGGTTTGAAGAGCACTACAATCTGATGTATGAAGCCTGTCCTGAAGCCATGAAGTGGATACAGGATAACCATAAGCACCTCTGGACAAGGCACTTGTTCTCCGAAGCAAGCAAATGTGACTATGTAACAAATAACATAGCTGACATTCAACAGCTGGATTAGGCATGAAAAATCCCTGCATATAGTTGATCTTATGGATAGGATAAGACAGTTATGCATGGAAAAAATGTTGTTGAGAAGAAAAATTGCTAGGAAGCTTGAAGGCAAGATACTGCCTAACATCATGAAAGACCTCAATGCAAGGAGCAGAGGGCTGAAATATATGTGGACGTATTCACACAAAGATGGTGGTACCGATGCTGAAATGTTAGGTGAAGTCGAAGGTGTTACAAGAGATCTAGTTCATTGGAGGCATACTGTTGATCTTCAGGAGAGGACGTGCACATGTAGGCGCTGGCAAGTTACCGGTCTACCATGCACACATGCCCTGTGTATTATCACCTCAATTCGAGGTTATAATATCGAAGACTATGTTCATGAATACTACTCTGTGGCAAAGTTCAAGAAAGCCTATGAAAAGTCTGTGAAGCCAATGACAGATAAGAAACAGTGGCCTCAAGTGCACCCTGGGTTCAAGTTGTGGCCTCCAATTCTGAAAAGGGCATTTGGGAGACCAAGGAGAGAAGGTTTAAATCAAGTGCGAAGGGGCACTAGAAAGAAAACCACAAGATGCAAAAGGTGCAAACAGCTTGGACATATGGCGAAAACATGCAATGAATATGTTTATGATTCTGATGCACCACCACCTGCCCCTCCAAAGCCAAAGAGAAAGAGAGGCAAGAAAAATGTCACAATGGTGCCATCCAAAGGGTACTTGATCCACCACAAGAACAACCATCATTTGCTGAACCATTGTAAGCTTTCAACTCAAACTTTATGAATTTTCACCAAAATTGCACACATATTACATAGCAGACCACTAACTTGCATATCAAAACGACTTACAGTGCTACACCACCTAGAGCTATCACTTTTGTTTCTACACCAAGCCCTGTGACAAGAAGGTACAACTGCAATTTGCAAAATTTTGAAATCTTGTCTTCCTTCTTACTACTATTTCACATTCTACTTTCTCCATGCAGTATGTCAAGGAGGTTGCTGGACCAAGAGCCATCTACACCAACTATAGCTATCAAACCTATGCAAACACCT
This sequence comes from Raddia guianensis, assembly GCA_036346415.1. Taxonomy (NCBI): domain Eukaryota; kingdom Viridiplantae; phylum Streptophyta; class Magnoliopsida; order Poales; family Poaceae; genus Raddia; species Raddia guianensis. The sequence goes on along the minus strand of CM070539.1, from coordinate 48,561,136 downwards.
AGCCCTATGACAAGAGGGTATAACTCCTCCAACCTTTATATCTTCCTGATTGTTATCTTTATTTAGTTGACATGCTTCTATATCCATTTACAACCGCAAGAGGATGTTGGAACTTGAAGGCTCTATAGAGCACATTGCATGTGTGACTCTATCTCCGATTCTTTGTCAATGAGAAGAGAAAGGCAAAGAAGTTGAAGGTAGTTAGGTCCAAGAAAACATAGGCTATGCAAAGGTGTCATATTCTTCAATTATGACCTTATTATGTGTGGATCGGTGGCATACTTGATAGCCACTTGTGGCTGAAAACCATCATTTTATTTTTTTGGACTGCTACTTTCTTTTGAACCATGTTATGTAGCCAAATGTGGCTCAACCTGCTATTTGTAATTATGGAATGGTGCTTAAATGATGCTGAAACGTTGCTGAAATGCTGCTGAAAATGGTGTTTAAATGCTCCTGAAATGTTGCTGAAAATGATGTTCAAATGTTGCTGAAAATGGTGTTTAAATGTCTTTGAAATGTTCGTTTGAAGGCGGGGGTATACTTGTCCATAAATTATGTTTACTTACCTGTTGGAGTAGAAAATATTATTATAAGAGCTATAGTGTCCAGCAGCAAATTATCATTGAATTGTAATATCTTTTGGCAAAGTCATCTTTTTTTAGTGGCCTGTGGCAAAGGCCACGTTTTTTAAGTGTCCCAGAGCCAATTTTGCCGATTAATTGCTTTGGCTTGCCTCTGGGCTGTAGGCTGTGACTTATCCTGCTTGTCCCAAATCAGCCATCCCAATCCCTTGCCAAGGCCTTGTTTTTTGGGCTTAACAGCCTAACAACTTAATGAAAAGACATATGTTTTGAGTTTTTTGAGTCCGTTTTTTCGCTGCTTTGAAGGTGGATCCTAACTCTTTAAAAGGCAAGTCAAACGAAATGGGTCCGAATTTCGAGACTACCTCAAAAGCTCTCAAAATTCAGTCATTTTCGGTCGTTCAACTGTTCAGCCGTTCAGATCAACTCAAAAAAAAGGACCTAAGCCATATTTTAAAGTTTAGTCGTGCCACCGGTACTGGGAGCATCTATAGCAGGTTCACTGGACCGTTCTCTAAAATACTATTGTGGACAATCTCAGCCTCTATATCCATCCAGCATAGTCTCTATCTCAGTCTCTACTCTCTAGAGAATCTCTATATCTGTTTTGGGATAGAGGCTCGTCGGAGATGATGAAAATATAGGAAATAAATAGTGATTTAGAGAAAAGATATAGAGAACGAAGTATAGAGATCCTGCTGGCAATGCTCTTAGGTAGATGTTTGGTTCCTTACGTTAGTCACGCCACAAAATGTTAGGCGCGGTCAGCGCACTCGCCACACCAGTTTTCACTAAATGTGTGGCGGCAAAAAAAATCACCACAATCCGCTAACTTGGCCCCGCACCCTCCCCCTTCTCAGTCCAAACTCGCAGCATCACCAGAAAACCTCAATGGTTTAGGGTTTGACCTCCACTGGTGTAACATCCCCAAAATTTTCAAATTTTGCATAAATCTTTTTCCGCAAAAATCATTGTTCAACTCCCCCAAGCTACTCTACATTTTCTAGCTTTTCCAAATATATTTCCTATTTTATCCCATCAAGAAAATGCTTTCTCCTACTTTTCTAGAGAAAATATCTCATAAAATATCACAGTTTAACCCATATTAGGATTCCCCTCATTTTCTATATTTTTGAAGCCCAAGAACATATTTTTCTGAGCTTTCTACAATTTTATACAAATTATTTAAGCATTTATCAATTCCCTGTAATTTAATTATCCATTTAAATCCCACCCTTCCTTTCTCGGAAATCCGGCCAAAGTACGCTTTCCTTTTCAGGGATTACGCCTGGGGCGTCACCCCTTCTCACCATTCCCGCTGCAAGCCTCGACCCAATTTGGCCCAAGAAGTTTTTGGCCCAAATCAGCCCACCTGAGCACTTAAGCAGTAGCTAGCGGCCCTGATCAAAACCGCTTAGATCAAATAGCCCGTAAGCAGCCACGTCATTAAAACCACGTACCCCTTCGGCTTAGTAAGATCTGACGACCCTCTTCTTGCCGGTGTATTCTACGTTGGGGTGTGCCCCCGCTTCGCTGCCAAGTGGGACCAGAGTCCAGTTAGGAAGCGGTCCGTACTTGGAAACATCGGGCCCAAACATATCAAGGTCTGGTTTCAGACAAAGTGAAGTGCAAGCCGTTTGATCAGGCCACGTGGCGGTCCGGCGCGCAGGAGGGCGACCAGGACACGTGTTGGTCCGACGCGCAGGAGGGCGACCAGACCCCAGGTGCCGGGCAACTAGGTTACGTGGCATTTGGTCTTGATACTCCGACAATAGACCAAATGAGGAAGTCTTAAAAGAAGTGCCAAGTGACAGTAGTCGATTGTCACAAGGTGGTCGAGTCATCAACGATGGCTAGATGATGGCACTTTTTAGCCATTCGACTCCACGGGTGAAATACCGGTGACGACCAGCAAAGAGCGTGGGGGAAGGGAGGAAGGAGGATGTAGTGGGGGCCAAGTGATCCCACATAATGATAGTTTGTATATTTCAAAACTTAAGAGTACAAAAGTGGATTTCCCCAAAGATATCTATAGTTGCAGATACCTCTGCGACCATCAAATTCGTACTTAGATCAACATCCCTTGGCATGGTAATTTTGCAAAACCCACTCGACTTTTAAATTCCAAGCAATTGGATCCTATTTGTTTCTCCTGTCCCCTGAGTCGCTTCGTGCCTGTGCCAAGGCCGTTCTACAGTGTTCGCCGTCGACGGCGCCGGGTGGGGGCTAGCTTGGGAGGGAGGAGGGAAAAAAGGGATCCAGAGATGTTTTTGTTGATGCTTAATTTTTCCTCAACACGTGAATTTTATGGTGTGGAGGTCTAAAAACCACCTATACCTTGAAGAATGCGTATATCCCTGTAGCATTAGTTTGGGAACCACAATCTTAGCACTGGCACGAGCCGTTTGGCTGTCAAACGGGACAGAAGTACAGATTTATTTATTAATACAGGATAATTGCTCGAAGATTAATTTTTTTTTATAATGCTCAAGGATTTGTTAGTGTATGAGAGAGAGATGGGCTCTTTCCCGCTCCTATCTTCTTCTTCTTGCTGGCTTGCTGCTGCTTCCCCCTCGTGTGCTGTGCATGGCTTCCCGCGTCGCCACCATCTCCTCAGCTTTCCCGCACCCGCACCGACCTATCCCCTCCGCCCTTCCTCCACCGCCCCCCCTCCATGCCTTCTCTGGCCCCCGCCGCCGCCACCGCCTCCGCCTCGTGTCCGCTGCGCCCGCCCCCAGCAGGCCCTCCTCCCCCGCGCCTGCCCTCACCTTCCAGCAGGCCATCCATCGCCTCCAGGTTCGCCTCCATCCCGCCCCTTCTCCTTCCCACTCATCTCTCGCCTTGCCTTCACCAACTACTGCATACAGGAGTACTGGGCCTCCGTGGGATGCGCCGTGATGCAGTGCAGCAACACCGAGGTTGGAGCAGGGACAATGAACCCCCTCACCTTCCTGAGGGTCCTAGGTCCCGAGCCATGGAACGTCGCGTAAGCCACCCCCTGCCTCTTCCTTTCTACGTGGAGTAGCTCAAAAACCTACCATTGCTAACACACTCTCCTCTCTTCAAGTTATGTTGAGCTAAGTATTAGGCCGGACGATAGCCGCTACGGCGACAATCCTAACAGGCTTCAACGCCATACTCAGTTTCAGGTTGCCCAGTTTTGTTCCTTTCACCTTCTTCTTTTACTGTCTTGCTCAAATCCTTGCTCATTTCTGCCTGCCCAATAGGTCATTCTCAAGCCCGACCCAGGAAACTCACAGGATCTCTTTATGCACAGCCTTTCAGCCTTAGGTGATTGCTAAATCCTACATAGCCTTATCTCTAACGCTGGGAGCACTATCAAACCAAGGAAGAGTAATCTCACAATGCTTTATTCCCCACCTTTTTTATATAAAAAAAATCAAAGGCCCAATGCCTACAAGTTGATGTTCTTATATATTTCTATCTATATGTTTATCTCCTTTCTTAACCAAACACATTTAGCCGGTGATTAACTTTAACTGTTTGTCTCTCAGGTATCAATGTCCGCCAACATGACATCCGTTTTGTTGAAGACAACTGGGAGAGTCCAGTAAAGTTCCTTTTCCTTTTCCTTGTTTTTTAGTGGCTACTCATTCCCTAATTGAATTAGATTATGATAAAAAGCAATACATCACATCTACTTATTCACATTAACTGCTGTTGCAACGAATTGGGTGTTTCCGTGGCACTGAAGTTATCTGCTGAAACTGAACTCTGACCTCTTTGCCTAATGGCTTCAATCTGAAACTAATAATCGAAGTTGCATTTTAGAACGATTATCTTATGACTTCAAGATTGCCAAAACCGACATAAAAAAGTCAAAACACGTTGAAATATGAATCTAATAAATCCAAGCAAAAATCTACACAAAAAATCCTTAATAGTCTCGAATGTATTAGCTTGTTGTCTTCTTGTGGATGACAGGTTCTTGGTGCCTGGGGATTGGGCTGGGAGGTTTGGATGGATGGCTTGGAAATCACACAATTTACATATTTTCAGCAGGTAGAATTGAACAACAATTCATTTGTCTGCTTAATATGCATATTTTCGATATTCTTGTTTGTATTATTGAATTGTGTGCTTTGATTAATTAACCGAAAAACTTAAGTTGGCGAGGAAAGTCAGGCAAATACATGAATTATTCAAAGATGCTCATAAGTTGCTGCTTTTCTCCTGTATGTTTTGAATTTTTTCAAGTTTTGCATTAGCTTCTTAGCTACCTCGTGCTGACTACTGTGGCATTACCTTATTTCTTTCAAACTTCTGACCTGCACTACTCCCTTCTAGTCCTTGGACTATATTTTAAACAGAACTTATTTTAAATCTTAATTACTGTAGTCAGGAAGCCTTCCATTGCTGCCTGTTTCAGTTGAGATAACATATGGACTTGAACGCATCCTCATGTCACTTCAGGTAAAGCCCAGTTATTAATTGCATACTTCCCTCTGTATGAGTCATACATGATACATGTACCATGTTTAAGAATATAACAAGAACTGGTTAGCATACATCTTGATTTTGTCGATTATAAAATCTTGCCTCCTCTACGTGCATGGCAGCTACAATGCTAACTTCTGTTGGAAGATCATTTCCATCATAATATGCTGGTCCGTATTTCCTTTGAAAGAGCTGACCTTACTTTGCTTTAGATGTTTTGACAGGGAGTAGATCATTTCAAGAACATACAGTACACTGAAGGAATTACATATGGAGAGTTATTCCTTGAAAATGAGTATGTTTTTTGTAGTCAGTTTCGAGGCTGCATCTACATTTTCTTTTTTCTCTAGCATTTTGCTATGTCTCATTCTTCATCATCTCAATTTTGCTTATACATTATGTGTAACAGCTTTGTGGACTGTTTTTGTTATCTCTGTCAAGTTTAAATGAAACGATAAAGCTTGTGCTAGAGATCTGGACCTCATTTCTGGTTTCTTGATGCAGGAAGGAGATGAGTGCGTATTATTTAAAGCATGCGACTGTTTACCACATTCAAAAGCACTTTGATGATTTTGAAGCAGAGGCTCACTCTTTATTATCACTTGGGCTGCCTATTCCTGCGTATGCTTGACTGATGTATATTTTTCCCTTTTTGGGGGCTACTTGCTATTAAATGTTGGCAATTGATAGTGCGGCCTTTGATTTGCAATGGATTAGGTATGATCAGGTTCTGAAGGCCTCTCATGCTTTTAATATTTTAGATTCTAGAGGCTTCGTTGGTGTAACTGAGCGTGCAAGATATTTTGGTCGCATGCGGAGGTGTGGAACTATTTGTCTTGTACACTTATTTTCTTCATATCATTTATTGATAATTAGGAGATATTCATGCAGTCGTGTTGACTTGCATTTTACCATCCATCATTTCTGTTTAATGTTTATTTAGTGTTGTCCTTTCTTCTAGCTTTTGCACTGAAGTCAAATTGAATCCTAATCCTTCTGATTGTTTTGAGTAGTCTTGCTCGTCAATGTGCTCAGCTTTGGCTGAAAACAGGAGAGGGCCTTGGTTATCCATTGGGCACTTATCAAGAGGTTAATCTTATCTGTCCCCATGTCTCTGAAAATCCAAGTAAAAAGGTATTTCATTTACTTTACTGTGTACCATCTAGTGTGTGACTGTATTTTTTAAAAAATTCGTAACGATGTTCATTTATTATGTTGCAACCTATACGAGATCACACCATTTAATCTAGGCCTTCGGCTCTGTCAATTAGGAAGTGCTGGAGCAGCCACGAACATTTGTTCTTGAGATAGGAACAGAAGAGTTGCCACCCCATGATGTGGCCAAAGCAACTCAACAGGTAAAACCAGACTTCCTCCTGCATCTTATGAAACCAATGCTAATTTATTAAAGGAAAAATCAATCCTAGCATTGGTTTACCATGCCTTCCATTACATTGTGAGGACACTTATTGAACAAATTTGAGTTTTACATAATATATTGACTTTACTTTAAGGTGGAATGACATAAATTTGTTTTTTCTTTGGTTTTTTCTAGCTTGAGAAGTCTCTGATTCAAATATTGGAGAGACGTAGGCTGAGCCATGGGAAAGTGTGCTCTTATGGAACACCACGGAGATTAGCGGTAACACCTTGGCCTTTGTTATCTTACATTTTATTTTGCAAACATCTTTCTCGTTGGATTGTTTCTGTCTGGGAAGCTTCTAAAAATTGTCGTCAGTTAATTGCCAATGATCTTTGTGCAAACTGCAAGCATTGTCTTCATGAGTAAAGAACCTTGAACACAATTTTGATCCTTTGAGATAGAAATAAATTTAATCTTATGTCTACCAAAAAGAGCATTATGGTGAAAATTTTAAACTAAACAGTATGGTTCCTTGTCCTTTTCACAGTAGGAACTAGGAAAAATTGACATAATTAGGGACTGTATCTTTCATTATAGGGCAATACTGCCAATACATAAAAAAGTTCTTATGCATTTACAAGAGCACATTTTTTGAAAGAAGAAATATCTTGGTAGGAATCTTTGGTGATCCATAATCTCTTTGGTGATCCATAATCTCTGAAAAGGCCTTTCCTAGTTAAATCAACAATTTTTCAATATGCTCTAGTCCAGTTTGAAGATAAGAAAGCCAGCTTTGATTTGCAGATTGTTGTCGAAAAACTTAGCATGAAGCAAATGATGGAAGAGGTTGAACTACGTGGTCCACCAGTTGCCAAGGCATTTGACCAAGAAGGAAAACCCACCAAGGTCTCTATCCAGCGAGTAACTGTTTTTTCCTCTGCTATTTTGATATATTTAGTTATGTATCCTTTATACTCTGTACCATGCACCATGCAGTTCTGTTGGTAACTGAAGTAGAAAGAAGCATGGTAGTAGCATTTTTTACATTCTTTACAGAAGTTGTATTTTGACTTTAACTTTTCGAATAACTCCATTCTTATCCAGGCTGACAAAGGACTTTTTTTGGAAAAATTTCTTTAGCCACTTTAAGGCTGCTGAGGGATTTTTACAAAATATTCATCTGTGTTTTTATTCAGGCTGCAGAGGGATTTTGTCGAAAGAATAATGTCCCCATAGATTTTCTAAGTAGAAAAACTGATGGTATGCTTCACATTATTTCCCCTTTTAATATGTTGAGTTGTGCACTGCTCTCTCTATTTTTTCATCTTCATTGCTATAACATTTGTCCTTTGTTTATTGGCACCTACATCTGTCTCAAATTATTGTTTCTTCTTGCTGTTCAAATCACCTTGTGGAAAGAATTTTTTTTTTTGAACGAACGGGGCAGGCGCTCTACCATTTCATTAAGGAGAAGAGAACTGTACACTATACAAGGACCTAGCCACGGCTAGGAAAATAGAAAGAGATTACATTGGAACGACAAGGAGCCCCATGCTCCACCCCCTCACCTCCCCCAAGATTCTATCAACTAGCGCCCTAGAAGGAAGATTCTTATGCTGAAAAATGCGTCTATTCCTTTCCTTCCACAGATTCCAAATAGTGTAGACTATGAGACCATTTAGGGCCCTCTTGGTAGCTTTGTCGGCTGTTTGGAAAGAGGTTGCGATCCACCAGTCGCAGAAACTCATGTTGTTTGTCCATCTAGGCGTTTGAGGGTATTGATTGAGAACCTCATTCCAAACTCTTACAGAGTACGAACAATGAAGAGCCAAGTGATTGATGGTTTCCGGATAATTTTGGCATAAAGAATAGATGGGCTGGTGAGGCCAACCTTTTCGAGCCAGACGTCACCAGATGTATGCGCCCATGGGCGAGAGATCGTGCAAAAATTTGCATTTGTTTTCATCTGCGCTTTCCATATGGTGTCTCCAAGGACCAACCCGCATCGCCTGTAAATTGGAGTCGATAAGCCGACCTAGTGGAGAACCGACCATCCGAGCTTGGAGTCCAAATGATCTCATCACCGCATGTGTGAGCGCCACACCACGGTTGGCTCCAAAGGTGGAGGTAATCCCAAGTCGCTCCACCGTGTTGAGATGTCGCACCATGACTATCCATCTATCATTGGGAAGCAAATGCTGACGGTATAATCCTTTCCTCTTGCGATTTTGAAGAGGTGGGCGCAATGTTGCACGGTGCCGACCCCCGCAGCCGATTATCCACCAAAAGTTAGCCTTCCGCCATTCTCGACGGTGACGCGAGTGGTGCGCGAAAAAGCGCTTTGTCGTAATCATTGCAGGTAACGGAGAGCCTTCCAAGGTCTGAATGGGTCGGTCCGGTCAAGCCATAACCACCTCAAACGAAGTCTTGTACCAAATTTCGAAGATCCAGGTGCCAAGGCCACCCAACTTCTTTGGTCGGCACACGTTGACCGATTGACAAGAGAGTGCCCACCACTGGATGACTCTCTCCCGCCAGAGAAAGGCTCGACGGATTTTGTCCAACCTCTTTGAAACCCACTTGGGTATTGGGAAAGTTGACATGAAGTATGTAGGCAGAGCTGAGAGGACAGTGTTGACGAGCGTAAGCCGACCGGCCTTGGTCAAGAGGCTTCCCTTCCATCCTTGAAGTCGTTTTGCACTTTCTCGACAGGGAGAAAGTGCACCTTCTTGAGCTTACGTTGGTGAAGGGAAGCCCAAGATACGCAGGGAAGGAATCTCTCCCACCGGGAAGGACATTAAGATGTCATCTAGCTCTTCCGGTCTACAATGAATAGGGTAGGCAAGACTCTTGGCAAGATTAGTGTGGAGTCCGGACGCCTTTCCAAAGCCTTCGAGTATATTCATAGTCGCCTCAATTTCATCACAGACGGGATTTATGAGGATGGCGCGTCATCGGCGTAGAGGAAGTCCGCATGGAGACCGTCCATGAGTTGATAGCAGAAGAACATTATTTTCACGTGCTGGAAGGAAGAGCATTGGATAGGATCAATGGCCAAAATGAACAACATGGACGAGATAGGATCCCTTGTCTAACTCCTCTTGCGTGATAAAAGGGGACCCGGAGTGCCATTGAGAAGGACGGAGGAGGAGGCCGACCCTAGAAGGAGGAGATCCAATTACACGGCGTTGGCCAAAGCCCATATGTTGTAGAACCTCTAGTAGATAGCCCCAATGAATCGAGTCGAAAGCCTTGGAGAAGTCAATTTTGAGGAATATAGTTGAGGTCTTCGATGCGTTGGTGGTCTTGAATGGCGTTCGGATGTGAAGGAAGTTGTCTTGAATTGCACGACCTTTGATGAAGGCACTTTGATTTCGTGAGACTAGGCTATCTAAATGAGGGGCCAATCTGTTGGCCAAGAGTTTGGATAGAAGTTTGCTGAAGCTGTGGATTAGACTGATCGGGCGAAAGTCTGTCAGTTGCAAACCGTGTTCCTTCTTTTGCAGGAGGACGATGTTAGCTGTGTTTAGGAGATTTAACGAGGCCGAGTTTTGGTTGTAAAGGTGGTGAAAGGCATTGATGATGTCCTCTTTAATCGTGTCCCAACAAACACGATAGAATAAGCCCGTAAAGCCATTCGGGCCAGGCGCCTTATCTAGTGGGCTGGAAAGTACGACTTGCTTTATCTCTTCTTCCTCGAAAGGCAGCTCCAGGTCATCCAAGTCATGGGGTAAGTAGCCCAGTTGTTCCCAAGCCAAGGAGAGCTCACGGTTGAAGGGAGTGCCTAGGTGCTCCAGAAAGTAGCGATGACATTCCAATTCCTTATCAGAGTGGGAGCTGACTGGCCCATCGAGCGTGGCCAAGGAATGAATGAAGTTTTTTCTTCTTCGAGAATTGGCACGAATGTGAAAAAATCTCGTGTTTGCATCTCCCAACTTGATCCATTGGGCCCGTGCCCGTTGACGGATCCGTGCTTTCTCGATCACGGCGAGACCCAAGCTACGGTCTTTAAGTCGCCTATGAAGGTCTCTTTCAATAGGCGAAAGCAAACGTGTCTCGCTAACTTGATCGAAGAGGAGGATCAACTCGTGAACTATGGCGAGGAGAACCTTGGAATTTCCCACTTTGATCTTTGCCCATTTGGAGAGAGCCTTAGTAGTACGAGAGAGTTTGGTGTGAAGTTTGCGGAAGGGGTTCATGTTAGCCACTGTACGGCTCCAAGCCTCCTGGACTACCTGGTGGAAACTCTCGATTCGTGGCCAGAAGTTTTCAAAGCGAAAACATTTTGTGGGTCTATGCTCCATTACCGTCGAAAGGAGGAGAGGGGCGTGGTCTGACACCAACGACGGTAAAGCTCTCAAGTAAGTCTCGGAGAAGAGGAGCTCCCAAGCTGCAGTGCAAAAGGCACGATCTATTCTCGTGTGGGTAGGATTGACCCGCTTCGTTGCTCCAGTGAAGCGACGACCGAGAGGTGAATTTCTTTCGATTCAAGGTTGTTGATCATTGAAGCGGAAGGCAAACATAAGCGACGGGTTGAGGTTGCAATTGTTTTTGTCCGCACTTGGTAGATAAGGTTGAAATCCCCAAGATGAGCCAGGAAGAGTAGTCGGTGCATGGGTGGCAATCTCTTGAAGAAAGAGGAGTTTATTTGTTGTGGATGGGCCATAGACAAGCTGTGATGCGCCAGAGATGTTTGTCGCTTTTGACTTGATGGTTGCCGAGACACGCTTAGACGTGCTAACGATGTCGCCCAACCGAAAGTAATCTTCATGCGCTAATAGAAGGATCCTCCCTTGTTCCGAAGTGGAAGACAAGCAAAAGAGGACATGAAGGAGCGACGGTATGATCCAACCCAACTTGAGCATCCACAACATCCGCTTTTGTTTCTTGGATGCAAACCAATAAGCTCAGATGAGAGATGAGATTTGAAGAACACTTCGCCTTGCACCCGAATTGAGGCCTCGACGTTCCAGTTGAGGATATGTGAAGTCATTTGGGAGACAAAGAAGCATCGGACCCGATCGTGGATTGCTCGAAGAGGTGGCACCGAAGGTTGTCGGTTGACCAACCCCGTCGTTTGCGAGGATCATCAAGAGGAGGCCGAGAGGTCGCCAATGCAATGCGTGATCGATGGGTAGAGACTTTTCGGGAGGCGGAGAAGGTCTAGGGTGCCATCGGGCTTGGCACGGAATCGAACCACGGCTCTAGGCGCTTGGCGATGAGCTTCTTGGCCTTCTCTCATGGTAGCCTTGACATAGGTTTAGCCGCAAGACGGAGCTTTGCGTAGCAAAGAATTAAGCGTCAAGCAACGGTCATGGATGGTGCGTTGCTCTTCTGGTAAAAACTTGGAGGATAGAGGGTTTCACGGGGATGAAAAAACTTGAGACGCCAAAGCAAGGCGGCGAAAACGAGGGTGGGGAGGCTGCCGTCAGGTTTGGGGCTTCCGAGCCACCTTGGGAGGTCGGTGGGGCATCCTCCGTCACTAAGCCTGTGGAGTCTGCATTGGCCGAAGGATCCCCTTCGCCGAAAAGGGATGCTGGGGTGAGTTGTAGTTGAGGTGGTGTTATCTCTTGGATGAGAGGGGCTCCATGCTCTAGGTTGGGACCATAATCATCATTGGTTAGAACTGTGGTCACATCAACCTCGACCTCGACAGTCCCTGGGGTCCTGGAGCCAATGCCAGAAGTGGAAGAAGACACCTTCGCCACTCCCAAACAAAGCTTCGAGGAGGAGAATTACGGACCACCCAAGTGTTTACGCTTGTTGTGCCCTTTTTACGAAGGCTCAATTTTGCCTCGACATGTCGGCTACCGAAAGGGCCCTTCTTGAAAGCCGAGGTGTTGGGCGACCTTGCGGGTGACGGAGTAAGAGCGAGAGTCTCCTTGGTCGTGGAACTTGGACTCACGGTGTCGATGACCGAGTTAGGGTGGTGATGGCGGTAGCGTGGCAAAGTGTTCGTGGGCGATCCGACCGGGGCTTCTCCATCCACCGCACCTAGATGCCAATCTAGGCGAGAGCTGTCGCCAAGACGCGGAAGCCCACCGAGAAATCTTCAATGACATCCAAGTGGATGAAAATCTGAATGTGTCCACTATCTTGGGAGAGCCGACCTTTCTCCGTGTTAGGAACGACAATGGAGAGGTAGTGAATTTTGGGGATGCCAATTGGCTCCGCCGTCCAAGCCCACACATTCGGTGGTGACCGACTTTTTTTTGACGGGTGCACTTCAAAATCTTGGAGCACACAAGTCGAACCAATGATGCTTTGAATGGTGGCCTCATCTCGCACATGCATAGGAACATTCTCTAGGCGAGGCGCACCGAAAGCGAAGAGGGTGGGCTCTTCGACTAGGCGGGCGATCGTCAAGGGTAGCCTCAAGTTCGTCGTGGAGCGGATGAAGCTCTTTGAACGGCATGGGCGTCGGCTTAGGTCACCCCGAACCGCCTGGTCGAATAGGGTAAAAAGCGGTGATCGGTGCTTGAGAGTAGAATCGTTGGATAAGCGGCGATTCATGGGATATATGTCCGCTGCGCTTGCAGCGTCGCAGAATTAATTGGTCCTCGCAGCCACCGCTAAGTGGCTCAACTCAGTGCAGCTGAAGCAGCGAGAGTGGCGGAGACAGAGAGCTCGCCGGAGCTGTCGCGGAAGGTAGAGCAATGAAGACGCCGATCACCACGAGCTGGAGTCATAAGGGCTCGCAGATAGGTCTGCTGACGGCAAGAATGCCGAAGCGGCGCCGCCGGCTATCCTCGCGCGACGCCGCTTTGAGCGAACCAGAGTCCACTCCGCCGAAGGAACTTCAGCAGTAAGGCGAACGACTTGATGTTGAGAGGCCCGGCGGCGTGCATGACGTGCTTCTTGGTGGGGCATTGAGAACCGAGCCGGCCGCTAAGACAAGACCGGTGGAGCCACGGCGGGAGGGGCGGCGGCGACTCGGCGGCGGCGGCGGGGAAGGAGCACGGAGCAGGAAGGCATGATTGGGGCGAAGGCGACGCGAGCAAGCTCGTGGAGGACGGGCTCGCGATGGCGGTGTCGCGGAGTTCGGGAGCTTGGGAAGAAAGACGCCGTGAACTCAACGAACTAGGCGAGCTCCAACGACGGCAAAACGAGGGCGAGGACGAGGGACGCGACGGCGCGAGAAGGAGGAAGACGCCGACAACTCGGGAGGAGGACACCGGCGAGCTCAACGAGGAGTAAGACTGCGGGAGCTCGTGGAGGAAGACGCCAGTGAGCTACCCGAACTCCGATGGCGGCGACATCGGGGACGGGGAGCGGCGGCGGCGGTCGGCGCGAGGAAGGGCAGCCGACCTAACCCATCCTCAATGGGCGGCGGCGACGGCCGGGGGGGGGCGGCGTCGGTGGCGGTGGAGGCCGAGGAGGCCGAGGAGCGAGTGGAGGCGGCGCGGAGGTGGAGGCGTCGGAGGTGGAGGCGCCGGCGTCGGAGGTGGAGGAGGCGGCGAGGTGAGGCGGCGGAGTGGAGGAGGCGGGCGGCGGAAGGTGGAGGCGGCGCGGAGGTGGAGGAGGCGGCGTCGGAGGTGGAGGCGGCGCGGAGGTGGAGGAGGCGGTGTCGGAGGTGGAGGGACGGAGGGACGCCGGGCGGCGGCGGGCAAGGCGGGGCGGGCGGAAGGGAGGCGGCGGTGGTGGTGGTGGAGGCCGAGGAGGCCGAGACGGTGGGGCGGGAGGCGAGGGAGGGCGCGGGGAGGCGGCGGAGGTGGAGGGACGTCGGGCGGCGGCGGGGCGGCGGGCGGCGGCGGCGGGCGGCGGGCTGGGGAAACCCTAGTCGCTCGCTGGTCGCACTGCTGCCTTAGCTCCCTTCACTTTCACTGTGGAAAGAATTATACTTTAGTATTTATGATCTAAACTCTCTCATTGTTCGCATATCTAGGTGGTACACAGATGGCCTTAGGTTCCATTCTTGCTTATTCTGCAGAAACAAATTCATCATTAAAAACTGTAGTACTTATTTGATTAGGTTAGCCCAAACCACCAAGAGTAGATATGGGCATAAGATCATAATAGTTGTCGCCTGTTACCTCTTGTTCATTAGATGACTATGTTGATGCCTTATATATGAGGAGGTATTATATAACAGTTTGTCGATGGACCATGTGTAAAATTTGAATTGTTGCCCACTGTTTCTCCCCTTCTTTCTGATTAAAGATATATGATCTTATTGGTCCTTGATGAAGTATGAAGTTTCTTGAACATACATAATTTTTCAGGTAAAACCGAATATATCTATGCTCGGGTTAAAGAGCCTGCACGTCTTGCTGATGAGGTTCTTTCTTATCCTTTATATTTTTTTGACAGATGATTCATTGTTGTATTTGTATCAAACACTTGCAGTAAGTAGGATATTTTGCTGTCAATAAAGGCAGATAATTCTTTGCCGCATAATTCCAACAGTATTTGCAAGAGAGTACAAGGTGTTCTTGTAAATTCTTGGGGTTTAAGAAATGTGCGTTTAAGTGATGGGAAGGCTGGAAGGGAATGATAAGCATTTGCTGCATCAACTATACTGTTTATGATAGCTTGCTTGTGTTTCTGGCCAAGAAACCAATCCAATCAGATTATGTTTAGTGAACCTTTGTGCCAGACGGCAAGCCCTCAATTTTAAGAAGATTGGAAACAATCTAGATTGGTATTGTGCTCACCATCTAGTACCTAGCAAATTGGAACATATATATCATATTTATCGGTACCATATACATTAGTTTGTTGGTTAGTCAATAGTGTAGATGTTTTTGGCGGTACTTCCATATTCTCTGGACATTTTGTTTGATTGTTGCATGTGAATTGCAGGTCCTAACTGAAGATCTACCTACTCTTATATCTGGAATTTCCTTTCCCAAGTCTATGCGCTGGAACTCTGATGTATGAATACTTCAAAATTTTCCTTTTTTCATACTAGAATACAGTTTGATGTAGAGCTCAATTGGGGCTATTTTTATATCACTGGACACTCGCAAAAAAATCTAGTTTTTACTTCTCACATTTGTTAACTCTGTTTGGGTATTGTGGTGTTGAGCATATTGCAATGACAGGCGTAACTGATATTCACATGTTATCTAATTTTCTGTTTTGTACCATGTTGTGATTATTTCATTTGCAGATTGTTTTTAGTCGGCCCATTCGCTGGATCGTGGCACTTCATGGAGATTTTATTGTGCCATTTTATTTTGCTGGTATCTCAAGGTAATATTTTATGCAGTTTGCAGTCTTTCTTTTATATTGAATTTTTATTTGATCTAGAAGACTAGAACCAGCTAGGGTTCCATCCCTGATCCACCATACATTTAGAAACTGCTCTCGATACAAAAGAACATGGGTGGAACACAATTGCAATTCAGTCGTGTTGAATATTGGCATGTACATGGTTTGTTTCTAGGTAGAAGCCAGCATGTTTAATTTATGAAAATAACTGAATCAACCTGGTTATTTCTGCTAATTCTATTTCTGGTTTCTAATATGTTTATGTAAAAGTGGGCGCTTTAGGAAGCAAAATAGTTTGTTTTCTTTTCTCTAGTCACCATAATTTTTGTTGCACTTAACTTCTATTTGCTATATTTATAGTTCATGGTATTCATAGCATTTGGCAGAACTGAGGAATTCTTTTTCTATGGTTGAACTGTTCACAATTTTAAATATCCATTTTTGCAATCAATTCTTTGATCATTATTGTTCCTAGCAGTAATAACTAACATGATTTGCCTTGGCACAGTGGGGACCAATCATGTGGGCTTCGTAACTCCTCTTTGGTTAATTTTAAGGTACCAAATGGACCTTCTTGTGTATTTTAACTACCGTTTTCGTTCATTTTATTCTGTTCTTGTGCTTGTTTTGACCAAAGAATGTTGCTCCATAAAATGAGAAGTACAACATAGAATCAATGAATCACATAACGATGTGGGAAAGCTTTAGCACCGTTTCTCTTTTTTTGGGTATGATATTTCCTTCACTCTTACAATAGATTGAAATTATGACAATTATAGCAACATATTATCTTTAAATGTTCTTGATAGAATTTTCGTAGTTTTGAACTCGGTGGAATACAATCCACAGCCTTTTCTTGCATAATGACTCAACAAGTTCCGTAGTTCTGAACTCGGTGGAATACAATCCACAACCTTTTCTTGCATAATGACTCAACAAGTTTAGGTTAAGAGCCACGTTGCATTATTTTTCGTAGGGGGACTTCACTCTGATGTGTGAAGGCTTTGCATGCTCCTTTGTTTGGAAAATAAAGATTTTTTTTTGACTCGTGCTCTAGTTTTTCTTTGAATGTATGCATACTTACATAGTTGATTTCTTTCCATTTGAAAGGCAGTAATATAGTTTATTTGGCTTTCTTTGAAGAAAGTATAAAGCCGACCTGACACCACATAATGTACATCTCGTAGGGACTTGCGTTATGACATCCTGTTTATTTTATCCCCAAGAAATTAATTAATTTAAGTTTAATCTCTGCTCTAATTAAGGTATTCAAATGCTTGAACTTTAGTTAATCCTAATCTTCAATTTCTTTGGGCGTTCGACTGCGGCAAATCCTGGCCGAGCTAGCTTGTGCCGTTTCCTCCTCATCTCCAACCTTCTAGCTGGACTCTGTCTCAAATCGAACAAACCCGAGCTAATCCCAAATCGAGTCGGTTTGTTTATATCTCTAAATCCCACTATAAATACCCTAGTTGTACCCGAGTCCCTGGAGAATCCATCGCCGCTCACGCCAAGGGAAGCCATCGTCGAAGCCGTTACCACAGAGGTATGCTGGACCTCAAGCTCGCCGCTGTCCGCCGTCGGTTGATGCTTGCAGATGCGGCTCGCTGCACAGGCGCTAGCTGCTGCTTGCTGCGTAGGCTGCTGCCCGCTGCGTCGCACTACCGTGTTGCTGCACCGCCGCTGCTAGGAACGCCACGCCGGAGAAACCCCGCTTGTATCTATCTGCTTCGATTGGGTCGTTTTTTCGGCAAGTTCGTGCAGTGCAGTGAATAGTATCCCTTCTATATTTTTATATCTTTTAAACTGTAGATCCTCATCGCCCAAAATATTTTTATATGTTGTAATGTAGTTTAATCTGTTACCTATATTTATTTTTTATTTATCTTTATTTCCTCTTGTTTATTTATTTTTATGTCGGATTACGTATAGACGCCGTCGACGATATCAAAGAATTCATTTTCGCGTATCCGAAAGACTAGTACAGAAATCAAGGTGCAAGCTAGTTACTAGTTACGTGTTGATACTGTTTTTTTATATATCCTGTTGAATACAATTTCTACATTTTGAAATCGCATACTAGTTTTAACTAACATGCAGTTGTAAAATTTAGGAATTGTATTCGACATGATATATAAAAAATAGAATCAACATGTAACTAGCTTGCACCTTGATCTTATAAAAATTTAGAAGGGATATCATTCATTGCACTAAATGAGCTTGCTAAAGAAAATGGCCCACTCGAAAACTAAAAGATGATCGAGATATGCTTAGTTAATCGACTTCTCGGCAAATGCACGGAACCAAAGAGATAGCGAGATAGAAGCAGTATTGCGGCTCGGTTTCTTTGGCATGATGTTCCTGGCGGCGATGGTGCAGCAACACGGTGGCGCGGCACAGCAACAAGCAGCAAGGCACCTGTGCAGCGAACATCAGCCTGCGCCTACGCAGCGAGCAGCAACCAACAAAGCGGCAAAAGTAGCAAGCAACGGCAAAAACACCAGGCAACAAGTAGCGAACAACCGGCGGACAACGACATGCTCGGGTGGCAGCAGCCAGCAGGCGGCGGCGGCAGGCGCGAGGTAGCGGGCCAAGGCAACCAACATACCTCTCCGGCAATGGCTTTGACGATGCGGCTTCCGGCGATGGCTCCTCTCGGCGCGAACGACGACCGCTTCTCCAGGGACTCGGGTATCAATTTCTTGCTCCGATAGATGGATTTCAAGGGCGGGCTTTGCGTTGGATGAATTTTGATCGTGGATTACTTGGATATTTATAGTGGGATCTAGAGATAGAAACAAATTGACTTGATTTGGGATTAGCTTGGGTTTGTTCGATTGGAGATAGAGTCCGGCTAGATGGTTGGAAGTGAAGAGAGGAAACGACACAAGCTAGCTTGAGCAAGACTTGCGCAGTCAAATGCGTAAAGAAATTGAAGATTAGGATTAACTGAAGTTTAAGGATTTGAATAACTTAATTAGAGCAAGGATAAAATAAAGAAGATGATACAAATCCTTAGTGAGGATTCTCGAATTTAGACGTACTGAGGATAATGGCTTTACCTTACTCTCGACTGAGTCCCATGGATAAAGTGAACACACTATGCAGAGTTGAAAATATCATGATAGCTGTGCTTACGGTCAAAAGCGAGCTTAGGCAGCTCTACGGTGTTATCTCACCCTTTTTAATAACTTGTTGTACAAGGTAGGGACATAGATTGCCGGATTGTGAAGGTCAGACAACGATTGCCAAGTAGTGCAATAAAGGGATTGTATTTTTAGGATTTCGTGTAGAGTTTAAAGCGTTCGTCTCTTGATTCGTGATGAGAAGGAAATTTTATTCTTGTTGAGAAAACTTGAGGAATGAAAAGAGATTTATTCTTTGAACACGATGCTTTATAACTGATAGGTTTGTTAAAAAAAATTAAAATGCAAGAACCATTACCTAACCTTTTGATACCCTGATTTATAACTAAGGATGAACATTCTTG
The DNA here is from genome assembly GCA_036346415.1 of Raddia guianensis. Classification (NCBI taxonomy): domain Eukaryota; kingdom Viridiplantae; phylum Streptophyta; class Magnoliopsida; order Poales; family Poaceae; genus Raddia; species Raddia guianensis. Next base: position 48,542,028 of record CM070539.1, on the reverse strand, counting down.
CTTAAATTTTGTTCTCTTAGAATTGCTATCAGGTATAAACACCGCCGAATAGATAGATTACGAGGAGGAGTGCGAAGGTGGTTCTGGCTACTAGACGTGAATCCCCCGCAAGTTGCCTGTGGCATATGAAAGGGACTGCACTAGCGCGATTTATCTTATCCTTGCTATTTATATAATTAGCTTCATTTAATAGATGCAATATTTGGCTTTGCCAAAGTACTCTATTTCATACATACGTTTATTCAGCAAACGGTGTCATTCCATTTTGCTTATATGTGCATACTACTTATGATCCGTTGGGACTAGTATATTAAAGCACATAGGGGTCGACTTTGTAAAGCCGGGTTCCCACTTGCATGATTATTTATTTTGAGCAATAGGATCCTGCATGATATGTCATATCATGCTTGCAATATGTCATTTATATGTGCAGGAAGGCTGTGTCCCAGAGAAATAGGACTTAGTAACTTGAAGATTCTGGCCAAATTTGTGGTTGAATTTTCCTTTTTATTTGCATATTCTTCATCCAGTAGGTAGATGAGAAGAAGTATTTCTTTCTAGCAATCCAGCTGTTCATAACTACTAAGGAAGCAATCTAAAACTTCTCCAATGTTCAGGTGGAAAGTGCAGAATCATATTTACACACTATGGAAAAAGCTGGCATCTTGATTGGTATGCAGGTTAGATGAGCAAAATAAGTTGTACACATGCAATGTACTCATGTTCTCTTCAGGGATTTTCTATATGGACATTTTTGGATGTCCCATGGCAGAAAGTTGCAATCTCCACATGAGAATATTGATGCCTTTGCTAACTTTTGTAGCCTCCATGAAAAATGAAAAATGTGAAATGGATACATTGATGATATTTTGTTACTCAATATTCCAGGTCTCATTGTAACTTATGATTTATACAATACTCTACTGCAGGAGAGCAAAGCAAGGATTTTGCATGACTCTAATATACTGGCTAAAGGAATTGATGGTGATTTCATTGCTCCTGATAGCCTGCTGCAAGAGGTAGATGCTCTTCCCTTCACGTTTAGCTCTCCTGTTCAAAAGCTTTTTGGTTGAAATCGCAGCTTACCTCAAAATATTTCAAACCACATGATACAGGTTATCAATCTTGTTGAGGCGCCCCCATTCTTGGTCGATACGATGATTCCTTCTTAGAACTTCCAAAAGATGTATTAATAACGGTATGCTTAACTTGTTGAAGTTATGGTTGCTGATGCTTAGAAGCCACATTAAATTCTGTTTGTTCTGATGCTTGGATTATCACAATAATAAGTCCATTAACAAAATATTCTCCTTGGGAAATTATTTTCACTAAATTAATGGAAATGTGAAATATCTTGTTAATGTGCATGTTTTCTTATCAGAACCACACATGCAGGTTATGCAGAAACACCAGAAGTACTTTCCTGTAACCTCCAAGTCTACAAGCAACCTGCTACCGTATTTTATTACCGTGAGATGACATTTGCCACATATATACATGACAATTTGGTAGTGTTTTCTGTCTTTGTTTTAATTCATTGTTTGCATTCAGGTTGCCAATGGTGCCATTAAGGAAGAAGTGGTCTGCAAAGGGAATGAAGCTGTACTGAGGTTATGCTAAGGCCTAATGAAGATGTTATGATTTATGAGCATTTTAGCAATTTCATAGTGTAAATTAGAGCCAAAGTCTTTAGATGAACAAAAAGTATCCATAATGAAACTGCTAGCATATGTTTAGATTGTTCTTTTTCTTATCCCCTGTTTCTTTTTGTTCGGCACATATATTCTGAATTGGCATAATCAAATACAGGGCAAGGTACGAGGATGCCAAATTCTTCTATAAGATGGATACACAAAAGAAACTTTCTCAATTTCGAGACGAGCTTAGCAGTATTCTCTTTCATGTAAGTATGGTACACTGGATTCTCTTATATTCTTGTGTATAATTTATTTACAATATTCACAAGTCACAACACATTGAATAGGAAAAGCTTGGTACAATGCTTGACAAAATGACACGTGTTGAAAATACTGTTGAGGAATTGACTCTTATTCTTGGAATAAATGAGGGAATGATTCCAATTATCAAAGATGCAGCTGCATTGGCTATGTCAGATCTTGCTACTTCCATTGTTACAGAATTCACTTCACTTGCTGGAGCTATGGCCCGCCATTATGCTTTAAGAGATGGCCTTCCAGAACAGGTTGCTTACCCTTTAATGTGTTGAATTTGTTTTCAAACTCTTCAGTGAAGAAAGTTTAGTCCAATTACTTTCGGCTGAGTAGCTTACATGTCAAAGATTGCAGAAGCACTATTTGAGATAACACTTCCAAGGTTCTCTGGTGACGTGTTTCCAAAAACAGATGGCATAGTCCTTGCGGTCGCTGATAGGTACTTCATGTAGACATAACTCGCTCGCTCAATGTTTTTAGTTCATCATCATAGGATGTTCCTTTTACGATGATGTGCTATTGTTTACTTCCTGTACAATTACTTGATCAAAAGAGAGCTGCTCCAGCAGCTGTTCCTCTGAACTAGACTATCTAATTGGGCTCAACAGTAGTGTTCTGCCACTCTTATGTAACTAGACTATCTAGCTGCGTTCAACAATAGTACTCTGCCACTCTTGGCATGCGGATATGTTGCATGAACTTCTTAGATTTAAGTCCATATTTCATTTATTTAAGTGAGTTGATACAAATCAAGAGCCTTATTTTTCTTATCCATTTCACAGATTGGATAGCCTAGTTGGTCTTTTTGGGGCTGGTTGTCAGCCAAGTTCAACAAATGATCCATTTGGACTGAGAAGGGTCTCCTATGGACTGGTAAGGGAGGTTGAGAAACTGCAAATATCATTACATATATAATATTCTAAAAAAAATGCCTCCTTTTTATTTTTTGAGTGAACCATGCCTCCTTTTTTTAATAAAAAATACAATATTCTCGTAATAATGCTGTTGCTGCAGCAGCAGCAACAACAACAACAACAACAAAGACTTTTAGTCCCAAGCAAGTTGGGGTAGGTTAAAAATGAAATCCAATAAGATCCACCAACTTTTATTAAAAAGAAAAAGGATCAATAACTAGGTCATGGTTCGGGCATGTAAATTGCTAATTTCCATGTTCCTCTATCTAAGGCTAAGTCTTTGAATATGTTCCAATCTTTGGACATGTTGCAATATTCTCATAATGCCTCTTATAAAATGAGATTCTTATAATATATTTTATCTAGGTCCAAATATTGATTGAGAATAAGAAGAACTTCGATCTCAAAAAAGCCTTGATCTTAGTGGCAAAGGTGCAGCCTATAAGAATAGACAGTAATGTTATAAACGAGGTAAATATATATTTCCAAATTCACGTTCATTGTTATATTTAATGTTAATTGAATATATGGTTTGTGAGAGTTCTCGTCCACTTTTTCTTAGGTAGTACAATTTGTCACACGGAGATTGGAACAAATTTTGGTATGTATCTCTTTGACCTGTAATAATAATCAAGTTACACACAAGGCCTAAGGGGTTGTTCGCGAGCCATACCATATCTGGTTATCTACATATATTGGTGAGATACAACGTTTGAAAAACTAAATTATTCGACTTATTGATTCCAGTTTTAAAGAATCTTGAAGTAACTAGCGATTTTTTTTAAAAAAATTAGGAACAAAGCAGAACAACTTCTGAGATTTATTTCTACAAACTCTTGAAAACATCTATCTCGCCAAGATACGTCGATAATTAGATACGATACGGCTCAAGAACAACCCCTAAGACTATTCCCCCCAGATAAATTCCACCTTTTTGGGATCTTTCTATGGACGGTGGGAAGTTCTCCCCTTACGGATTGGTTTTATTGAAGGATACTTTCTTGTCATGGATAACAACAGAATATATGCATATCATTGTTAGATATTTGTGTGTGCTTTCCTATTATGCCCCTTGTACTTGTATAAATATTGGTCTATTGGCCCGAGAAGAACATAGGTGCTATTCATAACAATCATCACTTTTTCATGCTTATTGCAAAGGGCGATGACCATTTGATGCTGCCTCTCCTACTGCTGTTCTCATCATCATCATCATCATCATCATCATCATCATACCCCAATGCTTCCGAGGAAACTCCCGCAAAAGCGGGGTAAGGGGGGATCGGTGTACGCAACCTTACCCCTAAGAGTAAAATCAGAATGGTTGTTTCCGTTTGATCCTTGGTGATACTAGAGAACTCTCTATAACTTATGACAAAAAGAAGTATAAATAGTTTGATATGCCATTTTGCTTTATCCCATAATAATCTAAAGCCAAAGAATAAAAGATCATTTGGCTCCACTAATTAAAAATGGACGTTACTGCTGTTCTAATCATATTTTTGATTTAGTCTTTAATATGACGGGTTATAGCTGGATATCATGTAAAATCTATCAACCCATTTTGTCAAAACCATAGTCAAAAGACATTTTTTTAAAAAAAAACGATGTGTTTTTGTTGTTTTTATCAGGTGGATGAAGGAATTAATTGTGAGATAGTTCGTTCAGTGCTTCTGGAGCGTGCAAACTGTCCTTATCTAGCATCACAAAAGCAGCTGAAGTAAGATATTAGATTGCAGTATCACTCCTTTAAGGGTTAGAAGCTGGAGATGGTTTTCAGAAAGGACATGCCTTTATTTTGGAAATTGTAATGATGCATTAAACTTGTGAAATCCTGTTGTTTTATGTGCTGAGGTCCTTGCTATGTGGACCTTACAGATGGACGCTTTTTCAAAAACTGAAAATTATCCAAAAATTGTTGAAGCGTATTCGAGGCCCGCGCGAATCATACGAGGAAAAGAAATTGGGTCTGCTTTGGAGGTACAGTACTTGCTGTTTCAGACAAGCACATAACATCGTAATTCACTAACAAACTCTGATTACAACTTGAATTAAAATCTAATTACAACTTCAATTATAAGCGGTGCTTGCTGCTGCAGCCATGTAGTATGTTCCAGGGACCAGCCAGCCCATTGCCAATGTAGTTGTAGGGTCGGCCATTGCTGCAACATTTCCTTTTCTCACTATGGATATGCAGGTTGATCCAGGTGTATTTGACAAAGATGAAGAGAAAGCTTTGTGGAGTGCCTACTTGGATGTTGCTGATAAAATTCATCCTGGTACGCAATTATTAAATTTTTTTTTGAAACGATACGTTTCAGTTCTGCAGTCCAGTTGATTGAGCTGACTTTTTTTTTTTTTGAGAATAAGCTGATTTGTTTTATTCCCCCACCTGTGGATTTCTTATGCTTTGAGGTGTCTGTACTTTGATATTTGGGTATATTCTCTACATTGTGTTTACCTCTATTGACTCTGTAGGTGTTAATATTAAAACCTTTGGCGATGCTTCTCTGAGTTTGCTACAACCCCTATAGGATTTCTTCAACAATGTTTTTGTGATGGCGGTGAGCCTAATTGCTGTTTGGTCCATTTTGGGATGCATTTGGACGTTTGCATTTAACCTTTTGTCGGTGATGTTTTTTTTTCCATTCCAAAAGAACAGAACAACGATCAGTATCAAAACAACAAACCACCACGATGATAAAACCAGCTATCCCCCTGCCAACTAAAATCCAGCATTACGGATATACAGACCAGCCGCTCAAAATCAAGACCAATATTTTAACAACCAGCCACAAAGGCTTCCAAGCACCAACCGACTATCCAACAGACTGGCCATCACCCAAAAGACTAAAAAGACCAGGAATCCTTATCAGAGACGTTCAGTCTTCTTTATTATCCCTGTTTCCAGACTCTAGGCTCAAACATCCATCTCCTTGAACCTTGGCCATCTTCTGAAGAACTTTCTTTAGATGCTCTACACCCATTCGAAGGCTTTCTTTTTCTCCTTCCGGATAAAGCCCTGCCCAATAATGAACAAATGCACACGCAGAATGTAACATCGATAAGGGAGAATGCACAATCTGACCTCGGAAGCACCAATTGTTGCGCGCCAACCAAATGGACCAAATAATAGCATAAATGCATACCCCCGACAGACTTTTACCCTCAGGCCAAACCTGCTGAAACCAACTAAAAGAGCCCTCCAGAGACACTGGTCTATTATCAGACCCAAAACAGGAGGCAATCACACTCCAAATAGCTCGTGCAATCGAACACCGAAAAAATAGGTGATCCACATCTTCCACATTAGAACAAAAGAAACAGTATGGATTCCCATTCCACCCTCTCTTAATCAAAAGGTCTTTAGTTAATATAGCTTTATGAAAAACTAACCAGGCAAACACTTTAATTTTCATAGGAACTTTAACACTCCAAATCAACTGAGGCCATCTAATAGGGACTCTATCCCAACCACAAACAAAATCATACATTCTTTTAACTGAGAATCCCACTTTTGAATTGCCATTTTTCCAAGTAAAATTATCATCACCTCCAGTAAATCTGGTTATCCTACACTCATTAATCAGTTCAGACCACATAGTAAACCACTCATGGTCGAGCCAGCGTTTGAAAGAAAGATTCCAATCCATTTGTTTAGCTTCAAACACTGAAATATTTTGATACTCACAAAGAGAAAACAAAACTGGATATCTATCTTTCAAAGAAGATTCCCCCAACCAGACATCTCTCCAGAAATCAACTAATTTGCCCTCTCCCACTGCCACCACCCTTTTACACAAATAGTAATATCTAACAGCCATTATATTCCTCCAGACTGCCGAATCTTTATATCTAGCTTTAATCTGATAGAAGGGCTTATTTTTAACATACTTTTTTAACACTAATTGCTTCCAAAGACTCTCCTTTTCAGAATCCAACTTCCACCACCACTTCGAAATTAAGCTAATATTCATTTCTCTTAACCTACAAATTCCCAATCCCCCTGCTCTCTTAGGTTTGCACAGTTTCTCCCATCTAATCAGATGGTATTTTTTCTTAATAGACCCACCTTGCCACAAAAAATTTCTCCTAATTTTATCCAATTTATATAACATCATTTTAGGAATCAAGAAAAGAGACATGAAATACACCACCACACTAGACAGAGAGGCATTTAACAGAACAAGGCGACCACCGATTGATAAGCAATTACCCTTCCAACTAGCCAATTTCTTTTCCATCTTAGCAACTAAAAAATTCCAGTCTCTAACTTTGATCTTTTGCTCACCAACAGGGACTCCTAAGTACTTAATAGGAAAAGTACCCACAGAACAAGTGAAAATCTCAAAAAAAAAATCCTATCCAATTCCTCATCCCCATTTATAATGACCACCTCACTTTTCTCAAAGTTAATTTTGAGCCCAGAGCAGTTTTCAAATATAGCTAACAATAGTTTCAGATTCACAGCCCCAAACACCTCATTTTTTATGCACAAAATAGTATCATCTGCATATTGAAGATTTACTAAACCTCCATCTAAAAAATCCCCTGCCAAACCACTGATCAAACCCTTACTTTTAGCCAACTGAATCATTTTATTCAAACCATCAGCTACTATATTAAAAAGAAGAGGGGACAAGGGATCCCCCTGCCTCACTCCTTGATAGCTCTCAAAATAACCACTATTTTTTCCATTAATATTCACACTCAAAGTACCTTTAGAGACAATTTTAGTAATCCAATTACAAACCATTGGATGAAAACCTCTTAACTCCAAATAGTGAAATAAGAAATCCCACCTTACCTTATCATATGCCTTTTCAAAATCCAGTTTAATCACTACCCCACAAGAGTTTTTCTTAGTGTCATGAATAACCTCATGTAGGACTAAGATACCATCTAAGATGTCTCTACCTTTCAAAAAAGCACCCTGATTTTTGAAAATAATTCTATCAATCACTCTCTCCAACCTCATAGTCAACACCTTGGTAAACAGTTTATAAATGGTATTTAAAAGGCAAATGGGTCTATATTGAGTAATTTTCTCGACTCCGTCCCCTTTAGGAATAAGAGTTATAACACCAAAATTTAATCTCGAAATATCCATTTTACCACTGAAAAAGTCATCAAACATAGTTAGTATATCTTTTTTGAGAATAGGCCAACAAGCTTTATAAAATTCCACTGGTAAGCCATCAGGACCGGGGGCCTTGTTTAACCCCATAGAACATAAAATTTTGTCGGTGATGTTGCATGTGGTGACAGGAAGATGAGAAAATTCGCAACAATCGGCTAGCGCTGTTAAGGAAGATTGCACGCTTGCCCAAGGGAATAGCTGATCTGTCGGTTCTACCAGGGTTCTAGCTGCCGTGGAGTTGAGTTTTGTCCAAATTTTTTAGCTGAGGCTGGACAGCTGGAGCGAAGCTTGTACATGTGCGCTTGCTTATTCATTCATCTTGGGAAAAATGTCCTTGACTGCGAAAACAGTGAGCTGTAGGCTGCAGGACTGTAAAAGTTGACTCGATTGGTGGTGTCTACACTCGTTTTTTTTTTTTGGGCAACGTATGGGGGTGTATGTGCTTCACCGATAGATGTCAGGTAGAGTCCATACGCATCATGATTTGTCGCTGCAAAGAACAACGCAAAAGGAAAAATAGAGCAACAAGTGTGTGCTGTGTGATGAATTGTTCTTTTGGCGTCAAGAGCTCTTCGCAACATTACAAGGTACAACCTCTTACATCAGGATAACTCACGACGATAACTATACCTGGCTCTAGCAACAAGCTAATCAGTAGCTCCCATCAGATCCCTAAGCCCACTTCTGTCTTTGAAGGGAAGCTGCCAATTACCTCACATCTGTGAACCGTTACACGCTCGTGTCTTAGCAGGGCATCCTCACTTCTCTTCGACCCTGCCTCCTTTGGGCAGGGCAAGGCGTTGTATTAAGAATTAAGGATCCAGTGAACACTTTTTCTCAACGATAAAAGCTTGCCTTTGGGCATAGCTTCTCTATAGACCCATCAGTTGGCCCACCTATGGGCCGTAGCTTGATCTCATAAAGCTTTGGCCATAATTTTCCTGTCACTGCAAGCATCAAGATCGTTAGATATGGCACTCTGACCAGAATAACCTGGAGGTTCGCTAGAAAAACATGAAATCAAAACAACAAAAACCCACCAAATAATCTGTGCTTTTCTTCATCCCAAGCTATACCATTTAGAACATCAATAGCCTGGAATATGGAAATGATATCATGTCATGTATTTCACATTATGTAACTATGGAATTGTTCTCTTGTGATTATTACAAAAGAGTGAAGGGAGACCAAACCACATAAAACTACTTACCCTGTTTCCAGAATTCCACAACTGCTGCCTGCAAGATTGCAAGAACACAACCATCGTTAGTTGCTTCAAATGCAGACACTATCAGCATCAAAATATTTAGGAAGAATCTTGATAGCAAGTAAATGGCATAGAATAAAATCAGTCATTGGTATTCAGAACATACCTCAGCTCATGAAGAAAGATCCAGCCCACCACTAGGCCATCTTTATGGGAGACTCTAGCTATGCAATCTGTCTACATATTATAAGCTTTGAATACTGAGAATTGCACTTAACTATATAGGTAATAAGTTATTAGAGATTGACAGCAAGTTAAGTAGACATCTAACCTGCCAGACGTTTGCCCATACTTCACCATTTATGTACTCAAGTTCATTCAGGTAGGGGACTTCATTATCTTGATATTTCACAGTCACCATGTTCATGACTGCGTGAAAAGAAATATTTGGTGAAACAAATGAAGGTATAAAGGCTAAAGCTAACACAATATCAAGCACAATAGATTATTATTTTGTTCCCTCAAAAAATAAATTATTACCTTGGAGTGACTTCGGATCAAGCTGATACAACCTTGAAGTACCATCACTTCCAAATAGAATTTTTCCATCAGTAGCCAGCCCCCACCCATCATGCATTTTATGGGTAAAACTCTCACGCTGAAAATCCAGCAAAGAATTGCATTTAGAAAGAAGAGTAAAGAACACATTAACTTGTCACCTAGCATATAATTCACAAGATGAGTACGAACAAAAAAGATTTATATCACAATAAATGGGATTTTAGGAGGATGACGGAAATCTAACAACAAAAAACATATGTAGTTGGAGTACGCATGAAACAAGGGGGCAATAGCATACTTTGCTAAAGTTATGTCGATCATATATAAATCCATCATTCTTCAACCAAGTAAGTTGAAACAATCTACAAAGGAAAAGTATAAACAGATGAAGTGAGGTTTAGCAGGACATCTCCAAGAAGGCAAGGATACAATTGTAAGTTTTAATCAATGTCTACCTACCTGTCACCGAGAAGAGTTAGACCTTCTCCAAACATATGTCCGTCCATTTGGTGCTGAACTAAAACCTGAGAAATGACAAATCGATATCTAAAGAATTATAAATTCCAGCAAAATGGCCATTTACTGAAGAAATAGCAAGTGAGACAAACAGTTACAAAATACAAAAAGCAAAGAAATTAACATACTTTTCCGGTTTGAAGATCAACCTTTCGGACTGATGACTGTCCAGAAACAATAGAAGAGGCAATCAGTGCTTTACAAATGTAGAAAGGGAACAAATGAAATAACCCATGAAACAAACACAAAACCAGTGGCAATTAAGATTATACACCAACACCATCCTACTTGGTAGGTATCAACATCAACAATTGTTAAGTGAAACTGCAGCTAGTCGATGGTCATTGTCACATCAAAGCAACAAGAAAAATGTATTCTGAACATGTCGTAACAGCATCATATAGATGCCACATAATGATATAACAAGTTTGAACTTGCAGGGTCCAAGGCAAAGGGGAAGCAAAGATTCCGTCTTTGTTACTTTTCACCGAGGTGAATTGGGAGAGATGGTGCAATCAGTCATTAGTTGGTACTTAGACAAGGTCAGATCGAAACGAGCAAGGGATCCATGTTACCCTGTGATAGAGGCCAGTGGACTCGAAAAGGGTGTCATTTCCTCCATACAAGAGACCCTGTGACAGAAAAGCAGGACAGAGTAGAATGGATCATGAATCTGGTGTACTCAAGAACCAAAATTTACATTACAAATTGGCCTATGGTTTTTTTTTTTTTTTTTGCGCATAGCAGAACACATAAATATCTAGAAACGGGGCAGAATGAGACGGAGGAGGGGGAGGAGCTTGCCTGGGTGAAGGCGGCGGGATCGTGGGGGTACTCGCGGACGAGGTCGAAGGAGTAGAACCTGGTGGCAGCAGCACGCGCGGGGCGGCGGAGGAGGGCGGCCGGTGGGGAATCGGCGCGCCATGGCGCGAAGGCGGCGGCGGCGACGAGGAGTAGCAGGACAAAAAGCACGGCAGCGATGACGGGGCAGCGGCGGTAGAGCGTGTGCGCGGTGGCGGGGGGAGCGCACACGGAGAAAGAGGTGGAGGTGGAGGTGGGTGGCATGCCGTCGACGCGACGGTGCGGCGGCCTCCGTCGGGAGCCGGCGGGCATCGGGTCGCTGGTAGGAGGAGGAGAGAAAAGTCAGCTCAAAGTTACAACTACCACTGCACAGCACTACTGAGTTCTCTCACTGCCTCGCTGGCCGTCTGGGCGCCGCATAACTGCTACTCTGCTAGTAGGTACTTGTTTTATACCAGGGATTTAACATTGTTTCAACTGGTTTAAGTTTAGCTTAAACATAAAATCTATCTTAAAAACGCTTCGGATTTTCTAGTACAGTTTTTTGAATCCTTTTAAAAATATATAAATGATGGGATTAATTCTGAGAAGCAGATTTAAAAAGTCGTAAAAATCACCGGCCAGCCCATGCTATTGTAGGTGTACACAAAACTCCGCTTTTCCGAGAAATGCTAATACAAAACATGTATTGCGCGGTACTGCCACTATGAAACCAGTGAAATCGGATCTATTCCACTATCTTAATCTCAGAACACCTTTTAGTCGTATACTAAGTTTGTATTTATGTATATGGAGTATTTGGCTTGTTTTCTACCTTCGGTCGTCTTCCTTCCATCCTTCCCTTCTCCCCTCTCCTAAGCACATTTCAACAGTCGCCGACGATGAGGGCACGAGTGCTGATGTAGCACCCCGGTTTCTCGATAACCCAGAATGCTACTAACTCTCCAAAAGCTATAAAATTTCGACAGCATCTCCTTTGTTTATATGAACATCCACAACAGGCAATTATATCAGATGAATAATTAAACATTTCTATCAACCAATAGCCAATTTAAAAACCTACAATAACTGCAACTCTCAATTATACACATGACTCAACTATTTAAATTGAACTCAAGTGAAAACTATATTCACTAGTCTCAAAATGAAAAGTAGTGAGTGCTCGGGTTAATTGTGCTACTCTCATGTCCCATGCATGATGCTGCCATCCATTACCTAAAAACCAAATAAAAGTAAGAGTGAGTATTCAACAATACTCAGCAAAGTATATGTATAAACAATATGAATATCATAGTTTAAAAATAAATCCATGCTCATGAATCATCCATTATCTCAAACGCTCCATATAACTCAATCGCTTCAACATATCCACGTAAAACACTTTTCAACCATCGATGCAATGCAATGCACATGCGTCTGCATCTTGTGAGCTCATCTGGGGTATAGCTAGTGCGCACTGCGTCGATGCCACACCTTGCCCGTCCTTTTCAGGCGGGGACCAATTACTCCACTCCCGTGGAGTGCCTACCAAGTAGGACTTCAGAGCACTTCGGACTAGTCACTTTTGACTTTCTCACCGACCTCACCGGACTAGTCAAAAGTGACTCTCTCGCCGACCTGGCTCATATGCACATGATGTAAAAATGCCACTATGCCACATTGCCTTCTCTGTTATCTAGGTATCACATATTTCCACCTTTTAGAAGTAAAGAAATATTTAAATCAAATCAACATAAACTCCTCATTCAACTATACAGTAAGAACAATCACACAGCAATTAAACTCCTTAAAATAACACATATACCATCAAACAAATATTAGTTTAACATATACTTTCCTCTTTTACCAACAAAGCGAAATAGTGCAATCTCAGCATCGACCTCGAAGCCACTCCACCTACAGAGAGTATCACAATAAATAAATCATGCAACCCACGTTGCTAAGCAATACATAACTCTACTACTTAAGCATCTATTTTCGACATCGATTAGACCCCTATAGCCTAACCCATCCAATGCATCCACACTCTAATCGACCAAACCAAACCATCCCCACAAGAATAACGAAGTAACTGGCATCATATTCGCAATCCAAAAATATATCAAGGTTGAGAACCCTTCTCCTAATATCCCTTGATTATAAAGGTACATTCCTCCATCAATTCCGGTCACGTCCGAAACCGGGCAGCGGTACGAAAACAATCGCATCTCCCAAACCGTAAATTCAACTCATGCGTTCTAGGACTCGTTGGAAAGCTGAGAACAAAACCTAACTTTCATTCAAAATGAAGGATCTCTAATTCCTCCCAAGAATACCTCGAATTTAAGCTGCAAGCTGCTGCTGTCTCGTCAAGCTCTTAAAATTCAATCCAACCAACTAATTACTCACTGATCAAAAGCAAATACCACCTAAACGTGAGCACCATCCATTCAACACACACAAAAGCAAGCCTATTAAACGACAACTACAAACTTCCATCATCAAAGACTCTTTAATCCCCTCCTAAACCTACATCCCGCCATAACTCGGAACCTATCTGGACAGCAGTATTGTTTCGGGCATAAATCCCAAACCGTTGGGCCGAAACTCGCGTTCTTGGGCTCTATGGAAAGATGATAACGACGCCGATGTTCTTGCTCATAGGATTGGGCACCAATTCTTCGCGGAATTAACCCAAAATCGAGCTAAAGCTTGCTGCATTGGACTCCACATGAACACGCCTAAAACCCAATCGCAACTGTGGCTAATCCTCATAGATCGGGGCTCAACAAATACAAAGAATGAAGGATTCATGAAGAGGACAAGAAATTGTTACCCTAGGGTTTGCACCAAACCCTAACTCCTTTCTTTACCTTCCTCCTTCTCTACCTCTTCTTCCCCTTTGCCTCTTCCCGTCTGTCTCCACTAGAAGCAGCAGGACGACGAGATGGTGGCGGCTCGCCCGCAACACGGCGTCGGCGTGGCGCTGGGCAGCGAGCGCGCCTGGCGCTGGCAATGATGGCGCTTCCACCGGCGGGCAAGACGGCGGAACAAGCGGGACGGCGGCGCGGCAGCAGCTGGCGGTGAGCCGGGCAAGGGACGGGAGAAGGAAGGATGTGGGCGGCGACGGCGGTTTGCCCTGGAGTCCCAATAAGTGGGCTGGCGTGGGCCCTTGGCCCACGGGCTATCACAGCTGACATGCGAACATGGGGCCGGAGGGCGACATGATGAGCCGATGGCATAGGGTGGCATAGGGTAGGACTGGCACGCATGAGCAGGGGTGGTGTTATTGTGTCGGGGCGATAGCAGCGCGGTGAGCTAGCACTAGATAACGGCGGCACCGATGCTAACAGGTGTCATGACAAGTCAGGGCGACGCCGACTCTACGAGCGACGTGATGGTGGCCAAGGCATGCCTAACACCGACAGGTGGCCCCAACGCCTACATGGTGGGGCGACAAGGTCAGTCCGTGAGCTCGCCGGAGGGTCGCTGTCGATGTTTGTTGTCGGCAATATATTCTATGGGTCTAGGCGCTGAATTCAAATTCGATGGTGACACAAGTCAAGGGTTTATACAGGTTCAGGCGCTCACGGTGGAGGTAATACCCTAGTTCTATGCTCTGGAATTATGATGGCGATCTGATGATCTGATGATCTCATATCGTGTAATCTGTACCGAGCCAGGGTCCCCTCCGCCTTATATAGTGGGGGCAGGGTTAGAAAGTAAAGTTCTAGTTGGTTACAAGGTAAACTTAATATTTCTATCCTTTCTTCCCGGATACGTTATTATCCGGGTTTACAATTATATCTTTCCTATTTGGGATTGATTTCTATCTTTATCCTTTTCTTAGCGCACAAGGCAAACAACATTCTGGGTGATACTCGTGCGCGTGTAGTCGGCTTGGCCCATCCCCTGCTGAGTAGTCCTCGCGGCCCGCCATGATGATACTCAGGGCCCATGTACTCCATAGTAGCCCCCCGAGTCCTTTACAATCGAGTTGCGTGTCTTTCTGGTTGCAGCCCAACCGAGTCATGCTTCACGCCCAGTGCTTTCGGTTTTTTACACCATTTCTCGACTGGTTTTTTTATTCATGCTTAGTGCTCCAATGCATTTAAGAAGACTATGAAGGACTCAATAAAGCTACACGTGTTGGATTTTTCGAGTGGTATCCAGCCCCATTTTTGGGATATTGGCAATCGGCCCGTCATGAGGCATACCTTTGTTTAGATCGGGTCTGGCCAGTGGTACCTTTACTCGGCTATCATAGTGTACAACTGGCGGCCCTTTTAGAGCTTACACCCAAAACCCTAATCAAAATCGACTCGTGATATCCGTTCCCGACCTATGCAATATCCGGCTATCGACCCAATCATGGGTGAAAGAGGATCCTAAGGCCTAGAGGGGGGGTGAATAGGCAATTTTAATTTCTTTTCTTAAATTATTCTTAATTAAGCAACAAGTTAAGAATGACCCAATCCTAGTTGCAAGTCAAGTAAGCGGAAGCTATAAATAAATCACAAGGCAACTATGACATGACATTCAAATGAACACAAGCAATGCGAGAGAGTAAATGCGAAAATTAAATGAGAGAGTGACACGGTGTTTGTTTGACCGAAGTTCGGAGCCGCAACTCCTACTCTCCGTTGAGGCTACCCTTGCAAGACAAGGACCGGCTCGCTCTCGAGCCTACCGCCTCACTCACTCCCGGTAGTCGTTCCGCCACTCCGTGAGGTGGACTCAAATCACCGTACACCGACTAGAGAGTAGCCACACGCCAAGGCCTACTCCCAAGCCTCGCCTCCACGAAGGATATTTTCGAAGTAACAAGCCAAACGCCCGATCATGCGGATCGAAGGACTTCCATGAAGCTCGGTATTGGGGTTTGATGGATTGTGGAGTTCGATGATTTGTGGGTGGAGGAATGGCTCTAGATCACCTAATTGATGAGCTATGAATGTGGTAGGTGAAGTGGAGCAGCAAACCTCAAAGTAGCTTGACCACTAGGTAGGTATTTATAGCCCCAAGAGCAAAACTAGCCGTTGTCCCTCGGAAGAGGACAAAAGACTAGCCGTTACACTCACGGACGACGTCCGATGGGCTCGGACGCCGTCCGACGAGGCATCTTGCTCAGCAAAAGCGGTTTATCGGACGCCGTCCGGTCCTCACCGGACGCCGTCCAACAAGAAGGATCGCATAATATTTGGAGCTACGGGACGCCCCAGACGCCGTCCGCGCGAGAAAGCCGAAATTAAACTCGATCGGACGCCGTCCGGTAACTACGGACGCCGTCCGGCGATGTGTCTAAGGGACCGGACGGCCACCAGACGCCGTCAGACCAGAAAGTGCCTCGGATTATAACCTCACGGACGCCGTCCGATAACGACGGACGCCGTCAAGAGAGAAATCTTGTTTTGGTGTTTGGTGGTGGACGCCGTCTGGATTTTCGACGCCGCCGTCAGAGAGGAATTATTCGAGCTTAAATTTGTGGGGAATTTAGGTGGGTTTCTCTCTCTAGAAATCTCACAAAGGGATATTTGGGTATTTTTAGAAGAGGTGGACTATGGAAACCGAGTTTTGAGAATTTGCAAAGATCCGGCATAGTCCGAGATATTCGAACCCTTTTGAAATCCGACGAAAAACAGGAAATAAACCTAACTACTCTAATCTATCGTGACCTCTTCTCTCGCTTGGTCACGCACTTTGAAATCTTGGAGCAGCTCGGAAAATTTACGCCGCTTGAATTAGGGTTTGCAAAAGCGCAGAGTCTTCGCTAGGGTTCGAGAAGTCCAAAAACCCTAGCCCTTTATATTGATTAATGTTATCATCAATGCCACTAATAAGAATTAGGGCTCAACGATGCTCACAATCTCCCTTTGTGGCACTTGATGACAACCCAAAAAGAATAAAATTTTGAGTTGCAAAAGGGTTAGTGCAATACAAATATGCGAGCAATTTTAATGATTAAGAAACCACAACTCGACCACAAGGGTGTGCAAATAAAGGAAGCTCCCCTAAATTCATGCATAAATAAAGTTCGAAGCCAACAAGATTCAAATGTCATAAAGCCAACCAAGGTATCAACCACAAATTTCAACGAGTATCGAGGCAATAATGATAAAAAAAACAGAAAACACAATCTCGATCTCACTACCCACTACTAACCCTCTAACTTCTCCTTTGTCACCAAGTGACACAAGCGGAAAAGATCCTACTCTTGCTGATCTTGGTCCATGTAAATCGCCTCCGTCATGTCCGCCTTTGAAGAAGAACCGGATCTCTGCGACGCTTGTACAAAGGCATATGAGTGCAGAAGGGACCGACCGAGGAGAAGATTGATCATCAAAGAGCTGGGTCGGAGGAGGATTTTGCAAAGAAAAGTTGAGATGGCGGCGACTTCTCCACCCGTGAAATGAATCTTACCGGGAGGAGGATATGGTATGGTGGAGGCACGAAGAAGGAAGCAGCCCGGAAGGAGGGTACACCCAAGGATGAACCGGTGGTGGGTAGGCGGTGGGCGAAAGCTCTGAGTCTGCTGGAAATCTGATAACTATTGTGGGCATGAGAATACCAAGCATATGGATTTGCCCTTACGCACTTGGCATAAACATCGCCCCCATGTCTTGAGCAGTGACTTGAATCTGCGAACTCATCGCCAAGTATGTCTCTGCGCTCGCCAAGTCTGTCATCTCTCTGCGGGTGGTGCCGACTCTTCTTTCACCTCGGTGTGAAAATTTCTCATATCTGTCTTGCAGCCCCTCATCTCACCTATCAAAGCATCAAACCACGGAGGAGGGATGGCATGAAGAGGAGCTTGCACAGTCTTGGCACAAAAAGGTGCATTGGGGCAGCAGGAGTAAAGACGGGAGTGGTGGAGGAGCATCATCACGGTCTAGCCAACTTGGGCTTGCTTCCTAGGAATTTAAGAAATTCTTCATCGATGCTTCTTAATTTTGTTGT
This sequence comes from Raddia guianensis, assembly GCA_036346415.1. Lineage (NCBI taxonomy): Eukaryota > Viridiplantae > Streptophyta > Magnoliopsida > Poales > Poaceae > Raddia > Raddia guianensis. Next base: position 48,524,001 of record CM070539.1, on the reverse strand, counting down.
CCCAACCCCTGAACTCATCATTGGTTACACGCTCTGTCCTGGAAAGAAGCAGGCCAACGAAGGGAGCTAGAGGAAGTGCCCTATTGACCTCTCTGAAGATTGTATCATCCAGCTCTCCCATGAGGGTGGCTCCAATATTTATAACTCGCTGTCGGGAGGTATAGCATAAACCAAGCGCAAATAGCTAAAATCATCACGGTTGCCACATGAACAAATAAAGTGCTCAGAAGAATAAGATTTATCGAGGCGGGGCTCTGGCGCGATTGATTTGCCTTCTCTATATTTAAATCTTCCTCATCCATATCAATGTACATGAACCTTATCTCTTCAAGAGGAGGATATTTGCCCCTCCAGAAACCATCATCATAGGCCAACTCATTTAAATCAGTGCCAGAATCAGGAGTGCCCAAAGCAAGATTCATCTGTGCCACTGTGATCCCCGAACTCATCCATCAATGAATGATAATAGCTTGACTCGACCCATCTTTGCAACTAGAAGAGTGGCAAAGAACTCACAGTTCCTCTCTTTACTCGAGTCAACTTCTTGTTGAAATCAATTCAGCCAAACCAGAGTGGAGTGAATATAGAGTGTACCTCTGGTCTCGCCATCGGATATCTCTGTCCGATCTACGGTGAGGGTCCCTAGGGCCAGTCGAGGGAGCAGAGAAGCACATGTACAATTGTTTCTGAAACTTAGTGTAGAACCTGAAATCCCTGGTATCCTCTCGCCGCTGAGGGAACCATCTGGCATATGAGACAGACCTTTTCTTCCTTAGTGTCTCCATAGACAATTTCAGAACTTCATCATCCACGTGGTCGTCCTCGGCGACCCTTGTCTCGATAACATCCTCATCTATGGGGTCCTCAAAGATAGAGTCATCGTCGGCATCCTCTGCGGTGGCAAAAGAAGATCCCGCCATCCGAGACCAATGAATTTCGATCACGCGCCGCTGAATATCGCTCTAGTCACTTTGCTCGGGCGAGGAGGAGCGGCACTACTAGCCGTCTCATCGATATAATCTGGATCGCCCTTACTGCCGCTGTCGCGCCGACCACTGAGGGTCCTGCCCAGAGCCTTCCCGAATTTCTTCAAGGATTTCGACATGGTGAAACACTTCCTCGACAATGAAACCATCGACCGAACAACCTTGCCGCCAACCGCCATCGACCAATGATCTCTCGACACGGTGCCCACCCACCACGGTCCAACCACGAATCTGAACAGCGGAAAAACCTATTCAAAACCTAGAACTCGGTAAACAACGAAATTTGACGGGAAGAAAGGCGGGAAGCCGTTATCGAGCCCTAGAAGCGAAGGAGGAAGACGCCGGCGCGAGAGATCGCCCCAAGGCCCTTCCCGTAGTAGAAAGGAGGAACTTCGGCGGAGAAGAGAAGAGCGCCTGAGCGGGCCGCGTCAGTTTCAATCCGCGGAGGATCGAAGAGGACGACGAGGGAGGCCGCGGTGGTGGTGGAGATCGCCGGAGGTCGCGGAGGGTCTTCCGGTGAGGAGAAGCGGCAGGGCGGCGCGGTTTGGGAGGAGAGAGAGATCGAATGAGGAAAGAGGGAGGCGGAGAGGTAAGTTATAAGCAGATTCAGCGATTAGGTCTGTCGGACGGCGTCCAGCTATTACGGACGGCGTCCGGCAAGCAAGGGTGCGGCTTACGAGGAACCTCGCTTGACGGGTCGCGGAGAGGCGACGGCGTCCGACAGGTGAGATCTGCGCGGATAACGCTCTGTCGGACGGCGTCCGATGGTTACTCGGACGGCGTCCGACAGGACGATATCTGGCGCATTCAGCACGCGAACGGACGGCGTCTGAGAGTGACCGGACGGCGTCCGAAGAGGGCTGAAAACGCATGGCTGGCACTTCGACGAGGGCCCCACCAAAGCGAGAGATATTATATAGAAATAATATTTTGAAGTGATGATCTCCATTTTGCTCAAAATTAGAGGAAGATTCAAATATGAGCAATTTGAAGTGATTTTCTAAAATTTTAATTTTGAAGGATAAGATACTAAGTTGACAAATGAAATTAAGTCAAATTCAAAAACCCAAATTTTGATCTTAGAGATCAACAAAATGTGCGAACCCAAATTTTGCCTTGATTTCTCATATAGGCATGAAAATCGAGCATAGGGGTTCACTTTAGAGTTTAGGCACATGTTTTTGAATTTTGGTTTCTTTTCAAATATTTTCAACAATTTTGATGCCATATGATTTTCAAGAGAACAAATATGCATATGGAGCAAATTTTTCAAAGGGGTAAGATTTTCAAAACTAGAAGTTTGAAATGGTAAGAAGATAAGGATAGTCTATTAAGCTCAAATTTGTTTTTGGCTTGAAATATAGGATAAGAATGTGCTCACCCAAAATCAAATTTATCTTTTCACCATTAGAGGAGTTTTGAGATCATGAGTTGAAACTAAACTCCCCTAAATGTGACAAGGGTCATAAGCAAATGAAAAAATCAAATAAGACCAAAAATCACGAAAACCAATCAACACGCATTTGATCTATCTAGTATATTGAGTTCATTCCTTAATTTGCAAAACCGTGCCTCATCTAAGGGTTTGGTAAAAATATCCGCCAATTGGTCTTCCGTTCAGACGTGAGCAAGCACAACGTCACCTTTTGCAACGTGGTCACGAATGAAGTGATGTCGGATGTCGATGTGCTTTGTACGGGAATGTTGGACGGATTGTTGGCTATTTTCACCGCACTTTCATTATCGCATAGAAGTGGCACTTTTTCAAATTTTAGCCCAAAGTCACAAAGCATCCGAAGTCATGTACAAGAGTTGAGCACAACAACTCCCCCCGCTACATATTCCGCTCATGATAGATAGCGCCACGGAGTTTTGCTTCCTCGAAGTCCATGACACGAGTGAGCGTCCTAGCAAGTGACAACCCCCCGAGGTGCTTTTGCGATCAATTTTGCAACCGGCGTAATCCGAGTCGGAATAGCCAAGAAGCTCAACACGCGCTCCCTTGGGGTACCAAAGACCTAGACTAGTAGTGATTTTAGATATCTCAAAATCGTTTACGGCAATAAGATGCACTTCTTTAGGGGATGCTTGAAAGCGAGCACACATGCACACACTAAACATAATATCGGGTCGAGAAGCGGTAAGATAGAGAAGCGAACCGATCATGGAGCGATAAAGCTTTTGGTCCACGGGCTTTCCATCTTCGTTCAAATCAAGATGCCCATTAGTGGCCATTGGTGTTTTGATCGATTTGCAATCGTTCATTGAAAAACGCTGAGAAGGTCCTTTGTATATTTCTCTTGACAAATGAAGGTCCTTCTCGAAGTTGCTTGATTTGAAATCCAAGGAAGAAGGTGAGCTCTCCAATCATAGACATTTCAAATTCCTTGGACATCATCTCGCCAAAGTCCTTGCATTTAGATTTGTTAGTGCATCCAAAAATAATATCATCCACATATATTTGACAAATAAATAAGTCATTTTCAATTGGCTTTAGAAACAATGTGGAATCAATCGCACGGTTTTAAATCCCTTTTCTAAGAGGAAGTCCTAAGGCGCTCATACCATGCTCTAGGAGCTTGCTTGAGACCGTATAGCGCCTTAGTGAGCTTATAGACATGGTTTGAGTGTTTGAGGTTTTCAAAACCGAGGCGGTTGCTCGACATAAACGAGTTCATCAATAAAACCATTTAGAAAAGCACTCTTAACATCCATTTGAAAGAGAGTTATGTTATAGAGAGAAGCGAAAGCCAAGAGTAACCGAATAGCTTCAAGTCGAACAGCGAGGCGTGGGTTTCTCCATAGTCAAGTCCTTCAATTTGTGTGAAACCTTGCGCCACCAATCTTGCTTTGTTTCGCACCACTTCACCGTTCTCATCTTGTTTGTTGCGGAAGACCCATTTGGTTCCAATAACATTGTGATCCTTTGGTCTTTCCACAAGCTCCCAAACTTTATTGCGGGTGAAGTTGTTCAATTCTTCATGCATGGCGTTCACCCAATCCGCATCCGCCAATGCCTCATCAATGGTCCTAGGCTCAACAATAGACACAAAGGCGTGATGCTCACAATAATTAGCGGTATGAGAACGGGTTCTTACGCCTTGATTGAGATTGCCAATGACTTGATCTAGGGGATGATCCTTGAAGAGAGTGCGGTGTTGTTGGACGGGTACTTGTAGATCAACGTCTCCCCCTTGAGCTTGATCAACTTCAAAGTTCGCATCTCCGTCCACCGCTTGATCTTGAGTTGTTGGAGAGGTGTCTTGATCTTGATCATCGATGGAGGTGGTGGGGGTGATTACTTCATCTTTTGGTGCCTCCGATGAGGGTCGAATTTCCCCCAACTCCATAGCATCATGCGGTGGCTCATCACCTACATTTCTCATCAAATCTTGCTCATTTTGCGAGCCATTAGTTTCATCAAACTTGACATCATAGGCTTCCTCAACTATCCCGGTAGAATTGTTAAAAACTCGAAAAGCTTTTGACCGAGAGGAGTACCCTAACATAATACCAACGTCACACCTCTTTTGGAACTTACCCAAATGAGTCCTTTTCTTATAGATGTATACCTTGCAACCGAAGACTCGAAAATACGAGATGTTGGGCCTTCGTCCCACTAGTAATTCATATGAGGTCTTGTGAAGGAGTCGGTGGAGGTAGAGGCGGTTGATGGCATGGCACGCCGTGTTGATGGCTTCCGCCCAAAAAGCATGCGGCGTGTTGTACTCGTCAAGCATTGATCTTGCCATCTCTATCAAAGTACGGTTCTTCCTCTCCACCACTCCATTTTGTTGGGGAGTGTATGCCGCCGAGAATTCGTGCTTTACACCTAACTCATCACAAAATTCTTCAACATTTGTATTAGCAAACTCGGTGCCATTATCACTCCTCACCTTTTTAATAAAAGAGTCAAATTCCTTTTGAGCTTTCAAAGCAAATCTTTTAAACACATCACCGGCAAGAGATTTATTTGCAAGGAAAAACACCCAAGTGAAGCGAGAGAAATCATCGACAATCACATGACAATAAGAATTACCGCCTATGCTCGCATAGGTGGTTGCCAAATAAATCCATATGTAAAAGTTCAAGTGGTCGGGATGTAGACATAAAAGTCTTAGTTGGATGAGAATTGGCTACTTGCTTGCCGGCTTGGCATGAGCTACATAAACGATTCTTCTCGAATTTGACATCCTTCACTCCAACAACCAAGTTATCTTTAAAACCTTTTCAAAGTGCCCATTCCAACATGTCCAAGACGTCTATGCCACAACCAACCAAGAGTGGTTTGAGAGATAAGACAAGTCTTGATTTGAGAAGTTTCACGGTTTGAAAAATCAACCAAATATAAGTTTTGAAACCGGTGCCTTCAAATGCAACACTTTGATCCTTAGTGGAAACAACACGAACTCCGTTGATCGAAAAGAAGCAATCAAAACCCAAATCGCACACTTGAGCAACGGAGAGGAGATTAAAGTTGCAAGCTTCCACCAAGAGCACATTAGAGATGGATAGGTCATTAGATATTGCAATTTTACCTATACCCTTTACCTTTCGCTTGAGTTATCCCCAAATGTGATATTGTGTTGGGGTCCTTCTCCTCCTCTAGTGAGGTGAACATACTTGAGCTACCGGTCATGTGTTGAGTGCAACCGCCATCGAATATCCAATGCCGCCGCCGCTCTTGTAGTTCACCTACACACACAATTTCAAGCTTGGGTTTAGGTACCCAAGACTTCATCTTGGGTCCTTTGGAGTTAGTCATTAAACATTTGGGCACCCAAATGGCTTTTACATTCTTCTTATTATTTGGTGCACCAACATACTTAGCATAAGTAGAGCCATTTTTCCTCATAAGCATGTAGCTAGCATCAAGCACTTGAGTTTTAGACATGAATTGAGATGTTTTAGCAAGAGGACAAGCAATGGCTTTGTGTTTATCATTTTGCAAATATGGCAACGGTCCCTCCCTTGACAAAAGTTAGCTTGGCTTACCCCAACCGCCCCTTGGCAAATCCAGGATGAAATCCCAAACCATGCTTACCCAAGGTGTACCTTTGCTCTCAAGCACCTTGTCAAGAGAGTTGTTCCCCACAAGCAATTTAGCCAAACTAGAGTCTAGTTGCTCAATTCTATCCTTTAGAAGGAAATTTTCCTTAGCTAGCTCATTAGCACATTTAGCAATACCACAAGTACCAATAGAACAAACATTTTCAATTGAAGGAGTAGCACTAGTGGATGAAGATGAGCTAGCATTGGGTGTGTGAGTGGGTGACATGGTAAAGGATGTGTCATGCGATAAGCTAAGTGAGCCATCTATAGTGTCAATCAAGTCACACGTCACACCAACATTGCATTTTTCAATTGAGCAATCAAGCTTAAGTTTCAACATCAACATTAGAGCTAGCAAGTTTATTTTCTAGAATTTCAACTTGCAAATTTAGAGCTTCATAGTCATCTTCTAGAGTTTCATGCTTTTCTAACAAGTTCTCAAATTCGTTTGCAAGCTCTTTATGCACCTTCACTAGCTTCTTTCTTTTAGACTTTTCTTTCTCTAGAGCATTATTCAAATCATCAATCAAAAGTTTAAGCTCACTTTTAGAGAGGTGCTCATGTGTTACCTTCTCCTCTAATGCCATAAGACACATGGGAGGTGAGAGATTGTCGATGGCGACTCGGATATCTTCGTGTTTTCATTATCTGAGGAGTCCGCCTAAGAACCTTCATCATCGGTGATCCATTCCCCAATCACCTCTTCTTGTATATTTGCGGTGAGGCAAAGCTTTTGCTTGGGAAGAGCGGAGGAGCATTTTCCTTGATCGCAAGTCGGCTAGCCCATGAGCTCTAGTATCTTCTTCTTCGGAGGAGGATTGAGAGGACGATGAGCTTGAGCTATCTTCCTTCTTAGTCTTTTGTCCGGCAAGAGCTTTCTTCTTATCCTTTGATTTGTGATCACTCTTGCGGTAGTGACGATATTTCTTCTTGTCATCTTCCTCATCTTCCTCTTGATTCTTTGCCTTGTGCTTGTTCTTTTTACTTTTTGGGCAATCCGCCGCCAAGTGACCCTTCTCTCCACATTCATAGCAACGCATCTCGGAGATAGGTCTTCGTCTTGAAGAGGATGATCCGCCGCGGAAGCTCATCTTCTTGATCAACTTTCTTGACCGCTTGACAAGGAGGGCCAATTCTTCAATCTCCGGAATTGCATCATCGGAGTCTTCATCATCTTCTTCAATTTCAACTTTCTTCTTTCCACTTTTGGCTTTGGCGGGGAGAGCGATTGACTTCTTGTTGAGCGGAGACTCTTCACTTTCAAGAAGCCGCATCTCATATGAGTTGAGTTGTCCGAGGAGCTTTGTCGGTGTCATCTTCTTGAGCTTTGACTTAGATGCTCGAATTAAGGTCACAAGTGGATTGAAACTAAATGGCACAACGTCAAGCATCTTCCGACAAATGTCAATGTCTTCCAAGACCTTCTTCTCCGAACATCCGGCAATTTCATTTACGATGTGGTTCAATCTAAGAAACATTTCGTTAACACTTTCATTAGGAAGCATCTTGAATTGATCAAACCTTTTTCTAGCACGAGATAGCTTCTCCTCAAGCATCTCGGCACTACCAACATGAATTTCTCTAAGATGCTTCCAAATGTCATAAACTTTAGAGATTGCCAATGCTATCAAAGACTTGGAAGACACACTAGAGAGTAAAGCATTTCTAGCAATGGCATTAAAACGTTTGTACTTAGCATGAACTTCATCAAGAGCAATAGTTCGTACGGAGGTTCGGATAGCCGGTCTCAAGCGACCCACACATCATAACTAAGTGCCTCTAAGTAACATTGCATCCTAATTCTCCAATAGTTGTAGTTTGTTCCATCGAAAATAGGAGCTTTTCCAATTTCTATCCTAGGCCCTCTTGAGCCATCTCCTAGCGGTTAAGCTAATCTAGGAGAACCTTGCTCGATACCACTTGAAAGAGGATCCTAAGGCCTAGAGGGGGGTGAATAGGCAATTTTAATTTCTTTTCTTAAATTATTCTTAATTAAGCAACAAGTTAAGAATGACCCAATCCTAGTTGCAAGTCAAGTAAGCGGAAGCTATAAATAAATCACAAGGCAACTATGACATGGCATTCAAATGAACACAAGCAATGCGAGAGAGTAAATGCGAAATTAAATGAGAGAGTGACACGGTGTTTGTTTGACCGAAGTTCGAACCGCAACTCCTACTCTCCGTTGAGGCTACCCCTTGCGACAAGGACCGGCTCGCTCTCGAGCCTACCGCCTCACTCACTCCCGGTAGTCGTTCGCCACTCCGCGAGGTGGACTCAAATCACCGTGCACCGACTAGAGAGTAGCCACACGCCAAGGCCTACTCCCAAGCCCTCGCCTCCACGAAGGATATTTTCGAAGTAACAAGCCCAAACGCCCGATCATGCGGATCGAAGGACTTCCATGAAGCTCGGTATTGGGGTTTGATGGATTGTGGAGTTCGATGATTTGTGGGTGGAGGAATGGCTCTAGATCACCTAATTGATGAGCTATGAATGTGGTAGGTGAAGTGGAGCAGCAAACCTCAAAGTAGCCGACCACTAGGTAGGTATTTATAGCCCCAAGAGCAAAACTAGCCGTTGTCCCTCGGAAGAGGACAAAAAAGACTAGCCGTTACACTCTCACGGACGACGTCCGACGGACTCCGGACGCCGTCCGACAGAGCGTCATCGCTTCAGAAGAGCGGTTTATCGGACGCCGTCGGTCCTCACGGACGCCGTCCGACAAACAAGGATCGCATAACGCTGGAGCTACCGGACGCCCCAGACGCCGTCCGGCGAGAAAGCCGAAATTAAACTCGATCGGACGCCGTCCGTAACTACGGACGCCGTCGACAAGCGAGTATGTAAAGGACCGGACGGCCACCAGACGCCGTCCACCGTAAAGTGCCTCGGATTATAACCTTACGGACGCCGTCCGATAACGACGGACGCCGTCCAAGAGAAATCTTGTTTTGGTGTTTGGTGGTGGACGCCGTCTCGATTTTCCAGACGCCGTCCGACTGAGAGGAATTATTCGAGCTTAAATTTGTGGGGAATTTAGGTGGGTTTTCTCTCTAGAAATCTCACAAAGGGATATTTGGGTATTTTTAGAAGAGGTGGACTATGGAAACCGAAGTTTCGAGAATTTGCAAAGATCGGCATAGTCCGAGATATTCGAACCCCTTTTGAAATCCGACGAAAAACAGGAAATAAACCTAACTACTCCTAATCTATACGTGACCTCTTCTCTCGCCCGGTCACGCACTTTGAAATCTTGGAGCAGCTCAGAAAATTTACGTCGCTTCGAATTAGGGTTTGCAAAAGCGCCGAGTCTTCGCTAGGGTTCCGAGAAGTCCAAAAAACCCCTAGCCCTTTATATTGATTAATGTTATCATCAATGCCACTAATAAGAATTAGGGCTCAACGATGCTCACAATGGGGCATATCATGAGAAGGAATTAATTTTTAATTTGGTTTGGCAGGTACCCAAGTCCCGCTTGATACGGTGACTGGCAGTCGGCCTATTGTGAGACGTACCATATCCCAAGTTAGGTTTGACCAAGTGGTACATGTAACCGTCCATCGCGGCGTACAACGGGCGGTCCACATAGAGCGTACCATGCCCCAGGCTAAATTTAGCTAAGTGGTACTTGTACCCGTCTATCGCGGTATATAGCTAGAGGCCCATTTTGGGCGTGCCACCAAAATCTAGGTCCAGGCCCAAATTGTTTGTAGAAGCTAAAACGCCCTTTCCGCCCATGGGGGAAAACCTAGCGTTGGTCTCTTTTAAATTTAGATCTCGAAGCGACACAAAGGGTTACCCCTCATTTCACTCCGCGCCCTTCTGCCTTCTAGTCTGTGCACTTCAGTGCTAGGATTTTCAGCCTCCGCACTCCTTGTGCTGTCGCCGGCCCTTCCCATTGCTAAGGTTAGCCACCGCCATGACCCAAATTTCGCGACGCCTCCAAGCCAACCCATTTCTAGCTTAGCCACCGCCACTGCGCTCTAGATCCTGAGCCGCCACCTCTGAAGATGTCTTCATCTGCCAAGGATGCCCCCACGTAGGAATGGTCAACCTCGATGACGACGGAGGAGTGCCTGGAGGAGATGGTGGCCACCAGAGTCCTTCCGACGCAAGAGCTAATCTGCTATCGTCCGGTAGCGGGTGAGTCCTCTCCCACACCTCGCATTGAGGAGATTGTGGTTTTCGAGTCTTTTTTACAGTGCAGGCTCAGCCTTCTAGCCTGCGCTTTCCTTCACGATCTTCTCAATTTTTACAAAATTGAGTTGATCAATCTGAACCCTAATTCGATCCTCCAAATCTCCACTGTCATCCATCTTTGCGAAGCCTATATTGGCATTCACCCTCATTTTAATCTTTTGCGCCACCTCTTCCTCCTCAAGCTGTACACTAATTGATGGGCGCGGACGCGGGGTCCCGATCTTCTGGTGAGAGATGACGAGTATAATTCGGTAGGTGTCACGGAGACCTAAACGACCCGGCTTCCAACCCCACAAGGAACTGGAAATCCCGGCGATCGCTAAACCACCACGACGAGTGTTATCGACCGAACCAGAGGCACGATCGACCTGTCCACGAAGGACGGCTCCTGCAAGCAACCGAAGAACGAGCAATAACACAAGATAAGCAATCACAATTGTGAATATAAGATGAAAGATAATGGAGTTCATAAACTTGGTCCTCTTGGTCTAGCCGACACAAGAGAACAAGGCGAAAACTCACACAACCGTGACGAAATCAACTAAACAAAACCCAACTAAGACGAAGCACGGCGGGGAACTTATATAGGGCGACGGCCAGAGGAGCGGCACCCAAATAGGTGCCCACACTGAAAGGAACTTTACGGCCTAGAGGGGGGTGAATAGGCAATTTTTAATTTCTTTTGGGTTGTACTTGATTAAGCAACAAAATTAAGAGTTACCCAAAACTAGATTCTAGTGTCCAATGAAGCAGAAGCAAATTAATCGCCACGCAATAGTAATCTATTTCATCTCACCAAAACGAGCAAGCAATTTTAAGCAATTCAAGCGAGAAGTAAATGCGATAGTAAATGAGACAAGAGAGGAGACACGGTATTTGTTTCACCGAAGTTCGGAGTCACCACTCCTACTCTCCGTTGAGGCTAGCCCTTGCGCACAAGGACCGGCTCCCTCTTGAGCCACACGCCTCGCTTACTCCCCGGTAGTCGTTCCGCCACTCCGGCGAGGTGGACTCCGTCACCTTCACACCGACTCGAGAGTAGCCACACGCCAAGACCTACTCACAAGCCCACACCTCCAAGAAGAACACCGTCTTCAAGAGTAATAAGCCCGAAAAGCCTCGATCATGCCAAATCGAAGGACTTCCATGAAGCTCGGTTTGGAGAAAGGTAGGTGGTGGATGAATTGATGGAGGAATGGCTCTAGAACACCCCTAGGATGAGTAGATGATGGCTATAGGTGAAGTGGAGCAACAAACCTCAGTAATGGCTACCTACCCATGTCAATAAATACCCCTAGTAGAGGAGCTAGCCGTTGGAGCTCGGGAAGACTCCAAAAACTAGCCGTTACAGTACCGTCGGACCCAGTCCGATGGTCATCAGACCAGGTCCGATGGCTGCAACCAGGCCTCAAACTCGGCTGACACACACACTGTCAGACTCGGTCCGACGGTGGTCGGACCCGGTCTGACGAAGCTAAAGCGCTGAAGCACAGGCACTGTCGGACTCGGTCCGGAGGGGTCGGACCCGGTCCGACGGCACCGGACTCAGTCCGACAAGCAACAGAAACCTGAAACTAGGGTTTGGGCTAGGAGACCCAGTCCGGTGGCGACCGGACCCGGTCCGATGGACACAGAAAAATACCCGGCTCAGGAGATTTTCAACGGTTTGAGATCTCTAAATATTTGTGAATGGCTTGAGGGCTAGAACATGGAGCGACTTGGCACGATCAAAACGATTAGACCCCTCTTAAAGCAAGGGTGACAGAAGAAAAACCTAGCTACTCCTAAACCTACACATGACCTCTTCACTCGTCCGGTCATGCTTAGATTATCTTGAAGCAGCTCAAATGATCTCCGATGCCTCGCTAGGGTTCCATGACACGTCCAAGAACTCCCTAGCGCAAATGAATACATCATCAATGCCACTAAAAGAATTAGGGCTCAATGATGCTCACAATCTTCCCCTTTGTGGCACTTGGTGACAACCAAATAAAGATCTTATATTTTGAGCTGCAAAAGGGTTAGTGCAAGAGTGCAGAAACAAGAGATACGAAGCACAAAGATAAACAGGGAAGCACAATTACAAATTTAAAAACCACAGCTTGACAAGGTAGCGTGCATAATAGAAAGAAAACTCCCCCTAAGTTCATGCATAGAGAAAATACAAGCCAACACAAATAGTTCGACAAGCAGAAATAGTTCAACAAGCCAAATAAAGTACTAAGTCCATAAAGCCCAAATCTATTCTTCTCCCCCTTTGTCAACAAGTGACACATAGGTAAAACCTCCCTAATCTCCACGCTCGCCGCCTTGACCGCTATGTCCACCCAGACTGCTAGAAGGAGATGAGCGCGGTCTCTTGGATTTCGACCTAGCGGAGCGGGATGGGGAACCACCGACAGGAGGAGGAGCTGAAGCTGAGGCTGGAACAAAACCCGACTGAGGAACCTGCCCAGACTCTCTCAAGTACTCTTGATAATCACTTTGAGCTTGATAATACCATGTATAGGGATTTGCCGGTGGATTATAAGGCATGAAGTGAGTGCTCATGTGTATCATTGCAGATTTCATCACGCCAAGCTCTTCCTGCAAATAAGTCTGCTGACCAACCATAGTGTCCAGTTGTTGTCGGGTGGCAGCTATCTCTGCTGTGATGTCTGTTCTGAAAGCAGTCATATCCGCTCTCATTTCCCTCTGATAGTTGCTTTGATCAGCTCGAAGGGCTTGCACTTCATGTAGCAAAGGACTCAAATCAAACCATGGCGGTGGAGCTGCGGGATAGCTATATCCTCCCATGCGAGCACCTGAAGCAGCAGGAGCATCGCCCATAGGGACATCTGCAGGGGCAGGAGCAAGCGGAGGAGCATAGGTAGGGGCCGGTGCCGGAGGGGAATCCGGAGGAACAGGCCCACCAACCTTTGGCCTGCTGACAAGAGCAGACAAGAACTGCTTCATCTGATGTTTTCTGATCTTCTTATCCCTCTGACGGATTTCTTCCTCAGGCACTCTGCCAGTCTTCGAAAGCAGAAGTCCAATGTAAGGTCTAAGTGGCAACGCCCTGTTAACCTCCCTGTAAATAGCATCATCAAATTCTCCAAACAGGGTGGCTCCAATGTTGATTAAACTGCCACGAAACAGATATAACATAAACCAGCTAATAATAGGGAGAACCCGATCTCTGTTTCCCCTCGCTAATAACAGGAACGGCCCAAAGCAATTGGGGGAGCCGGCTTCTATCTTCGGGAGGGACTGAAGAAGTTTTATTTCGCCATTCCTTTCAAAACATCCAACAAGGGCTGGCACCAGGATTGGTTTTACTGTGCCAACCCCGTCCCTTCTCTTCCTCCTTTTGCCAGGCTCCGGCCCAATTTTTTCGCTTCTTAGACTTTAGTCCCTTTCGCTGATGAGATGGGGCAAGTCATCGAGCTCCTCGACGTCATCAACAAGCGGAAGACAGAGGGCCTGACCAGGATCGGCGTCATCATTAACTTTGCCCACCGTCGGGAGCAGCCCCTAAAGGAGCAAGTCCACCCAGGATTCGAGTACTATGGGGTCTCCGATTCCACTAGGGAGATACCCGAGAGTATCCTGGAGGAGACGCTGTTCAGCCGGCTGGGCGACTTCTTTGCCCCGGACACCCAAATCGAGAATGAGGGTTGCCCGAAGCCCCACCAGAGGTGTGTCTCTTCTATTTATTAATACTCAATTTTCATTTTTCAAGCACTTGTAGATTGAATCTTTGTTTATCATGCATACAGCATCGGCCCGTCTTTTTCTCTGACGCGTCGCTCCCCGACCTCCCTTATCACAAGGACTCCAGGCAAAAACAACCTGCAAGTGACTCGGCCGAGAAGCCGAGTGCTAAAAAGGGGAAGGGGGCATCAACCAAGAAACCGGCGAAAGAAACCGCGGAGTCTTCGGCGCCCGTCCGGGCCCTACATTTTGTGGGCGAGCGGCCCAATCCACGACGCAGCCAGCGCCTCTGCCACTAAGATCCAGCGCATAACCAGGCTCCTCTGCTAGTGGGTCAACCACTCGGAGAGGGCCCGGTATTAAAATAAATAAGTCCAATAGGTTAGTTACCCATTGACTCTTTATCTGTCTCATCTAAATCATATCTTGATTATCCAATTTTTATAGAAAACCTTCTGATGAGGTTCCTATGGACGCGCTATCCTCGGCACCTCAAGAATCCGGCGAGCCCGAGGCCATTCTCGATTGAGCCAGGCCAACCTCACTAATTGGCTCTTTGCCCAAGGACGTCAAGACGGCCCCTGAATCTGCACCCTCTGCATCGCTGCCTCCTCAGGTTCAACCTTAGACGAAGAACACCGCGGAGCCAACGAACCTGAAGCCCGCCGCCAGCGCAGCGCCCCCAGTGGAGGAAATTCCACGGGCGCCACCCACTCTCCCACTCGCCCAGTCATCATTCAAGGCCGCTTGGTGTGATGAAAACAATGGATGTGCGGTCATCGACGAGGAGGAGGAGGAGGGGTGTAAGGATTCTAGGCCGAGGAGGGGGGTGAATCGGCTCTTTTTCAAATTTTACTTCTCTCAATTCGCTTGCTTAGTTAATCAAATTAGGAATACAAGCTATCGATTGATCTAGAGTCTAGTTGTGGAAGCGATCACAATGGGACACAAGCGACTACTAGGAGGCTCGATGGCGCTCACATGCAAACGATCAAATCAATATGCGGAAGTAAATGAGAGAGACAAGAAAGCGCAAACGAGAAGTTTCTCAAGTTCGTGCTCAACACGTGAACACCTATGTCTCCGCTGAGGAAACTTCTCACAGAGAAGTCGGGACTCTCTCGCCCCTAGCCCTCAATCCACTCGTGGTGGCTCTTCACCAACACATGGTAGGCGAGCCCCAAACCTTCACACAAGACGAGTTCTTCCACACGCGAAGCTCTCGCACCCTCGGTGCCGACACACGCAGCACCGAACCCCGACCTACAGAGGATTTTGCATACAACCTTCAAGGATGAAGGCCACGCACCTCGACACACGGAAGTGACTCCGACACATGGAGGATTTCGCTGACGAGTCGACGGTTGATGAAGCTCGTGGTGTGGTGACGATCTCTCCGGCGTCGAAGTCCCAAGAGCACAAGATCGGAGACCGTCTCTCACCACTACCCCTTCTCTCCCACCATGGAAACTAGGGCAAGAACACCATGGGAGAAGGGGCAAACCTTGGGGATGGATGAGATGAGGTAGGGGGCACCTTCTTCTTCCTCTTCCTCTCTTCTCCTCCCTCTCAATCTCTCAAGCACATGGAACCCTAGATGGAGGTGGGTGCCATGGGAGGAACTCTCTTGGGTGGAAAGGGTAAGGGGTGGCTGCTAATGAGACTCTCTCAAGTTTCTCCCGTGCTCATAGCCCCTATTTATAGGCCTAAGGCGAAACCCTAGAGCTGAACGGCTCAGATTCATTTTCGCGAGATCCAGCTCGATCCATCGGACGCCGTCCGGTTCCCATCGGACGCCGTCCGGTAAGACTCAGTACAAATTTTGTACTTATTCGGACGCCGTCCGGTAGGTTCATCGGACGCGTCCGATGAGGTGCTGGCGCGCGTGCGAGAAGTGCCCGCCAGGTGTTTGCTCGCGGGTTCAGCCGGTATCGGACGCTGTCCGGTCCTGGTCGGACGCCGTCCGACGATGACCATCGCCGCACCTCTCGTCAATCGACACCGCCCGAGATCGTCGGACGCCGTCTGGTGGCCAATTTTGAACTTGGTCAGACGCCGTCCGATGGTCTCCGGACGCTGTCCGGCAGGAGCGATGTCGATTGGGACTTAGTCGTTTTGAGCTCACTTGCAAAGAATTCAACGCTGTCGGCCGGACACCGTCCGAAGGCTATCGGACGGCGTCCGACAGAGGGTGTGTTTTTGGGACTTAGCCAAAATTTTGGCTTGGGCTCAACGGACGCCGTCCGGTGGGGCTGAAAATTTTTGACCCACTTGGGTTTTGGCTCTACCGACTTCGCCCGACAACACACCTAGGGTTATGACCCTACTTTATCGACTTTATGAGATCGGCGGGAGATTTGGATCACTTGGGCGGGAAGTTTCGCGCCTAAAACAAAATATCTGGCTTGGGTTGCTTAGAGGCTACAAAACCCCGACTGCTGTCGCTCCCCGAACTCTCTCGAAGCTAGACAGATGGACTCGCTCTAGATGGTTCGCTCAAGACTAACACCTGGCACTCTCGAAACCCCCATGAAACCCACGGCTGATGTTTCTGGACCTGTGCTCAATGGGACCATGCAACCAGAGAGATGTATTCGAGCCAAAGACACACACAAGGAAATCAGAAGAACTATAAAAATAAAAGGTCCTTATCCTTGGCATTCCAGCTGTACGGCCTAGTTGCCATCAATTACCAAAATCATTCAGCGCATGGGAGGCTTGATCTTACAATCTTCCCCTTTTTGGTAATTAATGACAACACCTGCAAATCCAACATGACAAGGCACAAATACAATATCTGGTGCAATGGGTTATTAGCTTAGAAACATTGCATGCCAGCATAGCACAATGCAAAAGGCCAATGAATAAGATGCAATGTACGTATAGACATGAGCTCCCCCTAAATAAATGCATACCACTTGAGAATACTATCACATCACAACATGGAGCAAAGCATCTCCATCCTAATCTCCATCCTAGGAGCAAAACATCTCCTAAGATATCACTTGTAACCCAAAGTCAATTCTCCCCCCTTTGCATCCCGAGCATGACAATCCCAATGTGTTTCCATTCCAAAACATGGATTTGCAATTATTTCTTCCTCTTTAGCATCAATGACCACAAAGTAGTAAAATATGGGATAATTTAAGCGCTTTGGAAGTTATACGAGTGCAAACATGGCCACAAATCCACCACACTCAAAATCGAGCCATCTCAAGGTCACAATGTCACAAGATCAACTAGAGCATAATTGATAGATGTGTAATTCAAGTTATTATGATTTAGAGCAAATATAAGGTGAACTATAGTTAGAAGTATCAAGAGTTGCTCCAAAACTCAAAAGTGGACACACAATGCACCATAGCACTAGAAGATGCACTTTAAGCTACACATATTATCACCAAGCCTATTTGAGACTCAAACATTTTTAGTTGAGCTCATTTTTGAAAGATTTTACATTTTGCACTTTGCATTTTCTTAAATTTTGCCATGTCTCAAACCATAGGCGACGTCACCTAGGATGACACTGAAGATGAATGTCTCGGTCATCCAAAGCTCCCCCTAAGTTCATGCCCAGTACGATAGCAAGCTATCTTATCGAGGAGGCATTGGTGAGACATGTATGACCAATTGTGGCCTTATTCATATTTTAGCACAATTTTTTTTTTAAATTTGGCTCAACATTTTCTCAAAATTGCTCAAGTTAGCAAAGTAAAGATATGTGCAAAATGAAAGAACACAATCTAGACTTAGAAGCACATGGTCAACCAAAGAGTTTAGAACAATCAAATGAGACTAGAAACTATAGCCCTCCTAACACATGCTCATGGCTTACAATTGCATGATATTGAGTTAAGCACAAGTTGAGCTAGTGACAAGGTAAATACATGCTATAGCTATCAAATTCATGTGATGAACATATAGGCAATGAATAACATGCAGTATAACAAGCAAAGCACCTAAATGTTCAAACTGGCTTCAAAATATTTGCAATGAATGGCATAGCCACACAACCGACTCAGACAATGTTTGACTTGTCTAAAATGTTCAACTCATTTCTCAATTTACAGAATCGTGCCTCATCGAGTGGCTTGGTAAAGATGTCGGCAAGTCTGGTCCTCCGTCTCAAGACGTGTTCAAGCACAATGTCGCCCTTTGCCACATGGTCCCGAAGGAAATGGTGGCGGACATCAATGTGCTTGGTCCGTGAGTGTTGGACGGGTTGCACGCTATCTTCACCAAGGCCTCATTGTCGTCTGAGAGAGGCACATGGTCAAGTTTAAGCCCAAAGTCAAACGGTGATTGTGTCGGTAAAGAAGTTGTGCATAACAACTCCCCGCCGCTATATACTCGACAAAGCAGAGATAGCGCCACGGATTTGTTTCTTTGACGCCCATGACACAAGACATCTACCCAAAAAATGACATGCCCCAGAAGTGCTCTTGCGATCAATCTTGCACCCGGCATAATCTGAGTCAGAATAACCTAGGAGCTCAAACCGTGCATCCTTCGGGAACCAAAGGCCTATGCTAGGTGTGTGTTTTAGGTATCGAAGAACTCGTTTCACAGCAGTCATATGCATTTCTCTAGGGGAGGCTTGAAATCTAGCGCACATGCACACACTAAACATGATGTCCGGGCTAGATGCAGTCAAATAGAGCAAAGCACCAATCATGGAACGGTAAAGCTTTTGGTCGACATGTTTACCTTCTTCGTTGAGGTCGAGGTGGCAGTTTGTCCCCATTGGTGTCCGGATTTGCTGGCAGTCACTCATGTTGAAGCGCTTGAGCAAGTCGTGGATGTACTTCTCCTGACATATGAATGTTCCGGTCTTGAGTTGCTTGATTTGAAATCCCAAGAAGAAGTTCAATTCGCCCATCATCGACATCTCGAACTTCTTCCTCATCATGTCGCTGAACTCTGTGACCAAGGACTCATTTGTGCTACCGAAGATGATGTCATCCACATAGACCTGGCACAGGAACAGATCTCCATCTACCACCTTAGTGAACACAGTCGTGTCGACCCTTCCAACCGTGAATCCCTTGGAGATGAGGAAATCCCTTAGCCTTTCATACCATGCCCTGGGAGCTTGCTTGAGATCATACAAAGCCTTCGACAGTTTGTACACATGATCTGGATGCTGCGGGTCCTCGAAGCCTGGAGGTTGCTCGACATACACTAGCTATCCAATGTACCCGTTGAGGAAGGCACTCTTCACATCCATCTGCTTGAGGACGATATTGTGGCATGTAGAGAACGCCACAAGCAGTCTGATAGCATCCAGACGGGCCACGGGAGCATAGGTGTCACCGCAGTCAACTCTCTCGATCTATGTGAAGCCCTGAGCAACCAGCCTAACCTTGTTGCGCACCACCAAGCCAAACTTATCTTGCTTGTTCTTGAATACCCACTTGGTGCCAATCACGTTGCAGTCGCTTGGTCTTTTCACCAAGGTCCAGATTTTGTTCCTCTTAAAATTGTTCAGCTCCTCGTGCATCGCATTGATCCAGTCTAGGTCACTCAGTGCCTCCTCCACTTTCTTTGGCTCAAGCTCAGACACAAACGCCGTGTGCTCACAGAAGCTTGCCAAAACACTGACCTCACTGATGCTGGCTGTCCTTGACCTTGTTTGCACACCTTGAGTCAAGTCCCCAATCACTTGATCAGCTGGATGATCACGAGCAATGGTGTGATAGGTCTTGATCAACTGAGGTGGTAGCTCGACTGACTCTGCATCTGGCTCACATGCTGTCTCTGCCTCTGGAATTGGCTCCACACTTGAGCTATCTTCAGGCAAAGCTCCCCCTGAGTCTGGTACTGGCTCAGGGGTGGAAGAAGGTTGAATTGTCTCACCCTCCTTTGGAACCTCAACAGGCCTCACATCTCCAGCAGGTATCTCCTCCACTGCCCTTGCCAACTGCTCACCACCCACATCATCCAAGTTCTCATGCTCTCCTTGGCTCCCATTTGACTTGTCAAACTTGACGTCGCAACTCTCCTCGATCAAACCACTGGACGCATTGTAGACTCTGAAAGATGATCCTCTGGTTGAGTAGCCCAGAAATATCCCAGTGTCGCATCTGCTCTGGAACTTGCCTAAGTGCTCCCGCTTCTTCTTGATGCGGACCTTGCAGCCAAAAACCCTGAATTAGGAGACATTGGGTCGTCTTCCCACAAGCAACTCATAGGATGTCTTCTTCAGGAGCTTGTGGAGGCATAGACGGTTGATGCAGTGACAAGCAGTGTTGATGGCTTCGCCCGTAATGCATCGTAGGTCTTGTACTCGTCCAACATTGTCCTTGCCATCTCAATGAGCGTCCTGTTCTTCCTCTCAACCACCCCGTTTTGCTGAGGAGTGTAGGTGGCTGAGAACTGGTGATCAATGCCTAACTAATCACAGAACAGCTCAACAGAAGTGTTAGTAAACTCCGTTCCATTGTCACTTCTCACCTTGTTGAGGGTACAATCAAAAACATTTTGGGCTTTCTTTACAAACTTTTTGAAAACATCTCTAGTTGGAGTTTTGTCGGGTAGAAAGAAAACCCAAGTGTATCGGGAAAAGTCATCAACAATGACCAAGCAATAGAGATTTCCCCCGATACTCATATAGGTTGTTGGCCCAAAAAGATCCATGTGTAAAAGCTCGAGAGGTCGAGATGTAGACATGACATTCTTGGCAGGGTGTGAGCTTGCCACTTGCTTGCCGGCCTGCCAGGCACTGCAAAGCTTGTCTTTCTCGAATGTCACATCTTGCACCCTAAGAATCAACTCGTTTTTGAAAAGTTTCTTCAAATTTGCCATGCCAACATGCCCAAGACGCCTGTGCCAAAGCCAACCAAGAGAGACTTTGGCGACAAGGCAAGTCGAGACGGATGCGGCAGGCTCACTAAAGTTCACAAGAAACAAGTTTTCAAACCGAAAGGCTTTGAACACAAGTTTTTCATTTTTATCCAAAACCAACAAGCCCTCAGGTGAGAAATTACAATGGAACCCCAAATCACATATTTGGGCAACCGAGAGGAGGTTATAGCTTAAAGTTTTCACCAGTAGCACATTGTCAATTGAAAGATCTGAAGAAATTGCTACCTTTCCAACTCCAAGAACCTTGCTTTTGCTTCCATCTCCAAAAATAACCTTGGGGGGAATTTTGCCTTCCTCCCCTATTGAGGTGAACAACCGGGGGTTGCCGGTCATGTGTTGGTGCACCCACTATCAATGATCCAATGGCACCCTCCACTCCGGTAGTTCACCTGTCATAAGAAAGGATCACTTATGTGACTCAGGGACCCACACAGGAGGTCCCTGAGGGTTAGCCTTCAAGCCAGAAGCAACAGAAGCAAAACGATCAATCAATGACTTGGGCACCCAAACATGTGCCTTGTGCTCATTCTCAGACTTGAGCCCAACAAATCTAGCAATCACTCTACCCTGTAAATTTTTCTTTAGCAGGTAGTGATCATACAGCTCAGCATGTGCTATTGAGAATCTTGGCTGTGTGTGATTGGGAGTGTTACGGTTTTGGTTCCTAGGAAGGTTTGTCCTACCATTGTTGTGCCTAGGAGTGCTATTCGAGAAATTTTGCCTAGGTGAATGCCAAGTGTTGTCCCTAGGAGCATGCCAAATGTTGTAGTGCATTTGAGGTTGCCATGTGGAAGAGTTAGTGCCTATCATGTCCTTACCATGTGTTGTGCCAATTGTGCATCATAGAAACATTGTTGCTAGTGTGCAAGTTGTTACCATGCCTCTTCTTGGAATTGGCATGATAGTAACTTTGCCTCACGATAGATGCTCGAGGAACACTTGATTTCTTCCTCCCTTTTGGCTTTTCTGGGGTAAACCCCAAGCCACCTTTTTTAGAGGGTTTTCGTTGTTCCTTGAGCATCTTGTCCAAAGCTAAGCTACCCTCATAGCACTTCCCAAGCCCCTTATCAAATTTCTCAAGTTTAGACTTCAGCTCAGCATTTTCAATAGCAAGCTCCCTAGTAGCTAGTGCAAATTTACAATTATCAGGTGTACACACTAGTGCGTTAGTAGAGGAACCGCTAGAAGTAGAAGCCAACATAGTGCAATCATGTGCAACTTCAGGATAAGCAAGAGTCAAGTCAATAACAGGTGCAATAGCAACAGAAGTAACAGGCACAGCACAAGCAACATCCACAGCATTAACAGGTGTAGTATCAACTAGTTGAGCAAGAGGCAAAGCAACCAACTCATCATTCTTAGTCAGAAGTGTCTCATGATTCTCCCTAAGTGCATGATAAGTAATCATGAGATCATCTAAGGATTCATTCAAAGCATCGCGCTCTTCCTCTAGCACATTACACTTTGATGACAGATTTTTGTTAGAGCCTAGCAAAGTGTCATGCTCAGATTCTAAGCTATCACATCTAGTGGCAATATTTTTGCACTTAGTTTGCAATGCAATGAAGGTTTTACCAAGCTCTATGTTCTTAAGTGTCTTATTCTTATAGCGCTCACAAGCTTCCCTAAGACAATCACGCATGCCTTCAACATCCACATCTGAGTCAGAACCAGAGTCGCTCACCTCGCCACTAGGTCGAGCCATCAGGCACTTGGAAATGTCAGCAGAAGTTGGTGAAGCCTTTGCCGATGTAGAGGAAGTGGTAGAAGAAGAACCATCGTCATCAGAATACCACTCTCGAGACTCAGCAACCACCGTGAGGCATCTTGGAGTGAGGACAGGAGGAGGCGGCACGGATTCAGCTATTGCCATGGTGGCCAACTCTTGATCAGCTGACTCCTCATCTCCTGAAGCTGACGCGTCGCTGGAGCTCTCATCGGTCACCCATTCTCCCACAAAGGCTAGCCTTTTGCCTTGTGATGAGCGACCCTTGAACCCTGACTTCTGAGGATTCTTCTTCTTGTAGTCATTCTGTCTTGGCTTCTCGCCATCGCCCTTCTCCTTTCCTTTGTCCTTGTACTTGGTATTGCCCTTTTAGGGACACATTGAAACGATGTGCCCCTTCTCCTGACACTCATAGCATCGGTATGATGCATGGGAGTTTCTGCTCATTCTCTTCTTGCCACCATATCCATTTCTGCTCATGAACTGCCCAGCTTGCTTCATGAACAGGCCAAAATGTTGGAAGTCATCCTCGAGCTCACTCCATGACATCTCATCATCCTTCTCAGCTTGACTTGAATTGGAACCACTCTGCCTAGATCCACTGGCCTTGAGGGCGAACACTTGATTCTTTGCTGGAGCAGGGAAATCCTCATGATCATTGAGGAGCATTATCTTGTGCGCGGTGATCTTGCTAAGCAAAGCTGTGGGAGCCAGCTTCTCCACATCACCACTGTTGGTGAGATAGGTGATGATATCCCGGTAGTCCTTCTTGGGGAGGGTCCGCAGTATTTTCCTGTACACTTCATCATTTGCAACAGTGTGACCGAGCCCTTAAGCTCGTTAAGAATGGGGTTAAGCCGAGTAAACATAGCATTGACATTTTCATTTGGAAGCATTCTGAACTGATCATAAAGCTCCTTGACAACCACTAGTCTACCATCCTTAACAGCAGAAGTGCCCTCGTGAATCTCGATGAGAGTGATCCATATCTCGTGTGCACTAGTGAGGTTGCTAACTCTGTCGAAGACCTCCATTCTCAAACCACAAAACAAAGCGTTCAAGGCCTTAGCATCGGTCTCTAAGAGTTTGGTTTGTCCGGGTGTAGGAGGTACATCATCAGTGAGTGTGACACCATGAGGAGACTCTACGACCTTCCAAACATCCATTCCCATGGCCTGGAGAAATACTTTCATGCACAACTTTCAAAAGCAAAAATTAGTGCCACTAAATAAAGAAATTCTATTGGCGGCTACACTACCCCCGTCGGCCATCTCTATGCGGTTAAGCAACTAGAGAACCTGGCTCTGATACCACTTGTAAGGATTCTAGGCCGAGAGGGGAGGGGTGAATCGGCTCTTTTTACATTTTACTTCTCTCAATTCGCTTGCTTAGTTAATCAAATTAGGAACACAAGCTATCGATTGCTCTAGAGTCTAGTTGTGGAAGCGATCACAATGAGACACAAGCGACTAGTAGGAGGCTCGATGGCGCTCACATGCAAACGATCAAATCAATATGCGAAGTAAATGAGAGAGACAAGAAAGCAAACCGAAGTTGTTTCAAGTTCGTGCTCAACACATGAACACCTACGTCTCCGTTGAGCAAACTTCTCACACAGAGAAGTCGGGACTCTCTCGTCCCTAGCCCTCAATCCACTCGTGGTGGCTCTTCACCAACACATGGTAGGCGAGCCCCAAACCTTCACACAAGACGAAGTTCTTCCACACGCTGAAGCTCAGACGCACCATGCAGTCTGTGCCGACACACGGCACCGACCCCCGACACACGGAGGATTTTGCACACAACCTTCAAGGATGAAGCCACGCACCTCCGACACACGGAAGTGACCCCCGACACACGGAGGATTTCGGTTGACGTAGTCGTACGGTTGATGAAGCTCGTGGTGTGGTGACGATCTCTCCGGCGTCGAAGTCCCAAGAGCACAAGATCGGAGACCGTCTCTCACCACTACCCCTTCTCTCCCACCATGAAAACTAGGGCAAGAACACCATGGGAGAAGGAGCAAACCTTGGGGATGGATGAGAGGAGGTAGGGGCACCTTCTTCTTCCTCTTCCTCTCTTCTCCTCCCTCTCAATCTCTCAAGCACATGGAACCCTAGATGGAGGTGGGTGCCATAGAAGGAGCTCTCTTGGGTGGAAAGGGTAAGGGGTGGCTGCTAATGAGGCTCTCTCAAGTTTCTCCCGTGCTCATAACCCCTATTTATAGGCCCAAGGCGAAACCCTAGAGATGGACGGCTCAGATTCATTTTCGCGAGATCCAGCTCGATCCATCGGACGCCGTCCGGTTCCCATCGGACGCCGTCCGATAAGACTCAGTACAAATTTTGTACTTATTCGGACGCCGTCCGGTAGGTTCATCGGACGCGTCCGATGAGGTGCTGGCGCGGGTGCGAAAAGTGCCCGCTAGGTGTTTGCTCGAGGGTTCAGCCGGTATCGGACGCCGTCTGACAGTGACCACTGTCGCACCTCCTGTCGATCAGACACCGTCCGGAGATCGTCGGACGCCGTCTGGTGGCCAATTTTGAACTTGGTCGGACGTCGTCCGATGGTCTCCGGACGCCGTCCGGCAGGAGCAATGTCGATTGGGACTTAGTCGTTTTGAGCTCACTTGCAAAGAATTCAACGCTGTCGGCCGGACACCGTCCGAAGGCTATCGGACGGCGTCCGACAGAGAGTGTGTTTTTGGGACTTAGCCAAAATTTTGGCTTGGGCTCAACGGACGCCGTCCGACAGTGGTCGGACGCCGTTCGGTGGTGCTGAAAATTTTTGACCCACTTGGGTTTTGGCTCTACCGACTTCGCCCGACAACACACCTAGGGTTATGACCGTACTTTATCGACTTTATGAGATCGGCGGGAGATTTGGATCACTTGGGCGGGAAGTTTCGTGCCTAAAACAAAATATCTGGCTTGGGTTGCTTAGAGGCTACGAAACCCCGACTGCTGTTGCTCCCCGAACTCTCTCGAAGCTAGACAGATGGACTCGCTCTAGATGGTTCGCTCAAGACTAACACCTAGCACTCTCGGAACCCTCATGAAACCCACGGCTGATGTTTCTAGACTTGTGCTCAGTGGGACCCTGCAACCAGAGAGATGTAGTCGAGCCAAAGACACACACAAGGAAATCAGAAGAACTATAAAAACAAAAGGTCCTTATCCTTGGCGTTCTAGCTGTACGACCTAGTTGCCATCAATTACCAAAATCATTCAGCGCATGGGAGGCTTGATCTTACAAGGGGGAGAGGAATGAGCTGTACAAACACTACATTAAGTGTGCTCACCAGGTCCAGGTAAGCCATCTATTCTATTCTTCCTTCTTTTGCCCACGCCGAGTGGCATGTCCTCACCCCATGTTGTCTTTAGATCATGGGAGAGTGCTCCGAGAGGAAGTCCGAATTCTTTCGGAGAGTGCTTCCCAAGGTTGAAAAGCTCAACGAGTACGAGATTCAAGTGGAGGAAACCAACACCTTGTGGGGGATAAGATGGATCTGATCGGCTCCCTCTGAGGTAACTCTTCGTGTCAGGTGCTTCTCCAGTCTTCTCTTTACCTTTTTCAATCTTTTCTTCTAATTCTCCTATTTCGCTTCAACCCGGCACTCCACCTTCGCTGAGCTCCAGGAACAACTCGAGCGATCCCAGAGCCAATACAAGGCACTAGAGAGCTCAAAATTCCAGACTCGGGAAAACTTCGATAGGGCTCTACGGGAGCTGGAAGATACGTTTCCAAACTCAATCCTCCTATGTCTTCATTACGCTTTTGAAGCACTCGGAGACGACGTGTCTTGCCCGCAGAATACAAGAGGAAAATGTAGGCGCAGTTTGACGTTCTCAATGAGAAGGTAAAGATGGCGAAAGCGTCCTATGAAAATCTACATGAAACCTCCGAGCCGTTACGGAAGTTCCTGCTTCCCGGAGATGCCGGGCTGAGCGGCGAGAGTCAAGTCATCGTGCAACTGAAGGAGGTACCCTAAACCCTGTAATGTGTACCAATAGGACTTAGGTAGTTTTGTAATATTATGGAAACACTTATTTATAATTGTAAACCCGACCGCTTTTGTATGTGATATTTAAGCTCTTTTGTTCCTTTTCCTTTGTGATCTTAATTCTTCCGAGTAAATTCCTTTTGTTAAGCACTTTCCTCGAGCTCATGGATCATTTTTCCAAACACGCGTGCTGAGTGACTTAGAGTTCGTCGCTTATAGGGTTAGAGCTTCGCTACTCGAAATAGTTACTCAAGTTTCTTTACAATCGTTAGGGAAAAGAAACAAAAGACAGTAGCACGTGATGTGCGCAAAGGTGCACCTATGAGGTGTAGACCCCAACTTACTAATTAGTTGGATACCAACTAAGTAGAAAGTTAAGAAACAACTCAGATTTTTATGACAAGTTTATAACGAAAACTTTATTCATAGTAGCATAACTGAGTAAAAAGATTTTAAGTATAAAAACGACGTAGCTATTCCATGTTCCACGAGTTGCCAACAATCATGCCGTCCTCGCGCTTGAGTTTATAGGCCCCCGGACGTGTCATTTCATCAATAATGTAAGGGTCTTTCCAAGTCGGGGAGAGCTTGTGCTCGCTTATCTGATTCTTTCTTATAACCAGATCTCGTTTAGAGAAAGCATGGCCTCGAACATTGCGATCATCATAACGACGTAAGCCCTGAAGGTACTTAGCCGACTGGATTGTTGTGATGTCCCTGGCTTACTCAAGTCGGTCGAGATCTTCTAGTCGGTTGTCCTCGGACTCGACTTCTTTGTAATTCTTCAACTTTCTTGTAATTCTGAACCCGTGGGAATTCGAACTCTAGCTCGGTTGGTAAGACCGTCTTGGACCCATACAACAGGAAAAAAGGTGACTGCCTGGTTGCCCTACTAGGTGTAGTCGTAAGACCTCAGAGCACCGGCGACAATTTTTAAACCCATCGTGTAGCATATGGTTTCAAACGATCAAATATCCTCGCTTTTAGCGCCTGTAGGACCATGCCATTAGTTCGTTCAACATGCCCATTACTTCGTGGATGTGCCATAGAAGCAAAACAAATCTTAATGCCAAATTATTCGCACCAATCTTGAAATTCGTCGCTTTGGAACTAATGTCCATTATCTGTGATGATTCTGTTCGGAACAACGAATCTAACAACGATTTCTTGAAAGAATTTCCTGGATTTGGCGGCCCTAACCATGGCAATAGGTTTCGCCTAATCCACTTTGACAACTTATCGATGGTGGCGAAGAGACGAGTTAAACCACCTTGAGCCTTCTTCAAAGGTCCGACCATGTCGAGCCCCCATATTGCTAATGGCCAGTTGATTGGAATGGTCTAAAGCTCCTGCATCGATACGTGTATCTACCGAGCAAAAAACTGACAGCTTTCGCGCAGGTGGTTGGGTAGTCCTCGCGTTCCGCCATGCAAATACTCAGGGTCCATGTACTCCACTGCTGCCACCATGAGCTGCTAAATCTGGTCCTTCTTCTACCGTTTGCAGCCATGTGATCACTAATCCCTTCTCACGTTGTGTGTTGCCATGGTCTTGATGGCCCATTCTTCCTTTGTGCGCCATCGCGAGCTTAACGTTCCTTGTTTCGCTGTGTGCCTCCATAACCTTGCTAGCACTTTCTTCAGTTGTCTATGAACTTGCTTGAGTGTAAGGATAACCTAAAAAATCTAAGCAGAATCCTTCCATATCTTTAAATGAAAAGTCCTCTACAGAAAACCAAGAGAAGGATAGCCCGCACAGAAACGGGTAAGTACATACGTAGTAGCAAGTTTCCATATGCAAACCTAATAACTATATGCAGGTTTAACAGAAGTTGAACATGGAGATTTAATATTAGACTTAATGCATATTTTTAAAATGGTTTTGAAAAATCCTATATTTTATCAATTCTTTTCTAAAACATTTTAAAAGAGATTTTTGATAATGACTTGACTCAATACTTTCTCTAAACCAGAATCACCACCAACAACAAATCTATGACCATACTCTAACTTGATTTATGTCAATATTTAGAATATGCATCGCCCCTTTGACACAACTTTATATCCCAGAAATATGGTACATCGATGATTTGTTTTTAACGACTCTGCAAACTCTGCTCAGCTTTACCTGCAAAATGATCAGTAACACGGTTTGGAAAAAAAATTGTATCTTTTCTAATATGACATAACCTTGGTACGAGCAATGCACAAACCCAGCACCGGCTCCAAACCACTGTCCTCTAGTCGCAAGTAGAGCGACCTACCAACCTTCTCACTCTACCCATTGTTTGTTCACGCTGATCTCCCAACACCTTCAACATCCACTCAACCTTATACCAGCACCAAGACCAAGACCAAGAACAAAACCTTGACAACATGACCACTTTTCTTTACCTTAACCAAGTTAGCTTAATGACTGCGACTAGGGATGGTAATGGATACTAAAAACCCGATATCCGATGGGTATTTACTATATTAGGGTGCGGTTTTGTTATAATAATCATACTCATGGGTATGTTAATGGGCACAAACCTTCACCCATCTGGTATGGCTGGTATGGGTACGTTCTAATGCCCCACGTACCCATTTACCAGCCATATACTCGGTTCCCAAATGATAGGTAGTAGAATCTGGCCTAGGTGTGGGTTACCCGTTGGGTAGTTTGTGAATTGTGAAATGTAAAGGCTATTGGGTGCGGGTAACCCGTCAGGTTATACTTACCCACTTGGGTCTTGGTAGCAGGTATGGGTAACTGATACCCACCATGTGAATTAGGGACATCGGATATGGGTAACCTGATAGGTGATATCACCCGCACGGGAACGGCTACAGGGGAGAAGTTATACCCGTGCATGGGCACAGATAAATTAGCGGGTAGATTTTTATTTGACAGGTATGGGGTGGCAATACCCAGCGGGTATGTACCCATTGCCATCCCTACTTAATATGCAACAAGGGATCCTATATGCTTATATGAGACCTTGCCATTCTTATGGCTAGTTTATAATTCCTAGGGTTTTCCTATGACCTAGTAAGGGAAACTATATTCTAAATGGTATTATTACTACATGCAAACATAAAGTACCTTTTGAAGTATTTGGACAAAAAAATTAACTAGAAAATAAATGCGTAATATAATATTAGGGAATAGGAAACCTGCCTGCTTTAGCTAGATCTTCGAATCCTGAGCTGATATCTGGATACTCCTGCTCGGTAGATCCGTGGGCGACTAATTCGTTTTCTACACGTTGAAAAAGGGGAATAGGGAGGGAATTTTTAAAAAATGAAAAAGGGAAATCTTAAGAACATGGATACATGAAAGTCATTTTTAAAAATGATTTTGCATGTCTCCGAATAGCTCCTTACAAATGGAAAGGGTGAATGGGGATTTAGGCATTACTCCAAATAGAATGATATGGGAGGGTGGAAGATTAATTGGCGGAGTTTTGACAGTACTCTGGTTGGAAGGAGATGGCGGCTAGAATGTGCATGATTTTATGTGTAAAATGATGGATTTTTAACAAGATCAGGTTTGGCAACAAATTCAATTGCCAGAACTTTGAGAGAGAATTACTAAAGTTTTAGGATAAAATCATAGATATAATGATAAAATAATTTGTTTCAATTTTGGGATTTTTGGAAGATATAAATGAATTTTAAAGAGAAAATTGCACTGTAGCTCCCGGAACTTGTAACAAATTGCACGAAATCCCCTAAACTTTGAAATTGCTTTCTCAGCTCTTGGAACTTCTCTCTGTTTGCACCGTTAGTCCTGGGCCGTTAGGACCCGTTAGAAATTCCGTTAAACGGTGACGTGGCGCCCACGTGGCCGTTAAGTGCTGACGTGGCCCCAAAAAATCCGAAAAAAATAAAAAAGCTCAAAAAATCTATAACAATTCATAAAAAACCAAAAATAATTCACAAAATTCATTAAAAATCCAAAAAATGCAGAAAATTCATAAATGTTTTTTAAAAAATTTAGAAAAATTTAGAAAACCTGAAAAAATCAAGTAAATTCATAAAAATAATTTAAAATAAACAAAAAATTAGAAAACCTGAAAATAATCCACAAAAATCATAAAAAACCAAACAAATCATTTAAAAATCTAGAAAATTTAGAAAACCCGAAAAAATTGATAAAATTCATTAAAAAATCCAAAAAATCATAAAAAACATTTCAAATTCACAAAAAATTAGAAAAACCGAAAGAAATTCACAAAAAAAACCAGAACTTCACTTAATTTTTTTGTGAATTTCTTTTAGTTTTTCTAATTTTTTGTGAATTTTTAATTGATTTTTTAGGGTTTATTTTTTATGGATTTGTTTGAATTTTGTTAATGAATTTTGTGAATTATTTTTGGGTTTTCTAAATTTTTCTAGATTTTTAAATGATTTGTTTGGATCTGTATGAATTTTCTACATTTTTATGATTTTTGTGGATTATTTTCAGGTTTTCTAAATTTTTCTATCTTTTTAAATTATGTTTTATGAATTTTTTGGATTTTTTTCAGTGTTCTAATTTTTTATATTTTTAATTTTTTTATTGAATTTTCTAGATTTTGTATTAATATTTTGAATTATTTTATGAATTTTGTGAATTATTTTTTTTTATGAATTTATATATATTTTTTGAGGGTTTTTTTTTTATGTTTTTGGATTTTTTGGGGCCACGTCAGCACTTAACGGCAACGTGGGCGCCACGTCACAGTTTAACGGAATTTCTAACGGATCCTAACGGTCCAGGACTAACGGTGTAAACGGAGACAAGTTCCAGGAGCTGAGAAAGCAATTTCAAAGTTTAGGGGATTTCGTGCAATTTGGTACAAGTTCCGGGAGCTACAGTGCAATTTTCTCAATTTTAAAATAAGTTTCTACAAAGGAGAAGAAAAGGTATTTTAGTTTGAAGTTTAAAACTAGAAATTGGTATTTTATATTTTTATAAAAAATTCTGGAATTTTGAGTTTTTTGTGGAATTTTTGGTGATATTTTGTTGTTTTAAATAAAATGGGAAAGCTCTTTTGAAATAAGAAAAACGAAAAGGGGTTTATTCTTCTTGATGGGCCGGCAGCGCTAGGTTTTTGCCCATTAGTGAGCGGCTGCGCATGTGGGCAGCATGCTCATGCAGGCTGACATGTGGGCCCAACACACATCGAGAAGGGGGTGCCTGTTGCGGCTGACGAGCAGGTCTCGATGGTCAGGGAGAGAAGGGGAAAATGGGAGTTGCCGGAGAGGGGTATGGTGTCGGCGAGCAGCCGCCGGGGCAGCATGCTGATGCCCGTGAGATTGGGATGATGGCGAACCTGTGGAAGGCGTAAGTGGGGCTTGGGTCGTCAGAGATGGCCGGGCGCTTCCAAGAGACGGTGAAAGCTGGAACACCAGATATATCTAGGAGGGTCAATCTGGATTGTGTACCGTCACTTGATGAACGAAAGTGGGCTGGCGTCCAAGGCGGGTTCCAAAAAGGGAAGGCGTATTCCAGGATTTTCCGAAATTGGAAAGGGCAGAAAAGAATTTCCTAAAATTTGAATAGGGATTTGAAAATTCATAGAAAATTGTAGGAGGCTCAAAAAAAAAGTGCGATAGGACTCTAGAAATTGAGAATCATAAGGGGAACCTAAATTTTTAATACAATTTGATGCTCTAGAAAAATAAATAAAGGTTTTTTCCTTAAGTGGATATAGTAGGAATTTGTTTAGAAAATTTCTAGAGAATTTCTGGATATAGTAGGAACTTCGGTAAACAACTCGGTTTACGTCTCCTCGTCTCTTGCATTATCTTAATTGTGCATTGCTTGTGTGAGCCATCAAGCCACCTTTTCTGTTGATTAATTGTGCCATCGCTTCCGCATCTAGATAATAGGATTTCATTGGTAGCTTGGGTAAAAACCGGACTAATCAATCACGCAAAAAGGTTAAAATTTGAATTAGGAGTCCGATTCACCCCCCTCTTGGCCTAGGTTTCCTACAGAAGTCACTGACCATCAAGGATCGTTCCTAACACCATAACGCATGGCCATTGTACGGATGTCCCCATAGAGCTCTCCACCTGAGTGACATGCAGCTTGGCACAGTCACCAAGGGAGATCTAGACCAACCCGTGCAGGCTGACAACCTGAGGGTAGTTGGTCCATAATGGGATTGTCACTCCCGAAATATGATGGCGGGTGTGAGCATCGTTGACCCCTAATTTTTATTAGTGGCATTGATGACAAAATTAATTAATATAAAGGGCTAGGGGTTTTTGGACTTCTTGGAACCCTAGCGAAGACTTGGCGATTTTTATAAACCCTAATTTGAAGCGCCGACAATTTTCTCGAGTTGCCCAAGATTTCAAATCGTGACCAGGCGAGAGAAGAGGTCACGATAGATTAGGAGTAGTTAGGTTTATTTCTGTTTTTCGTCGGATTTCAAAAGGGTTCAATATCTCGGACTATCTTGGGATCTTTGCGAATTCTAAAACTCGGTTTTCTTAGTCCACCCTTCTAAAAATACCCAAATATCCCTTTGTGAGATTTCTAGAGAGAGAGAAACCCACCTTAATTCCCCCACAAATTTAGCTCGAAAATTCCCTCTCTGTCGGACGGCGTCTGGAAAATCCAGACGGCGTCCGACCAGCCAAAAATCCAAATTAATTCTCTCTGTCGGACGGCGTCCGGTCGTCACCGGACGGCGTCCGGTCAGGTTCAAAATTCGGTGTTTCTCGCTGCCGGACGGCGTCTGGGGGGCGTCCGGTAGCTCTGGGGCTTGCACGATCCTTGCTGTCGGACGGCGTCCGATGAACCTTTTTTGCCGAGCAGTACGCTCCGTCGGACGGCGTCCGGTAGAGTGTAACGGCTAGTCTTTTTGTCCTCTTCCGAGGGGCAACGGCTAGTTTTGCTCTAGGGGCTATAAATACCTATCTAGTGGCTGGCTATTTTGAGGTTTGCTGCTCCACTTCACCTACCACATTCATAGCTCATCAATTAGGTGTTCTAGAGCCATTCCTCCACCCACAAGATCATCCAAAGCCACAATCCATCAAACCCCAATACCGAGCTTCATGGAAGTCTTTCGATCCGGCATGATCGGGCGTTTGGCTTGTTACTTTTGAAGATATCCTTCGTGAGGCGTGGGCTTGAGAGTAGGCCTTGGCGTGTGGCTACTCTTGAGTCGGTGTCGGTGTGAGTCCACCTCACGGAGTGGCGGAACGACTACCGGGAGTAAGTGAGGCGTGAGGCTCGAGGCGAGCCGGTCCTTGCGCAAGGGGTAGCCTCAACGGAGAGTAGGAGTTGCGACTCGAACTTGGTCAAACAAACACCGTGTCGCCTCTTATTTACTTTCCGCACTTACTACCGTTGCATTGAATGTGTTGATTGTGATGCCATGTCTTAGTTGCTTGTTGACTTGTTTACCGCCTCGCCATGTATCAATTGACACTAGGATTGGGTCACTATTAATTTGATGCTTAATCAACAATTAATCAAAGAAAAATTAAAATTGCCTATTCACCCCCCCTCTAGGCCTTAGGATCCTCTTTCAGCGGGGTAAGAAGTGGTTTGGAAAAGTGCTAAAACTTCCATAGAATGGACCATGGGAAACTCAATCTGGGCTGTCCAAACTTAGTCTTTTCGCCTTGTACCTGTAAATAGGAGCCAATAGCTCGGGGGGAAGTGAGAGAGCCTCATTAGCAGCCACCCCTTACCCTAGCCACCCTAGAGAGCTCCTCCCATAGTTCCCACCTCCACCTAGGGTTCCATGTGCTTGAGAGATTGAAGGGGGGAGAGAGAGGGAGAGAGAGAGAGAGAAGGAGAGAGGAAGAGGAAGAGGAAGGTACCCCCTACCTCCTCTCATTCATCCCTAAGTCTTGCCCCTTCTTCCATGGTGTTCTTGCCCTAGTTTCCATGGTGGGAGACAAGGGATAGTGGTGAGAGACGGTCTCGGATCTTATGCTCTTGGGACTTCACAGCCGGAGAGATCGTCGTCACGCCACGGGCTTCATCAACCGAACGACTACATCAACCGAAATCCTCCGTGTGTCGGGGTCACTTCCGTGTGTCGGAGGTGTGTTGTCTTCATCCGTTGAAGGTCGTGTACAAAACCCTCCGTGTGTCGGGGGTCGGAGCCATGTGCCGGCGCCGCGGGTGCGAGGAGCTTCAAAGTGTAGAAGAACTCGTCGTCTTGTGTGAAGGTTTGGAGCTCGCCTACCATGTGTTGGTGAAGAGCTACCACGAGTGGATCGAGGGCTAGGGACGAGAGAGTCCCGACTTCTCTGTGTGAGAAGTTTCCTCAACGGAGACGTAGGTGTTCATGTGTTGAACACCGAACTTCGGTAAACAACTCGATTTGCGTCTCCTCGTCTCTTGCATTATCTTAATGGTGCATTGCTTGTGTAAGCCATCGAGCCACCTTTTCTGTTGATTAATTATGCCATCGCTTCCGCATCTAGATAATAGGATTTTATTGGTAGCTTGGGTAAAACCCGGATTAATCAATCACACAAACAAGGTTAAAATTTGAATTAGGAGTCCGATTCACCACCTCTCGGCCTAGGTTTCCTATAGAAGTCACCGACCATCAAGGATCGTTCCTAACACCATAACGCGTGGCCATTGCGCGGTAGTGCAGGGGGAACTTATGGGTCGTACGAATGTCCCCATAGAGCTCTCCACCTGAGTGACATGCGGCTTGGCACAGTCACCAAGGGTGATCTTAGACCAACCTCATGCAGGCTGACAACCTGAGGGTAGTTGGTCCACAATGGGATTGTCACTCCCGAAATATGATGGCAGGGTAAGAAGTGGTTTGGAAAAGTGCTGAAACTTCCATAGAATGGATTTGGTTTGGTAGAGTGCTGAAACTACCATATGATGGATGGATAATTGGAGTATTGTTAATACACTCCAACGAACTTTGATTTGAGTAAAAGGTATAAGCCTTGGTCTTTCCTTTGCAAATATGGCTTTCCGCAAATAAATAAACTACTTAGCCTTCCCTTCAACCTTAAGCATTATTAGATGGTTGCTATCTCACCGGTGCAAGTGAGCACAACACACAAACCCTCGCATTATTACCCCTTTTTAGAGAAGGAGCCGATGGGTGAGGGAGAGGATCCCTACGCTTTCCTTGAAGATGGTGATCCGCAGTATCAAGAAATTGAGTAGACTAGTTATGGGGTTCTTAGGTTTTCCTCTAGTTGTGTGGGTTACATAGCTATTGGATTGAATGTGTTATTGTTATCTTTCCGCTTGTGAAACCCTGCTACTTCCACCTGAATTCTTATTGTAACTAAGGCCTATGGGCATTTGAACAAATGACGACCTGAGGTTGTCAAGCTGTAATAATAAGTAAGTCGATGTAGGAGATGATCCAGCTATTAACCGGCACTAGTGTACTGATCCAGGGACTAGTTCATGGTCAATAGCTTGCTAAGAAAGGGTGCGTCGACAATAGGGCGGCGGGTCTGAGGCTAAGTCAGACTCGTTGAGCGGCTCAAAGTAAGCTGCGAAGGACCAATCAGTGTCCGAGCACACGGTGTTCACGTGGGACTACATCAAGCTTCTGGTGGTGAAGTCGTATTTGCTAAGGTGGAGTTTGTTAGAATTTGTGTGAATACGTGTATGAGTTGGTTACATGGACTCTAAGTTGGGTAATAGGCATGAGTGGGTCGTGTCGGTTGTAGTTGTATCCTGGTCTCCTGTATAAATAGGGAGATCCCCCTGGTATAACTGGTCATGATGAATTAACTGTAGTGCAGGACGTGAAGGGGGTCAATGACCGGCTTGTGGCCACGATCCGGGTGGTCCGGTGTGCTTGTGCTTGATTGGGAGGAGCGCTCATAGTCAGAGCCCCGTGGACGTAGACAGTTGTGCCAAACTGCGTTACCAAATATCGTGTTTTCTGTATCGTCTAGATCTTTTGTGGCGACTTAAAATCCTAACAAGTGGTATTAAAGCCAAGGTCGGTGACCCAAAACGTTTCCAGAAGATTTGCATGATTGTTGGATGAGTTCCGATGTCTGATGGGGTTGTTGGGTTTGGTCCCACATCGGATATTGGTGATGGGGGGGCATAACTTAAAAGGTGGAGGCAACTTTGACATATGAAAGCATGTAGGCCCCCTAAGTTTGATTGGTTATCTTTATAAAGGACCTTGATGGTTTTTTGGTGATTATGCACGCGGATTTGTTTCTATGAAAGTTTTCAACAAATATTGTCTTTAAGGATTTTCTCCAAAAAGGTCAAGATAAAGTATTTTTTTTCTATTTTCGTAGCTAGGTGTTTTTGTTTTCTTGGCCATACTATTAAGGGGGATTATGCATATGTACTTTACCTTGGTTCATAGGCTAAACACTTAGATTTTGGTTGGAGTCAAGGTTCACTACCAAATTCCTTACAGACAGTTTCACATCAACTACAGTTCGTCGCACACTATAAAATCACATGACGGACCCTCCCTTCAACTGCTGAAAGGATCTTTATGGCCTAGAGGGGGTGAATAGGCAATATTTAATTTCTTTTGGGTTATACTTGATTAAACAACAAGGTCAAGAGTGACCCAATCCTAGGTTCTGGTGCCCTATCAAGCAGAAGCAAATTAAAAGACACACACTAGTAACCTAATCCATCCATTCAAAGCACCCAAGCAATTTTATAGCAATTCATGCGAAAGATAAATGCGGAAGTAAATGAGACGAAGGACAAGTGACACGGTATTTGTTTCACCGAAGTTTGAAGCTGCAACTCCTACTCTCCGTTGAGGCTAGCCCTTGCGCACAAGGACCGGCTTCCTCTTAAGCCACACGCCTCACTTACTCCTCGGTAATCGTTTCGCCACTCCGGCGAGGTGGACTCCGTCACCTATACACCGACTCAAGAGTAGCCACACGCCCACACGCCAAGGCCGACTCCCAAGCTCACTCCTCCGAGAAGAACAACGTCTTCAAGAGTAATAAGCCCGAAATGCCTCGATCATGCTAAATCGAAGGACTTCCATGAGGCTCGGTTTGGAGAAGGTAGGTGGTTAATGAATTGGTGGAGGAAAGGATCTAGAACACCCCTGAGATGAGTAGAAATTGGCTATAGGTGAAATGGAGCATCAAACATCATAAATAGCTGCCTACCGAACTCAATTTATACTCCCCGGAGAGAAACTAGTCGTTGGAGCTCGGGAAAACTCCAAGAACTAGCCGTTAAAGTACCCGTCGGACCCGGTCTGATGGTGCTAGCTTCGGTGGCGCTTTACTTCTTCGGAATTTCTCCAACGTGCGCGTAGGAGCTTGGCTTTGAATGATGGGAAAAAATTCCTTGTGTCACTCCCTATTTCAGTTTTTACTCACTGCACTTTACGTTGTACTGTCTCTTACAGTGTGGTAGTTGTTTGCCTTGTTATGTTTGATAGATTTATCTTGGATCACTTTTTTTAGCATTAGGCTTAAATCTTTTACCGGTGACTTGCTAATCTTTCAATCAAACACCTCCTAGGCAACTAGATCCTTAATTACAACCTATCAAACCAATCTTTTGGATTGAGTTGGGCCAGGACTTTGGTTATATCTTCAGTTGGGAAAAACGGATGTAGGAGACCTAGGTCCGAGACCAGGTGTTGGTCTTGAGGGGTGCCGAAATGACGTTGGGTTATGAAATGACATGATCGCAGCAGGCTCTAACAAAGATAAGTAAAATCGATAGGATCAATTGGTTCACTCTAAACTTGCACTATTAGCATGACAAAAACAAAGAGTGTTCTTTGTAAGATATATATATAGCTTATAACAACAACACATGTATCATTATCCAGTTATAAACTTAGTGAAGTTAATTTCTTTTGATGTTTGGTTGACATCCTGAAAACCAAACATCCGGAGCACGCAAAACTTCATAGGGATGTTGATCCAATGTGCCCTCCACATATTATAAAAAAATTTATCAAAACAATAATATATATATGATGCTTTGAACCAACCAAATTCTAAAATTACGTGAATTTGAACCGATTGTTGTAACTCGAACTAGCCAAACCCCTCTTAAATCCAATTTTCCATTAATCCAATTCTCAATCCAGTTGTACAGAGCTCAACAGGATAAGAAACATATTAACAAAATTTGATCTGGTTCAACCATGTTAAGTCTCTTCGATCATGAAACGCCTTGCAAAGATCCGGGAGGGACCGTTGTGATCATATTTTCTCTCTTCTCTTCTCTTCTCTTTTTAGTTGGTTGTTGGTGTGCTGCTTTTCACTCTCATCTCAATAATCAACGGCAAGAGCTAAATATGTTTTAAGGCAAAAAAAATTATTAGTGTTTTTGTTCTCTCCCGGTAAAGAAAGCATCTCACCCATCCAATCACATAAGCATCAACGGACGTGATATGTTAAGACTTGTTGGGCTAGCTACATGGGGCGCGCACGTCCATCGCGGAGACGGCTGCAGCTCATGGTCAACCACGTACACCACGTGCACATAAAATATAATAGCCAAAAAAAGGAAATGCAACTCATGTTTGGTAGCCGCGAGCACCGAGTCACGTTAGACCAACCATGCATGCACGTCCAAGCTACCAACCAACCATACCCTCCTATATATATGTTAAATCATTTTATTATATATATTAATATGATATATATCTTTTCATTCTCTTGCTGCACGTACGCTACTAGCGAGCTAGTACTGTGATCCATCGATCCGTATTGATGGGGTAGTAGGTATTTCTTTTTGCCAACACATACATGCATGTATACATTCAACCAGTATGATATATGTGTGCATTAAAAATTAATGTTGTTATTGATTGGGCAGCCATAGACAGGTCGATAATGAAGCAATGCATGGATGGCGTGGTTAACATTTACCTACCTCAGACAGCGCCATTACTAGCTCCTTGATGATGGTTTCTTCCCATTCGTTGGTCAGTCACATGTGTTCACACCAAAACGCGAAATCAAGGGTATGTTTGTTGGTCTGACCTGGACGGCTGGACCGTCCCATCCAGCCCGAGTGGGTTTTTTGTTTGGTTGGACCAAAGCGAATGGACTCGTCGCGGTCCTGTCCATCACACCGTAGCTTTCCTCTCCGTCCCTCTCCATCCATATCATCAGAATTGAAGTTCGATTTGTCACGGTCGAGAGGCTTCTGAGGTCACAACTCACTATTCTCTCTTGCCACTACTACGGAACGGGCGTTCAGTCGGTTCATGAATACCTTCACCCGGTTTAGCTAAACCGACAGTATTTCGAGATCGACGCTCTTTGCCATCATCCCGAATTCTGAGCCGACTAAATCTCTTCTCAACAGTAGGCTCGAAGACACGCTGAGCGACGATTCTTATTGTTAGTTCGGTTTTACCTACCAACCGACTAAAATGTGCACACGTGGCGATCAGGATTAACTGCTGGGGACACTACTGGTCCCGGTTGGTTTTTCCAACCGGGAGTGAGGTATTAGTCCCGTTTTAAGTACCAACCGGACCGATCTACTCACACGTGGCGGAACGGGTGCCTCGATGACATTATTGGTCCGGTTGGTTGTTCCAACCGACCGAAAGCGGTATTTTTGAATGTTATGCTTATTTAGTCACTAATTAAACCACATTTAACACAATTAGCGTAAATAGCATTAAATATTACAAATATGTATTACGTCCGACCGGCTCTAGGCATGGTAAGGAAATCATCCACCATACTTGTGCGATTACAAATATTCGAGTTTACAAACATGTTTTACAAATATTACACTTTCTCCCAATTTGGCAACATCAAGCGGTGCTTCGTGTTTCCTTCCCGAAATGGTTAGAAACAAACAGTCCCAAACGTGACCATGGCAACAAAAGCAGGCCAAGAAATTAAGAAGACAGATATGAGCATAGCGAGAGGATATATTGAGCATGGCCCTCATTCTAGCATCCTTGGCGCTTGGCACCCATCGCCTTCTCTTGGTACTTAAGCTCAATCCTCACCAAATGTCAAGACGGTGGCGGCAAGGGCGAGCAAATGTCATGAGCCCAAGAGTAGAATACAAGATGAGCATCGCCAGAGCAATCAAGACAGGAATGCCAGAGCTCATGCTACGTTCTCGGCCGAGGCCCGCCACATTGATCGTCTCCCGGTTGGCGTTGACCCTAGCAACCTCCTCCTACAATCCAAATTAAACACTATTATTTATCAAAAGCAAGAGAAATAGCAACATGCTAGTATTTAAAATTTGCTAGGAACGGAATAACACCAATGAAGCCCACAACATAACGGATATATAAATTTGATCTTTACCTTCTATCTTGTCGATGTCGCCAAGAACATAAGCGAGGAAGGCGGTTCTCAAAAGATAACCTTCCAGCCCAAAGACTCCGTGACTCCACGCCATGAAATCTTCATTCGCTCCTTTGTTAAACAACAAATATGTATTAGGTAGCTAGCTAGACATAAGTATCATACAATGTACACAAAGGCACATACACTTTTATCGGGATCTTTTACGTGCATCGCTCCTCGACGGTTGGCTAGTATTTTTGAAGGCTCGAATCTTATTAAGTAGGGTGGTGATGCTCGCCCATCGGATTTATGACCTCATCTAAAAGGAAGCCA
The DNA here is from genome assembly GCA_036346415.1 of Raddia guianensis. Lineage (NCBI taxonomy): Eukaryota > Viridiplantae > Streptophyta > Magnoliopsida > Poales > Poaceae > Raddia > Raddia guianensis. Next base: position 48,482,921 of record CM070539.1, on the reverse strand, counting down.
TGATTTGCTCTAGAATTGCTTTGACACGCACCGCGATAGTTAGGACCTTTTTCCAAACCTTTTTTGCCAACTTTAGGGAATCTATCATTAAATAGGAATTAACATATCAATCTTTCAAACTATAGAAAATGTTTGCAGAGCTACCTAGGCGTTATTAAGGTAGTAATTATATATTACTCACCCCAAACCCCTGATTTTTTCTTGTGTACTCGGCGGTGCCCCGATGAAGTTGTGCATCATCTCGCACACATAGTATCCGCATAAATTGTTTGCGTGTGGTTGATACAAGACCGTGGTCGACGAGTTGAAATCGTGAAATAGATCATGGAAATTACGTTAACTAACAAAATACTTATAATATGATATACATACATGTTTAGCGATGTGCAAGTCTAAACGTGTCTTGAATGTTCCCACGGTATTCTTGCGAACGCTATGAAGGCACCGCACATTTGATTACAAGTTATATATAATTGAGTTTGTTTGATATGGAGAAACGAAATAGTAAGATATGAATGGAAGTGTAATGTACGGTTGAGCATGGCGAGGAAGTCTTTGTACTTTTCAACCTGGTCCCTTTTCGAGTCCATGACCGTGATCCCGCTATGATTTAGCTCTATAATAAAAAGGATCCAAATGAAAGTGCACAAATATATGTCAACGGTTTACTAATTAGTTCCAACGGTGTTAACAAAAGGAATTAAAATAAGGTGATGCGAAAACACGCACCTAAATTCGTAGGGTAGAAGTATATATCTTTTGTGTCGTTGTGCCATTAGCCCTTAAGTAAATGGTGGTCTCGCTTGTTGTGCCCTCATGTTAGCAATGTACTCGTTAATGACCAATGGGTCAAGAAAGCCAAATTCATGGATTCCTCCATTGCATCTTTTAATCTCCATTCTACATAAGGAAAATTGATTTAGGCCTCGAAGTTAGTATAGTATACGGCCGGCACGATCGAAATTTACAAAGAATACACTTACGACTCCCAACAAACCACCATGGCGACGCCGACCGCCAATCCTCGATATAGGTAATGCGTAACCTCAAATTCAATCAAGAATTCAAAGTCCCATGGTAGAAATGGTGTTGCTTGAAGACGACGCGAACATTTCCATACCATTTTTTACAGCAGCAAATACCAATCATGGAGTTGCCGCATCTTCGTTGTTAGGCGGGAAGCTCCTCACGCCCACGAGCGATCCACCTTTCACATATTTCCATTGTACCGCAAGAACGGGATGTCCTTAAGGCCCAAGACCATTTCGGATCAAGCCCGGCTTCAATGTAGAAATTCCTTTGCGCTTCCTCTTCCGAATCTGCCTTCGATGTTCCTTCTCGATTCCTTACGCAAGATGCGCCGTAGTCCGACACTGGTGGTCTTTACGGTTTGTCGATCTTATCCTTCAACGATAAGATACACCTCTTGCCTTTGTGCCATTCGTCCGTACCGGGCTGGACCCTCGGTGGAGTTGGTTGTTCGCAAAATTTGCGGTGACCTCGCCTCTTACTATCCGCTTCGGTTTCCTCTTCGGTCATATCATACGGCAGCCTTGAGGTGTTTTTTTCTGGATGACCTAGGCCCTGTCTTCTTGAGAGGTGAAGGCCCCCCATCACGCCGGCTTGACCTAGCCGGCACCTTCTTGGGAGCTATTTGCTTAGTAGGGTGGTCTGTCTTGGCCGGTGTGTTAGTTGGAGTTTCGTGTGAGAGGACTCGTTCAGGAGTTGATACAGGAGACCGTGGAGCGGACACGGGCATGTTACCTTTGAAAATTATGAACCGTTTGCGCCACACGACGATGCTGTGTACTGCTTCTCCTAGCTTCGTGGTCCCATCACCCCCTTCAATGTCGAGGTCAAGGTCCTCGTACCCCTGGCATACCTCTTCCACGGAGACCTTGGCGTAGCTCGGGGGTATCTGTTGGCCATGGATGACCTGCCCTGCCTCCATTGGGAAAGCCATGCCTACAATGCTTTGATGGAGAGGTTCCGCTCAAGTGCAGCTCACAAGGTGTCGGCTGCGTGATGTCGCCCACGGATAGCGGGCCAAGTCTTCTTCGGCAGCCCACGGAAGCACACTGTTGCCCGCCGCATGGAGGGGCTAATGACGTTGGGATTATCGGGCGGTTCTGGTGATCGGCCTCCGCTACCGCTCAAGGCTAGCCGCACCTCTCTTCGGATTGTTTCTTGTATGCTCGCTTTGTGTTTGCTGATTGCTCTTCAAGGTCGAGGAGGTGTTGTGCTGTCGGCCCTTGCTCCTCGACCGACTCTGTAAGTCTCGTGATCTGCGGAAACCAACCTTCCACGGGACGACGCCAACGCCTCGTGTACGCCCGTGGTGCTCGAGGTTCAGTAGGGCCTGGTTAGCTCATCGTTTCCCTATTTGGCACGAAGATGCCTTGGGCCGACTCTTCGTGCGCCTCTTGAAGCCTTCTTGTAACATCTCGATTCTTTCACCAAAATCGCCTACCGTCGTCGCCAAGGCCGCCATGACCAAAGAACCAATTCCTCGATCCGTCGGACCATCTCATTGTTACGGGCTCGACACCTTTACAAGCGTGTCATGTTCCTCTTCTCCCATTTGGGTATCGCCTTGCGGTAACCACCGGGGCGAGACGATGGTGGTATTGCTTCTTCGCCGCATTTTGCTTATTCTTTTCACTCATAACTCTGACCTTGTTGAGAAGTTTTGTACCCTACAAATTCATCCCAATGATCTTGCGACTTTGGATATTTATTGAAGTCGTGAGTACATTATTCTTAACGCACTCATTGTTCAACTTCTTCTTGAACGTCTGGAATGCCATTGCCATCTTCTTCAATGTGTAACTCTTCACCTTCGCTCGTCCCTTCGGAAGGTGAAAACTTGTTTCATATCGGTCCATAAGGTGTTCTTGAGGTCTGCAGTACGCCGTCCCATTTGACAATGCTAATGGGCACGTGGTCCCTAACAATCGTTCCGAAGTCGATCTAAACGCCCAATCGCCGATCTCGGCTTCAGAGGCTCGCCTTCCTCGCCGACTTCGGTGATTATGTGCCTTGACTTCGCCTCTTACTTTGACCTCGCCGACGGATCGGGTAGTCTTGGTTTGATCGGACCGATGGCTTCTACGGCCTCGGTGGCTTTTACGGCCTCACGGGCTTCCTCATCGAATCGGTGGCTTTACGGCCTCACCGCCGCCGCAGTTCAACTCATCATCCGGATGAATCCCAAACATCTCCATCAAAATTCATCATCACCAATCCTCTCGCCGCCATTGTAACAAATAAAGGCATGAAAATACAAGTGCATCCTCACATAAGGCGGTGATAAATTGCTTGCAAGTTTTAACTAACTTGTGAAGCTAAATCAAATAAGCATCGCAATGCTTTAGGTCACAGAACAAACAATTCAACAATCTTTGCAGCGAATAGAGGCTAGAGCAATGTTGTATGTGAAATAGGTCAGAATTAACAAAGCGACACGGATGACCTCTCGTCGGAGGGAGTTGTAACGGCGGCGACGCCGAGAGGGTTGTCGGGCGGCGGCGACTTCACGGGCGTCGTCGGACGATGTAGGCGGCGGCGACACGGACGGTGGTGTCGGAGAGGTTGTAGGGGCGGCGATCGTGGCGGCGCGCGTCGGAGGGGTTGTCGGCGTGGGCGACACGAGCGGCGGCGACGTCGGAGGGGTTGTCGGCGGGGCGACGAGCGGCGGCGACGTCGGTGGGTCGAGGGCGGCGACACGGCGCCGGCGACGCCACGGCGCGTCGTCCGAGGGTTTGTGGCGGCGGCGAGAGGACGGTGGCGTCGGAGGGTTTCTAGGCGGCGGCGAATCCGGTGGCGGCGGTGTCGACCTAGGGTTAATTTGGCGCGGTTTAGGGTGAGTGTTTTGAAGAATTGGGGAAACGGACATATAGGGCATCAATCCCGCTGATTCCAAAACCGTATTACATCTAACTATCAATCCGGCTGAAACCACAAACCGGAGTAAAAGGTAATCGACTTGCGGGCGAGCAAAATCGCATTGTGTCTCTGAGCCTTGATCCGGTTGCGATTTTAAACGGGAGTAATGTTGGCCTTGATCCGGCTGACTAATGCAACCGGAGTAATGGTCCTATTTTTCAAAAATGTGGGATGCGAGGCGAAGCGGGGCTCGAACATGGCAAGACAATGAGCTCAAGATTTTCTCACGCTAACGCTTGGACGCCATAAGCTTGTCAATGGAAAGGGGCGATTGTTTAAATGGATTGAAAATATCTATTATGAGAATTTCAGAAAATGTGGTTTCTTTTAATATTGGAAGTATTATTCAGTAAATAGTTTATTACCACTCTGTCATACCAAATATTATGATATATTCATTGTAATGTTTAAATTCGTCATCACTAGAAATTACATTAAAGAGTATAAAATTCCAGTTAATTCCGTTTAGTAGAATAAATATCAAGAAATTCCATTAAAATTCTAACGGGATACATTTTGGACTTAAAAAAGAAGATTCGCATGAAATTAAGAAAACTAAAACTACTACATAATGTCTAATCGGCGCCGCCTCGCCGTCATCGCTATCCTCCTCCTCGTCGCCGCCGCCGCATTGTCACCCTCGTCCTCATTGCTGTGGTCTCGACGACGAGCCATTGCCGTCGGTCGGCTGCCACCGCCGTCGAGTTCGGGTCGGAGTCGTCGGCGCCCTCCGGATCGTCGGAGAGATCGTCGACATGTCGTCGTCGGACCACCATGGCGCCTCATCCTCTTCGAATCGGGTGCCTTCGAGAGATGCCACCCGTGGAGTGGCAAAACTCGAGAGCCTCCACCGCCGGTGGTGGCGACGCAGCGGCGATGAATCGAGCTAGAAGACATGGCGCGGAGGTATAAGCTCGTGATGTTGATTCCGCCCAAATTTATAAGGGCCCGACCGATCTTTCCATTGTCCTCGTGTGTTGGAAAATGTAGTGCAGACGCGGCTCGCCTCCCGATTAATTACATCGGGAGGCGAACAGAGCGACGCTTAGCGAACCGGAGGAAGGGATAGAAGCGACGCGTGGGGCGCGAAGGTTTTCGATCCGGTTTAAAACACCCACCGAGACCGATAGAGACAATCGACACAGGCCTGCATAACCGATGGTAACAAAATTTTACGCCTATCGGTCCGGTTGGTGGTTTAAACCGGCGTGAGAGCGATCAATCCGGTTAAAAATAAAAGCGGGATTAACGTTTCTCGACGCGTGGGCCCAAGTTTTCTGCAGTGCGTTGGTGTGCCTTCATTCCGGTTTGTGGTTTAAACCGAGTAATGGTCCCATTTTTCCAAAAAATGTGTTTGTAGGGGCGAAGGGGCTCGAATCATGGCAAGACTGATGAGCCAGCGCTTTTGCCTCGCGCTACTAACCAGCTTGGACGCTATACGCTTGTCGGTATAAGTGAGGCGCATTGTTTAAATGGATTGAAAATATCTAGAAAATGAGGTTTCTTGTAATATTGTAAAGATTGTTCAGTAAATAGTTTATTATCATTATAACATACGAAATATTATGAAATATTCACTGTAATATCTAAATTTCGTCATTACTAGAAATTACATTAACTAGTATAAAATTCCGATTAATTCCGCTTAATAGAATAAATATCAAGAATACGCTTTTCGCTCGCGCTACTAACGATCGGACGCAAAACGCTTGTTTAAAATGAGGTGTCTTGAAAAATAATTTAGTACATATATGATTATCGGAAAATAATGATAAATAGTACATATATGCAACTACTTTGTTTTTACAAGTGATCCTTCGTTGTGGTCATGGCGCACGTAAGGGCATCGTCATCACCATTGAGGATAGTAATGTCTACATCCACCGAGAAAGGCGGCACTCGTTGAACTGATTATACTCTTGTTCATCCGCTACGCCTCAACTCCGACAATCCTTCTTTTACCAGAAGAACAACATGGTGTCTTGGCTTATCAAGATACAAGTATTATCCTTCGCCTTTTGGTACTCCGTCCTTTTGCATTTTCGGTTTGCTATCCATGTCAATCACATAGAAAATCAGTGTGACATCATTGGCGAAAGCACGAACGGTTCGTCCTCAGAGGCCACTTGCTTAAGGTCCACGGTTGTCATCCGCACTAAATCTAATCTGGACAATTGCCGGTTTGACCCATTGGCATCGAAATAGAGGGACTTTCAAAGGTCCGTACTCGAGCTCCCAGTTTCCTCTATAAAACCATAATAGGTGTCCATGTTTCCATTTTTGTCCAATGCATCAATTCGAACACCGCTATTTTGGTTCGTGCTCTTGCTATCCTGAGATGCAGTGTAAAATGTGTATCCATTTATCTCATACCCTTGCCATGATACGATTGTCATTGATGGTCCCCGAGCTAAGAGTTGCAATTGTTCGTGGACACCCTCCTTGCCCAACAGCTGCTTTTGTAGCCAACCGCCAAAACTCTCTACTTGCTTGTTTGCGATCCACTTTTCTGACCTCCCTAGGTATTCGTCTCGTAGAATCTTCTCGTGGTCATCGACATATGGAGCCACTAAAGCTGCTTGCTTCAATACTGTGAAATGTGCTTGTCTAAATGATGATATCTTTGCAAAAGGATTCTTTTCTCCCTAGAGTGCCTTTTCCTTGTAGCCTCCCCTCATAGCGTGATACAGGCACGCCAATCGGATTCAATTCATTAATGTAGTCGATGCAAAACTCAATCACCTCTTCTGTGCCAACACCCTGGGCAATGCATCCTTCTGGGCGAGACCGGTTACGAACATATTTTTTTAGCACACCCATGTACCTCTCGAAAGGGAACATGCTGTGTAAGAAGACGGGTCCGAGAATTTCTAACTGTTTCACCATGTGAACCATGAGATGGACCATCATATCAAAGAAGGACGGAGGGAAGATCATCTCAAGGTTGACCAAAGCAGCGACAATATCATCCTGTAGATTACATAACTTATCTGGATCTATGACCTTTTGTGATATGGCGTTGAAGAACGAGCACACCTTCACGATTGTCCTCGTACCTTGTCCGCGTAACACCTCTCAACATCACGGCAACAACGGGTCATCAACACGTAACAATCATGCGATTTCACGTTTACGATTTTATTCTCTTTTGTGTTTATAAGTCTTCTTATGTTCGACGAGTATCCGGAAGGGACCTTAACATTGTTTAACAACTTAATCATGTTCTTTTCTCTTCTTTGCTTGGAGTGTAGCTCGCAGGATGGAGGTAATGCCCTTTGTCTCTTTCTTGCGGGTGTAATTCTGCCGAGTCCTAATAGTTGTAAGTCCTTCCGTGATCGAATAGTATCTTTTGATTTGCCGTACATATCTAGGAATCCTAGCAAGTTCACACAAACATTCTTCGTTATATGCATGAAGTCTAATGAGTGGCGAACCTCTAAGTCTTTCCAGTAAGGCAAATCCCAAAAATTGATTGCTTCTTCCAACTAGCCTTCTTCTTAGCTTCTTCAGAGGGAGTGATGGGACGGGTTTGCTACCATGACCCTTTCCAAATACGATTTTCAGATCCTTCACCATGGAAAATAAATCGCCTAATCGTGATGCTTAGGCTTCTTGCGGTTCTCTTCCGTCCCATCAAAATTAACTGTTACTCCGTAACGGGTGCTTCAGTTTAGGAACCTACGATGACCCATGTATACAACCTTCCGAGAGTTTGTCGGTACTTGTCTTCCATATCGCCCAAGCACTCGATGCGTGCTTTATATCCCTTGATAGATAGGCCCGACAGTTACCAAGTCTGGCGGTCATTGATGGTCACGAATAGTAATGCACGTAGGGTGAAGTACTCTCTTTGTATTCATCCCATACACGTACACCATCGCTCCACAATGTTAGCAGATCTTCGATCAACGGTTTTAGGTACACATCGATGTCGTTCCTCGGTTGCTTGGGGCCTTGGATGAGTAATGGCATCATAATATACTTTCGCTCGACACAACCAAGGAGGAAGATTGTAGATACATAGAGTCACCGCCGTAATCGTGATTGGTGCTCAACTCGCCGTAGGGTTCATCCCATCTGTACTCAACGCAAACCGTATGTTCCTCGCGACGCTTGAAAACTCCGGTATTTCCTATCAAGTTTTCGCCATCGCGACCCATCTGCGGGATGTTTTAGCTTTCCATCAACGTTACGAGCATCGCTGTGCCAACACATCATCTTCGCATGCTCTTTGTTCGCAAATGACGCTTCAACCGAGGAATTATAGGAAAGTACCACACCACCTTAGCGGGGTTCTCTTCACCTTACGTGCCCCTCTACCTCACCTGCGTCATCACGCTTGGTCTTATACCGCGATGTTTTGCACACGGACAAAGCTTCCAAATTCTCACACTCATTGCGATAGAGGATGCAATCGTTCGGCATGCATGTATCTTCAGTACCTCCAAGCCCAAAGGACGTAGAGAGCTTGCTTGGCTTCGACGTAGTTTCGTGCAATGTGTTACCCTCTCGAAGCAACTTCTTCATGAGGCCTAACAACTCGTTGAATCCCTTATCGACAATCCATTTGCCGCCTTCCATTGCATTAGTTCTAGTGTGGTACGCAACTTTTCGTGCCCTCGTCTGCAGTTTTGATACAAGTGTTTCATAGTCCTCCCAAAGGCGTGAAACTTTTCATAATGCCTTTATCAACGTATTCTCCTCTCCATCAAGCAAAGATCGGTCTATATCATCGCCGCCAAACTCCCCCGCATATGTTCAAATAAGCTGTGTTGGCGGCGTTCGAGATATTATCGCCCACCGTTCTTCTTCACCGTGTAATCTCTACTTCGCCGTGCTTGGTCCAATGGTATAATTTTCCATAAAACCTCTTGAGATCAAATGAAAATGAATTTGCTCACGGTTTACCCACTCCTTTTGATTCTTGCAATCAATACATGGGCAACATATATAGTCTAAGGTAATATTGGTTTCAACATGACGAATAAAAGTTTCTAAACCCTCCACGAACTGCGAGGAACATCGGTCCATGTACATCCATCGCCGATCCATCTGCATTATACATATTCATAGCATTGAGTGTAACGATACCTTGTGATCAAATACACATATTGATACCATACAAACAAACATCTTGCAAGGCTAAATACTCTCGGGTGAATCAAGAAAGATCATCCATCGTTGATACTATTAGGAATTTGGTGTAGATATGTGGAATTAAAATAATAATATTTTTAACATCCATCATTCATGAAATACCCTTCCCAATCCTTGTCCCCTCCATTAATCAATGCTAGTACACATGCAAACATGATTTAACAATACACATACAAACATAATCCGATACTTCACATACAAGCATCCAATGATAGTACACATTAAAATGCATCAATAAACATACAAAGTCTGCGAAGACGTACAATTATAATAATTGTTCGACAACAACAATTCTTAAATGCATAAAATTAAATTAAAAAGTACAACATAGAATGTGATCTCGATGTCTCAATCACACTCTATGGGAACGTGACTTCCTTGCCCTTGCCTCGCCTCGCCATCGCCATCGCCATCGCCATCGCCTCGCCTCGCCTCGCCTCGCCCTTGCCGCCCTTGCCCTTGCCCTTGCCCTTGCCCTTGCCCTCATTACCACCATTCCGTTGCCATCGCTCTCGCCATCGCTCTCGCCCGCCTCGCCTCGCCTCGCCCTCCTCATCACCACCGCCACCGCTTATCGCCGCGACGTGGCACATCATTGGTCGCCACGTATTTTTGTCTTTTGCGCTTTTTCGTGGTATTCCTTCCCCACAACAAGCAATGGTGGAGGGCAAAACACTTTAGAAAACAAGACATTTTGGACCTAGTTGGAGGAGCGTGGTTTCGATGTTAGTGGCGTTGTCACCGGTCCAACAAGACATCCTAAATCTGGACGGAAATTTAATGGAAAAACATGCATAAAGGTCGGCATTTGTAGTTGCGCCGTAGCAGATGGCGGCGGTGGCTGCGGCGGCGGCGGTGGCGATGGTGGCGGTGGGATCAAACGAGGACGCGATGCGGTGGATAAATGTACCTCGGCGGCGTGGCGGAGAGGCGCCGACGAATGGGGCGGAGGCTGCGGCGACGACGAGAGCGGCGAGGCGGGTTGTGGTGACGACGCGGCGGCGGCGGCGACACGAAGCGTTGTTCGATGATGATCCGATGATTCCGATCCCTTTCACCGCTTCCCAGTAGCGGCGAAGAGAGGCTCCCCACTCCTCCTTGCTCTCGCCTCCAGCCTCCTTGCTCCTCAGCTCCGTCTCCGCTCCTTCCTCACAAGCGCGTGCGAAGCCCTCGGCAAGTGCGGCGATAAGAAGACGACGCAGTTGACTTTTTGTTACGGAGGAGAAATGGCTCCAATTATCGGAGATCAAGATAGTCCCGCTTGTCACACCAACCGACTAATAGTTAAATATCGATCCCCGGTTGTAACACCAACCGGCCTTTTGTGACAGGAGAAATGGTGCCAATTATCGGAGCCAGTGTTAGTCTCGGTTGATATTACCAACCGACTAGGACTCCCCACCGCAAACCAACGCTAATCGACGATTGGTCCCGGTTGGTGGAACCAACCGGGCCTGAAAACCGTGCTTTTGTCTCGTTACCATTGAACCGGGACTGAAGGTAACCTCAGTCCCGGTTTGATGGTAACCTGGACTGATGTGCCGGGATGGAAGGCCCGTTCCGTAGTAGTGTGCGGTGCGCCTCCACAACTCTGCGTCTCTGCCATGGCGTAGCTCGCGCCAGCGCTGTCCCTTCTTCCCCACGCTGCCTCCTCACCCTAGCTACCTCCCCCAAGCCAGCTGCTTCTTCCTCGCTCTAGGATCCCCGACGTTCTCTCTCTCCCTACTCCCCCCTCCACCATGGCCTAGCCCCGATATGTAGATTACTCCTCAATCTCATCAGCCCATAAGATCCTCCGGTGGCGGAGGCGGTGTCAGCGGGGCACGTGATGGTGTGCATTAGCGGCGCATCAGGGTGGTTCGTGGTGCGGGGCGGCGCACCTCAATCACCCCCGTGTTCCGGGAGCTGCTCTGCCAGGCGGTGGAGTAGTACGGATTCATGTTTGGCGTGTACGGCCCCATCGCGCTCCCCTAAGACAAGGGCCTCTTTGAGCACGTCCTGCACCACCTTTCCTCGCCGTCTGCCGCCGCATGCTTCGTCACTCTCGAGGACCTCCAGAGCGGTGCATTCTCCTCCTCCTGCTGCGCCACCAGCAAGGCCCTCCCGCTCCTTCATGGCATCGCCATTGACAAGGCCGTGTGGTGAACCATCCAAGATAGCTTAGCGAGTCGCGGCCATTCGTGTTCCTTTGGATCTTTCCTTCGTTTTGCCCTTCTCCCTCCTGTTAGGATATGCCTCCAAATATTAGTTTTTACCAATTTACCCTTGGGCATGCCTATATAAAGGCCCTCCTTGTACCCTGTACATCTTGCATCATTATAGTGATTGTTTTTCCCGTGGTTTTTTCCTCTCCACTTTGGAGGGGTTTTTTCCACGTTAAATCCTATATTTGTACCTTCTATTCCCAACAAGTGGTATCAGAGCCGTCAGATCTGAGATCTAAGGGTCCTGATCGTTTTGGTTCGCCACAAACCCTAACCCCCACAAATTTTTCCCTGCAGCCGCCGTCGTTCCAAGACGCCGGCCTCCGTCCACCCCACCGCCTCGCATCAGTATCCCGACGCCGCCCGTCGCCTCCTACCCAGCTGCTGTTGCAGTTCGTCGTCGCGCTCACCTCGGCCCCGTTAGCGTCTTCCCGCCACCGTTCGCGTGGCAACCCGAGCCATTGTCGCCATCCCTATGGGAAAAGTTGGAGTCGTTGTACATGACGAAAAGTCTTGCCAACAAATTACGTCTGAAAGAACGTTTGTACACTATTTGCATGGCAGAAGGTACTTCTATTCAGTCTCATGCATCTCAGTGAATTTAATTCCATTATAGTGGACTTAGAGAGTTTAGAAGTGAAAATTGATGATGAGGATAAGGCTATTTTGTTGGTTGTCTCATTGCCTGCAACCTTTAAACACTTTAAAGCAATTATACTTTATGGCAATCATGTTACCCTTAGTTTTGAGAATGTTAAGTCAAATTTGTTGTCTAAGGAGAAGTTTGATGTTGATTCTCATTCCAGTGGAGAGGGTTTAATTGTTAGAGGTAGATCTCATCAAACTGGCAGTTCTAATAGATCAAAGTCTCGGTCTAAATCAAGAGGTCGTAATTCCAACAACTTTTATCGTTATTGTAAAGCCAACGATCATATTATTTCTCAGTGTGTCAAACTGAAAAATAAAGAAGAGAGAAAGAAAAAGAAATTAGAAAAATCCGCTGAGGCTAGAATTATTGAAAATCCTGATAGTGAGGGTGGAGAAGCACTTTGGTCACCACTGATTTAGAGAAACGTGTTTCTTGGGTTCTCGATTCAGCGTGTACTTTTCATATTTGCTCACATAGGGAGTGGTTTTCTGAGTATACTGCTGTTACAAATGATGATGTTACTATTGGTGATGAGTCTCCATTAGAAATTATCGGCATTGGTTCAATTCAAATTAAAACTCATGATGGCACTTTAAAGACCCTTACAAATTTTCGTCATGTTCCAAAAATGAGGAGGAATCTTATTTCTTTGGACACCTAGAAGGTATGGGATACAAGTATACCGGTAAAAATGATGTTCTTAAGGTTTCTCTTGGCAACCGTGTTATTTTAATGGCCAATCGCATGAATAACCTTTATTACTTGCAAGGTTCTGCAGTTACAGGCACTGCAGCTGTTGCTATTGTATCCAACACTTCTAATACCAAGCTGTGGCATATGCGTTTGGGTCATATGAGTGAAAAAGGTATGCATCTCTTGCACAAGAAATGTCGTATAGAAGATTTTGGCAATTTAGAATTCTGTTAACATTGTGTTTTTGGCAAGCAAAAGAGGGTTAGCTTTACTATTTCTACTCACCAGAGTGAAGGGATTCTTGATTATATTCATTCTGATCTTTGGGGTCGTTGTCCTCACCCCTCCATTGGAGGCTGTGAGTACTTTATTTCTTTTATTGATGACTTCTCTCGCAAGGTTTGGATCTACTTTTTAAAGCATAAGAATGATACTTTCCCTACTTTTCAGACTTGCAAAACTTTGGTAGAAAATCAAACTGGCAAGAAAATTAAGAAATTGAGAACTGACAATGTATTGAAATTTTGCAGTGATGAGTTTGATAAATATTGTGCTAATCATGGTATTTCTAGACATTTGACTATTCTAGGTACACCTCAGCAGAATGGTCGTACAGAACTCATGAATCACACTCTTCTGGAGAGGGTCCGTTGCATGTTATTCAATGCTGGCTTATGAGAAAAGCATGGTTTTTGGGCTGAGACTATTAATACAGCTGCGTACTTGGTTAATCACTCTCCCAGTTCGGCGATTAATTTTTAAATTTCAGAAGAGGTATGGTTAGGCAAACCAGTTGATTATTCTAATCTTAGAATTTTATGTCCTGCTTATGCTCATAGTAATGATGGAAAGCTAGTGCTTAGAGCTAAAAAATACACTTTTTTGGCTATGGTTCCGGTGTCAAAGGGTATCGGTTATGGTGTGATGATTCTATGAAAGTGATCGTTAGTCGTGATGTTACTTTTGATAAAAGCTCATTATGTTTCTCTGGAGGTGTTTCTGTTAGTGGTACCTCATCCACTAATGCATCTGAGACTGTTGTTTCTACAAGCAATCCTACTTTTAAGGTAAACTTACCTGTTGATTCTACTGGTTGTTCTTCTACACTGTCAGTTTCTCAGCCTCCTGTTTCTGATGATCATTGCATTGCACGTGATAGACCTAGACGTAATATTCAATTGCCAGCTAGATATCGCAACACTGATAATGTAGCCAATTATGCTTTCATTACTGCTACTGATGAAATTTTTAAGCCATCTTCTTATTCTGAAGCTATCTTATGTGATAATTCTTCTAAATGGTTAACTGTTATGAATGAAGAAATTGAGAGCCTTTATAAAAATCATACATGGGATTTGGTTGAGCTTCCAAAAGGTACAAGACATCTGAAGTATAAATGGCTTTATATGGACTTTCTAGAGTTGAACCTGCAAGGTGGAAAGCCCGTCCAGTGGTGAAAGGCTTTGAACAAAGGGAAGGTATTGACTTTAACGAGGTGTCCTCTCCTATTGTTCGTCATTCATCAATTTGAGTTATATTTACTATTGTTGCTTTATTTGATCTTAAATTAGAGCAATTTGATGTTAAAACTGCTTTTCTTCATAGAGATTTGGATGAAGAGATTTTTATGACTCAATCTGAGGGTTTTGTTGCTTCTGAAAAAGAGCATTTAGTTTGTCATTTGAAAAAAATCTCTTTATGGTTTGAAGCAAGCTCCAAGACAGTTGTATAAAAGGTTTGATTCATTCATGATTTCTCATGGTTATTCTCAAAACAATTATGATCATTGCATTTATTTCAAGCAGCTTTCCAATGGATCTTTTGTGTATCTACTGCATTATGTTGATGATATGCTTATTACTTCTCATGACAAGTTTCTGATTAATAAGTTGAAGGCTCAATTTAGTCAGGAATTTGAGATGAAAAATCTTGGTCCAGCTAAAAAAAATTTTGGGATGAAAATTTAGCGTGATCGTCAAGCTGGTACTCTATTTCTATCTCAGAAAAGTTATATTGAGAAAGTACTTGAAAGTTATAATTTCAATAATTGCAAGCCTGTCTCTACACAGTTCGCTTCTCATTTTAAATTATCTTCGAGTCAATGTCCTACCAATGAAGATAATAAAGACTATATGTCACACGTTCCATATTTCAGTGCTGTTGGTAATCTCATGTATGCTATGATCTGTACAAGGCCTGACTTGTCTTATGCAGTCAGCGTGGTTAGCGGATTTATGCATAATCCTAGTAAGGAACATTGGACTGCTGTTAAGTGGATTCTTCGTTATCTTAAAGGTACTTCTGACTATGGCTTGATGTTTGATAAAAGTTTGGTGAAGTCGAACAATGTTATTGGGTTTGTTGATTCTGATTATGCTGGTGATCTCGATAAGAGAAGGTCTATTTCTAGCTATCTATTTTCTTTGTGTGTTTCTGCAGTGAGTTGGAAAGCTTCATTACAATCTATAGTTGCTCTTTCTACTACTGAAGCAGAGTATGTTGTAGCTACTGAAGGTGTTAAAGAAGCTATTTGGTTGCAAGGTCTGGTTTTTGAACTTGGTTTTCCACAGCGTGTCAACACTGTTTATTGTGATAGCCATAGTGCTATTTGTTTGATCAAGAATGATATGTATCATGTCAAGACTAAGCACATTGATATCAAGTACCACTCTATCCGTGATATTGTTGCTGAAGGCAAGATTGTTGTGGGAAAGATACATACTGATGAGAATCCTGCAGACATGCTTACAAAGTCATTATCTAATACCACAATTAAGCATTGCCTTGACTTGATTGGTATTCGCGGAGCTTAATGCCCTTCGGGGATTTTGGGAGAACATTTTCATGGATTTAGAATCAAGGGAAGATTTGTTAGAATATGCCTCCAAATATTAGTTTTTACTAATTTATCCTTGGGCATGCCTATATAAAGGTTCTCTTTGTACCCTGTACATCTTGCACCATTATAGTGATTGTTTTCCCCTTGGTTTTTTTTCTCTCCACCTTGGAGAGGTTTTTTCACGTTAAATCCTGTATTTGTGCCTTCTATTCCCAGCAGCCTCATTGTTGTTCAAAGGAGGTGGAGCTTAGGCGTGGTGCGATGGTGACCGTGAGGCATGAAAGTCAACCAAACCAGGGGATGGATCTACAGTGTAAGGACCAATGTCATGCGACATCGGTGCGTTTTGGACAATCACTTGTTTCCTATTGCTACCTTATTAGTATATATATATATATATATATATATATATATATATATATATATATATATATATATATATATATAAACCTATAGTTTAAAGTTAAAAAGTAGTTATTTAAGGTTAAAATGACCGTGATGACCCAGATGACTTGTTTTCTTGGATCCAACCCCTGAACCAAACAGTGACGGTATCATTGGTCCAAAATTTATCCAGGATAATGATGGTCGGCTGAACCAAACACATCCTAATAGTACCACATACGATATTCTCACTGCTTTGTAAACATATAAGCCTATTGTTTTTACTTGCTTCGATCTGTGCAATTAACGTGTGCCCGTGTGTTGGTACGTACGTGCTGCCCGCAGATTTTTAGAGGACAAGGATGATAATGCTTAAGTTGCTTTAATGCTGAGACGTACGTAGAAGGGCACAATAATGTCTACGATGACGATGACGAATATGATTAACGGGCCCACTAGTTGAAAAAGATTTAGATCGAGGCTGATCATAAGTAGAATTAATTAATTAACTATTGGGAGAGTGATGGGAGGAACATGCATGCGTGCTCTAGTTAATTAACATGGCCATGGCCAGCACTAGTGACAGCTCAAACACAGGAACTAGAATCTATATAGTACGTATGTATATGATCTAGCTAGCTAACGCCCAAAACCTTAAACAATTCGTACGTGGCCGCATCATTCTTCACGATCGCCATGGCAACAATTACTTCTTTTTTGCCCCGTACGTGCCTAGGCTGCCTCAAGGCCTCCATCTCCATCATATCATGGCAATTGGCAGATGTATCATTCGTAGCCTCTCATGGAAATGAAGCTGATCATCGTTCAATTCTCCTTTTTTTTTTCCCCACAAGAACCTCAACTCTCAAACATCTGCCTGCTTGTACGTTACGTACATCAATTAATTTCACACATACAGCGAGGAGAAGTCCTATATATCCTGTCACTTTACATGAAATTCCAAGATTTTTTTTTAAGAATTCTGTCTCCATCCCTGAATATGCATAGGGTTCTCACATCTCCCTATTATTTTTTCCTATATATAGGAGTGAGCGAGGGACTAAATTTTGCGGACGCCGATAAAGATCGAGGGTAGAAATATAAGAAAGAAATCTGTTTTGTTAGGATGGAAACTATATAGGGAGCCCAACTTCAAAGAAGTTGTTGAAGATGGTAAAAAATTGCTATAGTGTGCTCTTTATTTTACTTTAACTAGCTGTACTCTACTCTTTCATCCGCAAGCCACGTATGCCCTTGATTAGTGTAGCTAATGGAACCCACCTTTTCGGCTTAAAAGTCAACCAAACGAAACAATTTTGATTTTATCATTTATTTTTATTTGATCTTATGTTGTAACGTCTTGTAGTATATATTTAATTAAAACATTATTATTTTTTAAAAAATAAATAATATATTTTTTAGTTTTTGCAAACATTTTTTTAAAGCCCTCGGACTTTTCAGCTCGAAAGCTAGCTGAATTAAGAAGATAGACAACGATAGTTATACATGTTCCGGTAAAAAAAAAATCTAATGGCACCAACCTCTCTATCTCTCTCTCTCTCTTATTACACGCAAATGTCACGTTATGCATAATAAATACGGTATGGACTTTGGATCGGAGTAGACAGCAGGAAGGTTTATTTTATATTATCTGTTCTTTGTAGTACAAACATCCAATAAATGGACATTATAGTACCTAGCCGAAAGAAGAGCAGGGTAGCAGCGTACAGGTGGATACTGGCCTCCTACATTTCAGTTTAACATAGCATTTTAGTAAAATTTAAAAATATTTAAAAGTTGTTTAAATATTATAAAAAATAATTTAAAAATAATTTTATGATCTTTAGAGCATCCCCAGCAGGGCCTTCAAATTTTCCTCTATCACTACAAGAATCGCTACAAGAATCTTGCAGAAGGTAAATTCCTCTCACATGCATCAAATTCCCTCCTGCTGCATTTGAAAATTTTTGAAATAGAGGTGCATTTGGGGGTTGAGATGGGGATGCTCTTATGAGAACTATTAAAAACCTGAGAAAAACCATTACAAATTATTACATCAAATTTTGCTACGCTATGCCGCACTATAAAATATACGAGGCCAACATAACCTCCCCTTCCCCTCCCCCGGGGCAAAGTCAAGCAAACGTTGGCCCTCTCAGTCTCAGCTTTGACAACACTGATTTCTGGAATAAATTAGGCAGCCCCACATAAAACAATGTGGCATGCTAATCACACACTGCGTAGAGCTTGAAGATATAAAAACGCTGTCATCTTCCTAGGGGAGTGCTGTGGGACTGTGGGAGGCCTTGCAGTGCTGAGAAGAGGAGACCGGGGTTTCAGAATCTGAATGGCGATGATGGGGGTGGAGAAGCCCTGGGTGTTCGAGGAGGATGTGGAGATCATGGAGGACGCCGCCGCTGGAGGCCTGCACACGAGGGAGACGAAGAAGCGGTTGGCCCATGAGAATGGAGGAGCAGAGGAGCTCAACGCATCCACAGCCACAGGGGAGGAGGAGGACGAGGAGCAAAACAGTGTCTTCTTTGATCCAACCAAAGGTGTGAAGTGATCTCTGCTTCTTGCATTCTTCATCACTCTTATCTCTTCTTTTTCTCTTCTTCTGTTTTCTTCAGGAGAGAATTCCTGCTTCTCCCCCGTTGTATCTGTACTTTAGTTCCAACTTCTTTTGTCCATATCTGGGGAGCTCTAATTTTACTCGTCATTTTGTCTGAGCTGTGACTTGGATTGAAAATGTGAGGACTTTGCTACTGTTTCTGGTCCCTCAATGATTCTTGCCTTGAGTAGGATTCTGGAACATTCCTCTCTCTCTCTGGAGCATTCCTCTCTCTCTCGCTCTCGCTCTCGTAAGAAACATACTAGGTCCGGTCCGGAAGATCAGGGTAGGAATAATGAAATAATAGAGCACACCAACATCCCCTGCAGATTCTTGTTTGATTTGGTTGCAGGTCCCTTTCCTCTAGGCCTCAACTCAGAATTAAGTGGGGATCCATCCCTGACCACAAATTCCAAGATATCAGCTGACTTAATGCATCCTGCGCAGCTGATGTGGATGATTTGCAACTTGTTCGGCACACAATCCTCTTCTTGACTCTACTTACTTGGGTTCTTGGTCGGGGCCTTACCATGCCTCTGTCTCTTGGGGTCGTCAGTCGTCACTACTCAGTGGAGTTATCTGTGCCAACAATACCATAACATAAGTACCTGTTGTTGGGTATCAATCATGTAGCTTTCTTTGATTTCCATGCATATCAATCATGTCGCTAAGCGCCGTAGTGGGACAAAGCTGAAGGCTCGTTGAGCGTTCTCAAAGCTCAATGATTTTAAGATTTCAAGGTCGACTGAAGGAACTTAACATCATTCAGCTATAGCTACATTTGAATTTCTTGCTTAAGTCATCACATGAGCTTGTCAATGCTTACATTTTTTTTAAGCACGCACCAAATTGAACTTTAAAGACATGGTCTGATATATTTGCATAGTTGGTAATTTGGTTTCTATGCTGACTCGGGGTGTATGTCTATCAAATACTATCTAGTAAAAAAAAAAAAAACTACTTGCAGTCATATGGTAACTAGGATTTTGCTAGCCTTTCTACAGATACTACACATCTACACATGTAGCATGATTATGTAAAAAAAAAAAACTAAATGAATGGTTAGATATAAAATAAACTACCACCAACAGTTGCATACCATAAAAATTTTCCTTTTTTAAGAAAAGTCTCCTCTGTTGGAATGTGGACACCATGACTTACTTGTGCATGTGAATTTACGTATAAATTCATGAAGTTGAAAATGCAAGATCAGAACAACCTTTTTTCTCTTCATGGTTTGATCGTAAAATAGCTTTCTATTCTTCACTGAAGGGTTATGGAAGTGCCGACACTGCGATTGGACATACTGCTTGAGTAGTCCATGCAGAAATTATATCCTAAATCATCAGGGATATTGCCAAATTTCAAGGAATATTGAATCGTTAATTCAGAATGAATCATTTTACTGTTCACCAAACAAAGGTTAGTGTTGAGTCTTCTGAAAAATAGGACAGCAATGATTAGCTTCCCAAACTTTATTTTAGATTGAAAAAAAAAGGACACCGAAGCCATCATCATGCAGTACTTATTAGGAGATGCCTCCATTTGGCTTCTACTTGCTTTCAGCTAGTTCTGCTTCAGTTTTTATTGAACAAATCTGCTATTCTGGCTTGATTTCTTTTCAGTTCTTCATTATTTTGTTAGTTCATGCTGAAAATGTTTTTTCGAGCAGTGAGTAGCTTCACATCGTTTGAGCTAACAAGAAGATTGCTATTATTTTCTTTTTCAGTTTCTGATCATGTTACAGAAGTGGTTCAATTTAAAGCTAAAAAAGAAAAGGCAAATGGAACTTCAGGTCCAAAAGACAGAGAATCTGAGACACGTGAAAACGTCAATGCTCAAGAAAGTAACCACAGCTCAGATAATGGCAAATTAGAAAATGGATCACACTCAAATGGTTCACATGATATCCCGACTGCAAACGGAGAAGCAGGACTTAAGCTGATTGTAACCATTGATGAGAACAAACACAACTCAGCAAACTCGGATTGTGCTCTTGACATTTCCAATGGTAGCATGAGTAGAACTAATGTTCATGAAATTGAAGTTGAGAAGAATGAGCACGCCGCTAAGGGTAAAGTGAACATTGAAGAGTATGATCTTGAGAAAATTCTGGATGAACAAGAAACTCATGACCTGTACTGTCCCAATTGCAACTCGTGCATAACTCGAAGGGTGATTCTGCGGAAGAGAAAAAGGACAGTGAGACAAAAAGCACGTGATGAGCCACCTAAGAAACATCACCTCGCAGAGCCTTCTGCTAATGCTTCAACTGAAACTGTACCTGCAAGACATGAGAATGAATCACCTGATATATTCAGATGTTTGTCATGCTTCGCCTTCTTCATTCCAACAGGTATCATTTGAGGGGTGTCTGATTATTTGTCTTCGTCAGTTACAGTTTGTACCTGAACTTCCAGATTAACCTGTTTTTTGTCATCAGGATGTGGCTTAACCATATTCCGCATATTCGGGAGGACAGAGGCCAACCAAGAACTTCAGGTTCAGCATCCTTCTGCTCCACGTGGTATGTCTGACAGTTGTGGAAGTTGGATTCTTTCTTGTTTCCAGTCAGGAGACAGTCCAAAGATAGCGGATGCAGGTTTGTAACATATATTCCACTTCATAGTTTTTTTTCCTGGTAATTTGTTCCCAAGCCAAAATCAAAGTCACATATCTTTCTTCATTAGCTTGCAACCTTGTGGTAACTGCAATATAATAGACTTGTGCTTAGAAGATGTTGGGAGTTTTCCTGCAAACAATTGTTCGAGTCTATAAGTGTGTTTTTGTGCCCTTTACTATGAGGCTTATGAGTAGCAAGTACTTATAAGTTATTTTAACAATTATGCGACTCTGAGTAAATTTTGTTCCTGTAAAGTATGGCATCGTGGGAAACTAAACCAATTCAATTTTTAAACACTGTAGTATAGAGGGTGGCAAGTTACTCTTGATGCTCTAATCAATCGAACATATTGCAGATTCAGCTAGAAAACCACTGCTAAGCATTACACAGAGCTCCAGTGATACAACTATGTCAGCTGAAGCTAGCACATCAACTGAAAAACCAGAACAGTCAAAGGATCCATTGCCAGCTGAATCATCTTCCCACCTCCAAACCCCCACTACAAAGAATGGAGAAAAAACTGAACCATCAGTTGATGGAATCTATGGGATTGCAGTTTCATCAGAATCTCATACATCGTCTTCTGCCATCAAAATCAGCTCTGGGAATAGCAAAACAGGTTTGTTTCTCAATAGTATAGTTGTAGCCATCTGTCTCAAAATGTTTATGACTATAGTAGCAACTGAAGGTAATTCTTTGCGAAGCTAGACACTGGCAGCATCACGGTGTGTTTAGGACTAGTGTAATATCAGCATCTCATTTTGGTGAACTAGTGTAACAAAAATTAGAAACCTTGTATGCAGGATTCGTGCAGATAGAGGTAAGTGGACAGCAAGAAATAGTACGGCAAGAACAAGTTCCTCTCTCAAAGCCTGCTGGTGAAGTGGTGACAAATGTTACCCTAAATGGCAAAAAAAGTAGGTCTATTTAATATGCATGTGCTATTGTTATCTAGACATGCATCTTGATATCGGTAACTTTTGTTTTCTTTCAGATGCCCAAGAATCAGCAACAGCAGCATCTGAGAATGGCTCATTTTTCAGCCAAGCAATTCCTACCTCAGAAATCAAAGTCGAAAGACCAAGTGAAACAAAATTTGTGCAAGGTGTATTGTGCTTCCTTTCAGATCTATGATTCCACACTTATCATCCACACAAAATTTGTTAAGCTAGATTTTAAAGCCATACATGTGTTTAACATATTCCTTTCGAATACTGTCTAGATATTTAATGCCACAAAAATATTCCGGAAAAAGGAAGATAAAAAATACTGTGTGGGGAGGAAAATCTTTCAGAGCAAATATGATCTATGAATTGTCCTAAAGTGCTAAAAATCCAGTTCCTTTCCTTCCTTTTTTCTTTAATGCCGTTTGAATCTCTCTTGTGTAGCTGATGATTAAGCGTCGCTTTGCAGAAGGAATCATCCCAATGGGTAATAAACCAACGTCGCTGATTCCTCCACCTCAAGCAGTTGTACCAGCAGCTTCACCTCATCTAGTACTACCAATCCATGATCCTGTTGCAGCTGTGACTCCACGTGATCCTGGATCAGACCAAAGGGATGAATGGGATATATTGAAAGCCATAGTATATGGAGGTTTAGTTGAATCGATCATGAGCCTCTCTGTTGTATCAGCAGCAGCATCAAGTGGTGCCAAGACTTGTAGGTTTCTTCTTGGCTATGATCGCATCACGATGTTTACATATCACTGGATTACTTTGGCACTGGAATTGTCTCAGCTGTTTGGTTCAAGAAGAATTGTCTCGACTTGATTTTCCCTGGTGCTAATGAAATTCTGTTTTTGACTTGCAGTGGACATATTCATCCTGGCAATAGCGAACCTCATTGGTGGACTTCCACTCATTTTCCACAATGTAATGCCCTTTCTTTCTTGGCAGAATTATACACATTCTCTCTTTACCATTACATAGAATTTGCCCACCAACTTTTTATTGCGCTAACGCGGCATTTCTTTGGCATGAACAGATGGCCGATCTGAGAAATATCGGAGACGTGGATGAAAACGATGAGCAAGTTGGCCACTACTGGTTGCAACTCGGAAGGCGATCGAGGTTCCGCCTCCACGTGGTCATGGCCATGCTATCATACATCCTGTTTGGGCTGCTGCCACCGGCCGTGTATGGATTAGCATTCCGCAAGAGCGACGACAGGGAGAAGAAGATGATGGTGGTTGCTGCTGCGTCTCTTGCGGGCATTGCACTGCTAGCAATTGGCAAGGCGCATGTGCAGAGATCCAGGCCCTACTGCAAGACCCTCGTCTACTTCCTGGCCATCGGTGTGAGCGGGTCGGGGCTCTCCTTCGTCGCAGGCGTGCTCATCACAAGGCTTCTAGCACACTTTGGCCTGATCGACAAAGCTGCATCGGCTTCTACCTCTGGGCTGTTCTTCCCTGCTGTAAGCACAGTTGCCTGGGCTTCATTCTGAAAGTTTGGGATTCCTTCAGCTGGAGCAAAATAGACGAGTCCAATAGTCCCCTGTTGCTGTTTCTTTTTTGTTGGGAGTAATTTGGTAACAAAGAAGTTCTCTGGTACTTTTCGCGGCACTCCTATGATGTTCGTCCCTCAACCTTACGAGTCATGATCATGATCAAAGCAAGTTCAGCCTTGTCCTATTTTTATCGATGGTTGCTCAGGTTCTGAATAAAGCAAATAATCCACATATACCGGATGTATTATGCCTCCTTGATCCTATTAACTATAACAGTAATAAAGCAAAATGTGAGTAAATATCATCTTGCACAGGAAAATTGTCATGAACATGCAAACGAGGCATGCAGCTAGTGACTCCAGACCACGAAATCAATGGTGACACGATCCCAGCTACATAGTTCACAATGCATCCTATATACAAATGTGCTGAAACCAAGAGAGAATTGGCAATGGGGACTGAAAAGCATGGCCGAAAGGTTGTTGATCTGGGACTGGTGGTGGCTGGTAAGTCTCGCCTAGATTTTCACGGATGAAGAACGAACAGCTATTGCTTTTGGATGGGCTCCCCGGTCCAGTAAGTCTTGACAGCCACAAGGATCTTCTCAGGGTTGAATGGCCCAGACTCGTGATCCATGATCTGGCTCTTCCACCTCATGCCTTCAGTGATTGATTGTATCTTCACTAAGGTCTCCACTGTGTCCCTGAAGATAACCGTCCCTTCAGGCCTCAGAATCCGGTCCATCTCCAACAGAATGTAAGTTATGTCACACCTGCAACCATTCCATCACCAATCAAAATTAGCTGTCTAGCACTCCAGGGTTATTAGTCCATGGTTTGTGTAGTGATCATTAGTCCCTGCTTCTTGAGCTGAACTTGTAATAACGCAAATGCTAGCATACAATCACGCTAGATCAAGACAGATGTAAACTGTACAGAAAAAAACAGCCAGGGCATGGCAACTTGGCAAGAAGGGAAACACGTCTAGAGGGCATTACTATAGCCCATAGGTGCAGGTGGAAACTGAATTGCACAAGCATTACATTACCTATCCTGATAAAAACCGAAAACTTTATCAGCATGGATAAGATCATATGTCCTCGGATACGTTGAGAAAGCCTCACACCAGTCCTGATATGTTCCAATAAAACCCCGTTCATAAATAACACCAAGGGTGTCATGAGCAGAGCCCACAGGAACAGCGTTCATCACCCAGAGCGGATACTTCATCAATGCAGCTGCAAAACCACCCATTCCTGCATTCATATCCATCACATTCCTGTATCGTCCCTTGACCAGAGGTGGAATCAATTTCTTGTAGTAGTCCACTCTCTCTGCCCACAACTTGTTATCCTGTTGGAACTTCTCAGGGGTGAGACCTGAAACTGAACCTCGAGTTATCCTTGGGGGAACAGCAAATGCTCTTTTTGGCCATTTTTCAAGAGCTCCACCAGCAGTTTCTTCTTCACTGTTCACATCTGGAAGAGGAGATATGCACGTCTCCATCTTCTTGTACCTAAATTTTCATCATGTCAGTAAGTTTACTGATCAAGAAAATATCGAAACAAGGCCTAGTGATGACCCCAAAATCTACGTATGACCATGAAAGTGCACTGCTAAGTTTCCAGAGTGATGGGCTATATTGCATGATTATAAATGACCCATAGGGGAAAGAAAGGATTAAACGATGTTTCCTAAAGTAAAAGGAAAGCTGAAAGAAAAGATAAATTAATGCATGTATTTCAAACAAAAACAGCCTGGCTACTACAAAGGAAGCATTAAAGCATGCCTGTCTTATATCCAGAGGGTATTGTAAAAGTTCATTCCCATAAAAGAATTGAACAAAGGATACTTTTTTTTTAGAAGGGCATTATATTCATCAAAGAGTCAAACACCCCTTACACTGAAGACCCCAGAAAAAAAGAAAATTACATCTCAATTTCTCCAGGGAAACACATTATTCACAATGGTTAAGCCAATAAAAAAATAACAATATGTTGACCACTTGACCTAGCATATTCAGGTATTTCATTTTCCACCAAATTGGACAATGGACATTCTGAGATCTATGATGGTATTTTGAAGTACCCTTTTTTTAACTGCCAGTAAGATAAAGCAAATCTGTACATGAACCAAAAAAAAAAAAATGAAAACTGTGCTGGAATTAGAGAACAAGTGTTGCTGCAGCCAATGAAGTAGATGCTCCACTCAATGAGAAAATAGCATAAATCTTACCAAGCAGAGTCTACATCACTGCTCTTGCAAATTTGTGGAGCTCCATAGGCCTTCCGACTATTACTACATTCTATGTGGTTGATAGGTTTCTGCCATATAGCAAGATCATCTTTCTCTACCACCACCTTCCAGCAAAGACGCTTTGCTAAGTCCTCAATCTCATCTTGCTCTTGCTTGAGGTCATCTTCTGTTCTCTCCCAGCCCTTAAAGTACCGTTTCCAATGGATTGGAGGTCCGGAGAGGATCCAGTAGCCTCCTGGTCTAAGAACTCTGTCCACTTCAGTTAGATAGATACCATCTGTTGAAAACAATTATGTGAGATAGCTCCATTATATGGCCATTAAACTTGTGTTCAATGTAATGTACTGATGCACAAAAATTGAGATGAAAAAACTTACCAAACTTGTTCCATGGGATCAAACATCTAGAACAGTGCGCCATGTCAAATGCTCTAGCAGGGTATGGGATTCTTTCTGTTGACATCACTCCAATCATAGCTGGCACCCCCCGCTCCAATGCAAACTGAACCTGTGCCTCATGCGAATCCCTTGGTGCAAAAGACATGGTGAGGATGTCCCTCTTAAGAAGATAAGCACCCCAACTTGCCACCTGAACAACAGTCAACATTCATCACCAAATCCTGAAACCTTTTAAAAAAAAGAATATCATAGAAACTATTTGAGTCACTCACCCCACATCCAGTATCAAGCGCAGTTCTAATGTTTCCATCGTTTAATGATATGAGAGCATTTATGTCATCAATATAAGCATCAGCACCATGGGGAAACATTGTGCCACCACCTGGAAATCTAAAACGGTTTCCCTCAACTTGGATCCAGTTCTGGACTGCCTTCTCAATGCTTAATTCCCGATGAGGAATGTTATCATACCAAGCATAATCCCGACATTGTGGCCACTTGAAAGGATTCTTATAGTTTGGAGGTGCAGGAATCAAGCACCGGAACAGCTCCTCTTTCTTAGGGCAGTGTCTCTCCCTGTACTGCATCATTGTCTTTATGAATTTCCTTGCCCTCCTTGGATCTTGGCAAGGGGTATACTCACTGTACTTCAGCTGGCAGGGCAGGAATTTCTCTGCTGCAATAGACGATTCATTGAAGCCCACCTGGTGGTGGGCTTGAAAATCAAGGCGAGCACCCGATGATCGCACTGATTTGGTGCTGGAGGTGCGCGGAACAGTGTCATCGCACTGTGTTTTAGTGTACATAAAGGATGACTTTATATTAGATGAGGTGCCTTGCCAAGCACCAAGAATGTATGACGCAACACACAGACCAATCACTCCTATGGTCAATGTTGCACGCATCCTTTGGAACTCTGGATGGCGGACCTTGGGGGATCCACTCTGTTCTTTGGCCATTGGACCTGCAGGAAACTACAACTCATCACATATGGAGCAATACTAACACATGGCAGGGAAACAAATTAGCTGAACAGGTAATTTTGCAGAAAAGAGATGAGAGAGAAAGGGGTGATCAAGAATTAGCTGAACAGGATATATGAATTCTGTTTCTTTACTATACAAGAATGCTAGCAGCAGAAAGCCGGAAGAGCACTGGTCTGCCCTCTCCATCCTTCTTCCTGTCAATCTTTCTAATAAAAGGTACAGAAACAGAAGAACAAATGCAATGATGCAAAGCAAAAGAGCATACCGAAAATGCTGCCCAAAAGATAAAGTACGAGAGCATTGCAAACATAAATAGATAAAGTACGAGAGCATTGCAAACATAAATTAGCTGGTGCCTTTGGCGACCTAAAGAAAGCTAGTAAAGAACCCCCCAATTCCAAAGCAAGTCAGTACTGCAGTGAAAGGCTAAAACCTCACGGGTTTGGTAATGGATCTGCGGAAAATAGCACAAAAACTGCAGCTGTCATTATTCGAGCATCTCACTTCAAGAACTTGGGAAATAGAAAGGTAAAGATCTCATCTTCTCGATGGATAAAAAACCTTCCTTTGTAATACCGAGGAATCTAGAGAAAAAAAAAAGAGCAGAAATAAAATCCGTCGGAATCAATAGTTGCGAGATCTCAGGCCACCAACAAGAAACAAAGCAAAGAGCCGGGGATGAGTCGAAGAGATGAGATTGGAGCCGTGGAGTTTAAATTGGAAGAAAAAAAGAAAGAAGAAGAAATCTGACCGCTCCGTGAGAAAAATTGCGTGGATTGTAGCAAACAACGTGAGATCGAAGCAGTGATTTGGTGGAATAAGTCGGTTGGTTTACATGAACCCTCTCGTTCTGCTAGGAATTGGGGATTAGGAAAGCAGCGCCGCCGCACTTTCCCCGGGGCAGTGGCAATGGCAGGGAGGCACTATGAGTGAGCAGCAGTGCAGAGGGCAAAGGCAATGGCTTCCAAGGCTGCAGGATGAGCATCAGTGAGCCGGCTCTCGCTCGCGCTCGCATCGCATCGCAGTCGCATGATCCGCAATCTCATCCCACAACGGGAGGGAATGATTGTAGCTGTTGGTTCCTGGAACTCTGGATTTCTGTGACTAGTTAGTTATTAGATGGCTCACTGAGAGAGAGAGAGATTAGGGTATGAACTATGAACAGTGAGCACTCCGATCATACGTGGGCCTTTATAAGCCCACATCCACCTCCGGCCTGTCCAGTACACACGGTCCATGTGTATGTAGTAGACCATTCAAGGTTCAATTCGCGGTTTGGTTTGATCGGACCAAAATTTATCATTTTTTAATGAACCAGAGTGAATGTATATTTTGTAATGATTTTTTTTTTGAAGCTTTACGAGGTTTTCTCAAGATCCTAAAAAAATTAAATAATTTTTTAACATTCTTTATGTCTATTGTAAAGGCTCTTAACTTTTAACCAAACTAAATCAAATCAAAACGCGAATAAAAAAAGGACAATAATGTATATTCCTTCCGCCTCCACTTAGGTGTTCTTGACAGATTTTACTTAAATTAGTTAATTTTTTTTACCCTTTAAATTTACTTGAGCATCTTAGAAGCAACAACATAAATATTACAAAATTCAGTGATCATACCACTCAAGCCTTTTTTCATACTTTCCCGACGGTCTAGAGAAAGCAGCAACTTCCCTAATCCTCCCTTCCTGAAAGGAAGAATGTGAAATTCTTTTTCCTTTCCACAGGAATTTCGTATCTAACTAGATAAAGGCAGGTGCAAATCTATGAATAGGAAATGTTGCACTAGTTTCTACATAACCTAAATTGTCAATAGGTTCCCAAGAACATGAAATTTTGTCCGAGAGTAGCTCCACCGACTGGAACACTGAGAGAAGCCCTCGTGTCAATCACTTTCATTCCTCTCATCAACCCGTCTATAGCATTCATATCATCCCTCTCCTTACGGTTAAGGGTAATGACATGGCCAGCTCCTATAGTGTGACGGGCGGTGTGTACAAGGCCCGAGAACGGATTCACCACCGTATGGCTGACTGGCGATTACTAGTGATTCCTGCTTCATGCAGGCGAGTTGCAGCCTGCAATCCGAATTGTATGGAAATGCCCACCGAAGAGAAAATCTATTTGATAGTTTCTCAGCCAATATCAAATTTTAGAAAGAAAAAACAAGAATTTCTTTTTTATTAACATTAAGAAAAAAGAATATAACTAAAATGGAATTGGCAATATAATTTTTATGGACTTTAGAAAGAAAAAGGAAGGATTTTTTTTACGATCATTATTTCTTGCCTCTGTCATGTCGCGTAAACCTTTCTATTTGGAACAGAGAAAGATGGCTGAGTGGACTAAAACGACATATTGCTAATCTGTTGTACAGATAAGTGCGGAGAGGATAACTGTTGAAAGCATATAAGTAGTAAGCCCATCCCAAGACATAGTTCTCCCATAAAGAAAACCATGTGTCATATAACAATTGTACTAAATATAGTAAAGAAATCTGAAAAAAAATTTAGATCCATCTAAGATTTCGATTCCTAGTAAAAAAATAGAAAAATATGGGACAAAAAATAAATCCACTCGGTTTCAGACTTGGTACAACCCAAAATCCTCACTCCTTTTGGTTTGCACAACCAAAAAATTACTCTGAAGGTCTAGAGGAAGATAAAAAAATACGGAATTGTATCAAGAACTATATACAAAAGAATAGGAAAAAAGGCTTAAAAACCACTGATGAAGGATTCCTCAAAAGTTAATGATTAGCAGTTCTTTTTTGAAATCAATTTTGAAAAAGAATGGATTGGGTCATATACATACGCGAGGAAGGTAATCAAAAAAGAAAGAAGACGAGTTCTTCTTTCTTTTTTCACTTAGGAGCCGTGTGAGATGAAAGTCTCATACACGGTTTTGCATGAGAGAAAGAAGCGGGGAATCCTCCTTTTGACTCTGACTCCCCCACTCTAATCGTTGCTTTTCTCGATATTCCTTTTTATTTCTCATCGAACGAATGGCATCTTCTTCTGGAAATCCTAGCTATTCTTAGCATGATATTATAGGTCTTGGTGAAATAATGTCAGGTGAATTAGTCGAATTTGCAGAAGGGACTAGGGGTATTGCTCCAAATTTGGATTAAAAAATGTTGGGATTGTATTAATGGGCGAATGTAGCCAAGTGGATCAAGGCAGTGGATTGTGAATCTACCATGCGCTACCATCTGGGGAGATCCGTTTGGTATCCCAAAATTGCTTAGCAACAGTCAAACAAATGTAAAATAAAATAATTAAAATAAAATAAAAATAGAAAATATGACCTGTTAGTGTTCTAAGGTCAAAAATCTAGTTTAAAGTCAAAAAAAAATCTCAAAGTCTAGTTTTCTTATGTATAGAACTTTTTTAACCATTCGTCACTTCTAGTAAAAATTATAAATTGTTGTAATCGCTCTTTCTATTTATATTCTTTCTATTTCTATATAGTAGAATAGAACGACTCTTTCTTACGAGGGTTTCTTACAAAATCCAATTATCTACTCTACAAGAACAAAATGCTTGTTATGCCATCTAGGTAAGTAGACAAGTGGACTAAAGCAGCGGATTGCTAATCCGTTGTACAATTTATTTTGTACCGAGGGTTCGAATTCATCTCTTTCCGCCCCCTCGGATCATCCAGAACTTTTGAATTAGAAGGAATTTTGACCCCATGGATTTTCTTATTCTATCTATTATTAACTCTACTGTTTGTAAAGATGAACACACGATGCTCCTATTTTTTATTTCATCATGAGTGTATGCTTGCGACTATGTAGAAAGCCCTTTTGTAGTAAATACTAGAAAATTTGACCTTTTATTTTCGTGAATCTATGAACAGAATCTAGGTATGTAGACACATGGATCCATACATCTCGATCGAAAAAGAATCAATAGAAAGAGAATTGGACGATATCATTGTCAAAACAAACAAAAAGGAAAAGAAAGATAAAACATAAATCATGATCAACCAAGCCCTCTTGGGAGCTTTTTTAAGAATAAGAAAAAGGAATCTTATGGAAATAGCATGGAATAAGGGAGCAGAAGAAAACATGGGAAAACTTCACCATCTTCCAAAAAGAGATGTGGCAATCTTGAAAAGAAAATTATCGACCTTAGAAAGATATCTCGGCTGGATCAAATATATGACAAGGTTGCAGGACATTGTGATTGTCCTTGATTAGGAAAAATAGTATATAGCTCTTCGGGAATGTGCCATTTTGGGAATTCCGACTATTTCTTTAGTCGATACAAATTGTGACCCGGATCTCGCCAATATATTGATTCCAGCCAACAATGACACTATGACTTCAATTCGATTGATTCTTAAAAAATTAGTATTTGCAATTTATGAGGTCCATTCTCTCTGGTTTTAGTTCAAAGAAGCCACTTGTACCTGAGAAAGCTTATTTGATACTCGCTATAGCTATTAGAATATATTGCCCAATTATTCGAGGATAATTTCTAAAAGATCTCAAGGGCCCATGTATAGGAGGGGTGTTAAAATCCTTTAGTACTATGCCGATAGTTGAAGTGGGCAAGTACCAACTTAAATAATGGGATGTGCTTCCCTTCACTAGCTTCCCTTCACTAGCTTGTATGAGAATGAGGAGAAAGGGAGCACCCACGCATGCTCGCTTGCCTTATTGAACCGGGCTCGGGCACAAGGTGGGTGCAGGGCGACGCGTGCACACGACATCGTGAATAGTTCGCCGAAATGGGGCTCTCGTGCTTGTACATGAACGGCCTCTTTTGCGGATTATTTTTTTACTCTTTGAATTAGTATAAGGAAAGGTGAAGTAATCCCATCGAGGGATGACAAAATTCCCTCTCAGACATTATTTGTCTCTCCAGTAGGATCCTATCAGGGTGATTCATCCTCGATTTTTAGAGCAATCCACCAAGAGATTTTGTTTAGTGGATAAGCCCGCTGGACAACTCAAAAGTTAGGGGAAGATTCGTTATCTTGGGAAATTTACGAAAGAAGATAACCCTCCCTTTCTCTGTCTTTAAGATCATGTATAATGGTTGAGACAATAACCATCTCTAACCATTACCATGCCACTTATAGAGATGACTTAGAGACAACTCATACAATGTTAGAGATGGCTTAAAGACAACTACATATTTTTTATGACACTTAAATCATACACAAGATTTCTTAATTCGCGTGTATAGTCATCTCTTGCATTGGAAACGACTCAACTCTCTATGCGCACCCTCTCTCCTCCACATCATTATCTATCCTATATGGCAAACCTTATAGATGGCTTAGATATAGCTGAGTGTACCATTGTACATGCTCTAATTAGCAGTTGAGCACCGCAGACTTGAGCATAGACTTGAGGATAGCTTGAGCATCCCTTCCATTTGTCTTCTTTTCTACTGTTGTGTTGCCTGAGATAGTCCTCCGCATCCTGTTGCACAGTGTGCACTATGAAGCTGGAGATCATGTCTCTGAAACCCTACGCCGTTGAGATTAGATCTTGCACTGGGACATGATTCTTAGGAAGCGCTGAACATGGCTGCTCGCTATTGTCTGCTTCCACAACATTAACTATTTCCTCTACGTTACGATCTGCATCGGCTGCATCATCGCAACAATGGGATCATCATCGTCTATACCGTCGGTTTTGAATCCGAGGTAGATAGATACTTGGAATGTTCTACCTGTGCAGGTCGTTTTTCTGCTTTGACGGGTTATTCCGTGGAATTTGTTCACAAGTGCACATATACATATACATATACATATATGTGTGTGTGGTGCGGCAATATGTATGTCCAGTTATCCTTGTGTGCGTAGTGAATTAGTTGGTTAATTAAATGGCGATCATCAGGCGTCGGACGTCCGACGCTTTGGCTATGAGCTGAACCGGCTGGGCCATTGATAAATCGGCACCACGCTGGATCCGAAGGCTTTGCCAGGCGCCATGCCAAAGCGAGTTGTTAGCCTTGCAGTTGATTAAATTTCAAATAAAACTTCTTTTTTTATATAAAATTCAAATAGTGTTCAAAATGCGTGAAATAAATTTCATAATTCTTCTAAAATCAAGAGCAACCCATTTTAAATACTTTTATTTTTTTGATTTTTCACTTTTTAAATTTTTTTGTATGTGAAACTAGGAGAAGGCACTTATGAAACTTAGATCTATACTAGCGAACCTTGGCCGTGTGGTGATGAAACTTGGTCGTGTGCTGATGAAATCTGATGAAACTTGAATGAAACTTCGATGTAACCTGATGAAACTTGGATGAAACCTGTTGAAACTTGAATTGACCTGATGAAACTTGAAGAAACTTGTATGAGACCTGTTGAAACTTGATGAAACTTGCATTAAACCTAACAGTTCGGTAAGTTTAACGAATATGAAATCTAAGTTTCAGAAGGCGAAACCCAAGTTTCACTAGGTAAGTTTGAAGAGTTATATGGCAATATATATCTTGTTTTGTTCGTAAAAATACAAGGAACACGTTGGTGAAAACGGTTTGTGGATTAGAGCACCCAGTCAAAAATTATGGTCACCACACGAAAAAAAATTATGTAGGACCCACCCGCATGCCATACAGTGTATCCCCTGCGCGTTTCATGCGCGGCGCGCGCGAGGCCAGACACGCCTCAAGCGTTTCCGTAATTAAGGGTGCATTTGGATCCTTGGCTACAGGAGTTTTTGCCTTGCCAAGCTAGGCTAGCTGTTTGCTAGTGGTTGAAAAATGCTAGCTTTTGTAGGCAAGTTAGCCCGACCTGGCGAGAAAAAGCTTGCCCAACCGGGAGAGCCAAATCGGCTCTCCTCCGACGGCAAACTTTCAGAGCTAGCTAAAATTCAAAGCTACCAAACTGACATCTACGGCAAGACAAGCAAGACTGATCTCATCTGACCTGGCCTAGCTCGGCTAGAGCTGAGCTAGCCAAGCATCCAAATGCAATCTAAATTATCATGTTTTATCAAATATTTAAGGCTAAAAAACGTACTTATCCCCCAACGGCGAATGCATCCACATGCACGGCACTGGGTCCGATCTTAATTAGCAGCACTAAATGGTGCAGGGTTTTATCCGCATGCTTTTCACTATGATATAATATTCCATTAATCTACGTGCAGAGATTGCATCGATCAATGCATGCAGTAGTGTAGCATCGATCGATGCATGCAGCCGGGCCGTGGAGTAATATCGATCGCTTCTGGTGCAGTGCATGTCTATATAGACATGCCAACCCCCAGAAGCTTGACCAGCCAAGCCAGCTATAGCTTCACTGATCAGCCATATATATATCCATCCAGCCTCCGGAGATGCCTAGCTCCTCCTGCTCTCACTCGCCGTCCTTCTCGCCGCCGCCATGGCCATGGCTGCTGTGTCGACCTACGGCAGCGCCCCGGCTCCCAAGAAGGCGCGCGCCGGCCCCGGCTACGGTGGAGGCACGGACCACGACAAGGACGACCACCGCCGCCACGAGAGAAGCGCGACAAGGACGACCACCGCCGGCCGCCACGAGAAGCACGACAAGGCTGGTGGGGAAAACCCTCACCCCTCCCCTCCTTATATAGCTTCCAAGGTGCAGTCACCTCTAAGTAACCTCTCTCTACCCTTGGATCATATCGGAGGGCTGAGATTAACTCACACCTACCGCGGCCATTTTCACATGCGAAATGACTCATTCGCACGGGAATATGCCCCGCACATTCCCGATACATGCCCCTCACCACGCCCACACACACCGGACACAGCCAGTTCGACACGACTTCTGATTTTTCGAGCACCCTTGACCTCCAGCCGATCCTCAAGTCCTCCGCCAAGTACGTGTGTGTCTTCCGCATCAACCCGCTTCATCACAAGTCAAAGCCCGACTGTCTCGCACAACCTCGCATCGTCCTGGACTCCCGAACCTCCAATTCATGTCCTGACTCGTTGCCGACGACTAGCCGCTTCACCTGTACCATTTAGGTTAGTTCGAACACACAACTTACCTTTCTCCTGCAAGGTTAGCTTCAAAACATCATAAATAACTTTAGTGCAACGTGCCAACACGAACCGACTCAAAAATCCCTTTGCTTCTTCACGAAGTAATCCCAAGTCACTACTCTCAGGTGCCAGAAATGCCCCACCGGACGTGTCCGGTGCCCCAGATTTTTCTACTGCACCGGCTACTGGACCGAACCCCCTCTTCTCTCACCTCTTCACCCTTTCATTTGAACTTTCATCTTCCCACCAAATTCAAATGCACTTCAAAACTTACTCTAAATCGCTCTAAAGACCTTTGCAATATACTCATCATACTAGGACCCTCCACATGGTCCAACAGATTTTTGGGCAGATTTTTGGAGAAGGGATTTTGGGTGATTTGGTGTGTCCTAATAAGAAGCGATCTTGTCACCCAAACCAAGGGGAATCCATTGTGGGTCATCTAGACCATCTTACACCCCTTGGTTGGCTCATAGATTGACTTCTTGTACAACCCCCTACCAAGTGTTTGAGGTTATGCCAAGAAGGAACTTGTTCTTCATTTGGGTGTGTTCTTAGTATCCTCTCTCTTGAACCAACATAGGGCAGAATGTATAGATCATCATGATCTACTCTCATCCCTTGGTTTTCATAGAGAGTGATACTTTGAACTAGTGCCCGCAAGGTGTACGAGAGATTGCCTACAAGTGGCAAATTTGGAGTTTGGGAGGATCAAAGGGCATAAGTAGGTAAAGAGCATCATATCGATCGGTTCTTGAAATTGAATTGGCTCCATTCAACCCTCCCTTCTATAACCATAGCTTGAGCCCTTCAAAGATGATTACCTGCATTGTGGCCCTGTCAGGCGCATTGTAGCGGTCATTCCATCACTACACGGCGACAGAGCGGAGTGGCGCTGGTGTCAGGCGTCTCCTACGTCCCGTCCGTCGCAGTGGTTGGAGGGAGCAGTTTAAGGTGTCAGCGTTAGCAGCAAACAAGTAGTACCCGTGGTGACCGTTGTCCCCAAGAGAAAGCAGGCTCTATCTATCTAGCTATCTATCTCTATGTCTCTGTGTGTGTGTGTGTGTGTGTGAGAGAGAGAGAGAGAGCCTCTCCCTCTCACCATTGGATGCCCCTTGGAGTATAAAAGGGGACCGATGCAGAGGGAGAAAGGGCCCTTCCCTTTGGCACACACGAACACAACTCATTGTACGACTCTCCGGCAAGAGCTCTTGCACAACAGCAAATCTAGCATTTGCAGGAGTAGGATTGTTACCCACTCCGGGGTCATAACCTGGGTAAATCCGATGTCTTCCTTGTGAGCGTTAGTTCGAGAAACTGAGTGGCAAAAATTCCCCTAACCAAACTACAAATCACCACACGGGACAAATCTGTATGGTTTAATACACCGACAACCGTCGGCTTGTCGCCGAGGTGCATCATCTTCATTTGTCGAGGATCCATATGTCTACGACCTCTGGGTTGCCCTACTTCATCCAAGGTCCCGGGACGCCAAAACCCTTCTCGTGTGAAGGTCATCGTGCTTCCGACGGTGTTGTCGACTAAGGCCTCAAGATCCTATCTTTGTCTGAGGGTCTCCGGGTTGCTGGTTACAAAACCCTTCTTCGGGAAGGTCGGTGTTGCAGTGTTCGACGCCGAGGTTGCGGGAAGATTTCACCTGTGGAAGAGCTCGCACTCGTGTGAGGGGTCGGGTGCTAACCTCGGGCACTTGCACTAAAGAGCCATCACAGTGCATCTAGGCATAGAGTCGAGAGAGACCTGGCATATGACACATCATGTGCTAGCCTCAACGGAGAGCAGGAGCCTCGCTCCAAACTTTAGGAAATAGATCGTTTGTGCCCCCTGTCTCTTTTACTTTCCACACTATTTTCGCATTTATTTTGTGTAATTAGTCTCGCTCTAACGTGTAGCTTCCTCTTACTCGAACTCTAGCCTTGTTAGGATTCATTGGTAGTTTGGGTAATTTAAAATTGACTAAAACTCTAAAAATCCAAAAATTAGGCTTAAACCTCCCATTTCACCCCCCCTCGGTCGCTAGATCCCTTCAAGCACCATATAAGCTATCGGAATATAGGAGGACGATGGGTGGGGCCGTGAGAGAATCAATGCAATATGGTAGTAATTAGGGTGGATAGAGCTATGTTGCATCTGGAACGAGATGGAGCTGCTTTCGGCGAGGGCACTACCATCTATGGATGGTTGTCGAAGATGATGGGCTGGTGGATGAGGTAGGTGTCAACGGTTGGGATATCAGTCCGAAGTCAACTAAGGTTCTTGAGAAGGGGAGATAGAAGACACTACCGAGCAAGGCAAACAGCAATCAACGAGCAGGGAACAGACACAGGGTTTTTATCCTGGTTCGGGCATCTCCGGGGAGATAATAACCCTACGTCCAGTGCTTCTTTATATGAAAAAGGGAATTACAAGGAAGAACTCGACGAGACGAGCAGGTCTCGGCGAGATTATGGGTGTACAAGAAGTAGTATTCGATCTTGACCTAGCCTGGCTATAGATCCGATGATGTTTGCCTTCAGGTCATGTCCTCTACACTATAGTGTTGAACAACCGACCTACCGGGGGATAATCGGGCCGGGCTGACCACGACGATGTAACGAACTCGTAAGCATGCCAAATACATCCCGAGGTAGATAATGTATACTCCAATTCTTGAGGATCACGACGTCTGCTCCAATCCGGGAAACTGCGTCCGGGTCTTCACGTTGCCGTGCAGAACTCTGTTCGAGTCGGACTCGAACACAAAGCCTAGGCCACCATGCACCGTGCCAACCCAGAAGCTGTTCGACAGGATGCACATGGGTCTAAAAGAGCCCTCTAGGGAACAGGCCCTAGGAGGCTCTTCAAATAGGCCGTTAGGGAGTGGGCCATGGCAATGAGCCGTGATTTTATCCCCGACAGCTAGCCCCCGAGACTCAAGTGAAATATCTCACTAGAGTGGGGTCTTCCTCTTGAGACTCCAAGTCACGAAGAGGGTAATTTACCTGCTACAAAGACGTGCAACAGACGACCGAACAGATTATGGTTCAACCAAACAAGTCTTGTTCGGGACCGAACATACCCGTCTAGTGCCTAGCAACTCTGTTGCGTCGAACAGGGAACAACATCTGTCCGAGCAGAGCGCCCAGCCCTCAATGCAGAAAATAGAAAAGTAGCTGTTGGCAGACTCCAACGGTAACTTTCGCTGCGCAGTCAGAATGGGCGACCGTTTTTACTTAGCCGTTGCAGTAAAAAACTGGTCGTTTTATGGCAAAAAACCGTTGCAGAGCTGCTCGAACCAAGGCTACAAATA
Source organism: Raddia guianensis (assembly GCA_036346415.1). Lineage (NCBI taxonomy): Eukaryota > Viridiplantae > Streptophyta > Magnoliopsida > Poales > Poaceae > Raddia > Raddia guianensis. Next base: position 48,444,444 of record CM070539.1, on the reverse strand, counting down.
GCACCCAAGCCGCCCGTGGCTTGCCACTTCCGCTCTTGCGCGCCTTTCCTTCCCAAGCCCTGTTCCAACCGCGCTAGCATCAACCAGCCGCATACCACCTCCGAAGCTGTTCGTCCACCCTGGGGATTGCTATGGCCAAGTTCGCGGGCACTAGCATGACCGAGGAAGACATGAAGACATTAGAGGCGGAAGGACATGTCGATGCCGGCAGCTGGAGGCTGCCCGGGGAGGAGGAGATGCCGAAGCCGCACGAAGATGAGTTCGTCAACTTCGAGCTCTTCGCCATGTTTGGGTTGAGGTCTCCCGAAAGCGATTTTATGGAGGCCTTTTTGAACATTAGCGGGCTGGAGGTTGCGAATCTCAACCCCAACTCGTTCCTCGAGATGGCTGTCTTCGCACAGCTGTGCGAAGGCTATCTGGGCGTTGATCCATCGGTGGGGCTGTTCCTCCATTACTACGCCATAACGAGGAGCAGCTCCGATGCTTTCGGGCTCGGGTGTTACTACCTCAAACTCCGGACCACCGTCGACGACGCGTCGTACGCTCGTCCACCGCTGCTCGACTCGATGGGAGCGTCGTGGATGAGGTGGTTCTATACCCAGCAGAGCGACGACAGCAAGCTCTCCTCCACCAGACAAGCGCCGACGAGGGGGACGTAGATGCCTCGGCCGGAACCGACAGGCGAGGAGTGGTATCTGACCCTAAAGATCGCCTCCCTTGTGGGCCTCGGGCTCACGGGCAGAGAGAACATCTGGGACTTCGTGGCGAACAGGATCTGTTCGCTGCGGAAGAGGTCCTACCCCTTCTACAAGATAGAAGGTTGGGAGGACATCACCAGGGAGAGTTCGGGTAAGTCAAACGCTCACCCCTCTTTTGGTGATTCATCCGAACAGGAACTAAATACATCTTCTGTTCTGGCAGTGAAACCTACAGACACATGGGTGGCCGAACAGGTCGACGCCATGCTGAAGGCCGTCAGGAAGAACACTGAGGTGACCGGGGTGGTGGCCTACACATGCCCAAGGAACGTGCTCGTCCGCTCATCAGAGGTAACTTACGCTAAACCCTCATCTGGGTTGCTAGACTTACACAATTAAATCATGCTCACATTCGCCTCTAAATACGTAGGACGAGCAGTTGATCATCGGTGGGATCGTCGATGAGCTCTCAGAGTCCGATAAGGAGGGAGCGAGGAAGGGCAAGGCCAATGTGGCCAAGAAGCCCAAGGTGGCTGCTGAGCCGACGCGGAGCTCGCCGCGCCGCAGCGACCGCCAACCGCCTTTGAAGCCCCCCTGCGGTGACGATCCGCGCCGAGCAGGCCAAGCGCAGCGCGGCCAGCCAAGGGGGAACGTCCAAGCCCATCCCTTCTCACCGAGCAAGGCAACGAGGAGGTACGGAACCTGGCCCACTGGCTAAAGCGCTATGCACGGGCTCATGCAACAGATCGCCGAGCAGAGGAGGCTCGAGGAGCAGGTCGCGCGCAAGGAGGCTCTCCTTGCGTTGCGCAAAAAGAGTACTCAGCTCACGAAGGAGCTGAGTTTGTCGCCGTGGGCGCCCGGAGGCCAAGGCGAACAAGAAGCCAAGGATCTGCCGAGCAAGAGGCGCAAGCTCCTTCACGGAGCAAAGAAGAAGGTCAAGCTTCCTGCGGCGGACACGGCAGTTATGCAATGGCGAAGAATATCCCCCTTTACATTCCATCGAATCGATCAAGCCTTAACGCATTATTTTCATCAGCTGCCGAGGAGGTGATCGCCAGCGACAACGTGGACGCGGCGATCGAGCGGTCCTTGCTGCCCGAGTGCCTAAACGGTGCGTCGCGGACAACGAGATTGGCCGCCCTCAAGGACAAGCTGGCAACGTGGTCCGTGCTTCCGCCGGGCTCCACCGACCAGATCGATGCGCTGAAGGGCGCGGTGGAGAGGGCTTGAAGCCGAAGAAGCGGGGCACGATGCCACGAAGAGCGGGGCCAAGGAGTTGGCTCCACCGGCTGCCCGGGCCGGGACCGAGCAGGCAGTCCTGCCGGGCACTTCGTCGCAAGGGCAACTCATCCCCGTGGCAACGGAGACCTCTGGCGAGCAGGGCGGGAGACCTGCCGCCAGGGAGCAGAGGGATGGGCATTGGTAGGGGGCACGAGTCACCCTGTTCGCGGTTACACCGACGTCGCTGAGCAGAGCAACGCCGGTCTTGCCCGAGGATAATCGAGCGGAGGAAGAAGAGGAAGGGCAAGAGCTCGAGGGGGAAATTTTCGCTGCCGCCATCGCTTCTGCTTAACGAGCAGCGCTCCGTAAGGAGAAACGCAAGCAGAGAACGCCCAGATCGCGACCACTCCGAGCAGCCAGGGCTTCACAACCCACAGACTCGGGGAGCGCTTACGCCGAAACTTGAAGCACAGGCTTCAAGAGGTAAGCCTTAAATCAAAACTTAAACTTGTCCGTTTAAGTTACTAGCGACCCAATATAACGGACTTGTTCTTCTCTCACTCAGGTCTTGCGGGGCACCATGGAGGACTTCGAAGAAGGCGTCGCCATCGAGCGCGGCGCCATTCTGGGAGCTTTCCAGGGGCAGCGCCGCACGAGGTGGCTCGAGGAGGAGCTCATGGCCGTGGCCGAAAGCCGGAACCGACTGGCGACGGAGGTGAAGAAACTCAAGGCCCAGCTGACCGAGGAGAGGGTGCCGCCCCCGCGGCTCTCACAGGAAGAGGCCGAGGAGCTTCGCGCGTTGGCTACGAGGGCGCACGCCGCGGAAGGAAAGGTCAAAGAGCTGGCCGAGCAGCTCAAGACCACCGAGCAACGCCTTAGTCAGAACGAAAGTCTGACCGAGGAGCTGCGGGCCAAGACCGAGGAGGTCGAAGCCCTTCATGCAGAGGCCAAGGAGCAGGCCAAGCACAAAACGGTCAGCAAGGAGGAAGCCGAGCGTCTCCGAGCTGAAGCAAAGGAAGGGACCAGAGCCCAAGGGGAAGCCCTGCGCCTCAAACTAGAGATTGAGGAGCTTAAGGAGCAGCTTGCTTCTAAGTAGTAGCAGTAGGGCAGTACCCGAAAGGGCCTTTTGTACCTGTAAATACCTACACAAAGAACTTACGAAGCCAGTCGATGTTCCAAGTGCTGGTCAGCTCTCTCCCGTCCTCCATTGCAGTGCTCACGGCCCAGGCGGCAAAAGAAACGATCGTGAACGGGCCCTCCCATCAGGGAGTTAACTTGTTGGCATTGGACAGGTTCTGGACGCGGCGTAGAACGAGGTTGCCCTCCTCCGAAGCCCTTGGTCGAACAGATTTGGCAGTATGCCGGCGAAGGTCTTGCTGGTAGCGCGCCATTCTGACTTGTACCCGGTCACGTGTGCCTTCGAGGAGGTCGAGTTCAAGCAAGCGCTCTTGCTCTGTGTCAACCAAGTTAACCGAGCTCGTGCGAGGCGAGCCGAGTACCACTTCGGCAGGCAAGATGGCTTCTGCACCGTAGACCAGTTGGAAAGGAGTTTCCCCGGTTGTCCGGCTGGATGTGGTGCGAACGGCCCAGAGGACGGAAGGAACTTCGTCGACCAAGGCTTTATTATGCTCTTTGAGAGTTGCCAACACCCGCTATTTGATCCCTGTACTATCTGTCCGTTAGCTCGCTCGACTGCTCCATCGCTCTATGGATGTGCCACAGAGGCGAAGCAGACCTTGGTGCCCAGCTGTTCGCAGTATTCCTGGAATAGCTCGCTTCTGAACTGGGGACCGTTATCGGTGATCAGCTTGTGGGGAATCCCGAAGCTCGTGATCACATTGCTTTTGAAGAAACGCACAGCTGTTTTGACGTGAAGAGATGACACAGGCGCGGTCTCAATCCACTTTGTAAAGGTGTCAATGCCGACGAGCAAGTGCGTGCAGCCCTTGAACCTCTTGGGGAACGGGTCGAACAGATCCAGACCCCATGTGAAGAAAGGCCATGATGGGGATCGTTTGGAACTCTTGGGTGGGCTTATGGGCCTTTCGGACGTGAAATTAGCATGCCTTGCACTTAGTTACCACATCCCGGGCATCCTGTAGCACTGCGGGCCGGTAATTACCCATGCGAAACGCTTTGCCGACCAGAGTCCTGAAGGAGGCGTGGTTGCCGCAGGCACCCTCATGTATGTCCCTAAGAAGGAACACACCCTCCTGCTACGAGATGCACTTGGAGAGTAATCCCAGATCATCTTGTCAGTAAAGGATGTCGTCCACAAGCTTGTATGGACTAGCACGCCTTATAAGCCGGGAACGCTCGGCTTCGTCACCGGGCAGGGTCCCATCTGCAAGGTGCCGAACAAATGGCGTTGTCGATCCATGACACCTTTCGATGGCGGAGGCGGCACCACTGTCTCTGTTGCCTCGTCCAATAACGTGGTAGAGGGCTTGTAAAGGTGCTCGACGAGCACCCCCTGTCGGGGTAGGATCGCATGAGGATCCAAATTTGGACACCTGGTCAGCCAAGAAGTTGTCCTTCCTAGGTATGAAGAGCACCTCGAAAAATCGAAAGTGCCACTCCAACTTCCTCACTTCAATCAGGTATCGCGCCATTGAGTCATCGCAGCACTAATATTCCTTGTTTACCTGATTGATGACCAGCTATGAATCTCCCTTCACAATTAGCCGTTGGACGCCGAGCGATTTGCACGCTCTTAGTCCCTCGAGGAGGGCCTCGTACTCCGCGGCGTTGTTAGTCGCCGCAAAGTGTAGTTGGATAGAATACTGGAGTTGCTCTCCTTGAGGGGAGATGAGAACAAAACCAGCCCCCGAGTGTCCAGTGCGCGAGCTGTCAAAAAATATGGTCCAGTGGGTTTATTTAGGTTGCTCGGGAGCTTCCTGGGTTTGGGCGGGTAGGTCCATTCAGCGACAAAGTCGGCAAGGACCTGTGATTTAATAGCAGTTCGGACAGCAAATAGAATGTCAAACTCTGCTAGTTCCATTGCCCGCTTAGCTATGCGTCCGCCAGCTTCCTTGTTCCGCATGATTTCGTCTAGAGGGAACTTGGTCGGGACCAGTATTTGGTGCGCCTAGAAATAATGTCGATGCTTCCTGAAGGACATGAGCAAGGCATATAGTAACTTTTGGACCTTAGGGTAACGCTCCTTTGAACCATGAAGTACCTCGCTCACGTAATAGATTGGCCGCTGGATGCTTTCCCTCTCCACCGTCAAGACCGCGCTCACCGCTTGTGGCGTGCAACCAAGATACAACAAAAGTTGTTCGCCATGTCGCGGGGTTATCAAGATAGGTGGGTTGGACAGGTATTGCTTTAGATCTTTGAAAGATCTGTCAGCCTCCTATGTCCATTCAAAGCCATTGTGCTTGCGCAGGGCCTTAATGAAGGGCAGTCTGCATTCGCCTTGACGAAAAATAAATCTGCTTATAGCAGCCATCCGTACTGTTAGGCTCTGGACTTCCTTAACGGTGGTCGGAGCCTTCATGTTTTCAATGGCATCGATTTTTTTGGGGTTAGCAGAAATTCCTTGCGAAGCTATAACATAGCCGAGCAGCATGCCGGATCGGACACCAAAAGTACACTTATCTGGATTCAATTTAATTATGTGCCTGGTGAGATTATGAAATGTCTCGGCCAGGTCTTTTATATGATCCGGAGTATACTTGCTCTTTACAACTATGTCGTCAACATAGACCTCCAGGTTCCTTCCGCCCTGTTCTGGGAAAGTTTTCTCCATTAAGCGTTGGAAAGTGGCACCAAACATTACATGCACCGAAAGACATGGTCGCAGAGCGAAAGTGCGAAGGGGTGACGGCGGTTTTCTCTTCATCCTCGGGGAGATGCTTATTTGGTGATAACAGGAGTAAGCATCCAAAAACTCAAAAGTGGGCATCCGATCGCGTTGACCGGTGGTCTATCTTGGCGGCGGAAAAATTGTCCTTAGGGCAAGCCGCATTCAAGTCAGTGTGGTTGGCACACATCCGCCACTTGCCACCTTTCTTCTTTACGATCACAGGGTTGGCCAGCCACTCGGTGTGATCAACCTCGCGGATGAACCCAGCGGCGAGCAGCTTACCAAGCTGATCCTTGATGATCCCTTGTTTGAAATCCGAAAAGCGACGAAGCTTCTGGCGAACGGGCTTTTTGTCCGGCCGGACTGCTAGTTTATGCTCGATAACCTCCTTTGGGATCCCGGGCGAGTCAGACGGCTCCCAGGCAAACACGTCTGCATTAGCTCGATGTCGGGGATTAGATCACGGCCCATTGCCATGGCCCACTTCCTGACGGCCCAATCGAACAGCCTACCAGGGCCCAGCTCCCTGGAAGGTTCTATCTGGCCCGTATGCATTCCGCCGAACAGCTTCCTGGCTGGCATGGTGCGTAATGGCCAAGACTTCCTGTTTGAGTCCGACTCGAACAGAGTTCTGTACGACTACGTGAAGACCCGGACGTTGGTTTCCCGGATTGGATTAGGAGTCGTGATCCCCAAGATTAGGAGATTACCTTATCTACCGTAGGTCATATTTGGCATGTATGGGTTCGTTACGATCTCGTAGTTAGCCCGGCCCGATATTCCCTCGGTAGGTCGGTTTGCTCTGTACTATATAAACCATGCCCCTACGGCGTTTAGGGGGATGATCGGAGACGACTTAGACGCATCTGGCATCTAAGATTACTTTGTCGCATACTACTCACCTGTACACCCATAATCTCGCCGAGACTTGTTCGTCTCGTCGAGCCACCTCTTGTATTCATCTCGATATATAAGAAAAAATTTGGGCGAGGGCTATTATCTCTCCCGAGAGGCCTGAACCAGGATAAAAACCCCTGTCTCCCTGTTCGTTGTTGTTCGCATTGTTTGGCATGTCTCCTATCTCACTTCTAAAGAACCTTAGCGACTTGAGATCGATATCTCAACCGTCGACAGCTGGCGCCGTCCGTGGGGACACGCATATCGAGCATGTCGAACTCTATCAGCGACCAGGAGATTCTCCCTGAGGACTACGACTCAGAAGGGCAGGATGTCTCTTCCCCTGCCAGATCGGATCGATCCCTTCGATCTTGATCGCCTTCCATATCTGGTTCAAGGCGACTCTTCGCCGGGCGTGCGTCTCGTCCTCGCGACGAGCTCCGCTCGAGGCCGGATCTCTTCGCGCCGGCAGCTCTTCGCCCGGCGCGTCTGATCCCGCGACGAGCTCCGTGCGGGCGAAATTTGGATCTCTTCGCCGGCAGCTCTTTGCGGGCGCCAATCTTTTCAAGGCGGGCAGCTCTTCGCCGGCGCGCTCGTCGATCCCGCGACGAGCTCCGTGCTCGGGGACTAGATCAACTTCGCACCGGGCAGCTCTTCGCCCGGAGCGCGCGTCTGGTCCCCGCGACGAGCTCCGTGCTCGGGGACTGGATCAAAACTCCTTTCGAGTCCCGGGGCTGTTCGCCTGGCAGTGGATGTCGGGAGAGAGCTGACCAGCACTTGGAACATCGACCAGCTTCGTAAGTTCCTCGTGTAGGTCTTTCGTTTTCTAGCTTCGCGCTTTTTCTCAAATTTCGCGCCTTAGTTCGTCCAAGTCTCTCGGGCTGCCATGTAAAGTTCAACCCATTGAGCGGTGAATGCTCGCGGCCCCCTGCGGTCCTCCTCACCACTTATCTTCTCAGACTACTCTTTCTCTCTGGTAACACTTGATGGCTGCCCGGTCTTGCGAACTCTTGGCTCCGCAATCTTAAGGGTTTTTCCTGCCCGTATCTAGCTTCAACAAGTTCCTAAACTCAGAGTTGCGTAACACGGCATCCAGCCTCACGGCTAAGCCTGCTCTCGTAAGCCCTCCGCGGCAGAGGCACTTACCGCTCACGGCACAACCACTTGGCAAAGTCTGCTCTCGTAAGCCCTCCGCGGCAGAGGCACTTTCCTTGTTCGGTTACCTTCGGAATCGCCTAACTTACGTTAACGGCGGTTCTCGAACGAGTCGATCAGATCTGGTGTCGCTCTAACTCTCTACGCACGTGCTTGAAGTTGCAAGTTCAGGTCTTCATGCATCGTCCGTACCGGGGGCTAGGGCGTCGCTCTTTCTCTTGTGCACCTGTTCGAGTTCGCAAACTCAGGTCCTCGACCACCGCACAACGGGGCCGGAGTTAGGCTAAGCGTTCTACGGTTTTTCTTAAAGCTTTCTACTATTCGCCTTGCTCTTGGTTTCTGTTCGTCCTTGTCTTTTTTTGCTCTCTTTTTGCAGGAAAAGCTGCTCGGTGTTACTCGGTCGACTCTCGGTGCGATTCAAGCGCCGCTCGGCGGTCTTGAGCTGCTCGGCCAGCTCCTCGAAGGCTGCCTCTCCTTGGTCGATTGGGACTTGAGCTGAATTTCGCAACCCCGATGCGTTTCAGTTTCCAGTTCCTTTCCTTAGCGTTAGTTTTCCAAAACCTCGTTGGTCTTCGCTCCGAGCGCTCCCAGCGTCTGAGCATGTCTTTTATCTGGCGACAACTCATGCGGCTCGGTTAGCGAAGCGGTGCACCACCGAGGGAGTTCACGCCACCGTAAGCCGATTCTCATCGCGAACGGGCATGCCCATTGTAAGTCGATTCTCATCGCAACGGCACTCTGGCGCTGGTTCCGCACTTCGCCGAGGCGACACCAACGCTATCTGGGTCCATGTCCGGATAAGATTTCGCCTCGACGTTTTGCTGCGGCTAAGGTCCCGTCGCCTTCTACGGTTAGCGGTCTTAGCCACGCAGGGGTGCTTGCTGCCGACACGTCTTTTTTATCCATGCTACGTCCTTCCTTGCACGGTAATCCGGAGCAATGCACCACCTACGGAGTCCTGCCCAACGTAAGCCGATTCTCATCGCAACGGGCACTCCTTGCGTCGATTCCGCATTCGCCGAGGTGACACTAACGCTATCGGGGGACGTACCCGGAAAAAATTATGTCTTGTGCGGGTAGGTCGTCTTTTGCGTGTTTTCTAAAACTCGCTTTGCTCTTCTTAGAGCCTGTTCTTGCTCTATTTTTTCCCTTGCTGGCTGGTTTCTTGTTTGTCTTCTGCAGGAAATACAGGAACGGGGAACGCCAGACTCCGGTGATGGTCGTGGCGAGGTTCCAGGCTTCCCCGCCAAAACCGATGTCTGCATCCCTCTCTTCTCGGGTTTGCTCCGCGCATGCCCGGGGACTGATTCACTTCACCCGCGTATGATTTCTTGCCTTTGCCCGGTACTGACCTTCACAGTTCGGCTAAGTCAAGGTAGTGCGCCACCAAAGGAGTTCTGCCCACCGTAAGCCGATTCTTATCGCAACGGGCAAGCCCATCGTAAGCCGATTCTCATCGCAGCGGGCACTCCAAGCGTCGGTTCTGCACTTGCCAAGACAACGATATCACTATCGTAAGGAATACGTCATGGGTAAAGCGTTGATTTCACACGTTCTCTTGCGGCTCTGACTGCATCGGGTTGTGATTCACCTCGCACCGGGCAGTTCTTCGCCCGGAGCGCGCATCTGGTCCCCGCGACGAGCTCCGTGCTCGGGGCTAGATCACCTCGACCGGGCGACTCTTCGCCCGAGCGCAGCTCCTACCGATGCGTCTTCGCTGGTCGTGCTTTCGTTCCTTTAACGAGCTCCGTGCTCGGGATGGATCTCTTTACTGGTTTCTTTGGCGAAGCCAGACGCTCTGGGACTGGGTCACCTTTCCCATTCGTATGTATTATGCGCTCTAGCACACGATCTACGTCTGGAAGCGCATCACCTTCGCTCCTGAGCACGACGCTCGCTCGAGGGCGCAATCTCTATTTCCTCGGGCAAGCTTTAGCCCGAGAGGTGGCTCCCCTATCTTTTCCTAGGCATCTGAATGCCGGGATGCAAGAAGACGAGTCCGTCTCGCGACTTGCTACGTTCATTCTCCGGAAGATCAGATCTTACCGGATGCGGTATGCGCTCTTCACTACTAAGAATCCAATCCTCCTTGATGACGTTCAGCCTCAAGGAGATGATTCGCCCGACCGGCAGCTCTTCGTCCGGGAGGCTGGCGTCTGATCCCGCGACGAGCTCTGCGCTTGGGAGCTGGATTTTCGATTTCTACATCGAAGGTGAGTGCTCGCTTTCGGACAAAGCGTTGTTGCTCGACGCTTAGCGGAGTTACTCAAGACTTGATCGGGTTTATTCGGTCCCGAACAAGTCTTGTTCGGTTGAACCATAACTTTGTTCGGCCGCTTTGTTACATGCCTTTGTAGCAGAAAAATACCCTCTTCGTGACTTTGAGTCTCAAGAGGACGACCCACTCTAGTGAGTCCTTCCACTTGAGTCTCGGGGCTAGCTGTCGAGGATTAGATCACGGCCCATTGCCATGGCCCACACTCGACGGCCCAATCGAACAGCCTACCAGGGCCCAGCTCCCTGGAAGGTTCTATCTGGCCCGTATGCATTCCGCCGAACAGCTTCCTGGCTGGCATGGTGCGTAATGGCCAAGACTTCCTGTTTGAGTCCGACTCGAGCGAGTTACATCGACTACGTGAAGACCGGACGTTGGTTTCCCAGTTGGATTAGGAGTCGTGATCCCTAAGATTAGGAGATTACCTTATCTACCGTAGGTCATATTTGGCATGTATGGGTTCGTTACGATCTCGTAGTTAGCCCGGCCCGATATTCCCTCGGTAGGTCGGTTTGCTCTGTACTATATAAACCATGCCCCTACGGCGTTTAGGGGGATGATCGGAGACGACTTAGACGCATCTGGCATCTAAGATTACTTTGTCGCATACTACTCACCTGTACACCCATAATCTCGCCGAGACTTGTTCGTCTCGTCGAGCCACCTCTTGTATTCATCTCTGATATATAAGAAAGGCTGGACGTAGGGCTATTATCTCTCCCGAGAGGCCTGAACCAGGATAAAAACCCCTGTCTCCCTGTTCGTTGTTGTTCGCATTGTTTGGCATGTCTCCTATCTCACTTCTAAAGAACCTTAGCGACTTGAGATCGATATCTCAACCGTCGACACTCGGCGGAAGGCAATGAGCTCGATTTCCTATTTGGGGTCCAGATTGGCCCCCAAATGAACTGTCTTGGAAGGATCGTCAAGAGACAGCGGAACTTCCTTGGTCTCTCCCCCTGGCTGGAGAGAATCTTTGGGACGGGCAGACTTGGTCGACGGTACTTCGGGACCACGCGGTGGAAGTTGGTCTACCAGTGCAGGGGATTGCTCATCGCCATATAGAGCAGTTTTGTAATTGCCCTTGACCGTGATCACGCCGCTGGGGCCCGGGATCTTCACGCAGTGGTATGCATGGTGGGGCACGGCTATGAACTTTCCCAGAGATGGCCGGCCCAAGATCGCGTTGTAGGCGGATGGAAAGTCGGCCACGTCAAACGTGATCAACTCTGTCCGGAAGTTGCTTGGGCTGCCGAAGGTAATGGGCAAAACAATCTGCCCCAGCGGCCGAACAACTTCTCCCGGTACAATCCCATAGAAGGGCATCGCGACCTCTTTGAGTTTGGAGTGAGGAATCTGCATCTCGTCCAAGACTTTTGCGAAAAGCAAGTCTAGCGCACTCCCGCCGTCGATCAGGACATGCCCGACTCTGGCGTTGCTGACGGTCGGAGTGTCGGAGGTGACTAACTGGGGGGTCACCACCGACAATGAATTTGTACGAGGGGACGCTAATCAAGAACTAAGCTAAATGGTAACACAAGGCAGGGTTAGATAGGTTCAGGCCCTCAACGGAGGAGGTAACACCCTACGTCCTGTGTTCTGGGATTATATGGTGGATCAAGATGTGAGATACAAGATGATGCTATGCGCTGTAGACTTAGATGCCTATCAGAGCTCTATGCCGATGGCCTCCACCCCCTCCCTTTATATAATGTGGGGAGATAGAGTTCAGGATATCTGGGATCCACGGTAACTAATTACGGTATGCGATTACATAGAATGCATGTGTTGATCTCGCTAATTACATGGAGCAGATTATATCCACGGAACTTCCTTGCGGCTCAAGCCTCGCGTAGCCCGAGTGGTCCTTATCCTCAACCGGCCGACTTGGATCGCCCCCATCTGCTCCCTTATGGGCCTTCTAGAGGATACCCAGGGCCCATATAGTCCACAGTAGCCCCCCGAGTGCTTTACGATCGAGTCAAATGTCCGGCCGACTGGTTTCGCAAATATCTCCTGTAATCTGAAAAGAGATTGTAAAGAACTCAAGAAATCTTAAGTTTTAGTGTTGAAGCAACGCCTGGATCGGCAATACCGAACTCCAGCTTATTCGGCCTATTAGACGCATCGCCTCAACAGATGATTTCGGCTACTTGACACCCACTCCTGCAATGCAAAATCAGCGATTGGCCCATCATGGAGCGTGCCTTAAGTCACGTCGCCACAACTTCTGTCTTGCAGCATGTTGTAGTTGAACGTTGCAAGGGATATCGACATTAGGTGCCTAGCCTTAACTCGTAAGAGCTAGCACTCGGCCCAGCGTGGGGCACACCTTTAGCCGAGTGGTACCTGTCCCAACCGGAGGAGGGATCAGCATAGGCCCTTTGGGGCGTATCGATTAGATGCAATTTTGCCGAGAGGCATTTGTACCCGGGGAGCGGTGTACAACTAGTGACCTTATAGAAGGCATACCTCAAGAAATTGAACCCAAGTTTCACCAACACCCAACCTCGAGCATGCGAAGTTGACTAGTGACCCAACATGGGGTATGCCGTATGCCGTGAAACACTTTTTAATTTTGGCGCTGCCGGTCATATGCCCTCCAGGGTGTACCGAGGCCGAATTAGGCTCGATTTTAACACATTGCCACCGTTAGTGGCATGTTAAGAAAGCCTGTTAAGGGGGTCGCCCTTTGCAATTTTAGCCCAAGCCCAATTAGGGGGGAGGCGAAACGTTTTCACGCCTTTTCCTCACGCAGCCGGTGCGGTACGCGTTTCCGTCGGAAACCGTATTCGTATCCACTTCCGTCCCATCGCCATGATGGTTTTACTATGTTCGAAATGGATTCCAAGGCGCGTCCCTCGAATTTCTTCTGCGTATAAAAGGAACCCCAGGGGCGGAATACTATTTGACCACCAGCTTTCGGGTTGTTAAGTCCTCTTTTCCTCGGCAACACCAAAAATCTCCACCCCGCCTCGCTTCGAGAGCAATGGCGAACAGCATGGAGATGATCCTGATGTGGATCGACGAGGCCCGCGCAAGGGACGAGGAGGAAGCCGCTGCCAGAGCCGCCGCCCAAGCTTTCGAGGACGAGCTCTGGCGGGATTTCGCTCAGGCGAGGCGGAAATCACCGCGAAAGAATCCCTTAGGGTTCTGATCCGCGGGTTTCCGCAACTCTACAAGGTGCGCCTCCCCTTGAAGGACGCGCTGGTTGCAGCCCTCCTTGCGCACGGGGTACTCTCGAGGCCCTCCACCGAAACTTTTTTTTGCTCCTCCATGAGCGGCGACGAGCCCTAGCTCGATGTGCTGTGCCGCGGAAAATATGTAATCGGACGTAAGAGCCCTTTTAATGAAAATCTTTTGGATATCATGCCTTTGTCTTTGCTCCAATTTTGGATCCGCAATGCCGCTTCTTCTTGATTTGATTTTGAATCCGCAACATCGCTTCGTCCGAGTAGTTAGGCTCGTCCGCTCCTAGACCGGCAGTCGGCACTTAACGCGGACCTCTCGGAGGGAACCACTCGGGCAGCCGAGTGATTATCGGGCCCCTCGCGGAAAGGCCGCATCCAGCGCTAGACTAAGGCCCGGCGCAGAATGCGAAACTCTGCCCGTTGCGATAAATTAGGAACAAGGGAACAAAATTAGTTCACCTCGCTCACTTTTCGCGCCAGTCAGTTAGCTTCTCCCAGCAGACTCCGCCGCTAGGGTTCTTCTCCGCCGTCGCCTCCGCCGCCACCCGTCACCAATCGCGATGGCTCCACCATCCCCCACCGCCGAGGCGCCTAAGAACATAAAGAGGTGGATGAAGTCCATCACGATCGAGCGGAGGCTACTGGCTGGTCTCCTCGGCGTGCTCCCCGTCGGAAGGGTTCGTATCTTGGGCCGGCCGCCGGGCGATCCTGCCCCACCCCCGCCTGCACGAGGTAGTGGTCTTCGAATCTTTTTTCCTCCGCGGCTTCGGCCTCCCTTGCTCCTCTTTCTTCCGGGGTTTGCTCCATTTCTATGGGATTGAGGTCTCGCATTGGAACCCCAACTCCATCTTTCATATCGCGATTTTTGTTCACATCTGTGAGGCCTACTTGGGGATCGCTCCTCATTTCGACCTTTTCAGATTCCTTTTTCTTCTCAAACCCTACCCCAATAAGGACAATCCCAAGGCCGTATGCTGGATTCAATTATGGAAGGGGTCAAGAAGTTTTATTTCGATCTTCGCTTGAAAACCTTAAACAAAGGCTAGCACTCAGAATGGTTCTGTTGCGCCAACTATCCTCCGGTCCTCCCTTCCTTCTCCGGCGAGTGCCCCACAGTCCGTCCCTCCTGGTCTTCTCTCCTCGCCGATGACGAGGTGAACCAAGTGAAGGAACTGCTTGTTTTTCTCCGCAGAGCCAAGTCTGCTGGGTTGACTGGAGTTGGGGTAGTGTGGAACTATACCCAACGCCGTATCCAGCCCATCAAGGAGAGGGTCCATCTCGCCTTCGAGTACTCGGGGACCCAAGACACCACTCGGGAAACCCATGAAAACCTCACGCAGAAGGAAATCATCAGCCGAGTGGTTGAGCTTTTTGCTCCGGGCTCGGAGATAGCTCCAGTGGAATGCCCGGCTCCGTACAGTTTGGGATACCTGCCACCAGCGGTAAGGAGAAGACCCTTCTCAACTCAACCGCGGTTTGTCGATGTAGAGTCAGGATTAATGTGATTTGATATGTCGCAGGGGCGTGAGGCCTTCTTCTCCACTCCCCCGGTCCCGGAGGCTCCGCTCCCCAAGGAGGCACCTCGCAAGCGTCCTGCTGAAGGCTCGACGAGTGCTCCTCCGGCCAAAAAAGGCAGGGGGGTCGCTCCAAGGGACTCGGACGAAGACGATGAAGAGGAAGACACCGTCCCGCTTCTTTTCCGCCGCCGTCGCCCAGCGGCGAAGTCGCCACCGGCCCAGGCCGCGCAGCCACAGAGCCCTCCGCCACGCCAGTCTGCCGACCCGAAGGCCGCGTCTGGGGCGAAGAAACCTCCCGGCTCGGGCCCGAGTGGTTCGGGCCTGAAATTCAAGATGAAATACGTCCCGTCGCATAGGTATTCCTTCGCGACGCAACAGCTTCATGATTTGTAGAGATATGTATCTTGAAAGATCCCTAAATGCTTGCAGGAAACCAATGAAGGATGATGAGCCGCCAAGCTCCAAGGACTCGGCTCAGCCCACCGTGCCTTGCCAGGACTCTGGCCCATCCGCCACCGGCCGCCAACCCTCGTCAGCGAAGGGGAAGATCCCAGCTCCGGCTCCAGGGAGCTCAGAACCGGAAATCGAGGAGATCCCTCGCCCCTCCCCCAAAGCTCATGTTCCACCCTTCCGATTTAAATGGCGCAAGGAGATGGAGGGCTACGAGGTCGATGACGGGGGCAGGAAGCCGAAGAGTGGGAGGTGCTGGACCAAGTAACCGCCATTCAAGCCGAGATATACAAGGTAAGCTTCTTTTTGCTACGAATCCTCGCCGTGCATAGGAGGATCCCGCTAATCTCCCTCTCCTCTTTACGCAGCGCATGAAGGAGAGGTCGAAGCAGAAGACCCAGTGCATGGAGAAAACGGTAGGCGAACTAAAGACGCGTGATGAGTTTGACAACGCGCTATATGCCGCCAAGCGTCAATATCGTGGCCGGATCGAAGAGCTCCACCGCGAAGTCACCGAGCTCCGATTCCGCCACATGGAGGAGTCCAACACAAACCGAGGTTTAGACCCCAATTCGTGCTAAATCTCTAAGAAGGATGTTTCATATGTAATTATCTTCGATATTTGCTGTCGAGTGTAGTTCTGGAGGCGAGGTAGATGGCACTAGAGGAGGAAGTCCGCCAAGCCAACGCTCGAGCCGAGGGGTCGGCTAAAGAGTTGGAAGGTAACTTTCCCGATTGGCTCTCCCTGACTTAACCTCATTGAAACCTGATTGATATGCCTCACCCGACTGGTCGCGCAGAGTTTCGCCGCCGAGCCTCGACGGGAATTGCTCCAATACTTGAATGCCTTTATCCGGACGAGTTGCCGCCGAACGATCCTGACCTCCTGGTGGCCCATCTCGACGCCATTCCCGAGCGGATCAAGGTCTTCACCCGAGAGGCCGCAATAACATGCACCGGCCAAGTCCTCGCCATCGCGAATCTAAACTTCCCCCGCCTAGACTGCGAAGTCGTCAAGGATGGGTTTGCTTGCTCGGAGGAGGAGGCCGTAGCTCTGTTAGAGGAAGTTCATCCGACTGCTGTCCAAATAGTTGATCAATTGGACTTGTAGCTATGCCTGTAATAGAAACTTCTGGTTGATCCCCAGTACTGGTGATTCAACTTATCCGAATAATACGTTTTATCCTTTTTCATGAAACGCATCCGCCGACTGGTCCAGCCCCCGAGTGCTAGGAAGTAGCACTTGGCTTTCTCCCTATGCAATTGCGAAGTAGCTAAACATTGTCGCTAGGATATAAAAGCGCCATTACTTAAGAATTTTCATAATACTCGAATGAGATCAACACATGTAGAGAGAAAACAACTTTATTGATGAGATAGGGTGCGGTTTACTCCGCACACTATTTAGTGTAGCCCCCGACTTACTGCTTGGTCGTTTACGACCAAGTAGCAAGTCAAAAAAAGGGAAACTAATTACATGCTGCTTTAAGACAAGACTTTAAGAGTAAAAACGACGTAGCTTCTCGATGTTCCAGGTATTGGGCACTTGAGATCCGTCTTCACGCTGTAGCCGGTAAGCCCCCGGGCGGGTCACCTCAGCAATCACGTAGGGGCCTTCCCAGTTTGGGGAGTGTTTATGCTCGTGCTTCTGATTCCTTCAGAGGACGAGATCCCCCTTAGAGAACGCACGGCCCCGTATGTTGCGCTGATGGTAGCGACGCAGGCCCTGTTGGTACTTTGCCGACTGGATCATTGCTGCTTCCCTGGCTTCCTCGAGCCGATTGAGGTCTTCGTATTTGCTTCATCCGGTGGTTATCGTCAGTAACGGCGACCGAGGGGACCGGAACTTCAATTCATCGGAGAATCGCCGAGCCGTAAACTAGGAAAAAGGGTGTCTGCCCGGTTGCTCGACTCAGGGTCGTTCTGAGCCCCCAGTGCACCGAAGGCAACTCCTTAACCCAGCGCGTTGCGTACGGCTTTAGGCGATCGAAAATTCGGGTTTTGAGCCCTTGCAGCACCAATCCGTTGGCGCGTTCAACCTACCCGTTGCTCCTTGGGTGGGCCACCGATGCATAGCAGATTTTGATGCCCAGCTCCTCGCCCCAATCTTGAAACTCGCTGCTCTTGAACTGAACACCATTGTCGGTGATGATGCGATTGGATACGCGAAAACGCACAACGATGTCCCGGAAGAACTCGCGTGCCTTGGCCGCCGTGATGACAGCAACCGGCTTGGCTTCAATCCATTTGGTAAACTTGTCGATGGCGACGAAGAGATAAGTGAATCCGCCTTGCGCTCGCTTGAGGGGGCCCACCATGTCCAGATTCTAGACGGCGAAGGGCCAAGAGATCGGAATCGTCTGTAGATCTTGCGCCTGCATGTGGATCTGCCGTGCGAAAAACTGACACCCATCACATCTGCGTACTATATCTTCCGCATATGTGACCGCGGTTGGCCAGAAAAATCCCTGTCGATAGGCCTTACCCACGAGGGTGCTTGCTGCTGCGTGATGCCCGCACTCTCCCGAGTGGATTTCGTTGAGTAGATCTCTGCCTTCTTGCTCAGATATGCAGCGCCTCAGTACCCCGAAACTGCTTTTTCTAAAAAGCTCGTCCCCGACTACCTTGTAGCTTTTGCTTCGGCGTGTGATGCACTCGGCTAGGCTTCGATCCTCAGGCAGCTCATCACGAAGGAGATAATCTAAGTAAGGCTGAGTCCACCCGGGAGTAATTGATAGTACCTCTGCATCAGGTTCTGGCTGATTCTCTTGATCTTCCCCTGCGGATGGTAGCTTGATTGACGCGCGGCGTAGCTCCGGATTTAAAACACCACTCGGGACTGGGCCCGTGGATCCCATCCGCGCTTAGCTTGTCTGCTTTGCCGTTGTCGCGGCGAGCACGTGAGTAAACTCGATCCGTCGAACTTGTCTTCTAACTTGCGAACCTCCTGGCAGTAAGCCGCCATGCTGTCGCCAATACAAGACCACTCCTTTTGAACTTGGTTGACCACGAGTTGAGAATCTCCGCGTACCATTAACCGCTTGACGCCGAGCGATATGGCGACGCGTAGACCGTGGATGAGTGCCTCGTACTCGGCGGCGTTGTTGCTGACGGGAAACAATATCTGGAGGACGTAGCGTAGCTTCTTTCAATCGGCGATATGAGCAAAATCCCGGCCCCACGCCACGAGCATGAGGGAACCATCAAAGTACATTGTCCAGTACTCGAGATTATCCTTTGCTGCTGGGGTTTGGGCTTCTATCCACTCGGCGATGAAGTCGGCCAACGCTTGAGATTTAATGGCTAGTCGAGGCCTGAACTTTATTTCAAAGGCTCCAAGGTCAACTGCCCACTTGGCAATCCTCCCAGTGGCCTCCCGATTATGAAGTATGTCTCCAAGCGGGAAAGAAGTGACCACCGAAATTTCATGCTCTTGAAAATAATATTTGAGCTTCCGCGATGTGAGTAACACAGCATACAGAAGCTTTTGAACTTGAGGGTACCTTGTTTTGACTCGCCCAATACCTCGCTTTGAAGTAGACCGGATATTGTACCTTTTGGAGGAACCCTCCTCATCTCGCTCCACCACCAAAGCGCTGCGATGGCGTGAGTCGTTAAGAAATGTAGAGCAAGAGGGGCTCTTGGGGCATGGGAAGGACCAACACCGGTGGTGTGGTGAGGAACCTCTTTAGATCTTCAAAGGCTTGCTGTGCTTCCGCTGTCCATCGAAAGTCGCCTTGTCGGGCGAGGAGCCTAAAGAAAGGCATGCCTCGCTCCCGAGTCGGAAGCGAATCGGTGAGTGCCACGATGCATCCAGTGAGCTTCTGCACATCTTTCTGGTTGGCCGGAGGCTTCATCTTGAGGATGGCGCCGACCTTTTCTGGATTTGCTTCGATCCCTCGATTGGAGATGATGAATCTGAGTAGTTTAACAGACGGAACTCCAAAAACGCACTTCTCGGGATTTAGTTTCATCCGAAATGCCCTTAGGCTCTCGAATGTCTCGGTCAGATCTGTTATGAGATCCCATCTGGATTTGGTTTTTATGACGACGTCGTCGACATATGCCTCCACGTTGCATCCGAGTTGAGTGTGAAAACACCGCTGTATAGTGCGCTGATAGGTCGCACCCGTGTTTTTCAACCCGAATGGCATTGTGATATAGCAGAAAGCACCAAAGGGCGTAATAAACGACGTTTTGATGCAATCCTCCTCCTTCAGGCTGATCTGATGATAGCCTGAGTAGGCGTCCAGAAAACTCAAGAGCTCGCACCCGGTGGTGGAATCCACCACTTGGTCGATGCGGGGGAGCCCGAAAGGATCCTTGGGACACGCCTTGGTGAGGTCGGTGTAGTCGACTCACATGCGCGATGTCTTAGTTTTCTTCTGCACCAGGACCGGATTAGCAAGCCAGTCGGGGTGATACACCTCTTTGATGAACCAAGCGGCCAACAATTTGGTGATCTCACTTCTTATGGCGTCCTTCCGATCCGGGGCGAATCTTCGTAGGCGTTGCTTGATGGGCTTCACCTTTTCGTCGACGTGGAGAGAGTGCTCGATCACCTCCCTCGGAACACCGGACATGTCCGAAGGCTTCCAAGCGAACACATCCCGGTTGGCCCGGAGGAAAGTGACGAGCGCGTCTTCCTATTTGCTGTCGAGCCCTGTCCCAATCACGGCCGTTCTGGCCAGATCAGACGGGTCCAACAGGATCTTCTTAGTCTCCTCGGCTGCTTGGATGGATGTTTTGGCCTGCTTCTTGGTGGGGACGTCCCCTTCCTCCTGAAGGTTAGCGACCTCCAGTCGGATCTTCTCCATCTCGGCAGATGAGTCCAGTGCCTGCGCCATCTCGCAGCTTTCGCTGTCGCAGAGCAGGGACTGTTTAACGTCACCAGGGAGGGTGATTACACCATTGGGACCTGGCATCTTTAAGACGAGATAAGTGTAGTTGGGAACCGCCATGAATTTGGCAATCCCCGGCCTTCCCAAGATGGCATGATATGCCGTCTCGAAATCAGCCACTTCGAAGCTCAGACTCTCGGTCCGATAGTTATCCTTGGTCCCAAACGTGACCGGCAGAGAGATCTGTCCGAGTGGTACTGCGGACGTCCCGGGGATTACCCCGTGGAACGGAGATGATCCCTGCCGTAGCTCGGAACGAGGAATATTCATTTGGTCCAGGGTCTTGACGAAAAGGACATTAATCCCACTCCCGCCATCGACCAGGACTCTTTTTAGTTTGCTTCCTCGCACGACCGGATCCAGCACCAGAGGGTACCTCCCAGGGAAGGCGATCAGGTCCGGGTGGTCCGATCGGTCAAAGGTGATGGGCACCTCGGACTAGCGCAGATACTTTGGCGTCGCGGGCATCATGGCGTTGATCTCCCGAGTGGTAAGCTTTTGCTTCCGCTTGGACTCGTACGCATCAGAGCCCCTGAAGATATAGTTGATATCGCACTCGGCGTCTTGGTAATCCCCATCGGGTTTCTTGCCTTGACCGCCCTTGGCCGACTGGTTCGCGCTGTCGGCGAACTTCTGCAGAATAAGGCAATCTTTGGCAGAATGTTTTTCTCGAGGATGGAAGGGACATACCGAATCCATCACTTTTTTGTAGTCGTTGTCATTGGGGGGCTTAGGTCGGTTGCGCTCCATGTTGGCGACCATCTCGTCCCCCTTTCGTTTCTTATCTTTGGGCTTGCCCTGTTCGTCGTTAGGTTTCTTCTTGGGGCCTCCGTCATTGCCTCCGCGGTGATTCGCGATGGCTTCTTCGGCTTCGGCCTCCTGGTCCGCCATCGTGAACATGGCCTTGAGATTACGCGGGGGTCCCGGGTCATCTGCCTGATTAGTTCCTCGGATTGACATCCAGCGAAGAAGGCGTCGATGACTGTTTGCTCCGAAACGTCCCGGATCTCATTCTTCTTCTTGGTAAAGCGCTTGATGAACTCGCGAAGAGTCTCGTTCTTGCGCCGGTGTAGCTGTCCAATCTCCCATCTTCTCGCGGGCCTTTCGTAGGTCCCTTGGAAATTGGCGATGAACTGCTCCTGGAGGTCGTCCCAAGACTCGATAGAGTTATCCGGGAGTCCCGTTAGCCAGGTCTAGGCGGTTGGGGTCAAAGCGACCGGCAAGTAATTTGCCATGACGTTCTGATCACCTCCTGCCGCGCTGACTGCCAAAGCGTAAACATGCAGCCAGTTCTTTGGATCCCTCTCGCCATCAAACTTGTCGATGCCTTTGAGGTTGAAACAGTCCAGCCAAACCACTCGGCGAAGATCCGGGGTAAAGGCCCGAATCCTCAATGGGCGTGGCGCTGCTTACCGGGATCTGCCGACGCTCGGCGCGGCGTTGGCGCTGCTCCTGGCGGTGGTCACGCCGACTGGCGGTGCTCTCCGCCTGGTCATCGTCGTGGCGACTTTGACGGCCACGAGAGTTCCGCTCGCCGTGACTGCGCTCCCGCCCCTTGACTTCAATATCTTGGCGAAGATCGTGGGCCGGCGACTGGTGGGAGTCAGCGGCCGCTGAAACACGGGCCCGGTTCCGATTGCGCGTAGATCGACTGCGTGCCGAAGCGGTCGAAGCGGACTTGGCTTCGTTCTGTTGTATGGCAGCCATCTCCACCATGGCCGTCGCTTGAGCAAGGGTCTGGACGAGGGGGCTGCCCTCCGGAAGTTGCGGCGCAATGGTCTCCAGCAGGGTCTTTGATGCGTTGACGTTAGCTTGGGGAGTGTTGTAGACCTCCTAATCCCTTAGCTTTACCGCGCGAAGCTCATTCTGGACGTCGCGGCGGCGGGCACGAACTTGTTGCACGCGATCTTGTTTCTCCGCCTGGCGAGGATCTAGATTCGCGCCAGCGTCGGTTACTTCATACGCGACAAGCGGAAAAGTGGAGTGGTGATCATCCGCGCCTAGGACGAAAACCTCTCGGTAGTTGCGAATCTCAGCACTCCCGTCGGACTCTGAGTCTGAAGCGGAGAGGCTGACTTGTTCGCTTTGTCCTATGGGTTGGCCACCGTTGATGACACCCACGAACATAGATGGATCTGATCCGAGTGGATCCGTGGTGCTCGCCGACTGGTTATCTCCTATCCAAATAACCGAGGAATCTAGTGCGAGAGTCGCGACGGAATTCTCGAGTCCGGAGGGAAATCCAGCCGAGGCCAAAGAGTAGTTGGGCGGAATACAATCCACGCCCGAGCGGTCGAGCCCGCCGAGTTCTTTTTCGTCTGCCTCCGAAGGAGGTGCGAAGGCGAACAGCGAGGGGGTCAATCCGTGGAAGGCGCTTGCCAAATTCTCCAAGCCATAAGGCAATGGGTCACGTTGATTGTGCGCGCGCCTCCTTGCGGCGAATCTCCGGGAGAGAGGTGAAGATTGCCGATGCCGTCGGCGATGAAGTCCAGGGTGCCGAAGCGAAGAGATTCTCCTAGCCTCATGGTGACGTACGGCGATCTTGAAAAAGCCATCTAACTTGAGAGATGATCTTGGCGCTGCCCCCTACCTGGAGCGCCAACTGTCGGCAGGTGACTAACTGGGGGTCACCACCGGCAATGAATTTGTACGAGGGGATGCTAATCAAGAACTAAGCTAAATGGTAACACAAGGCAGGGTTAGACAGGTTCGGGCCCTCAACGGAGGAGGTAACACCCTACGTCCTGTGTTCTGGGATTATATGGTGGATCAAGATGTGAGATGCAAGATGATGCTATGCGCTGTAGACTTAGATACCTATCAGAGCTCTATGCCGATGGCCTCCACCCCCTCCCTTTATATAATGTAGGGGGAGATAGAGTTACAGGATATCTCGGGATCCCTGGTAACTAATTCTGGTATGCAGTTACATAGAATGCATGTGTTGATCTGCTAATTACATGGAGACAGATTATATCCACGGGAACTTCCTTGCGGCTCAAGCCTCGCGTAGCCCGAGTGGTCCTTATCCTCAACCAGCCGACTTGGATCGCCCCCATCTGCTGCCTTATGGGCCTTCTAGAGGATACCCGGGGCCCATATAGTCCACACGGAGCGACCACCAGCGGGAGCCACTGAGGCTTGGTCATCCCACTGGGGCAATCCTCCTTAGAGAAGGAGATGGAGACCTCGGTCCACTTCATCGACTCGGGCTGTGGTTTGTCCTTCTCGACGTTGTGGACCTCCCGAGCAGCTTCCTTGAGGCTGCGCCGGGAGGGATAGGCCAAGGTGCCGCCAAAGATAGCGGCTATATGGTTCAGGGGCTCTGGATAGTCATCCTAATCCTCATCGTCCCAATCACCATCGTTGGTTTGGCGCTTAGCCTTGCTGGCATCACCTTTTTTGGGCAGGGTGGGCATGGGGCCTTTACCATTGTAGAACTCCTCGAGCTTTGCAGTCCAAGTTCTGCAATGGCGTATATCATGGCCGTAGTTCTGGTGGAACTGCCAATATCGGTCACCCGATCCTTTCTTGCCCTGATCGCCTCCCTGAGCAGGCTTCCCTCCCTTGTAGTTATTGGCGGGCTTCTTCTGCCCATTCTTGGGAGGAGGTGCTCGATCTATACCCGCAACGGTATTGTTCGACGCACCTTTGTTCTTTTTCTTCTGGGACTTCTTGTCACCAGGATTGGTGTTATTATTCTTCTTCTTCTCATCTACACCAGGCTGGGCGGGAAGCTCGCCCTTGTCAAACGCCTTCTTGTAATGAACACGCTCTGCCACGTTGGCATAGCGATCAGCCACCTTGAATAGATCGTTGGCGGTCCAGGTCTCATTGATCTCGAGATCCTGGATGAGCCGCTCATCGCAGACACCGTTTTTGAAGGCGCGGACAATTGATTCATCCGAGATGTTCGGGATCGTGTTGCGGATCTTGATGAAACGCTTCACGAAGTTGCGGAGGGTCTCCCCGTTCATCTGGATCATCTGGTGCAGGTCATCCTCCTTGCCCAGACGCACATAACAGCTCTGAAAATTGGTGATCAGAGCGTCACAAAGTTGGTCCCAATAGTGAATGGAACCTTTCTGCTGATTGAACAGCCATGTCCGAGCAGCACCCTCAAGGACAGTCGGAAGGTAATTAGCCATGACTAGCTCATCACCCCCAGCTGCCATGATGGCGGTAGCGTAGATGGAAAGGAACTCCTCTGGGTTTTGGGTCCCATTGTACCTCTCCATATGGCCAGGTTTGAACTTGGATGGCCACCTGACAGCGCGGAGCACGTCAGAGAAAGCCTTGTAGCCCAAAGCGTATGCCCAACCACCTTCTCCTGCCGAGCCTAGTCTTGAAAAGACATTGGTCTTGTTGCGCGGAGAAACTCTAGTTGAACGGGAAGATTCTGCCTGGTGATATTCTCTCCGAGACAGTCCTCTGCGCTCCTTCCTCGTGGTCATCACAATGTGTTCGTCCCGAGGGGATCACCCGTGATCGTCGCGCGCCCGCTTGCCTCTGTGGTCGCGACGACCATGTGGACTTGGCGAGCGTTGTCGACCACGGGTATCTTGCTCGTAGCTAGTCGCCCTTTGACGGTGATGAGGATCACGCGATCGATCGGAACGTTCGCTGTCCGAGCCCTTTCGGGTAGGCTGACTGCATTGCCCGGAGGAGGTGTTAGTTTCACCTATGGACTTAAGACCTTCAGCCAGTCGCTCTAGGTGAGAAGCAACAGCGTCGTCCATGAGGGCGAGGTTAGTCTGGTTGGTGGATCTGATCACCGATGCCACGGCTTGAAGTCGTTCTCGACTCAGCTCAAGGGGCCCTGGGATTCCTGAGGCGTCCGTGTTTTGTCCGACCGGGGTCTGGTTATGCGGGGATTCAACCCGAGCAGGTAGAACTTCTGCCGGGGGACTTGGCTAAGGTGCGCGAGGCGGGTCACGTCGTTGTCGCTTGCGCTACTCGCGAATCCGCGCCAAGGTTTGATTAATTGAGGCGTCCAGACTGTGGCGAACAACTTCTTGTTCATGAGCAGCCAGTGTAGCCCCATCCTACTGCCGAGCAGAATTTACCTGCTCGATCTTGTCGGCCGTCGCGGCCCGCGCATGATCCTCTGAGGTTTCTACGCCGGTCATGTTGACGCTGTGACGGCCGTGTAGACGGTGTCATCACTATGTCTCCACAGGAGGAATTGATCGACATGGCCTTGGAATCCGAGAAATCTAAACCAGTATAAAGATCTTTGGTTCCATAATCATCGTCAATGACGGGAGCGTGATCTAAGACCATCTCCGGAACGTAGCCGGAGAGTTCTGTCCCAGATCTGGAAGGCGATCGAGATCGAAGGGATCGATCTGATCTGACAGGGGACGTGACTTCCTGCCCTTTTGAGTCATAGCCCTCAGGAAGATTTTACTGGTCGCTGAAAGAGTTCGACATGCTCGAACATGCTGGATCTGCTAGTATCCCCACGGACGGCGCCAACTGTCGACGCTTGGGATATCGGTCCCAAGTCAACTAAGGTTCATGAGAAGGGGAGATAGAAGGCACTACCGAGCAAGGCAAACAGCAATCAACGAGCAGGGAACAGACACAGGATTTTTATCCTGGTTCGGGCCACTCCGGGGAGATAATAACCCTACGTCCAGTGCTTCTTTATATGAAAAAGGGAATTACAAGGAGGAACTCGACGAGACGAGTAGGTCTCGGCGAGATTATGGGTGTACATGAAGTAGTATTCGATCTTGACCTAGCCTGGCTATCGATCCGATGATGTTCGCCTTCAGGTCGTGTCCTCTACACGCCGTAGGGGCCTTATTTATATAGTGTTAAACAACCGACCTACCGGGGGATAATCAGGCCGGGCTGACTACGAGGACGTAACGAACTCGTAAGCATGCCAACTACATCCCGAGGTAGATAAGGTATACTCCAATTCTTAGGGATCACGACGTCTGCTCCAATCCGAGAAACTGCGTCCGGGTCTTCACGTTGCCGTGCAGAACTCTGTTCGAGTCGAACTCGAACACAAAGCCTAGGCCACCACGCATCGTGCTAACCCAGAAGCTGTTCGGCAGGATACACATGGGCCTGAAAGAGCCCTCTAGGGAACAGGCCCTAGGAGGCTGTTTGAATAGGCCGTCAGGGAGTGGGCCATGGCAAAGGACCGTGATTTTATCCCCGACAGTAGGTACGTATAGCATATAGTAGAGGATCAAAGGACTAAGGAGATGAGAACGCATTGCTAGTGGTGAAGGAGGATGTGGGGATGGATCGAGGCGAAGAGGAATGCTATCTCACCAAGAAGGAAGATAACATTAGCTATGTAGTCACCTTGAGGAAAATTTGGTAAATGGAAGAAAAAACTCATGTACTATGCTCATTGTGTGCAACTAATAGCTCAACTCAAACCAATAAAATAGTAGCATTAACGTATGCGATTTTAATATGTAGTTATATTGTATTTGTACGTCTAGCTTCATATATGTCGAAATTTGTTCTAATTTATAGGATTATTCAAACTTAATTTTTGTGCTAGTCATGCTTGATTTATTTTTTTTCTAGTTATTAAGATTACAAGGGAAAAAACATATATATAAGTACTGTATATAGCTACGGACACAAATCACACAATTGAGCAGAGAACAAACCGTAGGCTATTGGCTATTAATTTCAAGTTTCAACACATCTTTATTGAACATAAAACCTCTAAATGAAACAATTTAATTAAAGAATCGAAATGATCTTAATCGACGGAAAGCATACATAACGCATGCACAACATATACAAAATCTACAAAATCAGCCGAGACGAGCGTTCTTCTTGGGCGCCGGCGAATCCTTGGGTGCAACTCCGGCGGAGGCCTCCTCCGCCTCCTTCTCACCGATCTTCTGCAGCAGGCGGCGCCTGAGCACCAGCAACCTCTCCTCGAAGGCCATGACCTCCGGCAGGTCCATCTTGTGGACTCTCTCCGCGCTACTCTTCAACGCCCGAAGAAGCTCCTCCGTGCCGCGGCCGCCGGCGGCGGCGGCGGCGAAGCTGTCCCCGCGCGGCGTGCGGCCGGAGCTTGGAGAGACCGCGAGGAGCGCCGTCACGCTGCCGCCGAGCTCCTCGGACCGCCGCGCCTCCCCGCCGCTGCAGCCGGAGCACGCCGCCATGGACTCCTCGAT
Source organism: Raddia guianensis (assembly GCA_036346415.1). Lineage (NCBI taxonomy): Eukaryota > Viridiplantae > Streptophyta > Magnoliopsida > Poales > Poaceae > Raddia > Raddia guianensis. Next base: position 48,417,165 of record CM070539.1, on the reverse strand, counting down.
CAGCGCCTCACTGCCCTCGCCACCGCCGGTACTCCGAGCGCGAGACTGATCAATTTACGCGAGCTTTGATGCCGCGGTTAACGATGGATTAGACGGCGGGATATATATATATAGATGGTTAATCCTGCCACTTAAGATTAATCCGAGTCCCCCTCAATAAAGATTAAACCGACCGATTACGAACGAGAAAAACTTGCCAACGGGATAGGAATAGGATAAAGACAAAATCATGATGCGCGCTCGGAGAGTTGGTGCGACTTTCTGCCTTTGTGGGCCAAATTAAAACGAAACCGTTCGCCGTTCGGTTCCGCCGCGAGAAAAACACGTCTACGGAGTACGTCTCTAATCTCTATTGAACTAGCTATCAGAGTTAATGTTAGTCCCTATTTTCAGTTGATTTTAACTTCACAAATTTACTTCTATTTCGCACAAATTCCTTCAAATGCAAAATAAAATGTATAATTAATTTAATATTAATATCTAGTTGATCGTATTTTTTCCATGACCTCATGTTTTTTTTTTTATTTCTCCCTTTTATTTTCCTAATTTTAAAAATGATTTTATATCGCATAATACAAACATACTTGGCGATACTTGTTTCACGATATTTGATACCTCTTTGTGATATTTTTCCAAATACTCGATCCCAGACCTGATACCTGTTAGTGATATCTAATACCTTCTTTTATACTCTTAGAGCATCCGTGAGCGCTTTAAATTTCTCTATCGCTACTGAGAATCGCTACGATGCTTCTTCTGAGGCAAACTGCTACTCACATGGATCAAATTCCCTCCTAATGCATTTGAAAAATTTTGAAATAGAGGCCATTTTGGGGGGTGTGATGGGGATGCTCTTAGAAACTCCATGATACCTGATTCGATACTTGCTCATGATATCATATGCTTTTTTTACGATACCTCTCATGATACCCCCATATGGTACCACTTTGATACTTATTTGTGACATCCTCTATTTTGTCGTATGTCACTTGTATTTTCGAAAACCCAAAAATAAATAAAAAGAGAATTGTTTTATACGAAACCCTGATTTAAATTAATTTAAACTAGGTTTAAACCAAAACCCTAGAAAACATTTTTGAAAAATTCCAGAAAAAATCTAGGAAAATTCCTATAAATCCTAAATGTCATGAATTAGCCACCCTCCAAATTTCAAGTCCAAATCCCAAGGCTAGCCTGTGATTCCGCGGTGTGACGCCGTTCTACCGGGAGCTTGTCGGCCCAATGAGATGATGAGCAAATGTTCAAGACCCAAGCCCAAACTTGGCGGAGACCTATTTGAGTCCTAAACCTGCCCAAAGCCAGAAGCCCAAGTCTAAATTCGTTTATTTGCAAAAATACCAAAAATAGGGGAGATCTAAACCTATTAGGAGCAGAATTGGAGCCCAATTCAACTTCTACCTATTGGAGGCCTATCCTTGGTCAACCAGAGCAGTATATAAACACCCCAAGACCCTCCCCTCAGAACCACAACTCGAGAACCACCCTAGAGCAACCCTAGCCGTTGCAAAACCCTAGCCCGAGGTCAGTTTTGGGGTATATCTCCCTGTGCTCGCCACAAACCAACTTGTAAATCATGCCATTGTGTAGATCTCGTCGAAACGGTCCAGTTGCATACTTGGATCGTCGGTTTTGGTTGAGATTTGAGCCAGAACGAGCTCGCCGAAGTTAGCCCGTGTCGCCGCCGTCGTCGCCGCGCCGCCTCGCGCCCGGCGACCTCGTCACCTTGCGCGCCGCCATTGAATCCCGTCGCCGCCCGCGCACCGACACTGCCCCGCCCGCCGCCGTCGCCGCCACTGCACGCGCATCGCCCGCGCCGCCATGCGTCATCGCGTGATTCGCCGGCGCCGCCGCCAACCGCGTCGCTCCACGCGCCGCCTCCCGTTACCCGCGCCATGCCGCCTTGCCGCCACCGGCCGTCGCCACGTGTCAAGCCGCCTCTGCTTCCCGCCGCGCCGCCGCCGCAAGCCCGTGTCATTGCCGCATCCGCCGCCGCGTGTCCCGCCTGTTGCGCCCACGTGCGTCCGAGCCGGCCCGATTCGCCTGGTTCGTCGGTTTTCTCGGTTTAAACCAGTTTAATTTTTTCAGAGTTTTCTTCTTTTTTTTAAAACTTCCCGGAATTGTTTAGGGAGCATCCGAACTACAAATTGGATGATTCCAGAGCATTATTTTCCATAAATCCTCTAGAATTTTATATATTTAATTGGGATATATGTTCTGTGGTGAATGTTGCTGTTCTTATGCATTTGCATTATTCGTGTAGATCGTCCGTGTTCCCATTGCTCGGCGCTGTTCCCGGAGTTTCCAGAATGAGGCCCGCAAGACGCTGAGTACTACCAAGGCAAGATAGTTGCATCTTGCTCTCCCTAGTTTGCAAAACTCAACCGTTTATTATTTTTATTTATTTTTCTCATGCATAAAATGATGGGAAGGGTAGAAACCTATTATATTCACACCGCGTCATTGACCCTGTGAATTAGCCATTTATTGATGCCTTATTTGTTATTCCTAGCCTATCCTTGTGCATAGATGCTAGTGCTCGTGGGTTATTAGTTGTTAGGTTATTCATCATTTAATAATATGTGACTTGGTATATTTGGAGGTGCTGAGTTACTTAATAACCTAATCAACTAAAACCTACGTGGCGTATGTTGACTAAAGGTGGCAAGTCGGATGGTTTTGTGGATTGAGGATTGTTGTGGAGGTAGTCACCTTGGTCTAAGGACTCTTGACGTGTGCCACTCCAGCCAAATCATACAAGCGCAACCATAAGTGCTAGCTTTAGCATGTCGCCCAACATGTGCTAGTCCTGGCTTAGTAGTTAGGAAAAATTGTTAACACACTTTACTTTGAAAAGATCGGGCTGCGGTCCGTTGGCTCGAGAGGGGGACCCGTGTGTCTAAACCTTTGAGGGGGTCTCGGTGTTAACAGAAGGAACTAATGAACCGTCTTGTATTGTTACTTGGTCTAGGCTCCTAAGGAAGAGCTGAGACACAAAAGTATCACTCGGCTTATGGGTAAAGTGTGCTACACTCTGCAGAGTTAAAACTATCATGATAGTCGTTCCCACGGTTATGGGAGGGGAGGTAGGCCGTACATGGTAGTCTCATGTGTTAAATAATAACCTGATGGGATGGTTTTGGTTTTGAGTATTCGAGACTTGTGCAGTTTTGCAGAGGGGCCTTCGAAGCCGAGCTCTGTTTGTTATCTTGGGAATCTCCTATTCAGCATAGAGTCCTATTCTAGTAAGACCCGAGTCGTATCGTGATTGGCTTGTACAATTATGGATATCTTCCAAACTGTGTGTGTCTTACCTCCTCGGGTTGATGCCTTGCCACCCAAGTCTTCTGTTGAATCCGCCCGATACTCATGCCTTCTCTCCTCGCCTTGGGCCTTCCCTTGCCAGGTGCTTTTTGGGTCTTGGTGAAGATACCTGGAGTCCATGTTTACCACACTAGCCCCCGAGTGCTTTGGCAATTGGCTTGCGTAAGGTAAACTGTTGGATAAAATAGCTTGCAAAAACCCTGCAAAAAGATTGTGAAGGACTCTATTGAGTCTTAAGCAACAAACACCTGATTTTGTCATGCAAAATTCAGACAATGGCCCTCATGTGGCATGCTTGCAACTTATTGATATATATGGTGTGATGCACTCCTCTCTGTCTATTTAGAGTGGATGATGGCTCTCATGAAGCATGCATTCACCCGAGCGGTACCTATAGATGGCCAGATGGGCCGGGCCAAATGGGCCAGCCCGCGAGCCCGCAAATTTGGCCCGACACGAACTTACAGGGCCGTGCCGGCACGGCCCGCAGCTTAGTGCCGTGCCTAGGCCGCCACCCTAGCCCGTGGGCCGGCACGACACGGCCCGTGTAAGAGGCGGCCCGTTGAGGCCCGTATAACCTGCACTCCCCCGGCCACCCCCATTCCCCCAATGACAACCTGGGCCTAGTCTCTGCCTCTCTCTATTCTCTAACGTCTCACGGCAATAGGCGAGAGCTAGAGCCGAGAGGAGCACGGCGTCTCTCCGTTTCCTCTCTCTCTCTCGCAGCCACGGCGGCAGAGCGCCGCAGCTCGCCGGAGCTCCACCTCCACTCCTCCTCCCTGGCTTGCCTTCTCCTCCTCCCCCGCTCGCCGACGTAGATGAGGTAGGCATAGATGAGGTCCTTTCTCCAATCATTATTTACCAATGGATTTTTGGATGGAGTTTTTAATGAGATATGTGCATAACACGGTCTGCCCAAGGGGGTGTTGTAAATACCCTTGCCGTTGGCCCCACCAGGCGCCGACGTGCGCCGCGTGTGAGCCCCTCCCTTTAGGGCCGGGCGAAGATATGTGGGCATAATGAATTTCGTAGTCACTGTATAAAGAAGAGAGACCCCTTTGTAATTAGTTGTTGATTAATTGATAAAGTCTACCAACAGCGTGTGTTCTCTCTCTACTTCTGTCTTTCTGTGATTGTGATTGCTTGTTGTGACGTGTCGATTCCCATTGTTTTACAACAGTATGTATGCGACGTGCGACGCGCCAAACAAGTGCAGCTCTTAATTAACTTTGGTGATGGACGTGACATAGCACAAGTTCAGCGGCAAAGATATGAGGTACTACCTCCATTTTTTTATTTAAATTTTTTAACTTTTAAATACACCCTTAACCATTTGTCTTATTTAAAAATTTAGTTGAAACATGCAAAAATATAAGTCATGCTTAAATTACCTTTAATGATAAAATAAATCACAACAAAATAAATGATATTTACATAGTTTTTTTTAAATAAGAGAAATGGTCAAAGATATGTCTAAAAATCTGAAGCGTCAAATCAAACTTGTGTGAAACTTGGATTTTCATGGCAAACTTTGATCTGTGCCTGCGAAAACTTTGTTTTTATATGGGGTGAAACTTGGCTTTCAACAAAGAGAAACTTGTTTTTTTTTATTTTGGTTAAACTATGGTGTTTGCTACTGACAAACTTTGGGTTTCATGTGTAAAACTTCACTTTACATGAAATTAAACTTGATTTTTAATGGAGTAAAACTTAGGGTTTCACGTGGTCAAACTTGGTTTTCATCTATATGTCGTCAGGTTTTCCCTAGTTATTTTGTAGGTTTTCTGGCTGACGTCAGCATGACATCAGCTGTCCGATCATTCGGACGTTCGATTTGTGACGTTGGCCATATTTAAAAGGCTCTCAAAGTGTGACTTAATATTCAGATTATTTTAACACAGCTAGGTTATTCAAACAACTTAGTCAATCTAAGCATGCACATATATGAATGAGACTAGGCAAGAGCTCAATATGGCCGAAAACTGAAAGCGCATCACCCCATTTGTCCTCCCACATTGGTCCAACTGCCTATCACCCTTGCCTTGCAAGGTATAGATTTCACAATTAAAAAGCCTCCCTAATATAAGTACCATATATGATTAAGAAAATTTAGTGCGAAGTCCATAAGTCTAAAGGGTACATTGTCCTCCACAAGTCAAAGTTTCATAAAGTAAAATTAATGTCCTCCACCAAAGCACACAAGAAGGAATGTCTCCCCCAATATTGACCCCAAAGCACACCTAAAACACACATAAAGAGTCTCAAACGAAATACATTAGTTCCGGCCCTCAGGAAACAATTAAGGAGGAGTATTAGCCGCTAGCTTGTCCCACATTATTCTCTGTTCCTTCCAGCAGCTTGCGTGCTTCTTCCACAATTTCACCAGAGAGAGGCCGCACTCTGGTAGCCTGCCTGTTCATCACTCCGTGGTGGTGAGTGCCAGCAAAGAGTATGCAGCTCTCCAGACACGACATGGCCTTGGCCGCCTTGGACAGCGACTCGACGATGTTGTCGTCCCTGATCTCCTGCACAAGCCTTGGGCTGCTCTTCTTTATCATTGACAGGACGATCTTGCCAGTAGCCTTGACGATCCGCAGGCTGTCATCCGTGGGGACGTCGTCGTTGCTCTTTACTATCTCCTTGAGGAAGCGGACGAAGGAAAATGTGCCAGCTTGTCTGGGCGCACAGTGCTGCTGAACCACGGATCCAAATTCGTCGGCGCTGATCTGTTGATTGGCACATATGGAGGCAACGAGGGACAACAGGGCGGCCTGTAGCCTCGTTTCCAGAGGCTTTTTGACCTTCTCATCCTTGTCTGTGTGGGTGTGGGCATTAACAGGATGGATTTGGCTTTCTTCGTCGTTGTTTGCTGCATTGTGTCCCCTGTCGTCTTCTTGTGTTGCTGCTGGTTCATCTTCCTTGATAGTGATTAGTCCCGTGAGTGCCTGATGTGATAAAATTCGTATATGGGAATAAGTTTGTTGAAGCGACAGTCTCAAACTCAAAACACAGGCATATCCGTATCGGATACATATCCGATACCGATACCCCATGGATACATGTCCCGTAAGTATCCGAAATAAAATAAATATACAAGAAACAGATACTTGGGCCGATACATATCAGCCCAAGTTGGAAATGGTGGAGACAATAGAAGATGGAAGTGTAAGAGCATCCCCATCTCACCTCCCAAATGCACCTCTATTTCAAAATTTTTCAAATCGTGAGGAGAGAATTTGGTGCGTGTGAGAGGAATTTCTTATTGAAGAATTATCATATGCGATTCTTGTGGCGATAGAGGGAAATTTAAAGGATGCTCTAAGTATTGTCCCTATATTGGATTTAGTAGCTACACTAGGTTGAAGCATACTTGTTACATAAATCGAACAAGGGTAGTGGGAAGTGTCCAGAGGTGAGGTGACGTATGAGATTCTTAGCTAGATGAGGTGAGAGGTTGAAAGATGCAATGATTTTAGTAGAAAAAACACACAAATAAGGTATTTTCTTCATGCTGCCTATTATTGCTTATTTGTTTATATACAACATATTACATTCAAAAAAAATATTAAAATGTATCCACGTATCTTTTTTTTAAAAAAAAAATTACGTATCCGTGTATCCGTATCCAGTCGATACCGATACATGTATCCGTATCCGTGCTGTTATCCTCATTTTATTATTGGGAAAAGAGTCTTCATCTGTTCAAATTAACGTTCACAACTATAGTAAGTGAGGCGAAAAAATATGTAACCGATACACATGGATTCCTGAAAAAATAAATTATACATGCAGCAAAGTAAAGTTTGATATTAAGTACCTTGGGCAATATGGTTTCCATGACAAATAGTCTTTGCTCCAGTATATAGTGGGAACAGAGATTCTCCAACAATTCTGCGGCTATTATCCTCAGTATGATTCTATTCTGAGTATCAGGTAGTATTTCAGTGAGCTGATGAACGGCACCTCCAGGCTCTGTCACCCATAAGGAAGCTTCATTGTTGGTTTGACCCGTCATTGAAAGCATCAAGAGCGCTTCCCCTGCTTTCTCCTTGAGTTCCGCCTCTTCCTCGCTGATTTGATCAACCTGTTTCATCCCATGCTCAGAGTGGAAGATGTTCATCACCATCTGGACGAATCTTCCTCTTCTTTCACTGGGTATGCAAGTACGGTCATCCATGAAGAGAGCTGTCTGAATTTGTACTGCCCGCGTCTTTATGCGTTCAGAAACATTATCGCTGCTGCTTATGATATTCTCCAGGTTGGTCAGTGCCACTTGGTTGGACGCGATTTGACAACGCAGATTCATGCCATCCTCTCCCTGGGCAGCTATGAGCTGGACAACCACACTGAATGAAGAGTAAATTATGCCAGCCCACGAAGTTTCTTCATGCACTAACAGCCCCGTGCCATCATCCTCTCCCCGGAGGACAGCTCTGAGGAGAGCAGCCCGCGATGCTTGGTTATGAACTACTCCTAGGAGCCCCATGTCTTGGATGAGCGAGGCGGTGAAGAGCGGCGACACGATCTTGGCGACGAGGCCTTGGGTTCTGAAGATCTCTCTGCAGTTTTGTCTGTCGTGAGCAAGCCTCTCGACAATCAGCAGGCCAAGCAGGATGAGCAGCACGTCAGTTCTACTGCCGTTCTCGTCTTGCTTAGTGGGGAAGACGCCGCCGTGCGGGGGCTCGAGCAGGCAGGAGATGGACTGCAGCGCCCCCGGGAAGTGGGCAAGGCAGATGTCGCCGGCGAGATGCTCCAGGATGCACGCGGCGTGCAGTCGGATCTCCTGGTCATCCGGGTGCGTCCACGCCAGCGTATTGAGCAACTTCTGAACCTTGTTCCTGGAGGGTCTGATCAGCTGCCGCACACGATCCTTGTCCTCGTTAGCAAGCGAGGCCAGGATTCTTGCCCCAGACTGGTAGTCGTTGCCGGAGTCGGAGTCCAGCAATTCAATCGCGTAGGTGATGAGATCCCTGTCCCTGGCGAATCCCGGCTCCTTGTCGCACTTGATCCTGGTGCTGATGAGGTACTGCCAAACTGATTTCTCAGCCCAGCTCGAGGGGAATTTGCATTTCAGGGTGACAAACCGCACCGGTAAGACACCACCCAGCTGAAGGACAACCCACAGCAGATACAGTACTCCCTGGACCAGGGCTATAAAGTAGAAGATGTTCATTGCTGGCTTGAGGTTCGCTTTCATGGAGAGCAGGACGCAGAAGTAAAAAACCATTGCAGGACAGCAACCATATTCCACATGACGGACAACCATAGGTTGATAAGCATGATTAGTATGTGCTTCTTCGTAAAGCCGGAGGGGGCTCGTGTGATGGCAGATAAAACAAGTCGATATAACTTCAAAACTGCTTTTAGGACAGGGACACCCAGCAAATAATGAAAATATATGGACTGTGAATCCGTGAAAATGCTAAATATCCTGTCATAATTGATTGAACTTCGTGTTAATTTCAATAGGTAATCGGAACGAGAATGCTGAAATTGACACATCAATGAATGAAGATTATATCTACAAATCGCAACTCCTAATAAACTGCCTAGCTATGTATAAAGGTGAAAACGATGATGGCAATGGCATAGCTAGCTTTCTCACCATGGTTTTCAGTCAAAAACAATAATAATGATGATGACTAACCTGGCTGCTTGCACAAGGCTGATCAACGTGATGTCACGAAAATCCTCTTCATGCAGCAATGTGACGAAGCCACCGAGGAGGACCACCGTCGACCACGTAAGTGCGAGGTACCCCAGCCCTCTCACTGCAATTAGCACGTACGTCTGGAAGAGCACGTAACGGTTGATGTATCGTACCTCCGGTCTCTTGGAGATCTCTATGCGGAGTGAATCCACCAGTGCTTTTTCCATGGCAGAACTTAATGTCCTCTTCATCTGCTGGTTTCGCCGTTCAGCTCCTCCGGGAGCCATTAGTTACGATGACTGCTGCTTTCTTATTAACTTCGATAAAATCATAAAAGTACTAGTGTATTTACTATCGGTTTTGCTTCCGCATAGGCGCCTGCAATTTTGACATCGCGCAGGCGCCGGTTTGGGTGCTCCACGTGTGCTTTGCGATTCACGCCCACTGGTCGGAAGAAGAGGCGTCTTTGAAACTGTAGCGTGTTTTTTATTGCCGCGCATTTATTTTCTCTTATCATTCTCGCCTTCGGACAAGGCGAAAGCAAAGGCGATTTTGGGCGGCGGCTTGTGTCGGGCTTGTCGCCGGGCGATCTTCTTCATCCCAAGCTCTTGCGGCGAGTGGATCGTGTTTGGCGTGTCGGCGTCGGCGCTCTCGTTCATCTACCAAGGTTAGTCGGGGCTTCTCGGAATTGGTTTGTGAGATCTTCCCACCGCTTTCGTGTTGAAGAGATCGTGTTGTTTGCTAGCTTGGATCTGTATGCGACTCGATGGTCATTTGTTTTAGTGGTTCGTATGTATATTTGTTTGCTTATTGCTTTGGAATCGGTGTGTGGTGATGTGCTTTTGTAGGGTTTCAAATTGATTTCGTGGGTAACTAGGACCATGATTTGGGCGTAGAATGTTTTTGGATCTCATGTGGAAATGCTTATTTGTGATGGATTTGAGCTAGTTTTGGTAGGTTTTGTTAAGTACGTATGTCAATTTGGTGATGAGATTGTGTCGTATTTTGCCGGTAGATGTATTAGGTTTGCGTTGGGGATCAGGGATTGTAAGATGCTTATGAGTTTGTGTAGGCATTTTTAGAAGATTTGTTTATGTGTCTCGGCTCCTACCGTTCGTTATTGATCTGTGTGTTTTGTGTATGTTATATTAATCGGTTGTTGCAAGTTCTTTCTTACTTACGATATATTGTAATCTTCATCTCGACATTACTCATTCCATTGGGTTGTCTGCATGGTTCCAAACTTTTGTTGTAAAAATATGAATGTCACATGCATATAAGGTGAACAAGTAGTAATGCCTACATTTCCTTATATGTTACTATTTTTTATGAACGTAAAGGGATTAGTAATTTCAAATTCTTGGTGATGCCATTTCCTAACATGAATATGTTATTGCAGTTCATGCGATGGTTTTTTAACCAAATGATAAATTACTTACGATGTATGTGTTGTAGTTCTCTTGTAAGTTCATCATCACGAATGTGTTGGAAGCATGCTTGATATTTTTGTTGAAATAGTACTTTACTTAATAAAGTCATGCTACTGTCTAATTGATTTAGCTCATTTCTGTTTTTGCTGTTCCTTGTACCTGTCGTAAGATGTTTCTGGAATCTAGTTCCATTGTATTTTGCATAGCCTTCATTGCTCTTGCCTGAGGCCATTACCTGCTTCCTGCATAGGCAAGGCATTAGTTGTTGGTGTAGTTTCATCTATTTTCAGTTTTGATGAAAGCTGGCTGTGTTGTATGTCTACATGCTTTACTTCTGATTACATGTATTTTCTAAACTTCCAGTGCTGCAAAGTTAATTTTTCAGTATGTATCTGTACTGAAATTTGTTATGTAGTCACATGAAAATTTGTCTGTGCTACTTACTTCGACCTAGAATTGTTCTGCCTTATGCTTATCATGTATGTTTCTTTCCAAATAATCTATTACACTGACCGCATTTCAAATTTCAGTGAATCTATCTGAAATTTCAGTGTTCAGTGCTATGAAATTTTTGTTATGACTTGTGAAATTTTTTCCAAGAGAAAATAAAAAATAGCTACCTCTTGCTGGCTATGCATGTATTGCGAAATAATAGAGAAGAATCGTTTGTTTGGATTTGTGTGTTGTTTCTAGGTTGCATATATAAGCTCATAACTAAAACCGGTGTTTTGAATGCCCGGTTTTGTGTGTCATCGGATGTTCTTTTGTATTTTTCATTTATGTTTTTTTACAGCGAGGGATGAAGAAGAGGAAGACTCATTTGGGGGAAGACATGAATGCACAACCCGAAGGTTAGTGTTTTTTTTCTTTGTTAAGTGAAATTCATCCTTTTTTTACGTATGCGGTTCTTGCTTCATGGGATAGACATGGTAGTTCAACAATGCTTAATCCCCCATGGTCAGTCCTTGTGTGTGCCTGGCTCTATCTTGATGGGGGGTAGACATGGTAGTCCAACAATGCCCAAATACCATATGTGTATGCAGTTAAGCCCTTGTATATTGCGGTCTAACTTGTTATATTAACCCTGGTAGGTCTGTTTTGTTGAATGTGTTATAATGATTTGTTGTTTTGCAGTGATGATGAAGAGGAAGAAATTATTCAGGGTTAGAGAGTCAGATGGAGGGTGTGCAGGTTTGACTAATTTCTTTTTGTTTTTTGTAAAATCCTTTTATTGAATGCAACATATTTTTGTGTAGTCAGTGTTGATTTTGTTTGTTGTGTTTGTTTTCTTTATGTAGAAATGTCGAGAGCTAATAAAATGAAATCACCAATTCATGACATTGGCAAGAACTTGAGTGAAGTTGAAGGATCGATACTATGGATGTTGAAGACTCAATTTCAGCTTTGAGGAATCTAGCCATGAGATTTCTTCGAGGAAAGTGATTCTTGAAGGTCTAGTTTATGAAAAGATATTTGAGCTGGTATGGTTGCTTTCTTTTTGTTCAAGTATTTGTTTTTTTTTGCAGGTGATTGAATCTTATATCTTTAGGAAAAGATTAATTTGTTATGTTGTTTTGTTGTTTTTCCTTTTTTTTCAGGTGAAGAACAACATCAAGAAGAGTGTTAAGTCTAAGAAAAGATGTGCCAGGATCAGTAAGGTAATTGTGCTGATTTGCAGCCCTCTCCAACCCCCCTTATGTTGCAATATTGTGGTTTATTCTCTATTATTTTTTCTTATATTAGTAATGCACCATTTGTTTAAGTAGCTTTAATCAATGCGTTGTTGTTTCAATCAGTTTATGCAATTTTGTTTCATCTCATATATATTATGTTATGTTTTTCTTATTTTATTTTTCTTTCCTATTTTTGGTAGAAATCCAAATACCCGATCGTTCAAGTCCTGCGGTTCCTTTAGCAGATACAATCGGCCTACTTCCACAATGTTATTGATTTGCTATCGATGCTAATAAAAAGCCATTCACCAATATGGATTTGGGTGTTTGCTTGACTTCAAGGGTTGCGGCGTTCACGGGCTTTTATGCGATGGATTGTAGACCACATCGACATCAACTGTTCGAGACTTAGTCGTAGGAACAAATGTTTACCAATAAGTCCAGTCTGTACATCTTGTACTTGGAATTCCTTATGGTGGTGTCGACATTCCAAAGTCAGAAGACTCTGACAAGTTGGCTTTCTTATCTCTCATTGGTGAAGGTTCAATGCCCACCATAAAGACATTTGGCTCACTTGTCGGAAAGAAAGGAACATCTTGTGAGGAAATGTTTAGGGCTTTCATGGTCGTTGCTTTGTCTTCCTTCCTTTGTGCCAACTCCTCTGCTTTCCCCAGCACAAAGTATGTTGGCAGTCTAATGAATGTTGACAAGATCAAGGAGTACAACTGGTCAAAATATGTCTATGAGTGGTTAATAAAATCTATCATTAAGTATAAGAAACAGAAACTCCAGAATCGTCGAAACAACACTCTCGGTGGTGCATTTATTTCCTTCTTTGTAAGTATGGTTTTCTACATTGTGTTTTTTGTTTTTTAGCGTTTTGTTCTTTGTTTCTGTTTTTTGCCTTGCCTATTTTGGTTTCCTATATAATTATTTTTGTGCTACCTTACATGCTTTTTTATATCTTTTTTTTGCGAAGGTATACTATCTTGATTTCCTAGATTTTGGATTAAGAAAAATCCCTCAATCTATTCCAAGGATCTCAATTTGGCATGGAAATATGGTGAAGGAGTTTTCATCTTATGACTCTACTGGCCCAAGAACATTTGGATGTCGTCCAGTAAGTCACTTTTTTAAATTTTTTCTGTCCACATTATATTGTCATGCTGTACCTGTCTTTATTATTTTTTGTTATATTTTTTTATTTTTGTTTTTGCAGGTCAAGGATATCACTCAGACATGCTATCAAGTTTGTTCAGATCTTGACTTGTCTGATTTCTCTTTTAGGACCTCACTTGAATCTTCTGCTATGAATTCTTTGCCTTGCAAGGTTTGTATTTTTGCTATGATCTCTTTTAATGTTTTTTCGCCCCTTGTCCATATCTGTCCAACTGTGTGGTACAGTTGTTTTGTGGGTTCTTCATTCGCATCTTTTTCTTATGCATTTCATAGGTTAAGGACAGAATTTGTGATATAGTATCGTCCTTTGGAGGAAAGGTTGATGCCATGTCAAGAAAACTAGGTCATGATCTAGTTATTGACGTCCTGGAGTGTGTGAAAGAAGCTAGTTATATTGGGTTTGATGGAAACAGGTTTAAAATTTTTCCTTTATGTGTGTTCTCAATGTTTTTTTTATATATATATTTTTCCTGTCATTATTAATGTAGTAACCTCCATATTTTTGTTTCTACTTATTTTTGTAATTAGTGCTTATCTTTGAGAAGGCGGCAATTTTAACGAACACCACGGAGATTTGTATACTCCCCAAGCATTTGAAGTTGGACAAGATTGTCCAAGGGAAATTTCAGAGGATGATATCCTTATGGCTACCCAGTGATGGTTTTGTGATTGTTGAGCATGTTTCAAAGCCGATGTGCCCTCCTTGTGAAGAGCATGTCGTGTTAGTTGGCAAAGTCACATCACCAGCATAGCGAAAAGGCATGTCTCGTATTTTTACGGTTTATGTTTTTCTTTTCATTCTCAAAACTTTTCTTACGTACATTTTGTTTGCTTATGCATTATTTTTGTTTTTGTTATGTTTTATAGGTTGTAACAAGTCCAGATTGCAATCACACCAAGATCTTTCTCAAGGAATTCTTGAGATAATTACATTTGCAAGCGGGACTAGAGCTAAGAAGAAGCTTCTTTGAATGTTACTGTGACAGACAACTTAGTTTTGTACGTTTGTTTTTAAATTTTATCCTTCAACTAGTACCAAGCTTTTCATCGATGACAGTGCCTATTTAATTTGGTGCAGAATGGAATCTTCGAGAAATGCACTCCCCCAAGTGACGGTGTCAAGGATGCAACTGATTGTGACAATCACAGCAAAGCTGCGCAGAATGTGTGTATAGACTTGGAGGCTGTCAATGGTACATGTTATTATATAATTATTTTCCCTATTGTTTTGTTTTTTTTGTTTTACCTGTCCCAATCACTTTTTTTTTCTCTTTATTTCACATTTTAATTACTTCTAGTGTTGTTAGGTCAATCATGTGCTGTCCCTATCGATCGGAATAACACAAGTGAAGAAGTAAAAGGTGCCATTGACATGGACCAATCTGATCCTCAAATTAATCCTGCATCTGATGGAAATGAAAATTCAGATGAAATCCAAGGTTGTCACAGTATGATTATCATGTAATTTTGTTCTGTATGTTGTGTTTTTATATAGTACATCCATGTATTACTCATTTTGGGCAGGAGACGCTTTTGCTACGTGTAAGGAAACATAATACTATGGCACTTTTTTGCTGTATGTTTTTTGTTAACTTGTATAATATATGTGCTGGTGCTAAATAACATCATTCCTTATTGCTTGTGTTTGTACATAATCATGCTTGGTTTGTTGTGAATTTTTTTAAATAATTTTAATTTGCTGAATTCTCAGCAATTTTTGTATACTTAAAATTATGTACTTCTAAATTTTCATGGGAGCAAGTTCAGAATGTAATGTTTTTAGGAGTACCATAATCATCCATTTGTTGTATGTTTCCTTGGCTTCATGGGGGTTACTAATTATTGTTATCCTTTATTCATGATTAAGTACTTTTAGTTTTGTTAGGTTTTTCTTCTGTTCCTCTCAGTGATCCAAAAATTTTGGCGCAAAGCAAAGTATCATGTGCTACCATCATCAAGGATAAATCGATCCTCAAGTCGGTCTTGAATGTCTTTGGTAAAGAAAATCCAAAGGACATCGAAGGTTGTCACAGTACTTTGTGTGTTTCTGAAATTTATTTTTTTGTTATGCTAAATTTTACATTTTTTTTATGTCTACAAATGTACTGCAGGTGGCAATAGCCATGTGGCAATTGCTGTGAAGTGCCAGTGCAATGCTCTTATGCTAGATGTCAATTGTCCAAGCTTCAGACTTGCTGAATTCATGGATGATCATGGAACTATGTTGAAGATACAAATAAATGGGTCCCAGTTGGTCAAAGATTTGCAACAGCAAGCCCTTTGTGCAGAAATGAATGTGGTCATCAGATTGTTCAAGAGGTACTACATAGAAGATCAATTCTTGGGGTATCCTATTTTTTTTTGTAAATGTTGTGTCTTCTCTGACCCTTCATTTTAATTTTATTTTTTTTATGCAGGGTTCGACTCCTGTTTGCACACCATCACCGTCCCTTAGGCCATTTCAAGTATGTGTTTTCTTTTTTCTTTTTTTATATTCGAGATACTGTTGTTGTATATTTTTTGGGTTTCAGTAGTATGTTTTTTGATCTTATATTATTTTTTTCATAGTCAAACTTAGGAGTTGCTACATTTCTTTTTCCAACCACAGAGGATCCTCTGACTATGACTAGTTTCCCATCCTCGGAGGATTTTGTTGATGTCACGTGTTCGCAGAAAATGAAAATGAATCCTAAGTTTGTCCCCCCTGTTGCCTTCCGCTCGCCCAATGGTGATGTAGTCCCTTTGGTATGAATTGCCTTTTCCTAGTTTTCTTATGTGCAAAATGGTGTCATCTGCTTTCCCAATTCTATACATGTGGGGTTTTTTTTAAATATTGTTATTGTGTAGAGCTCGCAAGATTCTCCTGTACCAACCTCTCCAGGCGGTGATGTTGTTATATTGGGGTGCAGACCAATTACACCTTTTGCCAAGCCATATAGTATTGCTACGTCTAGCGGCTCTTCTTTTGTTAAACCTCCTCACCATTGTCCAAAACGTTATGTTCAACCCAACCATTTGAAGTTGCCTCCATTTAGTATACCTGGAATGAACTGGAATGTAAGCGCAGAACAGAAGAAGCATTATCAAAGCATGGTTAGGATGTCTCAGCTTCATGAGTACATGTTGTGAGTGTTTTTTTTGGATGTACTCTTTCTCCTCTGTTTCTTGTGCCAAGTGCACGCACCCCTCTTGTTTATTGTACTAATTTCATTTTTTTCGCAGCCAAAATGCAGTCGACATTGACAAGTGATGTGTGAGGTTTGATTCTTTTGGTAAACGTGTCAAGCCTCGTGGTGAAGTTGATAATTTCTTGTTGAACTGCTATGTACGAAAACTGTTCAATGACTTTCGCCCTGCTGTCTCAAAGAAGCACTTCTTCTTCCACAAGTGTGCCGTAAGTAATAGTGTGCTTTGTTTTTTTCTTGTTGGTCTCGAATTCTGTACTTTTCTTTTTATTTGTCTTTTTATATAGGAATGTTGGCTCGAGAAACATCCGGAAGCTCAAGATTTCTGGTGGGGAGAAGTAAGAAGAGCTTTTAACGGGGCACACTCGTCTCATAGGCTATATCATAGTGACGTGGTTAGTACTTTATCCCCACCTTTTTTTGTTCTGTCCAGATTCCATCCCGATGTTTCGTTTTTAATATGTTCTTTTATTTTTTATTTTCATATTCTAATATTTAGTACTATGGAGAGTCGTTTTGTTTTTTGTTTATTTTTCCCAATTCATTATGCAGACTGCCTGATCTTTTTTTGTATTCATTTATTTCATGTAGCTTTATTTCCCAAGCTTGTATCTGAACCATTGGTTCCTGTTTGTCGTTGATATAAAAGAAAGCAAGTTTGTCTTCTTGGATTCAATGCATAGCCCAGAGTCCTCGTACCACTTTCGTATGTGAGGGAAAAATGGTGTGTTCATTTTGCTAAATTCATGTAGCGATGATAAAAGCTTTTTGTGTGTTTATTGAGTAATGGTTCTTTTTCTTTGGCCCATCTATATTTTTTTTGTAGATTCCAAATTTCATCACATCCTGGTTTGATCTTACAAGGAAAGACATGACCTTCTCATCATTTGAAATAATTTACCCTGCCGTGCCAAAACAAGACAACAAGTAAGTATGCAGTTCCATGTATTTTTGAACTTTTATAATTCATACTTTGCAAAATTTCATACTTTTGCAAATTTCTGTGCAGTCTTAATATGTCCTCAAGTTGAATGTTCTTGAGAGCAGTACCAATCTTATCATGTTTTCAGTTTTGGAAATCTGAATTTTTCAGTTTTTCAGAAACCTTTTGCACTGAAATTATGTTTTTTCGTATTGAAAATTATGTCCGAAAATCATATGCCTAACCAAGCCTCGTGTTTGCATGTCTATAGATTTGCAAATATGAATTTCAGACATGGAAAAACTGAAATTTCAATAACTTTTGTCAAACTGTAAATTTTTGTGCATTTTCTACTGAAATTTGTTTGTATATGTTCTGAAAAATTTTATATAGGCCCTGCCCTGCTTATAAGATGCCCCACCTTGCTGCATGTCCCAAATTTCATAATTGCAAATCTCCATTTTCAGTTATGGAAAACTGAATTTTTCGGAACATCTTCCACTTGAAAACTCTGTTTAATTTGTACTGAAATTTTTAGTTTGTATATGTACTGAAATCAGATGCTGCTCCATGTTTGCATGTTTATTGAAGTCTAGAGAGATTTTTCAGAATTGCATATGGATTTTTCACTCTTGGGAAATAGTATTTTCAGAAACATGCAGCACTGAAAATTCTGTGTTTTTGCACTGAAATTCTGTGTTCCTGTGCATGCTATGTTTTATTTTTTCATGTTTACAATTCATTTTTTCAGTTTCACAAAACTAAAATTTCAAAAAAATTGTTTAACTGAAATTTTCTGTATTTTTTGTCTTGAATTTTTCAAGATAACAAGTAAGTTTGCAGTTCCATGTATATTTTTTCCATTTCCAAGTGAATCATTCATTTGCTTTCAATTTTTGTTTTCTTTACTTTTCTTTTTGTTTCATATAATATAGTCTTAATCAACTGCTATCCATTCCTGTTTTTGCTGCAGCCACGACTGTGGATTTTTCGTTATGAAATTCATGGACCTGTGGAACAGCGTTAGAGATCAGCTGGTAGAAAAATTCAGTACAAAGGACATGCCGAATATTCGCATTAAGTTGGCAAACGATCTTTTGTTTTCTGTCCATAACAATGATGACCAAGCAAAGGTTTCTGTTCGGAATTTTATACGGTAAGCCCTTATCATCCAATGTGCTCTTGTTATGTTTTCTATTTTTTTCCTTTTTAATGTTTTTGCATTGGCTTATTTGACAATGTCTGCATTTTCTAAATTATAGGTGATAGATGCAAGGAACTGCATGCCTGTAGATGTTTCTGCGCCCCATACTTTTTTTTGTTAGTTCTGTCAATTGCTACTACTAGTAATTACTGTCTCTCAGTGGTTCAAATTAATTTGTGTATCACTCAAGTACATGCTATGGAAATTGTGCTTTTTTCTTCTTATTAAGAAGTATGTGTGAAAGCATTGTTACTGTCAAATCATAAGATCCATGTATAGCGCCCCTCTCATGTTACATTTTCTGCTCATTATAACACATAACTCATTTACTGTAAAGCAAAGTGTTTGACAAGTTTGTTAAATGTATTAGCAAATAAAGATAAAGATTGAACCCATCAAAATTACAAATATCATTTAGGTTCCCTTCATAAATTTTGATTCCATCTCTCTATTCTTCTATCCCAACTTGCTTTTCTGTGTCAATGCATTTTTGTTTTGGTCCTATCTCTGCATTCCTTGGTTCATTGCTCTTCTGTCGTTTCACCCTCCTCTTTGTAATTTTTGAACCTGCAATGCATTTGCACTTCTCTTTTTTTAGCTCTAAATAAGAGAGCGTTTTTGTGTAATAGTGCATGTAATGTGTATCTTGTTTTTCGTAAACAAATTGTGCTCACCTTTCCCTTCTCCATTTTCTGGGATGGGTTCTTTGCATGTCTTCACATTATGTCCAACATTTTGACATCTGCTACATCTTATTTGTTGCTTGCTTTTCAGCTGCTCCCTTATTGTCAATTTTCGTGGTAGTGTTGCTGGGCGTCCTTTAGCAATGGCACATTCTGGATCTTTTAGGCAAATGTTGCTTGTTGTTTCTTCTTTGTCTTTCTCATTACTCTTATTGTCTTGCATGATTAGTAGCTGCTCCTCAAGTTGTTCCAGATCATTGAGCATGTATTCACTCATGGCTTTGTCTTTTGATGCAATATCAGCTAATGCAATCACCTTTCTTGATATAATATTGAAGATTAGCTGGGTGTTGTTATCATCATCGTTCTCTTCGCCCATTTTCCCAATCGCCCTGTTACTTTCTGCATTTCTACCAAGTGGTGTCCATCTGGTCAAGAAATATTTGTCTGGAAACTCAGCGATATTTAGCTGCGTGATAACCCGGAGTATGTGTGAGCACAATATCCCATCTTTATCCATTTTCCCACATATGCAATTGTACTCCTGGTTTTTAATGTCAATTTGCACCAAGTGCTTTCTGAGTTTACTTGCATTGCTTCCTAGGTGTGCTGCCTTGTAAACTAAATAGGACCTCTCATGTTGCAGCTCTTCAACCTGATGTTTTGTTGTGTCTCTTAGCTGTTCTTGGAACTTGTAGAATATCTTCCGGTTGTAAAATTTTTCTTTTGTTTTTCAATCTGTAGTCGACCAATACACCGTGGCTTTGTGTTTCTTATAGCGCTTGTTGCTGCCTTTGATTCTCCTCATATGAATCGGAAATTGTTCGCATTCTTCACAAAAGGTACACAAGTGAAAGTCGATCCTATGTTGTCCTTGAACACTGCGTTTGTCCCTCGCTCCTTCTTTGTTGTATGCACAAAGGGAAGAAATTACTTTTGAAGTACCTTTGGAGCGAAACTCTTTCTGTTTTCCCACATTTCTTGTAAGTACTTCAAATGCCCAATGTTGTGCTTATCTATCATTTGCTTCCAATCTTCTTCAAACTCTTCTTCAGTCAATGAGTTGTTGACAATGTCGTCTGACTCATCATGCACTCCTTCTTTTACGCTTGGGACGGCGGATGTTTTTGTCTTGACTTTTTAGGACATGGAGCAGGCGGTTCTGTGTGTGGTGTTCGGTAGAGTCAGTCTTATTGCTGCTCTCATTGTAAGGTCTTGATCTGTTATAATGGTCATAGGTTGCTTCTCACCCATGCATAGCAAGAAGGTCTCAAACAGCCAGCAAAAACTTTGTGTTGTTTCATCTTGAAGAAAACCAAAACCAAAAAGACAATTGTCTCCATGACCATTTACACCAACAAAGGGAGCAAATGGCATGTCGTACCTATTAGTTTTGTATGGAGTGTCAAAACTGATACACTCCCCCCAGGCTTCGTAATTCATCCTGTGCCTCCCCTCAGCCCAGAATATATTTAGTACTCTCCCTTCTTTGTCTGATATGAACAAGTAGAAGAACAGTGGATCTGCAGCTTGTCTTTTCCCAAAGTACTCTACTAGTTTATCCATGTCACTCTTCCTTGATTGTTTCCTTATCTTTGTTCTTTCATTGCTTACATCTTTCTTTGTGTATGGAACTGATGCCAGATTGCCCCTTAGGTATGACAATATCGCCATCATCTTCCTCGTTGGCACTTGCGCTGCATCTAGTGTCTTTATCAGTGCTTTCTCTGTTGCTGTCATGTTTCTATGTGAGAGTAGGAATTTCACCTCATTTGGTGGAGTCAAAGGGTGGTTGTGTGTTAGCTGTGCACGTGTAATTCTCCATGTCGAGCCAACCTTTGTTAAGACAACTGTTGCTGGACAGCCTGTGACTTCCTCAATATTTCTTTTCCTTTTTGATGCAATTTCTGTCCCCTTCGAGCTGTTTGCTATTCCCTTCTCAGTTGTTTTCCTTGACTTTTTGCAAGCAAGCGTTATCTTTGCAAGCGCATTTTGTTCCCCTGGTTTTCTTGAGTGATAGGTGTGCAATACAATCACAGAGAAGCTAGCTATCAAAGCATAATTGTTGTAGAACTCTTGTGCTTTCTTCTCATCCTGAAAAACCATATCAACCTTTGGAACAAGTCCATTTTGTTCATCATCCTCCTGCCCCCGAGCTTTAGCAATGTTTTGTTCTTGCATGAAAACTTCTGCAGCATCCCCATTCAGGTATTCCATGTCATCTGTTGTTTCTTCTTGTTGTAAGTTTGCTTCATCATGATCTGAGTTGTGCTCTACATATTGTTCAGAATCTTGGAAATTAATATTGGAGCTAGCATTTCTGGGACCTTCTGCGCCCATTAAGCTTGCTGGCTGCAGCTTGTCAATTTCCTACATTAGGTTTCATCAAACAGGGAATTACATAAAATTTGTTTGACCTGCTTTTTTTGTATATTTTAAATTTGTATAACCAAAAAATTGAATCATATATAGAGTTGTTTTTACCTCATATGGTGTGGGGCTTTGTAGTAGCCTTGTGTAGTTCATTTGTGATATATCCATCTTGTACCTGTCATCTTTTGCAAATCCAATCCTGCTTGTTGTTGTGTAAACCTACCATGAAAGCAAAATGCAGCATAGTCATGTTGTCATTTTTTTGCCAGTTGTTAATGTTCTAGTATTTTTTCCTTACCTCATGGTTGCTTTCGTAGTCTGTCTGTTGCCAATCTTCTTCAGATTGATTGCACCATGTTTCTTCTGTGCTAGGTATCCCTGGATGAGCTTCTGAATTTGTTGTTTCACCTTGATCAAGGTCTCCTTGTTGACTGTTTTGACTGAAGTTTGTTATCTTCTGAAGCATATCTGTGAATGTGTTGGTCCTTTCTTGCGATAGCATAACCTGTTTTGCACAACAAGTTAATATATAGATATGTCTAGCCCTTTTTCCAGAAACCGAATTATTTTTTTCTTTTTTTGGTTATTGCTGTTGTGTTCTTTCAGGCAAATCTTACGGTGTAGTTGTTGTATTCCTCTTCGACGCTATTGTCATTCCACGGGGTTGTCTGCATAGTACATTATTTGCAATAAGCCACTACTATTTCTGTTTCAAACATGCATGCATTAGAGTATTTTCTTCTTTTTTTCATATATGTTTTTTCTCGGTACATGTTCAATGAATGTTTTTACCTCGGGCAATTTGCTAAATTGTTTCCATCGCATTTTATCCATAATGAAGAAATCATTCATGCAGTTCTCATTTTAAATGAATTCTTGAATGTACGCACATTTTGTAAAAATATCGAGGTGGTAGTTATACATTTTTTACATCAACCATGTATGTGTAAAACAACTTCTTGTCAAATTGTTGAAATATCCTCGCATTTGCATTTGCCCTTCATGTTCTGCATCAAAGGTTAACACCTGTGCAAGTAAAAACATGCAAATCCAATTTATTTTTGTGCATTAATCGAGATAAATACATTGTAATTTTAAACTAATTAGCTTTCCCTTCACTTGCTTGCTTTGTGAGATTTGACATCTCTTGTAGTTCCACCCTTTGAGACATCGTGAGGTTGTTGTCCTTATTGATTGCGGCAATGCCTTGTCCCTGTTTTGACAAAGCGGTGAGAATCATTTTGCGACAATTCGTAATCTTACATAATTATCCTTTTTATAATTCATACTAAAATTTTTGTTGGCACATGTCTTGAAATTTTTTTTTGGTATATGCTCCATGTTTGTGTGTTTATTGAAGTTTCTGATTTTTTGAATTGCATCGCAATTTTCACTCTTGGGAAATAGTTTTTCAGAAAAATGCATCACTGAAAATTGTGTGTGTTTGCTTTGAAATTTGTGTTTTCACAATTAAATTTTTTCACATACATAAAAACTAAATGTTTACGGTGGCGGTTTCCACCCTAGGCGTGTTCTCAGCATACTTTGTTGAATTTTTCAAATGTACAATTTCAAAAACTATTGAACTGATATTTTGTTTTTTTGTTGAAATCTGTTTGCATAAATTCGGAAAAAAATTCAGAAAGGAAAATTCGATGCATGCTTGCATGTCTTTTCCAATTCTACATGTTTGTGTGTTTATTGAAGTTTCTGATTATTTCAGATTTGCATACTGCAATTTTCACTCTTGGGTAAAAGTTTTTCAAAAATTGGAGCACTAAAATTTTGTGTGTTTGCACTGAAATTTGTGTTTTCCCAATCAAATTTTTTCTTGTGCATAAAAACTAAGCGATTCAGATGAGCAGTTTTTGCACACCTAAACGTGTTACATGCATGCTATGTTCACTTTTTCATGTATACAATTCTTTATTTTCATATCATAAAACTGTAATTTCAAAAACTATTCACTAAAATTTTGTGTATTTTTATTGAAAATTTGTTTGTATAAATTCTGGAAAAATTGAGAAAAGGAAAATTGATGCATGCTTGCATGTCTTTCCAATTCGACCTGCATGTGTGTGAATTTTTTTTTGAGCACAAAAATCGACATGCATGTCTATGGATTGAATCGGTGGGTACCTTGTGTTTTCTTGGTCTCTTATTCCTTCTCCTGTCGCAGATCAACTCGTCCAGATCTGGGATTTTGGGAGGATCGCCATATGAAGTGGCTTGGGTTCGTAGGGCAATGAAGACGACAGGGGGATGAGTTTTTTTGTCGTTACATGCATGTGGGTGGGGGGCAGGGGGTGGGCCGTGGGCCGATTTAGTTTTGGTGAAGTCGGGGGAAAACAAATCGCCTGCGTTTAACAAATTGTGCAGTCGATTTAGTTTTGGTGAAGCCGGGGGAAAACAAAATCGCCTGCGTTTAACAAATTGTGCAGGCGACTGCAGAAATACAACTATGCAGGCAACTGCAACAAAGACGGTCCCATTTACTATTACCGGCCACTGAAAATTGTTTGCATTGCAAGTACTACCACATAATCTTTAATTACCTCACAGTAGACAAATTCGATGTAGGCTTTGGAGCGGTTTCAACTTTTAAGTGGTTGTTAAACCTGTGACTAGCCCTCGATCCTTCAATTCCACTCGCAGAATTAATGATAAGAGTGTGCACATGTTCGTATTTGACAAGTCTGAAGCTACAAGATAAAGATGATGATGATGATGATAGCAGCAGCAGCAGCAGCAGCAGCAACAACAACAACAACAACAACAACACTTCTGGCCGTAAGGCCAGCGCGTCGGACGCGCCTCACCCACGCGAAAGCGAGCCACGCTCCAACGAGGCGAGCAAGCACCTCCCTGGCTCCCTCCCCCCAAACCCCATGGACGTCTCCCTCCACCTCCTGCAGTCGGCGCCTCCCCCCTCCTCGAGGACTCCTGGGTGCCGCCTCCCTTAGCTCCTAGGTGCCGCCTCTTACCTCCACGGTGCCGCCGCCGCTTTCCTCCGCTGGCGTCTCCCTCGACCCTGCAGCTAGGGGTGCAAAATGGATACGAATAATCCGAATCTTTCGACATCCGTATCCGAAAAATAGGTTATCCATATTCGGATTATCCGTTCAAATAGAAAACGGTACGGATACGGATACTATCCAGATTTTTTAACTGGATACGGATATGGATATGGTTCTACAAATATGGCCAGATACGGATATGGAAACGGATATTCGGATTATTAAAAAGGATCTACCCATCTTCTCTATCCAGGCCGTCCCGCCTCACGGGCACGTGAGACAAGCAAAGACCGCCACTCGTGTCACTCTTAGCTGGCTGTCGGCCAAATGGCGGTGTGTACGTGCATAGCCCACACGTTGTTTGTACAACCATAATTCTATACACGTCGGGACAAATACCAGTTCTCATTGCTTCTATTGGACCCCCTCCACAAGTTGCTGCAAGCGGGGGCCCTCTGTCTCCTGTAACCAATGCTCCTCGCATGGTCACGCGTCGCAAGTCCGGCATTGTTGTCTCGCCTCACGACCGGCTGAATCTCCATATCTCGGCGTTGCCTCCCCTGCTGACCTCGTATCGCACCACTCTGGCCGACCCACATGTGGGACCTTGTCCCACTATCGACTGGTGCCAATGTGGTCAGCGACAAGTGGATCTTCAAGCACAAGCTTAATGCAGATGATTCCCTTGCTAGATACAAAGCTCGTTGGGTCCTTCGAGGCTTCACTCAGCGCCCAGGTATTGACTTTGATGAGACGTTAAGTCCTGTTGTCAAGCCAGCCACCATCCGGACAATCCTGTCACCGGCCCTCTCACGAGGACGGTCTACTCGCCAGCACGACATCAATAATGATTTTATCGATGGCACGCTGACAGAGAGTCTATTGCGCATAGCCTTCGGGATTTCTGGATCCCTCTTACCCAGATCATGTTTGCCTGTTCAACAAGTCTCTTTGTGATCTTAAGTAGGCACCGCGAATTTGGTACAACACGATTGCTTCACATCTCTAGAGTCTTGGTTTTGTTGAGGCAAAGGCAGACACTTTCCTTTTCATCTTCCATTAGGGTGACGACATAGCCTACCTCCTACTCTATGTGGATGACATTGTGCTGACTGCATCATTAGATGGTCCTCAGACGCATCATCACTGCTTTAGAGCACGAGTTTTCTCTAAAGAATCTTGGTCCTCTACACCACTTTCTTGGAGTTTCAATGCACCAACAGTCTGATGGCCTTTTTCTCTGTCAGCACCAGTACATCATCGACATCTTGGATCGTGCCGGCATGAGTGACTGCAGACCTTGTCCTACCCCTATTGACACCGGGTCCAAGTTGTCCGCCGATGGGTCTCTGATGGCTGACGCCACTCTCTATCGCATTCTGGCAGGAGGTCAACTGTACATGACCTTAACCTGTCCGGACATCACATATGCAGTTCAGCAGGTATGCCTATTCATGCACGATCCTTGGGAGCCTCACTTTGCTGCCCTTAAGCGCATCATGCAGTACCTGCAGGACTCTCTCGCCCTTAGACTCCTCCGACGGTGCACGCCTGTTGACCTCACTGTCTGCACCGATGCTGATTAGGCGTGTTGTCCCGACACCCGCAAGTCCACCTCTAGCTATGGCGTCTTCCTTGGCGACAACTTGGTCTCCTGATCCTCCAAGCTCCAGCGTTGAGGCCGAGTACCGTGCAGTTGCCAACGGTGTCATTGAGGCCCAAGCCAGGTAATTTAGGAGCTTCACAGTCCTCTTAACTAAGATAACCCTCGTCTACTGTGACAACGTTAGCGCGGTATACCTCTCCACCAACCCGGTGCAACATCAACGGACTAAACATATTGAGATCGATCTGCACTTTGTTCTTGAGCGCGTTGCTCTCGGTCAAGTGTGTGTTCTCCATGTTCCAACGTCGTCCTAGTATGCTGATATATTCACCAAGGGCCTTCCCACGACGGTCTTCACCGAGTTTCGGGCCAGCCTGAACGTCTGTGCGCCGGCCATCCAGACTGTCGGGGAGTGATTGTCTTTTCTGTTGGTGGTCTTTTCTGTTTTGTCTGCGGGTAAGCGTGTGTTTGTTTTGTATCAGTTTAAACGTTGTCTAGCGCCGTTCAGACGGTAAGGGAGTCAGGGGCGGATCTACAGTGTATCGGTGTCATGCAACATCGGTGCCTTTCAGACATTCCCTTGTTATCTAGTGCTACATCATTAGTATATATACATGTAAACTTATGTTTTAAATTTAAAATCTAGTGAATTAGGCTTAAAATGACCCCAACGACCCCCAGTGACTTTTCTTTGGATCCGCCCCTAGAAGGAGTGTTAGGGTGTGTTTGGTACCTACGACCGGGACGGTCCTGTCCAGCACGCAACCATTTTTTGTTTGGTTGGCTAAAGCAGAATGGGATTGTCCTGGTCCGTCGGGTCGCACCATTGCTTTCTAGGGTAGTCCGCATCGTCCAATGAAAATAGGTGAGTTCGCTTCGTCCCAAGCGCCACCTCCCTCATCGCACCTCCTCTTAGAACACCTCGCCGCCGCCGCCTCCTCCGATTTCCCCCATCTCAGGGAACGCCGCGGTCCTTGGAGCTGGAGTCCCAGCCCCAGACATCGACCACCTCGACGAGCATCTGGCTCTCGAGGCTGGCGGCCATGCTCTGCATCGGCGACGGCGAGCTCTGCACCTGCTCCGCCGCCCCCCAAAGTACGCGTCGTCGCTAGGGAAGTCCATACCGGCGAGCACGTCGTGGGGCATGTAGTACAGCGGCTGCTCACGGGCGCTCAACGCCGGCGACGGCGAGAGCCCCAGGTGGCCGAGGCCGCGCACCTGAATGCAATTGCTATGCATCATCCATGGATAACCATCAGTGATCCGGTGGTTCTTGATTTGCCGTGTTTTAGCTGAGTATACAAATGCATGTTGATGTTAAATGCTTTTGTGAGAATCTGAAGCGGGAGTGGGAGCACGAGCTCATGCTGGAGGAACCAAACAATGCATCCATCCCTCATAGAGATGACCCATCCCAAATTTTAGCCTGAACGGTCCAAGACGAAGCTTCCAAACACACCCTTAGAGTATATGAGCCTAGGTAGGCCATCTCCTGTACTTCTATATGCACTCCACCCTTCTTCAATACAACCCATTTAATTTCGCAATCGCCTCTCTCCAACAATGCGGACAAGTTTGGTATGGAGGAGGAACATGACTCCAACATGGAGAAGAACGAGGACGAATCATGAAGAGGAGTAAGAAGAGGAAGCCTTTGGTCAATGGGTAAGTAGTAGGAGTGTACCGGTTGTGCTGTGCGGCTGCACTGTTGGAGCCCGCCGCCGTCTGGACCGCGTCACCACCGCCGGACAGCGCCGCTGCCGTTGGACTTCGCCATCGCCGGGACGGCTGGGCCACGCAGCTGGCGCTGGATCTTGCTTCTTGCTGTCGGCTGGAGTGCTGGACGGCGACCTTGCGCAGGGGAGAGACCGAGAAATGTTGGTGCTAGGTGGAGCACAGAGCTAAGGGTGCAGGCGGGCCGGCCTGCAGGCTGCCTGCAGGTTGCTGCGCCACCCACCAAGGAATTTGGTGCAGCCTGCAGAGCCTACCAGCAGAATTGGCTACAGCCCACACAGCCTGCTGGGCCTTGTGATGAAGCAGGCTGCCTGCAGAGCCTGCTGCTACGCATGCATGCTGATTCTCTCCATATTTGTGATTTTAAATCACCTCTCGAGGCTCTGTAGTTCAGCCCCCAACTGTTCTAAACAGAGCAAAGTCAGCTACAGGCACTGCGAAACCTAACAGCTTAAATTTAATTTAAAATAAAACTTGTTATTTTTGTACAAAACCAAATGATGAAGTACTTTGTCTTATTTTGAGGGTTTTTAAATAGTTCTTCTTAGAGTTTCTAAAATAATTTTTTTTATAATATTTGGACTCTCCAAGACGTCTCTCGAAGTCTCGAGGGTTCACAATTTTTTAAATTAAAATTTTCAGCAACTCCCAGCTGAAAAGAAAAAACAAAAACAATGGCAAAATTTGGCTCAAGCATATACGTCGACCGCAATCTGTCATAATCTTGTTTTTTTTTAAAAAAAGGAACACTGAACCTAAGTTAGCATCATCCTTGCCCAAATGGTAAACAAGACACTAGGAACATAAACCAGTTTCGGGTTTTCTCACTGGAGAGATGGTATGAACACATCCACAACAACCCACAAATAAACATGCAGTTCATTCCAGTTCGCTCTACGTAAGAAAAACGAGACTAAAAACCACAACAAGAATGAAAACAAGACCGAGAAATTTGGCTCCACGAGGTAGTCACAAAACCGAGCCAAGAAACTAGGAAAGTAGGAAGCAAGAAACTACAAATCCCACATAAGAGATATCATTGTTTTGTCAAGCTGATATTCTTAGACAGACATCAGGCAATGTGGTGGTTTCAGCTCTTTTGGCCTGTTCATAGAAGCAAAATAAATGCAGGAAGGTTAGTAGAATGAACCAGGAATCATATAGTACCAACACAAAAGAAAATATTGCCATCCTTACACCCCACTCAAATCAAACATGTGCCATAAGTACCAACTCAAAAGAACTAACATAGCAACATGTGCCGTAAATACCATCTCGAAAGAACTAACACAGCTTAATTCTATACTTTTGGAATCTTAGTAGTTCTAGTTTACTCAAATGACAATATGATGTATTATTCAAACCTGGCAGCTGCAAGTAAAAAAACCTGCGGAAGGTATGAAATATTGTCATACAGTCTACTTCCCCTAGTCCCCTATAAAGAAGTATACTAACACTGAAACAGGTACAGCCACATCCTATACTTCATACAATCCTAATTTACTGAAACAACATAAGTTACATACTTTATCAAAGTTGAAGCTCCTCCACATTGCTATCTGGAGTGGTGATTGATAAGATGTCCAAGTATGAAGAGCCTACAAAATTAACAAGATAATACAAAATTAAGAAGTTAATAAGACAATGTCAAAGAGAAAAAAAATTATGTACATACCTGCTGCCCGAAGCCAATCTTGAAAGCAAATCAAAGCCTCTACAATGTTGCTGGCTAACCTAGTCCTATGATCATTGATGTCCGTCCACTTGTGCTGAAGGTTGACTCGGATGCTACAGTAGAAGCTGAGACAGCCAGCACATCACGAGCCATACGAACCACTAGAGGATACTTTGATGCATGCAATTCCACTAATGTAGAATATCAAAACTGTCAACATCACAAGGGAATAAATCATCATGAAGATATCTGTCGAGCTCGCCGGTCACTTGATTGCTTCAACCACTCATGTGTTGACTCCAATCAGACCATGAATGACTTCTTGTTGCAGAGGTTGTGTCATTTCCTTGAGTAGAAGAACTGATTGTGTCTCCCATCTGAGAAGAGTATCCACTGAACAAGTTTCTAATGGTCTTATCCACTTTAGCAATATGAACACCTGCATGGTTTCCATATGCTTGTTTCAAGCGAAATTCAATAAAGCCAAACTTGAATCGAGGATCAAGGATAACCGCTATGCAATTAGTCAAGAGTGAGATTTTCCAGTACTTCTGAAATTTCTTTTCCATTTCTAACACCATGGCTACAATTGTTGTGTTTGTACTTGATCTTTCCTCTTCCAACACTTGTTTCACATTCCAAATTTCATGAAAATAAAGGTTTGAGGTTGGGTATGTTGGACCAGAAACAACTTCAGTAACTTTCTTGAAGACCTTTAAACATTTGCATACAACCTCAGCCTTTTCCCAATCTTCAGATGAAGGAGAGTACTTATAACTTGGGTCCTGCTTTCCTAACTCGTGAAAAGCATCTTTGAATGGTAAAGAAGACTCCAGCATGTCACATGTTGAGTTCCAACGTGTCGCCACATCCAGTGAAGGGCGACTCCCACAAAGTATGCCTATCTCTACAATTATTTCCTCAAACTTTTCCTTTCTTGATTGCGAACATCTAACATACTTCACGCTCTCCCTTATATTATTGATGACACCATCAATTTCTTATAGACAATCTTTAACAATGAGGTTAAGTACGTGAGCGGCACATCGCACATGGAACAAATCACTATCACAACGCAGCATGCCCTTTGTTAACAAATTTGGTTTGAGGAGATCCATCATTGATTTGTTAACACTTGCATTATTCAATGCAATGCTAAAAAGCTTGTCCTCAATGTTATAGAAACGGATAGTCTTCAACATTACACTATAGATATTAGAGGCATCATGTGGAGTTTTTATCACACAAAATCTGATTATCTTCTTCTGGACCTTCCAGTTTTCATCAATATAATGGCAAGTGATACAAATGTAGCCGGTGATCTGATTAGAGGTCCATAGATTAGCTATTAAGGAGAATCTACATTTGCACTCCCCCAGTCTCTCTCTCAGTGTTAACCTATGATTCTTGTAGGCTTCTATGCAATTATCTCTTATCGTTGTCCTCGATACTAACTCAGCAAGTGGGTTTAAGCTGGTTGAGTAGCTACGGAATCCATCATATTCAACAAATGAGAATGGGAGCTCATGAAGAACAATCAGCCTAACAAGCTCACACCGAGTTATGTATCGATCAAACTTCCAATTTGTTAGAACACCCGACTCTGTTGATAGTACTGATATCCACCATATCATGCATTTTAAGCCTTGGTTCACAAACACTCAAATGTCTATGCATGTGACTATTCCCTGAATTACGAGCAGCAAAAAAGACCTCATTGCAGTGTTTGCATCTGGCTTGTGCAACTTTTTACCCGTGATAAATTGGCTCCATGTCCTTCCAAATATCTGATTTTAGTTTACGTGCTTTACTTCGTGCTGAATTGGAACCTATACCATTAATGTAATTACTGGATTAGCAAAGAAGTGATGGTCACACAAATATCATTAAAGAAACAAGCAAAAGAAAACTCAAATCATCGCTTCGTTTGTACTTACCCTGGCCATGCGAGGTTGAAGGTGGTGGTGATGGTGCAGGGGGCAAGGACCTCTCTTCGGAGAGTGGTCGCAATGCCGGAGGTCTACTTGGAGACCTTCGCCCCATCACCAAAGGAGATACAAGCAACCTCGTGATGGGAGAACTTGTCACCACGGGCGACCTTGCTGCCAATGGAGGCTTGAATCTCTTTGCAGATGGCTGTTTTTGTTGACTTGTTGCTGGTGGCCTCTTCAATGTGGACTTTGTAGGAGAGTTCTCTTATTTGCCACTTTATTCACCCGCTTTGCCGAGGAGCTCAACAAAGATGAACTCCCTGAAGGTTCCCAAACTTCTTGGGGATCAGGCTGTGATGGTATTTCTGCCATGGTACAACTACATAGTACAAAAAAAAATAGATCAGGCTGTGACCAGATTACATCATCAAGTAGGTGAAACATAAGGCATGAAAAAAAATCATTTACATCATCAAATAGCAAGATTCTGAAATTACAATCATCCACCCTACGGATACTTACCCAGTAACAAGCCAACAAGCAGAGCTGCAGAGGCATCAGCTTCATAGTTCACAGACAACCTTCCATGAGAATATAAAACGAGTGGAATTCCCAACGTGAATCACGCTAAGCATCTTAATGTCATGGCCAAATCAACAATTTCCTATTGAAATCTGGTACGATGCCAGCATGGCATCTGAATTTTATGGCCGGGTAAAAAAAAATCCTATGGGCCAGCCCTGCAGAAAGTCTGGAAGCCATGGTCCCCTTCAATATGCAAGTTCTTTTTTTGGCAGTTGTTGCACTTTAGAGTCATGACCGCAGACGCCCTGCTGCGTCGGGGCCTCCCCAACGACTACTTATGCCCCCTCTGCAGGCGCAACCTAGAAACCCCAGACCACCTGTTGCTTCAGTGCGATTTTAGCTCTTCCGTCTGGTCTCGGCTCGCCGTCAGGTTAAACCTCCAGCATCTCAACCCTGCGACATGGTCGAATCACAGCTCGACAGCTGATTGGTGGCTCCACGACATTCTTCCTAGCACAGCACAGTGTGGAGCCTGCTCCGTAGTCTTGTAACGGTGTGGCATCTTTGGCTTGAGCGGAACAACCGTATTTTCCGTCAAGTCGATAGAACAGCCCAGGCATTCTTTCTTTTTTTGATCGAGGAGTTGCGGCTTTGGGTGGCCGTAGGAGCCCGTTTTGTAATTAGTTAGTTTTGTCCCTTTCGGCCCACGGGGGAGGGGCCGTTGTCTCCCCCCACCTCTTTCTTCTTCTTCTTTATTTGATCAACACATGGCAGTTCTCCTGCCCGTTTTGCTAAAAAAAAATCCTATCTAAAATCTACAGCAACGAATCTTGCCAGGCCTCTGAATTTGATAGCTGCATAAAAACTCCCCGATTGATACTACCAGAACTCTAGCTCGAGTAATCGAGTTCAGTATCTAAGAGTTTTTAATAGGCTCAGTTGCTCTCTGGCTAGTGATACCGACAAATCCAAAGCTAAATACTTAACAGACAAATCACACCAAAAGAAACCGAAAACCCACCAATTCACAGAGCAATTAACTGCACCACCAATTGACAAAGATCCAAGCCCAACAGATTCTACCGCAAAGCTAGCACCTCCAGCCAGAAACATATATTATAAAACAGGAATAATTGATAAAAAAATCACGGGCAAGCACGCACCTTCCCCCTCATAATTCCCATATATTCAAAATTGTTGCCCGCAAGATCAGGATTAAGCTAAATCAGGAGAGCATTCGTACAGAACTTCACCAACTATTTTTGCCCGCAAGATCAAATTGTTCCCAAATTGAGGAAACATGAACCTACCACAACATGAAGCTAAAAAATCCATGGACAATTCCTAAGATTGTTCCCAAAAGATCAGCAATCATCAATGCCGTACTACCAAGTCGAGGAGCAATTCTCATATACTACTTGATTTCATTTTATAAATGATTCCATTTTATACACAAATTAATATTCATTCAAAACTATTTCTTTAAATATACTCATAAAACTATAAATTATGGAATTTTCACAAGTTATAAATTTTAGGAATTCTCATATGTTACTTGATTTCTTTTAAAAACGATTCCATTTTGTACACAATTTTCGAAATCGGTGGTGGGTGTTGGGGGTTTGTTCATACATGGCATGGGTGAGCTTACAATGTATGATGCTCTCATCCGTACGTAATTAGGGGGCCACAACGACACGTATGAAGACATCAGGTAGGAACCGTGCAGCAGCTCTATATGATCATGGGGTTACGTCCGTCAGTGGATAAGAGCGAGCTTAATTTCTCTCATCGATACCTAATTAAGGGGGAGGTGCCACGGTAGATAGGAACTGTGCAGCTGCTATATGGCCTTGTTCTTTTCAACGTATCGTTGCGTTGGCGTAGTATTGTAGCAAATTTGAGAGATCTCGAAATGTGGTCTAAAGATTATAAAAAATAATTAAAAAATAGTTTTAGAATCTTTGGAAGGAATATTAAAAATCACTAAAAAATAGTCTCAAATATTTATGACAACATATAGGCTATATAAAAATAACAAAATTTGCTACAATATTACGCAACGGTACGATAGCTGAATAGAACAAGGCCTATATGATCATGGGGCTATGTCCATTGCCAGTGCAGCTGCTCTATATGATCATGGGGTTCTGTCCGTCGGTGGACAAGAGTGAGCTTAACTATATCCAAAATTTAAGTTAACTACAGTCGAATTACCGTAAAAGTAAAATAAATCTGTATATAATTTATGAAATATGTCAAATGAATTTATACAAATCTCATACTATTTTTATGAAAGTATTTCCCCTCTATCCCGCCGAATTTTGGATATGATTTATGAAAGCATTTCCCCTCTCTCTCTCGGAATTGTGTCCCGCCGTTTTTTTGCCTCTTCAATCGAATTTCTAAAAACATTCAGACGGCGCCAAAATTCCCCTCCCGAAATTTTTAGAAGACCCACTTGCAGCTAGCCATACGCTCCCATTCCCTCAATTTAACCTTAGGCATCAGCGCTCTCCACTCCACCACTCACTAACCCTAATTTCCCAAATCGATTCGTGTCCTCCACGGCGGCTAGGCGGCGAGCTCCTACCTCTGCGTCGCCTCCGTCGGGGCAGGGACCTCGTACGCTTGCCTCGGCTACGGGGAGGACGGCGACCTCCTACCTCTGCGTCGCCTCCGTCGGGGCAGCGAGCTCGTACGCTTGCCTCAGCTACGGGGAGGACGGCGACTGTCGAGGATAAAATCATGGCCCATTGCCATGGCCCACTCCCTGACTGCCCAATCGAGCAACCTCCTAGGGCCTGCCCCCTAGAAGGTTCTATCCGGCCCATTGCGTCGTACCGAACAGCCCCCTGATCGGTGTGATCCGTGGCGCCCAAGACTTCGTGTTTGAGTCCGACTCGAACAAGAGTTCTGCACGGCTACGTGAGGACCTGAAAGGATCGCTATGCCGCCTAGAGGGGGGTGAATAGGCGAATAAAACGAAATTGCGGAATAATAAATCTGAAAAGTAACCAGTCGGTCGGATGTTCCGATGCAGCATCGGATGTTCCGACGTGGTACAGTACACCCTCCGTCGGATGTTCTGATCCTGGGTCGGATGTTACGACGGCCGTCGGATGTTCCGATCCGGGGTGTTCTAGATTTGTCGGAAACCTGCAGTAAAATCTGTTTTCTCCCAAAATCAAGGTTAGATCTATCCAAGAATACTCAGAATAGGCCAACACAAGTAATAAAGACACCAAAACAAGATCAAGACAAAGACATGGTGATTTTTGTTTACCGATGTTCGGATCTTTGAAGGGAGATCCTACTCACCGTTAGGGAAGGCACAGAGCCCGGATCACCAAGACCCTAATCCCCCTTACCAGCGAAGCACAAAGCACTCACCGGCGATCACTAGTTGAATCCTTTTCCTTGCGGAGGTTGATTCGCACCTTCACAAACTCCGAAGGCACGCCACATGAAGATCGGCGACTCACCGGCGACACCTAGCCGTCTAGGAGCCCTTCAAGCCTCCAAGAGTAACAAATGCGATGAAGAAATTAGGAATCGCTAAGTGCTCAAGTTGGAATCTCTAATTCGTGGAGCACTTGGGTTGCCTTGATCTCTCTAGATCTGGATCTCACAAGATGAACAAGAGAGAGACAAAGGCTAAAGCTTTGAGAGATAATGAACAGGAAGAATTAGGTTCAAATCAGGGTGTGATCAGAGAGTAAACAGTGTCAGCAGCCTTTGGAAGGTATTAGAGACGGCTTTAAATAGGGAATCCCGAAAACTAGCCGTTGTGCAGTTAATCCCGCATCGGATGTTCTGATCTCCCGTCGGACGTTCCGACCTGCATTGGATCTTCCGATGGAAGTTCCGATGGACCCTTTACTGGATAACTCTGAAAACTGGCAGGCTGGCTCACCATCGGATGTTCCGACCCTCGTCGGATGTTCCGATGGCATAGGTTCTGTATGAGGTGTATTTTGAGTGGAGAACTCACACGAACTTCCATATACCTATTTTGAGCACTTAGGAACCTTTATAAGCTTCTCCATTTCATCCCTCTTTATAGTACGGCATCCCTAGGACTCAATAAGTAAAGATTTACAAATAAATACTAGTCTTGATGCCTTCTTGCATTATATCCATTTTGAGGGGTGCACAAACACATATATACATGTACCTCATGGAGTTAACATGTATAACATCTGTGCACAATTCTCCAATAGAATATTAGCTCTATAATTGTTTGTCATTAATCACCAAAATCACTTAAGGGTCTAGATGCACTTTTAGGACCCGGAAGTGGTTTCCCGGATTGGAACAGACGTCGTGATCCCCAAGAATTGGAGTTTACCTTATCTACCTCGGGATATATTTGGCATGTATCGAGTTCGTTACAGATTCGTGGTCAGCCCGGCCCGGTAATCCCTCGGTAGGTTGGTTGTTCTACACTATATAAACAGGACCCCTACGGTGTTTAGGAGGACCCCGGATACGCACCTGATCTGGGCATTGCCGCATAATACTTCCTGTACACTCTTAATCCCGCCGAGACTTGTCCGTCTCGTCGGGCATCCTCTTGTAACCATCTCTGATATATAAGAAAGGCTGGACGTAGGGCTATTATCTCTCCCGAGAGGCCCGAACCAGGATAAAAACCCTGTGTCCCCCTGTTGCTCGTTGATTGCTGTTCGCATAGCTTAAGCGGGTCTTCTATCTCCCTTTTCTCAAGAACCTTAGTTGACTTGGGTCAATATCCCAACCGTCGACAGTTGGCACCGTCCATGGGGAATAGTAGATCAAACCTGTTCGAACATGTCGAACTCTTTCCGCAACCAGGAGAATCTTCCTGAGGACTACGACTCAGAAGGGCAGGATGTTTCTTCCCCTGCCAGATTGGATCGATCCTTTCAATCTCGATCGCTCTTCAGATTTGAGACAGAACTTTCCGATTATGTTCCGGAGATGGTCTTAGATCAAGCTCCTGTCATTGACGATGATTACGGAACCGACGATCTTTACGCTGGTTTGGATCTTTCGGATTCCAAGGCTATGTCAGTCGATTCCTCCTGTGGCAACACAGTGATGACGCCGTCTAGCGTGCCAACACACGGCCATCGGAGCATCAACATGGCCGGCGCAGGGACTTCAGAGGATCCTGCGCGGGCCGCAACGGTCGGCGAGATCGGGTAGACCAATTCTTCTCGGCACCAAGATGGGGCCACACTAACTGCTCGCGAGCAAGATGTTGTTCGCCGCAGTTTTGACGAGTCCATCAACCAAACCCTGGCGCAGATCCATGACCAGTGTAAGCGACAGCGTCGCGATCCACCTCGCGCGCCTACGCCAAGACCCCCGGCAGAAGCTCACCCTGCTCGGGGCAAATCCCCTCGTGCCCAGACTCCGATCGGGCAAAACGCGGATGTCTCAGGGATCCCAGGACCCCTCGAGCAGAGTCGGGAATGACTCCAAGCCCTGGCAACGGTGATTAGATCCGCTAACCAGGATAACCTCGCCCTCATGGGCGATGCTGTTGCTTCTCACCTAGAGCGACTAGCTGAAGGCCTTAAGTCTATAGGTGAAGTTAACACCTCCTCCGGACAGCGCAGTCAGCCTGTCCGGGTGGATTCGGACAGCGAGCGGTCCGATCGATCGCGTGACCGCCGTCACCGTTGAAGGATCACTGTCCACGAGCAAGCTACCCGTGGTCGCCCACGCTCGCCAAGTCCCCGTGGTCACCGCGATCACAGGAGCAAACAAGCACGCGACGATCACGGACGATCCCCTCGCGAGGAGAGCATCGTAGCGACCACGAGGAAGGAGCGTGGAGGATTATCACGGAGGGAGTTCCTCCAGGCAGAAACCTCCCGCTCAGCTAGAGTTCCTCCGGGTAACAGAACCAACGTCTTTTCAAAACTAGGTTCTGCAGGGGAAGGTGGCCGGTCGTATGCCTTGGGCTGTAAGGCTTTTTCTGATGAGCTTCGTGCTGTCAGGTGGCCCTCGAAGTTCAAGCCCGGTCACATGGAGAGGTATAATGGGACTCAAAACTCAGAGGAGTTTCTTTCCATCTACGCTACAGCATCATGGCATCCGGAGGTGACGAGCTCGTCATGGCCAATTACCTCCCGACTGTCCTTGAGGGTGCTGCTCGGACATGGCTGTTCAATCAGCAACAAGGTTCCATCAGCTCTTCGGACCAGCTTTGTGACGCTCTGATCGCTAATTTCCAGAGCTGTTACGTGCGTCTGGGCAAGGAGGATGATCTGCACCAGATGATCCAGATGAATGGGGAGACCCTCCGCAACTTCGTGAAGCGTTTCATCAAGATCCGCAACACGATCCCGAACATCTCGGACGAATCTGTTGTTCGCGCCTTCAAAAACGGAGTCCGCGACGTGCGGCTCACCCAGGATCTCGAAATCAATGAGACTTGGACCGCCAATGACCTGTTCAAGGCGGCTGACCGCTATGCCAATGCGGCAGAGCGTGTTTAGTACAAGAGGGCGTTTGACAAGGGCGAGATGCCCGCCCAGCCTGGTGTAGATGAGAAAAAGAAGAGCAGCAACAATCCTGGTGACAAGAAGTCCCAGAAGAAGAAGAAGGGTGATGCGAACAACACCGTTGCTGGTATAGATCGCACACCTCCTTCCAAGGATGGGCAGAAAAAGCCCAACAATAACTATAAGGGCAAGAAGCCCGCCCAGGGAGGCAACCAAGGC
This sequence comes from Raddia guianensis, assembly GCA_036346415.1. NCBI lineage: Eukaryota > Viridiplantae > Streptophyta > Magnoliopsida > Poales > Poaceae > Raddia > Raddia guianensis. The sequence continues at coordinate 48,378,320 of CM070539.1, read as the reverse complement.
AAGAAGGGTCCAAGTGACCGATATTGCAAGTTCCACCAGAACTACGGGCATGATACACGCCATTGCAGGACCTGGGCTGCAAAGCTCGAGGATTTCTACAACGGCAAGGGCCCAATGCCCACCCTGCCCGAAAAAGGTGCTGCCGGCAAGGACAAGCGCCAAGCCGATGGTGGTGATCGGGATGATGAGGATGACTATTCTGAGCCTGTGAACCACATAGCCGTTTTCTTTGGCGGCTCCTCGGCTTACCCCTCTCGGCACAGCGTCAAGCAAGCTGCTCGGGAGGTCCACAACGTCGAGAAGGGCAAACCACAGCCCGAGACGATGAAGTGGACCGAGGTTCCCATCTCCTTCTCTTAGGAGGATTGCCCCACTAGGATGACCAAGCCTCAGCGGTTCCCACTGGTGGTCGCTCCGACCATCAGCAACGCCAGAATTGGCCGCGTCTTGATCGACAGCGGGAGTGCTTTGGACTTGTTTTCTGCTAAGGTCTTGGACGAGATGCAGATTCCTCGCTCCAAGCTTAAAGAGGTCGCGATGCCTTTCTATGGCATTGTTCCGGGAGAAGCTATTCGGCTGTTGGGGCAGATCGTCCTGCCTGTCACCTTCGGCAGCCCAAGCAACTTCCGGACAGAGTTGATCACGTTTGACATGGTTGACTTCCCATCTGCTTACAACGCGATTTTGGGCCGGCCATCTCTTGGCAAGTTCATGGCCGTGTCCCACCACGCATACCATTGCGTGAAGATACCGGGCCCTAACGGTGTGATTACGGTCAAGGGCAACTACAAGGCCGCTCTAGATTGCAACGAGCAGTCTCTTGCCCTGGTCGACCAGCTTCCACCGTGTGGTCCTGATGTTCCGCAGACCAAGTCTGTCCGTCCTAAGGTTTCTCTCCAGCCAGGGGAGAGACCAAGGAAGTTCCGCTGTCTCTTGATGACTCTTCCAAGAAAGTTTATTTGGGGGCCAATCTGAATCCCAAATAGGAAAGCGAGCTCATTGCCTTCCTCCGAGCTAATGCAGACGTGTTTGCCTGGGAGCCGTCTGACATGCCCGGAGTCCCAAGTGATGTTATCGAGCACAAACTGGATGTCCGACCGGATAAGAAGCCTGTTCGCCAGAAGCTTCGTCGTTTTTCGGACTTCAAACAAGGGGATCATCAAAGATCAGCTTGGCAAGCTGCTCGCAGCTGGTTTCATCCGCGAGGTTGACCACACCGAGTGGCTGGCCAACCCAGTCATTGTAAAGAAGAAAGGCGGCAAGTGGAGGATGTATGTCGATCACACAGATCTGAACGCTGCTTGTCCTAAGGACAATTTTCCTTCGCCAAGATAGACCACCGGTCGACGCGATGCGGATGCCTTGACTATTGAGTTTTTGGATGCTTACTCCAGTTATCACCAAATAAGCATCTCCCCCGAGGATGAAGAGAAGACTGCCTTCATCACCCCCTTCGGCACTTTCTGCTATACAACCATGTCCTTCGGTCTGCGCAATGCTGGTATCACATTCCAGCGCTTAATGAAGAAGACTTTCCCAGAACAGCGCGGAAGAAACCTGGAAGTCTATGTCGACGACATAGTCGTAAAGAGCAAGTATGCTCCAGATCATGTAAAAGACCTAGCCGAGACTTTTCGAAATCTCACCAGACATCGTATTAAGTTAAATCCAGAGAAGTGTACCTTTGGTGTTCGATCTGGAATGTTGCTCGGCTATGTCATAGGTTCGCAAGGAATCTCTGCCAACCCAAAAAAATCGAGGCCATTGAAAACATGCAGGCTTCGACTACTGTCAAGGAAGTTCAGAGCCTCACTGGACGGATGGCTGCTTTGAGCAGGTGTATTTTCCGTCAGGGCGAACGCGGGCTGCCCTTCTTTAAGGCCCTGCGCAAGCACAATGGTTTCGAGTGGACAGAGAAGGCTAACAGATCTTTCCAAGATCTAAAGCAATACCTGTCCAACCCACCTGTCTTGACTACCCCGCGACACGGTGAACAACTTTTGCTCTATCGTGGCTGCACGCCATAAGCGGTTAGCGCGGTCTTGATAGTGGAAAGGAAAGACATCCAGCGGCCAATTTATTACGTGAGTGATGTACTTCATGGATCAAAGGAGCATTACCCTGAGGTTCAGAAGCTGCTCTATGCCTTGCTCATGTCCTCCAAGAAGCTACGGCATTATTTCCAATCTGTGAATCTCCCGACCAAGTTCCCTTTGGGAGAAATCCTAAGGAATAAGGAAGTCGGCGGACGTATAGCTAAGTGGGCAATGGAACTGGCAGAATTCAACATTCTGTTTGCTGCCCGCACTGCTATTAAATCACAGGTCCTGGCTGACTTTGTCGCAGAATGGACTTGCCCGCCAAAATCCCAGGAAGCTCCCGAGCAACCTGAAAAACCCCCATGGACCATGTTGTTTGATGGCTCGCGCACTGGAAACTCGGGGGCTGGTTTTGTTCTCATCTCCCCTCAAAGAGAGCAACTCCAGTATTCTATCCAACTACACTTTGCGGCGACTAACAACGTCGCGGAGTACGAGGCCCTCCTCGCGGGACTAAGAGCGTGTAAGTCGCTCGGCGTCCAACGGCTAACTGTGAAGGGAGATTCATAGCTGATCATCAATCAGATAAAAAAGAGTATCAGTGCTGCGATGACTCACTGGCACGATACCTGGTTGAAGTGAGGAAGTTGGAGCGGCACTTTCGATTTTTCGAGGTGCTCTTCGTGCCTAGGAAGGACAACTTCTTGGCCGACCAGCTGTCCAAATATGGATCCTCACGCGAACCTGCTCCGGCAGGGGTGCTCGTCGAGCACCTTTACAAGCCCTCTATCACGTCTTCGGACGAGGCAACAGAGACAGGTGGTGTTGTCTCCGTCATCGAAAGGTGTCATGGATGGACAACGCCATTTGTCCAGTACCTTGCGATGGGACCTGTCCAAGATTTAAACCGAAGCGCCCCGGCTTATAAGGCGTGCTAGTCCATACAAGCTTGTGGACGGCATCCTTTACCGTCAAGGTGCTCTGAGAGTCCTCTCTAAGTGCATCTCTCAACAGGAGGGTGTGTTCTTTCTTAGGGACATACACGAGGGTGGCAACCACGCCTCCTGCAGGACTCTGGTCGGCAAAGCGTTTCGCATGGGCTATTACTGGCCCGCAGCGTTACAAGATGCCCGGGATGTAGTGACTAAGTGCACAGCTTACCAATTTCACGCCCGGAAGGCACATAAGCCCGCTCAAGAGCTCCAAACAATCCCCCCATCTTGGCCTTTCTCCACTTGGGATCTGGATCTGCTTGGCCCATTCTCTAAGGGGTACAAGGGCTGCACACACTTGCTCGTCGCCATTGACACTTTTACAAAGTGGATTGAGGCAGAGCCTGTGTCATCTCTTCACGCCAAAACGGCTATGCGCTTCTTCAAAAGCAACGTGATCACGCGCTTCGGGATTCCCTACAAGCTGATCACAGATAACGGTCCCCAGTTCAGAAGCGAGCTATTCCAGGAATACTGCGAACAGCTGGGAACCAAGGTCTGCTTCGCCTCTATGGCACATCCACAGAGCAATGGAGCAGTCGAGCGAGCTAACGGATAGATAGTCCAGGGTATTAAACGGCGCGTGTTCGCGGCACTCCGCGAGCACAATAAGGCCTGCGTTGACGAAGTTCCTTCCGTCCTCTAGGCAGTTTGCACTACGGCCAGCCGGGCAACCAGGGAAACTCCTTTCCAATTGGTCTACGGTGCAAAAGCCATCCTACCCGCCGAAATAGTACTCGGCTCGCCTCGCACGAGCTCGGTCAACCTGGTTGACTCTGAGCAAGAGCGCTTACTCGAACTCGATCTCCTAGAAGGCACACGCGACTGGGCGCAAGTCAGAATGGCGCACTACCAGCAAGATCTTCGCCGGCATGCTGCCAAATCAGTTCGACCAAGGGCTTTGAAAGCGAGCGACCTCGTTATGCGCCGTGTCCAGAACCTGTCCAATGCCAACAAGTTAACTCCTCATTGGGAGGGCCCGTTCACGGTCGTTTCTACTTCTCGCCCGGGGGCTGTTCGTCTGGCAATGGAGGACGGGAGAGAGCTGACCAGCACTTGGAACATCGACCAGCTTCGTAAGTTCTTTGTGTAGGAATTTCGCGTGTTTGCTTAGCTTCGCGCTTTTTGTCAAACTTCGCGCCTTTGTTCGTCCAAAGTCTGTCGGGCTGCCATGTAAAATTCAATCCAATAAAAGTGAAATTTCGCGGTCCCCTGTGGCCCTTTTCACATCCTCTGTCTTCTCAGACTACTCTCTCTCTCTCTGGCAACACTTGATGGCTGCCCGGTCTTGCGAACACTTGGCTCCGCAATCTTAAGGGTTGCCCTGCCCGTATCTAGTTTCAACAAGTTCCTAAACTCTGAGTTGCGTAACACGGCATCCAGCCTCGCTGCTAAGCCTGCTCTCGTAAGCCCTCCGCGGCAGAGGCACTTACCGCTCACGGCACAACCACTTGGCAAAGCCTGCTCTCGTAAGCCCTCCGCGGCAGAGGCACTTTTCTTGTTCGGTTACCTTTGGAATTGCCTAATTTACGTTAACGAGCAGTTCCTGAAAGGGGTCGATCAGGATACGGGTGTCGCTCTTTCTCTCTACGCACGTGCTCGAATTTGCAAACTTAGGTCTTCGAGCATCGTCCGTACCGGGGGCTAGGGTGTCGCTCTTTCTCTTGTGCACCTGTTCGAGGTCGCAAACTCAGGTTTTCGATCAGATGCACAACGGGGGCTGGGAGTTAGGCTAAGCGTTCTACCGGTTTTTCTTAAAACTTTTTAGCGCTGTTGTGCCTTGCTCTTAGTTTCCTGTTTGTTCTTGTCTTTTTGCTGCTCTTTTTTACAGGGAAAAGGTAAGTCTTTATTGCAATATCCAAAATTTGCCGGTACAAGGGGTGCAATCCTACTTCTACTTCGAAGCGAGCTGCTCCTTCAATGCCTCGTTCTCTATCTTGAGGCGCAGGACTTCCCCTTACGCTTTGAACCCTTCTCTGGCCTCAGCTCGGAGACGTTCAGTTTCCTCCTTGCTGTGCCTAGCTTGCTCCGCTGCTTCTGCACGGAGAGCCTTGACCTCTTCGGTCTTGGCACGCAGCTGCATGGTCAAATCCTCGCTCTGACTAGCTCGCTGCTCGGTGGTCTTGAGCTGCTCGTCTAGCTCCTTGACCCTTCTCTCCGCGGTGCTCGCCCTCGCGGCAAGATCCACAGTGCGGAGACCTTCTCCTGGAGAGCTGCGGAAGTCTGCCTCTCCTCGGTCAGCTGGGCCTTGAGCTTTTTCACCTTCGCCTTCAGCCTGCTCCGGCTCTTGGCTGATGCAGAGGGCTCCCCCTCGAGCTCCCTCATCCGGAGGTGCTCTTGGAAGGCCGCCAAAACTGCGCTACGCTCGACGGTGACGCCTTCCTGGAGGTCCTTTATGGTGGCCTTCAAGACCTGAGTGAGGGAAGACCAAGTCAGTTGCTTCGGATTGCCGATAGTTCGAGCATACAAGATTTGGTTAGGGAGTTTACCTCTCTAAGCCGGCGCTCAAGACCCTGGCGCAGGCAATCTTCGAGGCCGTGGGTCACGAAGCCTCGTCTATTCGGGATGAGACCCACGCGACGATCTCTCCTCTTAGTCTCTCCCGGGCAGTTGCGACAGGCGAAGGAGTGTCGCCCTCGCGCTCCTGCCCTTCTTCTTGCTCTTCTGCCCGTTCGCCTTCGGGCAAGACTGGCGCCTCTCTGATCGGAGACGCCGGTGGGGTAACGGACAGAGTGACTTGAGCCCCCTGTCCGCGATCTTCTTCTTGCTCCCCAGCGGCAGGGACTTCTCCCTGCTCGCTGGAGGTTGCCGTCGCCACAGGGACAATCTCCCCCTGCGACGAAGTGTCCGGCAGGGCCGTCTGCTCGGTCCCACCTTGGGCAGCCGGCAGAGCCAAGACCTTGGCTCCGCTCTTCATGGCGCTGTGCCCCGCTTCTTGGGCTTCCAGCCTGTTGATCGCGCCCTTCAAGGCGTTGATTCGGTCGCTGGAGCTGGATGGGAGCAAAGCCCACGCTGCCAGCTTGTCCTTTAGAGCGAGCAGCCTCGTTGCTCGTGAGGCACCATGTAGGTGTTCGGGCAGCAAGGACCGCTCGACCGCCGCGTACACGTAGTCCGCGTCGACCTTCTCCTGGGCAGCTGGTGAAAAATAAAGGACTTAGATTCTGCGCGGTTTGGTATAACGCAAAGGGAAGAGCTTTCCTGTTACATACCTGCCGCAGGGAATCGAACCTTCTTTTTCGCTCCTCGATGGAGCTTGCGCTTCTTGCTCGGAGGCTCCTCGGCTTCTTCGCCCTGGCCTCCAGGAGCTTGCGGCGACAAGCTCAGCTCCTTGCTGAGCTGAGCGCTCTTTTGGTGCAATGCAAGAAGCTTTTTCTTGCGCGCGACCTCCTCCTCGAGCCTCCTCTGCTCGGCGATCTGTTGCAGCCGTTCCACATGGCCCGGATGAGCTTGTGTAAAGCGCTTCAGCCAAAGGGACAGGTTCCGTACCTCTTCGTCGCTTTGCTCGGTGGGGAGGGATGGACTTGGGCGTTCTCCCCTCGGCTGGCCGTGCTCACGCTTTTGTTGCCCGGGCGCTTCTTCGCATGTGGGGCTTCAGGGGCGATTGGCGGCGGCTGGGGGCTGGGAGCTCAGCGTCGGGCCAAGGCCACCTTGGGCTTCTCGGCCATCTTGGCCTTGCCCTTTCTCGCTTCCTCGGACTCGGAGAGCTCCTCCACGATCCCTCCAAGGATCAGCTTGTCCTCCTGTTTGTTCGGGAAGCGAATGTTAGCATTTTTTCAACAGTGTGAGTCTAGCAACACAAACGGGGTTCAAGTGACTTACCTCGTCTGTGTGGACGAGCACGTTGCGCGGACATGTGTAGGCCACCTCGCCGGTGACCTCGCCGTCCTTCCTGGCAGCCTTCAGCATGGCGTCGACCTGCTCGGTCACCCATGCGTCGGTTGGCTTCACTGCCCGAACAGAAGAAAGTTGTTAGATCCTATTCAGATGAATCATCAAAGAACGGTTAAGTGTTTGAGTAACTTACCCGTGCTCTCCCTGGTGATGTCTTCCCATCCTTCTGTCTTGTAGAAAGGATAGGACCTCTTCCGCAGCGGACAGATTCTGTTCGCTACGAAGTCCCGGATTATCTCCCTGCCCGTGAGCTCGAGGCCCACGAGGGAGGCGATCTTCCGGGTGGGGTACCACTCCTAGCCGCTCGGCTCGCGGCATTGGGGTTCCCTTCGCTGATGCCTTTCCGGTGAAGACGAGCTTGCTGTCGCCGCCCCTTCTGGTATAGAACCAGTTCATCCACCAAGGCCCCATCGAGTCGAGCAGTGGCGGACGAGGATAGGGCGCGTCGTCGGCGGTGGCCCGGAGCTTAAGGTAGTAGCACCCAAGCGCCGAAGCGGCGGAGCTGCTCCTCGTCACGGTGTAGTAGTGGAGGAACAGCCCCACCGATGGATCTACTCCCAGGTAGCCCTCGCACAGGTGCGCGAAGACGGCCATCTGCAGGAAAAAGTTTGGATTGAGGTTCGCCACCTCCAATCCGCTGATGTTTAGAAAGGCCTCCACGAAGTCGCTTTTGGGAGTCCTAAGTCCAAACATCGCGAACTGCTCGAAGTTGACGAACTCGTCCTCGAGCGGCTCCTGTGATTCCTCCTCCCCGGGCAGCCTCCAGCTGTTGGCATCGATGTGTCCTTCCTCCTCTAAGATCCTCAAATCCTCCTTGGTCATGTTGGAGCCTGAGAACTTGGCCATAGCAATCCCCAGGGTTGGACGAGCAGCTTTGGAGGTGGGTTGTGACTGTTGGGGCTTAGCACGGTTGGAACTAGGGCTTGGGAAGGAAAGGCGTAAGAGCGGAAGTGGCAAGCCGCAGGCGGTTTGGGTGCTTTTTATAGCCCTAGTCGAACAGCTATGCAACGGCTCTTTGCCACTAAACAGCTAGTTTTTACCGCAACGGCTAAGTAAAAACGGTCGTCTGTTTTCACTACGCAGCGTGAGTTACCGTTGAGATCTGCCAACGGCTACGTTTTCCAGCGTCCGCGCTGAGGGCTGGGTACTCTGCTCGGATGGATGTGTTTTCCTGTTCGACGCAACGGAGTTGCTCGGCACTAGTCAGGTTCCTGTTCGGTAGAACCATAACCTGCTCGGTCACTTATTGTGCATTCTCGTAACAGCAGTATTTCCCTCTTCTTGACTTTGAGTCTCAAGAGGAAGACCCCACGCTAGTGAGTTATTCCACTTGAGTCTCGGGGGCTAGCTGTCGGGGATAAAATCACGGCCCATTGCCATGACCCACTCCCTGACGGCCCAATCGAGCAACCTCCTAGGGCCTGCCCCCTGGAAGGTTCTATCCGGCCCATTGCGTCGTACCGAACAGCCCCCTGATCGGTGTGATCCGTGGCGCCCAAGAGTTCCGCACGGCTACGTGAAGACCCGGACGTGGTTTCCCGGATTGGAACATACGTCGTGATCCCCAAGAATTGGAGTTTACCTTATCTACCTCGGGATATATTTGGCATGTATCGAGTTCGTTACAGATTTGTGGTCAGCCCGGCCCGATAATCCCTCGGTAGGTCGGTTGTTCTACACTATATAAACAGGGCCCCTACGGCGTTTAGGAGGACCCCGGATACGCACCTGATCTGGGCATTGCCGCATAATACTTCCTGTACACTCTTAATCCCGCCGAGACTTGTCCGTCTCGTCGGGCATCCTCTTATAATCATCTCTGATATATAAGAAAGGCTGGACGTAGGGCTATTATCTCTCCCGAGAGGCCCGAACCAGGATAAAAACCCTGTGTCCCCCTGTTGCTCGTTGATTGCTGTTCGCATAGCTTAAGTGGGTCTTCTATCTCCCTTTTCTCAAGAACCTTAGTTGACTTGGGTCAATATCCCTACCGTCGACAGCGACCTCCTACCTCTGCATCGGCTTCGACGACGCGGTGACCTTGTACGACTGCCTCTGCTGCGGGGAGTGCGGTTACTGCTTAAGTCTGCATCGGCTCCGGCAAAGCAGCGACCTCGTACATCCACCTCGAGAAACTAAGGAACCTTTGCCTCAGCCCAGTGAAGAAGGATCTTTGCAGGTTTCCATCATTTCTTTTCGATTCGTTCTACTATAGTTTTTTAGGGATGTTTGCGTCGGCGCAGCTCTATGCATGTGTACGTTGCTCATTGCATTTTTTTATTCATGTGAATCATAATGGAAGGAAAACTGAACTACATTATACATCTGATTACCATTAGGCACTTTTTCTCCTTGTAAAAGAAATGATAAAACCATATACCCAATTTTCATATGTGTGTTTTAGCACACATAGACACATAAATTTTCATATGAAATATGTGGTAAATCTTTACTGTAAAACATGTGTCATCTTTTGCGTTATGTTTATCTTGTATCTGGCCTATAGTAACTTTGACTTACAGTATTCTATAACCAGCAAACCATACTACCCACGCGACCACATATATACCGTCCAATCAGTAGCAGCCAATGACAACATGACGCAGCAAAGCCAAAGGTTATTTTTCTAACTATCATTTAATACAAAACTATCGTTGTGCTTTTCAATGAATAGGGCATAGACTGTTCAGTGCATAATATCGTAGTGTATTTCTGTCTTCATAATATAGAAAAAGAACCGTGTGAATATGAGAAGTTGCGGCTTGCAAACATTGCTGTGGTTCAAAGCAGATTTCAATCCCTTGGCCTTACAAGGTTAAAAAACATCCTGCAAGCAAGTGCACCTTCAAATATAACTGAAAAGGATAGCCAACCAAAGCGTAAAAACAGTGAGGACTCCGATTATGATCCTGAAGAGGATAGGGGGAACCTGGAAGATGAAACTTCCACCAACCCTTCACCATCAAAGGTGCTTGTTCATATTTATCTTGCTAGGGGGCTATGGTTCTTTTCTACATGTAGTTCTTGCCTTTTTGGTAATTCTTGCCTTGCTGTCTATTTCTTTTACTTCGTTTAACTACATTCATGTTTACTTATACTAGAGATCAATTAAAAGAACAGTAAAAATGTCTGCTGTAAGGAGAAACAACAGTGACCCCAACGACATGCCTCCAGGTGGCACTAGAGCTTCCAAGAGAGTGAAAGCAACTATACCAATAGCGCAGCCTGCTGGAGTCACAACAAGGTCAACAAAAACTTTGTCCTTAGCCACACAACGACAAGACGGAACTAGTGCATCCTTACAGCAGGTAGTTCATGATGATCAAGTTTTGACACAGGAACAACAACCAAATGTGGAAGCTATGAGTCCAGTTAGGGACTGGAATCTTGTAGAAGATTTTGATGAGGACCAGCCTATGGATGAAAGCAAGTATTTTCTTCCACTTTCCTTTCCATATTTCATAACTTGTACACTAATTGCGTTTAATTGTTTTCCATGCCATCTTTGTAGATACCCAAGATATTTCATGAAGAGGAAAAAGAAAAGCAACTATGGGTAAAGAGCTTGAGAAGATGAACAAAGCTATGGGAAATAAGAGGATGCCCATTCAATTTGCTTAAGGAATTAGAAGGCCATTCAAAGTGGTTCAAGCCGCTAAGTTTGCATCAGAGGCTGGTGTTCACATTAGGGGCAGTGTGCCTATCTTCCCAAACTGGAAAGATTACAAGAACAACGAAACTGTTTTGCAGGACTTTATGGGGAAATTATCTGTAAGTGAATTCATTACCATCTTTTCCTTCTTGCTAATTACATGTACCTGATGTCATCCATTCATTTTGCTAGACATTGCTTGTCTTTGATACCAATGATAAGGCTGCCAGGGATGCATGTATTGATGTACTAAAGGTTGGGGTTAGACAGTGTAGATATAATTTGAAGAATCGTTTTTTTTATGGAATTCCAGCAAATGAAATCAATTCCACATCTCCTGTATCCAACGTGATGGATGAGAATTGGAGAAAATTTGTTCAACAATGGTCTGACCCAAAGTACAAGGTTTGTTCCTTGTACAACTTGTCATTTTGAAATTCTATGTATGAATTGGCCTCTCATATGTTACTGTAGGAAAAATATGAAAAGAATAAGCAGAATCGTGCCCAAGTTAAGTTCCATCAGGCTACTGGATCTCGCTCCTACGTAGCACAACTCAATTCCTTGGTATGTATCGATCATATTGTCATTATTATTCATTTTCCATCGAAAAATACTCATACGTGAATCTGTATATATCCTGCCAATTATATAGTTTCATATAATATGTACAAACTATTAATGTCATCTTGTTTCCAATGCAGAAGGAGTAAAATAATAATGAACAGCTAGATGCGCTGGACATTTTTAAGCATTTGCACAGTAGCAAGAAGGGATTTTCTGAACCTGTGAAACAAGCAATTATAACTTCCTGATATTCCTACCTTTTAATATTATTATTGTATGATATCATGCTTGTATAATCTTGCTACATATTCTATACAGATATAACGACATATTACACAACTGCACTACCTTAATCAATACAATTATCCTATATGGTCCTCATCTTCAGTCTACATTTCATTTCATGCAATTGTATTTATGACTCTCTATGATATGTTCAACCACCTAGAGCAATTCTTATCAAGATTCCATTTCCGACAATTGTTTTATCTTACTTTGTCATGTCCACAGTTACTTCATTGTTATTGCACAACAAAAATATTATAATTTCATCTCCTGCCTAGTAACTGAAACTTTGAAAATTGCCGAATATTTACTTGTCTACAAAGTACTTTGGCTATTTTTAAATATGACACTAAAACTTGTACAACTGCATGCATATGTTCTGTTAAAAAACACAACACATCTTATATGCCAAAATTTCCCCTTTTTTGACTTAGGCTGAGATGGAAGCTATCGTGGAGCCTAATGTAGATGGTCATACACCATCTACTACAGATATTGTTTCAAAGGTCCTCAACAAGAGCTGTGCAACTAGCAAATTTCTCACCAATGTTGGCTTGTAGTCAACCTTGGTGAAGAAAAGCAAGACATCCAGGGAAATACCCCTTGAGGGCCAACTTGAAGGAAAAACACGGGAATCAGCTGAACTTCGACAGACTGTTGAGCATCAACAGGAAGAGATAGGTGACCTAAAGAAAAAGACACAAACAGTAGATGAGGCACTCATCAAAAGCCAAAAAGAAATGGATGTATTCAAGAAGAGGCAAGAGGAAACAGAAGCTATTATTCGCCTTCTCATGCGCAAACAGTGACTTGATAAATTCGTGGGTCTGGTTAAAATTTGGAGTTAAAGCTTATTTTGCTTAGCTGCAATCAGTTTGAACTTGTTTCAAAACTACGATGGAACCTCCTATTTATGTATCTGTGGCTATCTGCGGCTGTTGAACTTGGATGTCGAATGTTTCTGCCTTGCTGACACAATGATGTTGTTGGTCATATTATTATAAATTAAGTGATATATAAGTTGTCCTGCTATGTTCAAATTTTGGTTGAATTTGTTCCCAAGTCCTTGATACTGGGCTGAATGTGAATATTTAATGAAATTGATATATATATGCAGCAGAAATTGTGCATGCAGGAATTAATGGGCTAAAATTAATTGTGCATGCAGAAATTTGGGTTATATGCAGCCCATTAATGATTTCGACAAACCACACCGTGGGCTAAAAAATAGCCAAAAATGGATAAATTATGGGTTGTATTTAATAGGCCAAAAATTGGGCCTTCAATAATGGACCGATGTTGGGCCTCTGTAATTAGACAACAAATATTTCATGGAAATTAAAAAACACGTGCAATAATGACACATCATCATCTAACATGGACAATGACATGGAAGATCTGACACGTCATCTGCCACGCTGGATGATGACATGGCACGCAGCCTACCAGTCATACATGTTATGACGATACAATCAATGACATACATATCTATCGTCATAGAAAACATATTTACAATGATGGCAAATAGTCATTTCGTCATGAAAGCAAATAGATGACGCACACTTTGACAACCGAGATTTCGTCATAAGTTTGTCATAAAACACCTACTGTGACAGTTTTTGGACTTTAAATGACGAATTTCTACCGTCAATAAAACCCACTTACGCTGTAGTGTCCTCTCCTCCCCCCACAGGCTAGGGTTGCCTTTTCACTTTCATTTCAGCTGAGCACTTATTGAAACCCTAGTTCTCCACCTTCCATCTTCACTCCAACATAAATTCCATTGATTGCATCTTTGAGTGGGTGAAGAACCTAGATCTAGAGACTTTATGATGATCAAGCTTCAATCTTGAGCACTAAATTCACTCTCCAAGTTGGTTTTCCACCGGATTTGTTACTCTTGGAGTTTGAGGGCTCCTAAACGGTTAGGAGTCGCCCTAGAGCCACCGGTGCTTGGTATGGTGGACGGGGAGAGTTTATGAAGGCCGGATTCGTCTCCGAAAGGGAAGAATCAAAAGAGTGATACCGGTAGTGCTTAGTGCAACCCAGGAGGTTAAGGGTCAAGTGGGACCTCGGCTCAAGTGTGACCGAGCCGCCTCAACGGAGACGTAGGATCTCCTCAAAGATCCGAACTTTGGGAACAACTACTTTGAGTCTTCGTGTATTTATGGTTTCCTATTTGTCTACTTCACTTTTTCTTGCTCTCTAACCCTATTTGGTGCAGGTGCTATTCTTGTGTTTCTCTAATATGTTAGCCCTTAACTTCAGCAATATAGGATATTTAGATTCCAGATCAGATAATTCGATTCATATCAGACTATTCGATATTGACATCAGAACATCCGATATTGACTTTCCGCTGTGCTATTTTTCTTGGTAAATTTTAAATAGCCTATTCACCCCCTCTAGGCCTCATCTCAATCCTTCAATTGGTATCAGAGTACCTATTTCGATCTTAATCGCTGAAGAGGTAAAATATGTCGTCGGAGGATGTTGACACGACTAAGACGGACGACCACTCCGGAGTGACTATTCCTTATGATTATTCTCATGCTAATTCATATTCATCTCATGGCTACATCCCGTCGGGTAGAGCGCCGTTCTTTGACGGCACTCACTTTGCGGCATAAAGGCATATGATGAAGATGTACTTGATCTCACTCCACCCGGCTATTTGGGAATGTGTCGAGACAGATTACACTGTGGAGGATCCCGAGAAGCTTACGCCAAAGAAGAAAGATGATCGATATCACAACCATCAAGCCGTCAACGCCTTGTTCAACTCACTGAGTGCTACAGAGCCCAATTGAGTGCATGGACTTGAGGATGCAAAGAAGATTTGGGACACGCTTCGAGTGGTGCATGAAGGAAGCTCTAGTGTCCGTAAATCAAAGATTGAGCTCATCAAAGGAAAATTGGGACGCATGGTGTTGGATGAAGGAGAAAGTTACAAGACCATGTTCGATCGACTAATGGTTCTTGTCAATGAAACAAAAGGCCTTGGGTGTGACAATCTAACCGGTACTACAGTGGTCAAGATCATGCTTCGGATTGTCACTCCCAACAACCGAAATTTGGTTCAATTAATTAGAGAAAAGAGTGACTATTCAACTCTCACCCCTTATGATGTACTTGAAAGGCTTTTAGCAGATGAAATGATGGATGTGGAAGTAAAGGCCGTTGAGGAACTTGTGCGGCCAAACAAGAAGAAGATCATTGCATTGAAGGCAAGATAAGACTCCGAAGATAGCTCAAGTGAAGAGGAAAAGGGAACTTCACTTGACCCCGAAGAGATGGAACTTCTAGTGAGGAGATTCGATAAATTTCTCAAGAAAAGTGATACAATGGGAAGTCACACAAGAAGTCTTCCGGCAAATCAAAGGGAAGACACTTCACTAGGACATGCTATGAGTGTGGTGATGCCGATCATTTCATTGCCGAGTGCCCCCAAAAGAAGAGCAAGGAAAAAATGACAACAAGAGAAAGGACAAGCATTATTCAAAAGAGAAGACCAAGACAACAAGAGAAGTTCTAAAACAAGCACTGTTCAAAAGGGAAGACCAAGACAACAAGAGAAGTTCTAAAGGTCAAGCTCACATCGGACAAGAGTGGACCCTCGGTGAGTCTAGCTCCGAGTCCAAGTCCGAGAACAAAGGAGTAGCCATGCTTGCTATCACTTCCACTCCCAAGAGTAAGACGCTTTTTGGGGACATGAGCGATGATGATGATGATGCTCCTACGTGCCTTATGGGTAAAGGTAGTAAGGTAACTTCAAAGCCCTAACTCAATAGCATCATTGATTCTAGTGATAGTGAAAGTGATTGTGATGACTTGAAAATTAATTCTTTCAATGAGATAAGCATGTCTAAGTGAAAATGATGCTTAAAACTATTGAAAGGTAAGAGACTAGTCTTGAGCGTCAAAAGTACTTGATCATCCTTGAAAAGAAGAGAAACCTTGACCTTAAGAAAATATTGGCTAGTGAGAGGAAGAGAAATGCAGAGTTGGCCGAAACTTTAGATTTGGCCAAAGCTTTAGATTTGGCCAAATCCCTAGTTGCTCATCTTAATATCACCAATGCTTCACTCAAAGAGGAACTTAGTGGGGTCAAACAAACCCATGAGTCTGTTATATTGAAGTTTGATGATCTCTTGAAGAGTACCATTTCTACCTCAAACGATGCCCCTAGTGCTCCGATAGTTTCAAACATTAGTGGATGCTCAAAGTACTTAACCCTTGATGTTGAAGTTAGTGCCACTAATTTTCAAACAATGCAAGATTTAGCACATGAAAATGAAAAGCTCAAGAGGTTCCTTGAAGATGGGCTCCAAAAGTCATACAAAGGAAGTAAAGACTTGGTTAACTATCTTGTCCGGAAAAGAGGTAACTACAACAAGGCCTCGGTTACACCCCTCCCAAGAAGAACAAGGGCGAAAAGGGTCACATTGTGGTAGCCTCGATCATTAGGCCTATAAACTTTGTGCATGCTAATGGATTTTTTGCTCATGCATCTCATTATACTTTTAATGCGTCTTTTATACTCAGGAGAACTAATCATGGTAGAGTAGTTGCTCATTTTGTTAGGACTAAAACCAAGAACATTCGCACGCCGAAGACTATTTGTGTGCCAAAGGCACTAGTGACTAACTTAAGAGGACCCAAGCAAATTTGCGTACCTAAAACAAAAGTATAAATTGTTTTATAGGCTTATTGCTCCGGTGGGAATACTTGAGTGCTAGATAGTGGATGCACAAATCATATGATTGGAGAAACCTCCATTTTCACCTCCTTTGATGTAAATGGCTCACTTATGAGAACATTGTATTTGGAGAAAATGGCAATTGAAAGGTAATGGGTCTTGGCAAAGTATCTCTAAAGAATTCACTCTTTCAAATGTATTGCTTGTAAAGTCTCTAGAATACAATCTTTTGTCCATTTCCCAATTATGTGAGATGGGCTTAAATTATATTTTCTCTAGTGAGGGTGTCTCGGTTGTTAGAAGAAAGGACAACTCTCTAACCTTCAAGAGTGTTTTTAAAGAGAAAGCTTTACCTTGTGGATTTCACCTCTGATAGAGCCCAATTTGAAACATGCTTGATGGTTAAGTCTAGCATGGGTTGTCTTTGGCATCGCCAACTAGCCCATGTTGGCATGAGGAATCTTCAAAAACTTCTAACGGGCGAGCACATTTTGGGACTAACGAATGTATCTTTTGAGAAAATAGGATTTATAGTGCTTTCCAAGTTAGAAAACAAGTAGGAGCACATCATCCAACCAAAAATATGATGACAACATCAAGAAAGTTAGAAATGTTGCATATGGATCTTTTTGGTCCCATCGCCTACATAAGCATTGGAAGTAACAAGTATGGTTTAGTTATTGTAGATGATTTTTTCACTTCACTTGGGTGTTCTTTTTGCATAAAAGTATGAAGCTCAAGAAACTCTTAAGAAGTTCATGAGAAGAACTCAAAACGAGTTTGAGTTAAAGATCAAGAAGATTAGAAGCGACAACGGTATGAAGTTCAAGAACACCGATGTAGAAGAGTATATTGATGAAGGAGTCAAGCAAGAGTTTTCCGCTCTCTACTCCCCTCAACAAAACGGTGTGGTCGAACGGAAGAATCGCACACTCATTGAGATGGTTAGGACAATGCTAGATGAGTACAAGGTTTTTGACATCTTTTGGGCGGAGGCCGTCAACACCGCTTACCACTCAACCAACCGGTTCTATCTACACAAGCTATTGAAAAAGACACCATATGAGGTACTCACGGGTAAGAAACCCAATGAATCCTACTTTAGAGTATTTGATAGCAAGTGCTTCATTCTCAACAAGAAGATAAGATCTTCTAAGTTCGCTCCTAAGGTTGATGAAGGATTTCTACTAGGTTATGGTTCAAACGCTTATGCCTATCGTATTTTCAACAATGTCTCCAGTGTGGTTGAAATAGCGAGAGATATGACGTTTGATGAGACTAATGGCTCACAAGTGGAGCAAGTTGATCCTTATATATTAGGTGAAGAAAGCCCTTGTGAAGCAATTAAGAAGATGGCTACTAGAGAAGTCAAGCCTCAAGAAGGAGTCAACAATCAAATTGATGAGGACTCATCTCTACAAGTAGAGCAACCTACCTCTACGCAAGATCTTGTTGAGGATCAACAAGTCGAAGAAGAAGAACAATCGAATGAAGAACCGTTTCAAGCCACATCTCATCCACGGATTCATCAAAGCATACAAAGGGATCATCCAGTCGATAATTTCCTTGGAGATATAAACAAAGGAGTATCTACTAGATCCCGAGTCGTAAACTTTTGTGAATTTTACTCGTTTGTTTCTTTTGCTGAGCTCGTGAAGGCTGAAGAAGCCTTGAGTGATCCGGATTGGATAATGGCTATGGAAAAAGAGCTAAACAACTTCATGAGAAATGAAGTATGACTTCGGTCGAAAGATCAAAACAAAATGTGATTGGAACCAAGTCGGTGTTTAGGAACAAGCGTGATGAAAATGGGATTGTGACAAGGAATAAGGCAAGGTTGGTGGCTCAAGGGTTCACCGAAATCGAAGGTTTGGACTTTGGTAAGACTTATGCCCCCGTAGCTAGATTAGAGTCTATTCGCATTTTACTTGCATATGCTACTCACCATGATTTCAAGCTTTATCAAATGGACGTGAAGAACACATTTTTGAATGGACCAATCTCCGAGTTGGTGTATGTTGAACAACCCCCCGGCTTTGAGGATCTAAAACATCCAGACCATGTCTATCAACTTCAGAAGGCACTATATGGCTTGATATAAGCCTCTCGGGCATGGTATGAGTGTCTTAGAGACTTTTTGGTAAAGAAAGGTTTCTCTTTACTAAACATGTAGATGGTGGTTTGTTTGTGTGCCAAATTTACGTTGATGACATAATCTTTGGTTCTACTAACAAACAATTTTGTAAGAAGTTTAGTACGATAATGACCAAGAGGTTTGAGATGTCCATGATAGGAGAGTTAAATTTCTTCCTCGGGATTCAAATCAAGCAACTTAAGGAAGGGACCTTCATTTGTCAATCTAAATACATCAAGGACATGCTCAAGAAGTTTGATTTGGAGAGCGCAAAGCGAATCAAAACTCTAATGCAATCAAATGGTCATTTGGATGTGTATAAAAAAGGTAAAGCCGTCCTCCCCCAATCAAAGTTCTAAGTGCTCTTGGTAGAAGAAACTTGACATATTCTATCCACCAATCAAATTTGAGAGAGTTTTATTCACAATCATATTGGACTATCCGATGTTGGACCGGAATGTTCCGATATGATCCGGAACTATCCGATGCTTGGTCCGATCGACCCCTCTCTGTCTCCAGTCGCAAAAATATCGAAACTATCCGATGTTGGACCGGAATGTTTCGATATGATCCGGAACTATCCGAAGCTTGGTCCGAACGACCCCTCTCTGTCTCCAGTCACAAAAATATCGAAACTATCCGATGTTGGACCGGAATGTTCCGATATAGTCCGAAACTATCCGATCCTTGGTCCGATTGACCACTCTCTATCTCCACTTGCAAAAAATATCGGAACTATCCGATGTTGAACCGGAATGTTTTGATATGGTCTGAAACTATGTGTTGCTTAGTCCGATTGACCCCTCTCTGTCTCAAATTGCAAAAATATCGGAACTATCCGACATCTGTCAGCAGCGACGGCTAGTTTGAGAATGTGGGTATTTATTCCTTTCCTCCCCCCACAGGCTAGGGTTGCCTTTTCACATTCATTACAGCTAAGCACTTATTGCAAACCCTAACTCTCCACCTTCCATCTTCACTCCAACATAAATTCCATTGATTGCATCTTTAAGTGGGTGAAGAAGCTAGATCTAGAGACTTTGTGTTGATCAAGCTTCAATCTTGAGCACTAGATTCACTCTCCAAATTGGTTTTCCGCTGGATTTGTTACTCTTGGAGTTTGAGCGCTCCTAGACGGCTAGGAGTCGCCCTAGAGCCACCGGTGCTTGGTGTGGTGGCCGGGGAGAGTTTGTGAAGGCCGAATTCGCCTCCGAAAGGGAAGAATCCAAAGAGTGATACCGGGAGTGCTTGGTGCAACTCGGGAAGTTAAGGGTCAAGAGGGACCCCGACTCAAGTGTGACCGAGCCGCCTCAACGGAGACGTAGGATCTCCTCAAAGATCCGAACTTCGGGAACAACTACTTTGAGTCTTCATGTGTTTGTGGTTTCCTATTTGTCTACTTCACTTTTGCTTGCTCTCTAACCCTATTTGGTGCAGGTGCTATTCTTGTGTTTCTCTAATTTGTTAGCCCTTAATTCAACAATACCGGATATTCAGATTCCAGATCAGATAGTCCGATTCATATCGGACTATCAGATATTGACATCGAAACATCCGATATTGACTTTCTGCTGTGTTGTTTTTCTTGGTAAATTTTAAATATCGTATTCACCCCCCTCTAGGCCTCATCTCGATCCTTCACCTACGATCTGAGCCATAACAGTACGACCTCGAGTCCCATTATAGGATGGGCCTAGTTGTTAGCCAAAAACCCTGGCAGAGACTTCCGGTGGTCGCCGTTAGTGTTTGAATCTAATGGCTTTGTGGCAAAGCACTTTTGGGTGCGTAGCCTCTCGAGGGTAAAGTGTACCCACTTTGCAAAGTTAAGCCTATCATGGTAGTCGTGCTCACAGTCTCAAGCATGCGAAGGGATTGATCATATGGTAATTTTTCTTTTCAAAACCATTTTGGGGGGAAGAGTGTTTTAAGAGAAGGTTTTAGTTAAGTAAAGTGGCTGAGAAAGTTTTCCGCTTGAGTTAGGTGCCACCGGCGTACGTCCCGAATTGGGTGTCGGCCTACCGTGGAGCGTCCGCGTGGATTGGACCTAACAAGGTTTGAGAAAAGTGGTGATAAAAATGGCTTTTATCTTGCTATGGCAAGAGGCCAAGTGTCGAGAGCATTTGAGAAGAGTCCAAAGAAAATATTGTGGTTTAAAGTTTCTAAAAGCTTTGCCAAAATTAGGCCAATAAATGTTTTCTGCAAAATATCCTAAGCTCTCCATGTACTAAACCCCATATGCATCATTCCCAACTTGCGGAGTACAATTGTACTCACCCTCAATTTTCCCCTCTTCCCTCTTGAAAATTTCAATAGCTGGACCGTCCGATTTTGATCCTCCGTCCAAGGATGAGGTCCCTGATTATGAGGAGGAGGAGGAGTACTCCGAAGATGAAGAGTAGGGTTGCATGGTCCTACAGTCTCTTCGCCTGTGGAATAAATAAAGTAGATGTCCTTCTCACAAATAAAAAATAAAGTAGATGTTGTATTAGGCCTTGCGTGTTGTTGTACTCTGTATTGCGTCCTGCGAGCCGTTGGTTTTGTAATGTATTGGACTATGTTCCCCTCTATGTAATAATCGGAATGATATTAATGTACCGTTTATGCTTAACTGTGTGTACTAGCCGTAATCTTTGGGACTAGTACGTATTTACGCAGGTGGAATTCGATATTCTAAATCGAGTGCCGACATAAGACATCGTATCTCCTGCTTTTATGTTGATAACATGATCCTAACAACTTCTTTTGATTGTCTTCTTCACTAGGTTATTGTTGCACTTCAGCAAGAATTTTCTATCAAGGATCTTGGGCTTCTTCATCATTTCCTTGGTGTTTCAGTCAACCGTCAGAATGGGTCTCTTTTTCTTTCTCACCACTAGTATATTTTAATTTTTTTTGAGCGTGCTGGGATGTCAGATGGTAAGCCTTGCAACACGCCTGTCGATGCTAGCTCTAAACTCTCGGAGAAGGGTACTTCAGTTATGATCTTACTCATTATCACAGCCTTGAGTGGGCTCTTCAGTATCTTACTTTCACTCGTTCGGACAATGCTTATACCGTTCAACATGTGTGTCTCTCCATGCATGATCCTCGTGAGCTTCATTTTGTCGTTGTGAAGTGCATTGTTAGCTATCTTCATGTACCCTTGAGCTTGGTCTCTTCCTTCGTCGAACCTCCCCACTAGAGTTGATTGTTATTCTGATGCTGATTGGGCTAGATGGCATGACACTCTAAGTCAACCTCTGGCTACGGTGTGTTTCTCGGTGTCCATTTAGTTCCCTTGTCCTCTAGACGTCAATATACAATGTCTTGCTCCAATGCTGAGGCTGAGTATCAGGCTATTGCTGATGGTGCTGCTGAAGGGTGCTAGTTACGTCATCTCCACTTGGAATTTGGCATCCCTCTCCAGCATGTTACAATGGTCTGTTGTGACAACATCAGTGTCGCCTAGCTCTCCAATAACCCCATACATCACTAGCGGACTAAGCATGTCGAGATTGACCTACACTTTGTACGAGAGCATATTACTCTCGGTCATGTATGTGTTCTTCATGTTCGAACCTCCTCACAGTGCATGCATCGACGTATTCACCAGTGGGCTACCTACTCTGCGCGCTCTTCACTGAATTTTGGTTCAGTCTAAATGTGCGTTCTCCTACCATTCAGCTTGCAAGAGAATGTTAGAGTATATATTCTGTACATTAGGGTTTTCTTTGTTGTGGCTCAAACTAGGACATTCTACCTTCCATATCTTCCTGTGTATTAGATAAGAAAAGTTCGGGTGTGTATAAATTATTGTAATCCGCAGAATAATACAGCGTGAATTAATTATTGCCACCTTTAGTAGGTAGAACTTGTTGTTTGACCAAACGCTAGCTGGTTACATTTTTTGGTTGGTAGGGGGCCGGTGTAGGTGAGTGCTCAAAACCTGTCGCCAAATGGGAGGAATCCCGGAGAAAGGTTATATATATTTTGTGATATTGGGTGAGAGAGATCGTTGATATGTGGAGTATATTACTCCCTCCTTCCCAAAATACATACAAGACATAACTGGATTTATTTAAGATCCTAAAATACAGGGCGCTTCCTCGGCTTCCCTTAATCTGCATTCACCCCACTTAATTAGCGCTCTTGTTAATCGCATGCATGCAAAGCATTGAAAGCTAGCGCCGTATTGTTTTCTCCTTGCTCACTGCGCAACTCTCGTACGTTTAAAGGCGTCTCTCACTGCAGCTTTGTTCATACTCCATCCATTTCAACCCTACTGACCATGGCTCCTCAGTTGCGCAGGCTACGGCAATCGATGGCAGAGAAGACCGCGGCGGAGGCGGCCTGGGCACATGCGATGCGGCAGGCGGAGCTAGCTGAGCAGGAGGTCGTGAGCGCGCAGAAGGAGCTAAACCGCACACGAGCTCTCCGTGACCATGCCGTCCACATGCAGCATCAAAAGCAGGTGGGGTGGAGCTCAGCCGCGCGCTATCTGCATGCGGTAGCAGGCGCAGCTAGACCTCGTCTGGGCATGAGCCCTTATTGAAGATGGGTGACATGATTGACGCCGGCCAAAGATGGGTCACACGACGACGAGGGCTGCGTGGCCGGCGTCGATCATGTCGCCGACTCCGACAGCATTCGAGGAGATCGACGGCGAGGAAGAAGGTAGGATTGCTATATTTGCTGCTGCGGAAGTCGTCAAAATGGACGAGGCCGCTGCGGCTGCTTGCCTGCATTTCCTGGGCGCGCACGAGATTTTTAAGACGCGGGCGAGGCGTGCGCTCGCGAAATTAGCGGCTGGGTCGACGCGGGCAGCTGCGCGCGAATTGGCAGCTGGACGCGCGCGTCGATCACGAAGCGTCGTGGGCGTCGATGCAGGAAGCGAAGAAAACTGTTCCTTGGTCTTCATGTTACATCTAGTTACGCTTTGTATATTGGGAAGGAGGGAGTAGTTGTTACTGGAGAGGCTGGCGAGTGGGTGCTTCGCGAGCGAATTTATCATTTATTAATTGAAGGATGTGCATGATTAGTTAAATACTCGATAAATCACGGAAGGAGCTCGGGGCAGTAGCTATAGCTATTAGCTGGCCACGCGCGATAGATGGAATTAATACGATTTCTTGCCAGCTCCTTCCGTGACTCGACAACCGACGCCTGCATGCTGGTGGGTGCTGAGATAGATACTCATATAGCTACTGCACCAAGCTCAACCGTTCCCGCTCGCTCCCGGCTTATCTACTCCTACTGGTGAAGGTGCAGGCTGGGGCAGGGCTAATAAAGCTAGCTGGGGTTACAAGTAGATCGAGGAGGAGGAGGATCGGAGAAGAGGAGGAAGTAGCCGCTGCCATGGGGATGGGGGGTTTCTGGAGGTGGCTGGTGGTGCTTGCCGTGGCGGTGCTCATGTTCATGGCCACCGACGTCGCCGCCAGCAACCACGCCCACGCCCATCCGCCGCACAAGACCAAGTACATGCACAAGAAGCAGCACGGTTTCCCGCGCAAGCACGCCCACGCCAAGCCTCACCACCCCCATTTCTAGCTATCTCATGCATCGCTCGTTTCTGTTTTTAATATTAATGTTTGTTTCTTGTTTTGTTGCCACTCTGTTCAATTCCTTTTTGTTCCATTCCAATATTATGCGCGGTTGGCTATATATTTATCTGTAATTCTTCCATCTCGGTCCCTGTGGGCTGTGGCTGTAGCTCGTGGAATCCATGCAATAAAAATCCAATTACGTACTGTTCCGGCCATCCGGCTTCAGGCATTCCGTTCCTCTTTGTTTCGCGGTTCGATTCGATTAAATTTGGTTGAGTTAATAATTAAGAGTCTTTAACAAAAATACATGAAAAGACTAGACCATTGTTTAAAAAATATTTTCAATAACTTTAAGTAAAACCCCATATTTCTCAAAAAAAAACAGAGAGAGTATAACCCATGAAACCACGAAAAAATTATTACAAAATGTCACACTGAACGATCCATACAAAAATAACAAATTTTAAATGAACCGAACAAAATCAAACAAAACCACCTCTACTGTCATCAGCACATAAAACCACGAAAAAATTACTACAAAATGTCACACTGAACGATCCATACAAAATAACAAATTTTGAATGAACCGAAGAAAATCAAACCAAACCACCTCTACTGCCATCAGCGCACATGTTGTCGACAACTCGACGTGCTGCAACCATGATTATCATGATAGGCAAGAGAATCAGGTAGCACCCATTTTCTTTCATTTTTACCATCTCTACGGGATCAGCAATTCGCTCACAGAGCGATAAACCGCCCCCGTTCCAAGTGAGATCTACATTTTCATTGCTCGTTGGAGACTCAAGGACAGTGGGCTCTGCAAATAAAGCATTTCATCACCACCTTGTATTGTATAGCTCCCAAACTGAAGTAGCAGGAGACGATCAGATGACATAGCTGGCAAGGGATAGAACAGATGGAAAGCAGGATCCTTCCATCTTGATCCGATGACCTACAAAGAATTAATTTTCCAGGCACAGGTTACCACAAATCTGGTGCTGCCAGGAGTCCAGGGAAAATAATTAACCCTCTCTAGTCTGCAGTAATTACAATCCTTAAATATACAGCCAAAGTTGCTACCATATCATACCAAATGTATTTTGTACTACAGGTTACACATCAATAAACAGGACTACTCATGTACATGAGAAAACCCAAGATGTAATCATCATAGCAATGGTCTACATATTCATCGGCTCTTGGGATTTGGGGAGGAAAACCAGCATCAATATTCAATCCTGTATATTTGCCTCTTCAAAGATCCTGGTTGCACAAGCCCCTGTTCCATCATCCTTTTCATGGGCAGCACCTCAGATTTACACATGATCAAAACCTACTATATAGCATATAATGCTTGCTAGTAGAGGCTCAAAGTTGGAACCACGTCAAGAGTATCTTTCCTTGAGTTTCTCCAGCGAACATCTAAGAGAGGTCATAGAAGAGCAGCAGCGGTTCATACTCCACTTGACTGAAGGGAAGCTGATTTACTGGTTTTATCAGCCTGCAAAAGAAACAAGATAAATTTTAGCAAATACTTTCAAGAGCATTTACCATATCAGAATCCTTTGCCTGGTTAGTACAACTATTACTGAAGAGGTATTCTTAAAAATGACCAGACCTTGCACAAAAGGTGCTGATTTCCACATTTCCTTGTATTTTGCAATGTTAATCATGCAAGCTACAAACTATAAATGTGTTACTACCTTGTTCCGTTTTCTGTTCCAGCAAACTATCCCAACGGTTTTTGAGGATCTCATATGCATCTGAAGATGGAAGTGCGATTACATGGGAACCACCATCAGTTGGCAGCTCAATCACCAACCCCAGCCGCAGCAGTGTCTCCATAGCTTTGTCAATAGGCATTTCAATCTACAGGGAAATCAAAACTCCATAGTTCAATCACACATTTTCATAACAAGAGAATACAAGGAAGATATTGATTCCCACCTTTGCCTTAAATTTGTCATACATAAACTGCTCACAGCTATCTCTGATGCCTGCACGAGATGCTACCTGCGCGGAATCAGGAAACGAAATCAGTAACATGTGACTTTGGTCTCAGAATACTGCAACAAACAAGGCATACCTGATATTTTTTTCTACAAAGTAACATAGCATACGCCAAAAGTGCTTCTTTATACTGTGCAACAAAATAATCATTAAAGGAGTTTCCTTGTTAAAAAACTGAGAGAAATGCACACAGGTTTGTGCTTTTGCCTGTTAATCGAATGTCACCTGTTGTTGTTCCGAAGCATCAAGAAGAAAGTAAACGGAACCAAACCCACTTGCTAATGTCTTCTCATAGAGCGTCTTATTGACCAGAAGCTGGAGAAGAGGTATAGTCTAATAAATGACTTTTTCTTGTACTAAAAAGTACATGAAAACCTTGATTTCGCTATAACTGAAATCTTCTACTTTTTTTTTTTTTATAAAGCTATGATCAAAGAAATAGTCCACAGGCAAATTTCTGCACATTGTCCCTACTAAGATAACTAATGAATGCAAATTAAATATCATGTAGTCATGATTTTTTGAAAAATCGATAACTTAAACAAGCTTTACCATTTATTTAAGCATTCTCCATTTGTGTAAGTACTAAGATTTAATATTTCCCAACTTTTCTATATAGAAATGCTGACATGTTTCTGAATTTTAAATGATTATGCAAACATAAAGTAGTGCAAATGACTCACCTGGTATCTATCCCTGGTCTGTTTGTAGCCTAGCGCAACACGGAACACAAGTATTGCAAGTGCAGCAATAGCAACTATATCAAGAAGAAAAGCTGACCTGCATCATCATCGACGGAAACTAAAGAACATTAATAAAAAGAATTCACTAAAACTAATGATAAAAAACACATACTTACGGAGATGAGGCCAAACTCTCGAATTTATAGTTCACAACATACGCCAACAACCCTATTACAGTAGCAATGTCCAGCCTTACCTGTATTAAAGAAAAAGCTATCAATAAAACCTAACACAGGAAAGAAAAGGAGTGGCATATTATAATTCTGTAACTAGAATAGTCATTAGCGAAGAGTTTATATGTATGACATAGGATAATAGCATAAAAAGAAATGATGGAGAATTACTGTATCAAGGATGCGGAAGGACAACTTTTTATGAGGAAATACCACCTGCAGGCAAAAATCAGCATGGTAGTCACCATGATGTTCAGAGCTTTTCTCTACCTCTTAATGCAAAAGATAGGCAAGTATTTTAACTGATAAGACGCCATCAATCCTAATCAGTAAAATGATTGTATTGTAAATCTAGGCAACACTAATAACTTTCTTCATAGTTCTAAATGGTTCAGGAGCGTACTGGCAGATCTGGGATGGGAATTCTCTCATAAATTTTCAGCTGCAGTGGTAGCATCTCTGATTTATCCCTCTCTTTGCTTTGAGCAGCCTCATCAGTATAAAGTAGGATCAGTTCTTGGAATGCTGGTTCCTGACAAAGAACTCAATACAATGATGTGTATTCATTGGAAGCCACTTTCGTAGGCAGTGCTCCTGCCCGTTTGTTAAAAAAAAGCACTCTCTTTTTTAAAAAACAATTTATCTTGCTTGCACCACATGATATTATAGTAAATTTTAAACTGATTTTTTACAAAGAAATTGGCAATTTCAAACAGAATTTTTTCAGCAAACAATAAAAATGAATATTATCAGTTTTTAGCAAAATATATTATCAGTTTCCTATCCATGATAACAAAAATAAGTCAAGTTTCTGTTCTTTTGAGCTGATCTGAACGGTTGAAATGATTGAATTTCGAGAGATTCTCGAGGTAGTCTCGAGATTCAGATCCATTTCGTTTGACTTGTTTTTTAAAGTGTTAGGACCTACCTTCGAAACAACGAAAAAAATGACTAAACAAACTCAATGTATATGCCTTTTCAAAATATAGATAAATCGTTAAGTTTCCTGGCACCTTTGGCTGTACGAAGCCACCGGCCGTTTATCGTTGGCAACGTTTTACTAAGAAATTGGTTTACTCATTGCTTGGATGAATAGAAAGATACATCACATATTCCTTTTATAGAAATAAGAGGCTTGGACTCTAATAAATAAATCTTAACTAATCTTATCTCCTAAATAAACTGATCCTATCTAATTAAACAACTCAATCTAATCTTAACTACCCTTCTAAATAATCCTCTGATACAGTAGCGCGGTACTGTACACGATGCTACAGTACTCGTGGTACTGTTCATGGCGTTCGCTAACCCATAACAGAAGATCAATCAGTTAATATATCAACATCCAACTAATCTACCTTACTTTTTTCTCCACACAAGTACACAATATGTTTAATCCTTCAAAATCATTGTTTTCAGGACATTAATCAACAATTAGTATGAAAGGGTGTCCAGAAATTAGCTTATCAGATACCTGAAGAGTAGATTTGCCAAATAAAATACCAAAAGAAGCTTTCACTATCTCCCAAATATTGTTGTCACAAGATTCTCTGCTTGCAGGCTCCCATATATTTGCGAGGGTAATTCTAGGCAGAAAATTTGGCCTGAAAGAAATCAGAATATACTTGATGAAATTCACGAACATTTAATGGAATAATGGTCAGGTTCCAAAGTACGCAATTAATTTACAGAAAAAGGCTATTCAGATATAACTAGCCAAGCAATAATTTAGAATTTGATTATAGAAAACTTCTTTGAAGTTTTTTTTTCCAGAAAGATTGAAACCCAGAAATATTGGCAATAGTGCTATTTCTGGAGTTCTGGTACCTTGGAAGGATGTACGCACAGGGAAAAGAGGATGTGGATTGGGCTCTGAAGAAGCTGGAAATTTTTAAAAAGAGCCTGCTGATGACTGATGAGGTTCTTAGTCATCTTTTACAAACCTTCCCAATTGACCCTAGGCTCCACTAGTTTGGGAAAACTGTTGCATAAATTGATCACTGAAAGTGTTATCAATCATCCATAGTGTAGCCTCTAAGACTGCCTCTATGAAAGAGAGGGAGAGAGAGAGAGAGAGAGCACTTAGAGGCTGCTTCCAACTACTGAAGGCTGCTTGGTGCAGCCTCTAAACACTATGCAGAATGCAGGTCCTGTCTCAGAGGCACTGTGGGAAGAGCCTCTAAGCCTTAGAGGCCAATTGTGGGTCTCAGCTTAGAATCCATTTTGCCTCTAAGCACTATGGATGCTCAAGTACCATAAAAAGACCAAAATAAACTCTGGTTCCAACCTTACATAGCCTTCAAGATGCTTTGTTTCAACATCAGATTTTATTGTTGCTTCTGGCAGAGATGGGATTAATCCAGTCCATGTAAGCAATCTTCTTAGAAGTCTTCCACGAGGACCAACAGGTGACAGAATGCCTTCATAACGAGAGACCGCCCTTTGTGCAGCAATCCAAATAGGAAGATCTGCATCTGGTAGTTGATCAGACGTAAGTTTGTCCCATGAAGAATTTTCTATCAACAGTGAATTCTCTGCGTAAGTTTGCTCTTTAAGCCAGAGCTTTAATTTATCAAGCCACATCTGAAATCCTTGGTCCCCTGTTGATCTTTTCAAGGCCTGCCATCAACTAAAATAATCACATATAATTAGCTAAAAGCTGTTAAACTATGCATACGCAGAATTATAAAAGTAACTGGTTTAGCAATCTACCGATTGAGAGTTGAGAAATGAGAATGAATATAAATGTGTAATACATATTTTTCGACATGGTGGAAACTTAGGTACATAAATTATAAGACTATGTATAATACATTTCCTAGATGGTCAGCAGAACAACATATCAGAATAGAAAGATTGACTGACCTCACTAAGCCATTTCCCTAGCTTTTTCAATGGTTTGGAAAGGCTGAAGAAAATATTCTGTAATAATTTTGACTGTAGGTAATCAAGTTTCTCTACTAACAGTAGGCCTTTCTGCCTCTCGGTTGCATACCCACGCCTTGAAAAATGAAGAGTTAGATGTACCATAGGATCTCAATTTTTCGTAAGCGCATCAGACAGCAAGCCAGACGTATAACTGACCTGAATATTATCGCATTTGATTCAGCTGCTCTTTTCCAATCTACATAAATCGGCAACGTCAGGAGATAATCGTTGTTTAGGGCGTATGTCAAGAGCAGATCTTGTGCGGAGAGTTCTTCAAACTGAGCATTGCGTAGAAGGTTCATGAAGGAGCGCTGGAAATGAGTTGCGAAAGCAACTCTTTTTTATTATGAAACCCCCCAAAATGGCATAATTAGATAGGTAGTTAGCATTAACGTAAAACTAGCTGAGTGGAGCTAAAGAGTGAAGAGCATGTATGGATGATCGATCCATTCCATTCCTTGGTATATTGTTAGCATTAGCGCAATGTTACCTGGTTTGAGAATCAGGGTCTGGGGATAAACCGAGCAGGGTTCTGAGACCCAAGCTTCTAGTGAGGAACAATGTGCCATCGTCTTTGGTAATGTCAAAGAAAGCAGGCGCCTTGCCGTTGACGATGGCTTGATCATCGCCGGAGACGGACGAGGTGTCGCCCTCGCCGTCCTCCTGCTCCTGGTTGGGATGGGTGAGCATGTAATAGGTGCGCATCTCCTCGAGCATCTCCTTGTGCTCCGCATGCAGAACGGCGTCCAAGCATCTGAAGCAAGCAGTTTGTCACAAATTAGGCAGGGCCTCAGCGTGGTGGCACAGAAGCATGGGCGTGTATATACCTTGCGAAGCGCTTGAAATCCGCTGCGGCGGCGGCGGCATCGGAGGGGAAGAGGGAGAGGACGGCGTCGAGGAGGGCGGGCTTAGGGACGGCGATGTAGCGCTGGCGCGGCACGTGGATTCCGGGGATGCCCTTGTCCCTCTCCTCGCCGCCGTTCCATTGAGCGTCGTCGTCGTGGTCATCCGAGGTGGCGACGCCGGTGCCGTGGCCGGAGGGATTGGCGTCGGAGCGGAGCTGGAGGGGCGAAAGCTTGGGAGAAGAGGCGACAGAGCAGCGCGTGGGAGAGGAGGGGGGCCTCGTGCTCGTGCAGAGACTGGGCGCCGGCGGGATGGGGAATGGGGTGGCGCGCAGCAGGAGCATGGCGGCCGCCGGCGAAGCCTCACCTCCACCTTCTTCTTCCTCCTCCTCGATGGATAACGCGAACGCCCGGGCGGAGGCAGGGGCTGCCACGTGGCCGAGAGGAACGGAAGCCCATGATTCGGCCCAGCCCAACGCTCTCCTTGAGAGTTGAGATGTCTTTGTCGCCCGGCCCAGTCCACCCGCCAGTTGCCCAGAACCGTCTTGAGCTTGAGCCTGGGCCTGAGCCTGAGCAGAGCCATCCGCCGCCGCCGCCGCCGCCGCCGCCGCCCCGCCCGCCGGCGACCGCTTCGGTATCCTTCCTTAGCTTCTCGAGTTGCGTTTGCATACGCACGGTACCACATGTATATGTATCATCTACGGGGAGAGGCAGAGGCAGAGGTGACTGCGGCTGTACCATTCTCCCCCCTCCCTCCAGCCGGCCGGCGCCTTCTCTGCAGCGCCCAGCTCCCCGGCGCGCCTCGTGCTTCATCTCCTTGCTTTTCCACTCCACGCTCTCGCCGCTGCCTTCGCTCTCCTCCCCTAGGGCCTAGGCTACACCTCGCTCAACCCCTAAATTTCGAGTCGTGCTATGCTGCCTTTTCTAGGTAGTGTTGTTCATCGATCCTAATGCCTCCAGTATCCTCGTTACCACGGATTGTTGCTTGATTCATTCTCACATAATCTGTTCAGTTCCTGCGATCATGTCTATTACATTTGTCTGCAATTTTGTTACTTGTGCTAGCTGAACAAACAATCAGCTTACTTGTTGCTTCCCTTTCCCAGTACCGTCCTACCAGTCCTGTTATCTTCAATCTAAACACACAAATTTATGCTTCACTGTAGGATCTTATTACTCACTACTGAGGCAAGTAGGATTCATCTGTGGTATCCCTGCAGCACCGCCATCTTGAATCTAAATACACAATTTTATGCTTCACTGTAGGACCTTACTCACAACTGAAGGAAGTAGGATTTATGAGTGGCGCCCCTGCAGCAAGCGGCAGCCTACGAGCGGCCCTCTCATACTGCGTTCAGCAAGTCCGCACCTATGAGTATCACAACTACCTCTGCCTGCTCCACCTACCTCCAGCCATGCGCAAGGCCGCCTTCGCCTTCCGGGCCTTCAATGTCGAGGCGGCAAAGGCCATGGATGTTGTGTCCGACCCTAAGAAAGGCCTCATGCGCCTCCTCTGGTGGAAGGATGTGATCGATAAGATCTTTGCAAACAAGCTGGTTGAGCACCCTGTTGCCCAGGCAGTCTCTTCGGCTGTTTCCGAGCACAAGGTTAGCAAGCATTGGCTCAAGAGGTCTGTGGAGGCAAGGATAAACGATGCAAACCGGGATGACTATACCATCCCAGAGACAACTGCTGAGTTGGAGAGGTATGCAGAAGACACCCAGTCTACAATTCTCTACATGACCTTGCAGGCTGGTGGGATACAATCCACTGTTGCTGATCATGCCGCCTCGCACATCGGCAAAGCTAGCGGGCTGCTGCTCCTGCTCAAGTCATTGCCTCACCATGCACACAAGCAAGGGACTATACCATATATCCCTGCTAGCGTGGCTGAGGAGTGCGGTCTGCTTACACGGGAGGGTGGCCGATCAGAGGTTAGGATGGGCGATGAGCTCCCTGATGCAGTTTTCAAGGTTGCATCTGTTGCTGACGCTCACCTTCAGAAGGCACAGGAGCTGGCCAAATCTGTGCCATCAGAGGCTATTCCAGTCCTCCTCCTGGCCGTGCCAGCTCGGGTGCTTCTGGATACCCTGCAGAGGTGCCAATTCAATGTTTTCGACTCGCGGCTGTCTAGGGGGGTCCATGGGATATCTCCTCTGTGGTACCAGCTAAAGCTTAACTGGCACGCATGGCGAAACAAGTACTGAATTTTTTTGTACAAGTGTGAGGTGTGTTCTTGGAGTCGAGCAGAATAGAACATTTGCTGTGTTTTTAGCCCAGAGAATGGAGGATCTTCCATTACTTGACAACGCAATAAGGTTGGAGAAGAAGGCTTGTGCCTTGATACGTGTTGCAACTGGCCATCTCCAAGCAATTTTGATGTAGCTGCTTCTTCTTTCTTGGAAATGCTCGGCTTTTTTTACATTAAGTGGATGCATGTAAGAGGATGTTGTTTTCTGTTTGGTTTGTTCTTCATTTGTGATGGACACAGTGCCCTGTCTTATCAAGCACTTTGTATTGCTAGTTTGGTACAAGATGACGGTTCATTTGCTCAGATTGATTGCATTGGTGTGTGTTTGCCAGGAATCATTTTTTCTACTATAGCCAATGACTTCTTGAGAAAATTGAAGGACAACCAATGCATAAATGCTCATTTTTTGTACTAACTAGTATTCCAGGTGTGCAGTTATAAGCTCTCTTGTTATTGGCCACTGGTCGGTGAGCTTCAGTAATTTTGTTCTTGCTGATGATTAAATATAGAATGTTAATCAAACATTTTAGCAAAGAGAACAGATTCCTAATTTTAACAAATCACAACAACCTTTTTGTTATATTTGAGCATAAGCTTTCAGCGGTTATGTCTTTAGTCACTGTTAGATATGACAGTACATCTCACTTTTGTGCTTTTTCTATATCGTTATTTTCTGTTTGCACATTGTTATGCCTTTAAAGTGTTTGAGTGTTTCATAGATTGGATCTTGTTCCTTGCTTCTGTCCTTGAAGTACTGTTGCTGTCCATTGTTCCCCTGTTTCTTTGTCTTTCTGTTACCCTTCCCTGGAGACTGGGTTTTTGTGAGTTTTTTGCAGTAGGCTCACACTGTCTCAGGCTATCAGGACAAGGTTGGGGCCTGCTGTTTATTGCCATTTGGCAGTGGCAATACTTTTTTTTCACGACAAAATGGTATAGCCTTTGTCTGCATTGCAGCCTTCCACTACCTTTAGTGACTAGCAATTTTACCGATGTAAAGTTGTAACAGTTATTAGATTTACTAGCCACCAGGGTATGTCATGAAACTTTGGGCAGTTCATTGCAAATGTTGGAAAACACTACTGACATGCTTAACTTTCTGAGGACACCAGGAATAAATGAATAATGCATACTGTCGCAACTCGCAAGTCTGCAGCATTATGCAAAATCTTCACTAAACTCAAGCAATTTGAACTGTTGTGTGAAGATAAACTGTTCTATTTTGATAATGTCTTCTTTTATGGGGTTAAAACTTAAAGAGCTCTGGTAAGTTTCTGGTCTTGTTAAGGAGGAAAATTTTTTATTTATACAAGAATGACTCCTAACATTCTATTGTTTTCAATGTTATGTCTTATTTGTATAAAATATTTCTTTTAATGTTTCCTGATATAATTTCCTTGTCAGGTTTTGTTTGTATCGCTGCTGCCTGATAGACTGGATTGAGGTTGCCTTCTGGCTTCCTCTCTTGTATTATATATATGCCCATGACCGACAAGATGACTCCCAGGTAATTAACAAGTCTGCCTAGCTCAGACCATGACTTATGTCTTGACACTGTGGTTGCTCCATACTGTCTTCTACTTTATGATCTGAACACATTCTTGCAGGCAATGAATATACCTGTAACAAAACTCTGTTGTGCAATGCTCAAGGCATCCTCTTGAAGTTAAAAGTTAACTAGCAAAATGCCCGTGCTTTGCCACGGATCATAAAGGGATAAAAGGAAAACATAAGTCAAAAAGCTCTCTGTATCCTTCACAACACCCACAAGGATAGGTGGTTTTGACCTCACTCTAAAGTTTGTCACTAATTACTTCCCAAGTATCTATTTCAGAAATGTAAGAACAAGGCATGCAGTGCATTTGCTAGTTATATTTACAAACAAAAAGATGCTCACATGAAGTCATCAACAAAGGGTTATAAAATTGAAAATTGGCAACAT
Source organism: Raddia guianensis (assembly GCA_036346415.1). Classification (NCBI taxonomy): domain Eukaryota; kingdom Viridiplantae; phylum Streptophyta; class Magnoliopsida; order Poales; family Poaceae; genus Raddia; species Raddia guianensis. The sequence goes on along the minus strand of CM070539.1, from coordinate 48,343,650 downwards.
AACACACACTGCATATGGCAAATCTAGACATGTTGAAAAATTAAGTAGAAAATATGCAACCAATAATATCACCTCCTCCTGCTCCTCCGGATCGCCATAGTTCCCACCTTCATATAGGGAAGCTCACCGTTGCTTCCTAGATGAAGCATACCAGTACCTTTGCCTAAATAGTTTAGATAGACACAAATTACTAAATCATGTATCACATTGTCGCTTTGTTAAATTAATGGGCTGAATCAATATACAATGCCCCCTTAAAAGCAGCCTCATGATACAATGTATACAATACAAACAGAGAGTTCCTTCAAGTCTGCAATGCAACACAAACATATCATGATAAGGTAGATACTGAAAATTCAACCGGAAAACACCTTTTTGTTATAATAAACAAGACAAAAATAACATCAGTGCCACAAAACTGTTAATCTGCTTACCTGCACTCCATCCTCTGAGATTACCCTGAACAAGGGTCGTGCTTTTATATCTAAATTCCTCAATACTTCCATTCTGTAAGATGTTATTAAATGTGGATCTGTAACAATATTGTAATGTATTAGACTGCACAAACTCAAATGGGAGTATATTAAATTTGCAACTGGAAAAAAGTTTTGCAAAACCTTGACAAAAAATGAATGAAACTTAACAACTACCTTTTACCGATGTAAACTTCCTGAAAGCACTATACCAGATAAACATTCAAAATTGGTATCATAGAACAAATTAGAAGGGCTAACTAAATATGCTTTTGCAACATTTATGTATCTTTAAACTTCAGGTCAGTGCCCTTATGAGCAAAAATGGAATTAAGCATTTTTTTTTATCCATCTTGTGTTGCTGTATCTCCTGACATATTTTCGATTTCTGAAGTTGCAATATAATTTTTGGAAGCTGATGTGTGCTGAGAAACCTAGAAAATTTCAAGTCAATGCAAAAAATAATAATATGGCAAGTCAATCATAGCACTAAAGGTTATTTACAGGAAAAATGACCAATGTACAAAATAATTTCAGGTAATTATAATGAGGTGTCAATGTCATTAAAAACACCAAAAAAATCTAAGGTGTGTGTTGTGTAACTTAGAATATAAAATGACTTCTGATGGCTTGCTACAGAATAAACATAAAAACCTATTAGTCAGTTGAAAACATCAACTCAGAAGTAAAAAACATGAGTACGAGTACCTGTTAGTTTAGCTCATACAAATCTACTGTATCAAGACTTTGGTAGTCATGAAAGCTCACAGCAAGAGCAAGCAGCTCATCATATCCCTTCTTATCCACATTACACATTCCAAATTTCTGGTTCAGGCACTTCATTAGTTCAGATGAAATAGAAAAAATTATCCTTTCATCAGAAAGAGTAATGTCCTCTGTCTCGCCATCATCATACCTCACCTGCAGTGCATTTTGCTCTAGTTATCAACAACATGATCTTTCGCATTGCAGACTTGGACACTAAAATTCAAATGTGTGTCTCATCTGTTAATTAAAAATATAATCTTTATATCAAGAAAATGTGCAATAGATTAGAATGAGTGAGCCTAATCAAATTGAACTATGAAAACACTGATAAATTTTCTGGTACACGACAGCATTTTCAAGAACAAAATAAGACGTCGCCAAGGATCTAGAGAGCATACAGTATGCTTCTTGTTCACTTCATTGTACCCCGTGATGGATCCCTTGTACCAACCATCGTCTAGAGGCCAGAAAACCTGCATTAACCAACACAATTGAGGTAAAGAAAGAAGCCCTTATTCATAGTAGAGAAGGCAAAAAAAAAAAAATCTTGTGAGCTTGCCTTGCACACTAATCCAATAAGCACCTGAGGATCCGCACCCTCAATTTCCAAGCTGTGTGAAAACCAGCGTCAATAATAACTCAAGTTTCATGAGGCAAAAAAAATTGTTCAAGGAAATGTGCTGCGAGGCAAGCTTCTCAGATCCAACTCATTCTATCCATCTCCTCCCGGCATAGGAGGCAGCCTGCTTCTGCCTACTCTACCATTGGCTGCTTCTTCTACGGGGCGCGCTCGGGGCCAGGGCCGGCGTGGAGCGCCGCTGGTCGGAGACAGGCGGGCGGCGACAGGCGGCGGAGCGAAGCGCTGCATCGCTGGGCGGACGGCGCGCGCGCGCTCTCAACCGGGCGCGCGGAGTGACGATGGTCGAGATGGGCGAGGCGGCGACCGGCGGCGGAGCGGGCGCGCATCGCAGCAAGGCGTGCTTGAGGCCGGGCTGGGGTGGAGCGCCGCTGGTCGGAGACGGGCGGGCGGCGGAGCGGGCGCGACGTCGCTGGGTCGGGACGGCACGGCGTGCTCGGGCCGGGCTGGGGCGATCGCGGTGCTCCGCTGGTCGGAGATGGGCGGGCGGCGACCGGCGGCGGAGCGGCGCGGCGACGACGACGCTGCATGGCAGGGGCCGGGCCGGACGGAGCGCACTGGTCGGAGACGGGAGGAGCAGCGATGGCGCGGAGAAGGCGGCGGCGCGGGGAGGAGCGGCGATGGCGGGGAGGGCACGGCGATCTTTGTGAGGGCGCGGCGTGGGTGGCGGGAGAGAGGAGGTGGTGGAGGAGGAGGAGAGAGGCGGCGCCGGTTTGGGTCGTGGACGAGGAAGGGCGGTTTTATGGATGATAAGTTAACGTGATCCGCAATCACCGGAGAATGGCTAGCGAGCAGATCTACATCGAACGGTACAAAGTAAGTTGCAACATGCGAGATGGACGGTCCGGATTGAAAGTTCGAACTACCACCACCACCACCACCACCACAAGATGCTTTATAATAGTAGAGATTATATGAGAGATCTGTATGTACTTTTTACCTTTTTAGAACATATATTTCAGAAGATGGTTCTTGTTTTCTATTTTTTGTCCTGGATTTCTTTTTTATCTGAAAATGAAAAGGTTATGTATGTTAGCTTTAGACCAAGGCAACTAAAATATAGACTTAACAACCAGCTAAGTACTTGCATCTTATTCCCCACTTCGAAGTTTGGATAAGTTGAGCAATCTGCATGACGAGTCAATAAACACCTGTGCTCACGCTTAAAAGTAACTCAACGTAGCCTTTTTCTGTGTGTCCTCTATCTTTGCTTTTCCTGGATGTTTGGTCCCTGGTGGAGTAAACAGCAATCACTAAAGGAAGAAGCATTGTCGCCTTCCAGCACCATATGCATGCATGCTTGCTTGCTTCTACCTTGAGAGCTACTCCTCTTATTGCTTACTCTGGGTAGGCAATGGTCTTCATGTGTCTATGCCCAACTCAACTCATGGGTATATTTCTGGGATGCGGGTGCTGCTATTGCTGCATTGGCGTGTCATAGTAATTCCAGGAAACATACACACGGCAATTATTGTTTCATGTTTCCGATCCCAGCAGTAGGTAGCAAGTCAGGATTGGTTTCTGGCCAAACTACTACAGATTTTCTTACCATATATTTTTGCTATCAACTATCCAGGAACTTGTTATTTGACAGTTCACACACCACCAGGTGGTATTCATTTCATTGAAATTTTCAAAAAAAAAAAAGATATTCATTTTATTCATTTTTTAAAAAAACATTTTATTGAAATATTTTAGGAATCATGAACTGTAAACTTTATTGTAATGTGGAGTATATTTTTATATGCATATATAGAGGCCTTGTGCGAGGAACCCTCGAATATTGCAGAGTCCATAATCAAATTTTGTTTTTTATAGCTTGGCAACGTTCGCATTATTCGAGTTCGAGGAACCCTAGTGCGTTGTAGATTCTTATCCAAGACGTATCATTCGATGAAAGTCGTATGTACGGCCTGGAGGGAGATCTTCCCTGCAATATGTGGTCAAAAAGCAAAAAACATTAGTTATTCGTTTTTAGCCCTTATAAAAAAGAAAACACATTTTTGAACCTCTTTCACGCTCATGTCACGTCGAGGTACTGCAAAAAAAAAAAAGAATTGCAATATCCGATCCAATCTTTTGTAATCGATTAGTTAACATGGTGGTTAGCCGTATTATAAAAGACGGAAAAAAAATCATTGGCTTATCAAATTCTCTTTCGACCCGAGTTTGCATGCTTATTTTGATTAACGACGTGTTAAAATGTGCTATATTGCTGGTATATAATACGTAGGTACATAGGGCATGGTTGTTCAAGGACACTTAGGCGTCATGGTGGTCTGCAGAGGACGCCCTAGGGGACACCTTGCACAATTGCCTATGGCGTCCTCAAGTCATCCATGGCGTCGGTGTGGCGTCGGCACGGCATCTAAGGCGTTGAAAACCTCTGAGGCTGACATCTAAGATATGATTGTAATCCCGAATAGCTACTTATCTGGCAAAGGAAGGATAGAGATAGGAATCCTACCTCGTAAGTCGTAACCGAACAAGACTCTACTTTCTAACCCTGTCCCCCCACTATATAAGGCGTAACCATGTCCCTCCATTATATAAGGTGGGCAGAGGACTCTGGTTCAGGACTTATTGACACATACATATCCATGGAGAGACATCCCCCCGACAATGATCATCAGATTACCATCATAATCCTAGAACACAGGACTAGGGTATTACATCCACCACGAGAGCTTGAACCTGTATAATCCCTTGTCTTATGCTACCATTAAGTTTGGATCTAGCACATAACCCAATATAATTCATTTCCGACGACACTCCCCGGTTTAACAAACGTCGACAGTTGGCGTGTCGGGTAGGGGCAGCGTCAAGATCAATCTCATCAAGCTCGATGAAACCGATCAACGGAGTCACCGTCGTCTTCGCCCCCAGCCAGGCTTTCCGCTTCGAGAGCCGACTACGTCATCAACAACTTCGGCGACTCCACCTCTCAGATTCAGATCTGATCCAATCTGTGGGGAACTGCAACAACGCCTCCTGCTCGGGTAGGGGAATACCACGGCCATCTACTCATGAGTAGTACGCTAAGGGCTCACTTTCCCGACTCGGATACGGCGATGACTCGAAAACAGATTCTGGACGTCATCTTGTTTTGACAATTTCCGATGATCTAGAGAGAATTTGAAGTCGGGACTAGATACGTTGGAAAGATAATTTCGTCAGTTTTCCGGGAAGCCGAAGTATGCCAAAAACGGAGTACAGATGTGTCTAGGGCGTCTGTTTGAAGGCAGACTGCGAGGTCGTGAATCTCAGCAAGCTGGTAAAGCCCATCTATGGAGGCTACGACATACGAATAGACCGTGGCACACCTCCAAGGATATCAAGAATCGGCAAGAAGCTTCTCCAAATAGTCGACGACCAACACTTCTTCCGGAATCGGATCCGATATAGTCTGAGGAGAACATCGACATCTCTTCGCCTGGACTCCCATTCGGGTCAAGGAAAGCTGCCGCCACCTACTCCCGAGTGGTGTGCCGAGGGCTCAATTCTCGATTTGGATACGAAGTGGACCAAACAAAGAACAAGTTCAAGATGGCGGGTGCCTTCAGCAGCAAAACTACACGAATTCGTCGACCAAGTCGCTCTTTTGGACTCGGATCAGAGCCGATCTAAAGAGAGCTTTGACATCGCTATAATTCAACTTCTGTTTGTATTGAGGAACGCCGCCGACACCTACTCCCGAGTGGTGTGCCGTGGGCTCAATTCTCAACTCGGATACGGCGAGAACTCAACCAAGGACTTCAATAGCGCTTTCCCGGACTCGGACGTGATCCTATCCGGGGCAGGTATGAACATCGCTTCACTTGGGCTTTTGTTTAGGTTATGGAACGCCGCTGCTACTTATGCATGGATTGGTTCCCAACTTGCATACGGTGAGACCCACGCCAAAGATTATCGGAAGGTAGCCGCGACTATCACAACGACTATTAGAGTTATCATCACCTTCATCCTTGTAAGGCTTTCCGCTTTGAGAGCTAGTACTTCGTCGTCAACATCTTCACCGACAACTTCAGCAAGCTCGCGCTCTCGAAATTGGACCAGATCCGATATGAGATCAACTACATCAACGACTGGCCTGGATTCCTCTTCAGGTTGAAGAACGCCGCCGCCACATGTCAACACTCAATGCGCCGGAGGCCTAAACTTGTTCTTTTGGGCTCGGATTAGATCCTATCCGGAGAGGCTTCACCAACACCTCAAAATCCAATCTTTCAGACTCGAACAAGATCTGATCTAGGAGAAACTTCAACAACGCTTCAATTGGACTCCCGTTCGTGTCAGGGAACGTCACTGCCACCTACCGACGAGTAGTGCGTCGGGGGCTCAATTCCCGACTCGGATACAGTAAGGACCCGATGGAGAACAAATCTCGAATGGTGACCGTCGTCAGCATCAAATCACTTGAACTCGACGATTATGGCGTCCATCGTGCAATGCCGAATTCATCAACCGTGAGACGAACGTGAGAAAAAGATGCGATCTGTTCTCGTTCAGAATCTGGACGGAACTTGTGTCGCGATTTCCAATTGACTCAGAAAGAGTGTTGGAGTGATATAAGATGCGTTGGAAAACTTATCTCGTTATCTTTCAAACGAATCTAAGAAATCGAAGCTGGTTATACTGAGATGGCTGTTTTTCCACTACGAAATAAATGACGTTTTTGACTCCCTCGCATATCAATTGAGGGAGCAAAAAACAGGCTTTGCTCCCTTGTTTTTTAATGAAGAAAGAGCTCTATCCAGATCTATAGATCTTCCTAGCGTCCAAGCGAGACCCCATCCAAACCAAATCCGCCACTCAAGACACCAGGAAGAACTGCCGCTCGCCACGTTCCCTCTAAGAGTGAAGGGCAGAGAGTTGGAATTGCTTTATATAAGCAAGTGTAGCGAAGTCCAACTGTCAGACGGCCAAAACTCCAGTTGGGAGGCTGCCTAAACTCAAGATAAGCTGCTAAGTAGTGGTGTTTCCACTTCGGCATATGAGGTGCAGAATTCCTGCTTCTTTGGGCCTTCAAAGTATTTGAAGTAGTAAAGTTGTGAGTGCAAAGTACGAGAACAGAGTGCGCCCGCCAGGAATGTACTGAAGATTTCTTGCTCTACCACTTCACCTACTTTATTGCCCCCAACCGTTTCCCGTACCTCTAGAAACAGAAGGGTTTCATCTTCTTTCATCGATTGGGTACGACCGATAAAATCCAAGGAAGTTATTCAGTAGCCATCGCAGGTTTCATTACTTTTCTTCCATTCACTCTTAGTGAAAACCATAGCACTGACATTTTTTTCAAGACAACTAAATCCGTGTTCGAATGCGACCGTGACGACTGTTTGAAGACGGACTGCGCAGGGAGGTTGCAAATTTCGGCGAGATCGTAAAGCTCGTCGGTGCTAGCCACGGCGTGAGGATCGGTCGTGCCACATCTCGTGGGACGTTGAAGATCAGCGAGGACTTCCATCGACCTTCGTCGAGCTGAACCATCTGCTTGGAGATCATTTACGACTACGGCCGACTTAGCTGACCATGGACGAGACCTCGGCGAACATGTGTTGTTCGACGCCGACCACGGCACGTGCTGCTCAGTGTTGATAGACATGAACGACTACTTCCGTACGACTACGCGCAGAGCGGATGCCCCTGGGTTTCCGCAGTAGAATTTTGATTCGTTGCGACACGCCTACGGTTACGTGTCTACGGATCTGCAACACGCCTACGGCTGCACTCAGAGCACCTAAGTCTATGGCTCAGCGACAAGTCTACGCCGGCGCCACGTGTGACCAAGTCTACCGCTGACACGTGGTTCGGTGGAATTTGTTAAGCTGACACGTGGTGTGTTAGGGCTTTCTAATTGTGGTGTCACGAATGGATTATTATGTTGATAATTTTGTGATGGACTAACCTTGCGGCTGAGGTAAGGTGTGTTAGTTTCGTGAGTGTTCACCTCAGTGATGCAGGTATCAGCTGGTACGTAGTTGACGCTTCGCGGGGACAGCTGGAGGATGGTGCGTCTAGTAGCGTGTAGGCGACCGGGTTCGATGACCTAACGGTCACATGAGGTGGTGTATTCGAAAAGCTTAGCCATGGCAAGGAATCCGAGGCAGCTAGAGGCTGTGTCATCTGTAACCTGGTGGTGAAGTTGATCTGACCGGTGTGCCTACGATTGGGCTGGCGATCGAGGAAGCTGCGAAAATATTTCTCGAAGGAATATGGAGAATATTCTGTCTTGGGAGTGTGTCCTGTAGTGTGTGAGTTATACACCACTCATCCTCAAATGAAGGGTGGAGATGGACTCTAGGGTTTAGGGCATCTCAACCTTGGGCTACAAATAGAGGGGGAGGGGATCACCTCCTCATCCCCTTAGAGTTGAAAATTTCAGAAATAGAGATGGTGAGATGGGTGTGTAAGGGTGGCACATAGAGTGCTTGTAACCACATTGAGTGTGGTTTGTAATCCCCAACTTCTATGCAATGAAATCTCTCATCTTAATGAACATCTTGTGTTAATTTGCTTCAAGTTCTTCTTGATTTTGTTTTTCCTTTTTATAGCTCTTATTTGAAAATGACTCTTGATGATTTCTTGCTGGGTCTTAATGGTCTATGATGTCTTGAGATTGCTATTATGATTTACCACACTCTTTGCAACCATATGAGAGGAAAGAGACCAAGTTATTGACTTGTTGCAAATCTGCCTAGAAACATTCATCCGCGTAGCAACCAGTGTTTGATTTTTAGAAAAATCTAGAAATATCATTTTTGAGTGATTCCATTTAGAGAAGTTCCGCAACTTAAATATCTATCAACACAAAAATTTTCAAGTCATGGACATTCTTGGTTTGGGTGCAGTGAGGTGAATACCGAGCCCCAAATTTTATGGACGAGATTTCTGGCAGGCTGTAGTGTTTACATTTTCCTGATTTTTTTCATAAGGAGTCTTGATGAGATTATTGGTGGAGTGCTTCACGACCCATGATTGCATAGGGAGAAAAAAATTTCCATAATTTTTGGAGCAACAGAAAGCCACCATCTGTCTGCTACAAGTAAGAACAAATTCTAAACAATCTGCTTTTACTTTTCTAAAAGTGGCTTTGATCATTGGCTTGACCTTCTTTCCTTAAGACAGCTTTGAATTGATTCCTCTTTTTTGGACACTTGATACTCTGGATTGTGAATGAAAAAATTCACACATACTTCATGACTCTTAGTCATGCATGCTATGGGTATAGATAATTGTCAAGTTGTTCGGGTTTTGGTGAAAACGGTAGCGCCGAAAATTTCTGTCGTCTATTTAACCCCTCTAGCCTCCTTGCTCAGGTCTTTAACAGGTATCAGAGTATTTGGTTTAGTGTTTTTTTTTGCAAATCTTAACCAATTTTTGAAGTCGATCCATATTGCTATTTGAGATATGGTGGACAAGTATTCCACTAAAGCCCGTGTTCTCCGGAGCCAATTTTTTCTATTGGAAGACTAGGATGGAGACATAAGTGATGGCTCAAGTCTACAATGGTTGGCTTAAGATCATGTATCCATATGAGTTATCCAAGGAGGTGACGACAGTGAATCAAGCGGATGTGGAGCTTAATGCAAAAGCCTGAAATTTTCTAATTCAAGATCTTAGCCGAGGGGAGTAAAAGCGGGTGTCGGTCATCACCACATCCCATAAAATCTGGACAACCCTCCAAGCTTACCACGAGGGTATGACTCATGTTAAGGTGGCGAGACAAGACTAACACAAAAGAGAGTACAATCAATTTACTCAAAAGCCGGGTGAAACGCTTGACTCATGTTTCTCCTGTTTCACCAAGTTTCTTGTCGATCTTTGTTCGGTTGAAGTCAAATATACCGATTTGGAGATCGCCAGGCACTTTCTCTCTGGTTTGGATCTTAAGGTCTGGGATGTGAAGGTGACTGCAATCCGACAGGAAGTCGATCTCTCGACGCTTACCTTGCAAGCGCTCTATGCTAGTCTCGAGATGCAGGAACTTGAGCATCTCCCGAAAGAGCCCAGTTCCTCATCCACGGCCTTGATAACTAACCCCTCTGGTCGTGGTTCTTTCGATGTTGCCGGTTTCTCCTTCTCTGTCCTATGTGAGCTATCCATTGATCAGATGGACAAGATTCCTGAGGAACAGCTTGCCTTGTTGGTCAGGAACTTCTCACATGTTTACAGGCGAGTGACCGATCGGAGGAGAGGCATCATGAGGTGCTTCGGTAGTGGTGGTCTCAACCACATGAATCGTGATTGTCCCAAGTCCAGAGGAGAGGAGTGGAACGACTATGTCGCGCCAGCACGGAACGCATACGTCAATAAGAACAACAACATTAAGACCGGTAGTGGAGGTGACAAGAAGAAGCCACCTAAGCAGTTAATGAAGGAACGACGCATGGTAGAGAAGGTGCTGGCCGCTCTGAAAGAAGTCGTCATCTCCGACAAGGAGGATGGACACTCGGATGATGGTGAGGATGAGCCGCCGGAGAACGACGACGTCGACTACACCGGCTTGTGCTTCATGGCACACGGCGACTGGGGAGGCAGCGACTAAGACATCTACCACACCGATGACGATGAGATAATTGATAAACAACGTCCCTCCTATCCTGAACTCTTGGAAACATTATTTAAAATTCATGATAAGAACACAAGGTCTTGGCCAAGAAAAATGCACTTGAAGTTAAACTAAAAAATGTTAAACCTACTACTTGTTCTGATTGTGGGAAGCTCACTCTAAAATTGGATGAATTGAAAATGCATTTTAAAAATATCAATATCCAACTAAAGAATGAAAAATGTAGGATTGTTCCTGAGCCAGTTGACTCTGATGGGTGGTTAGAATTTGATAGGGTCATAATTGATTTTAATAAATTAAGGACAACTCATGATAGGGCGCTTGATTTGAATTAAAAACTTTGGAAAGTTAATGCTAAGCTTGTAGCAGAACTAGATGATAATAGGAAGAATTTGATCCATGTCACTTCTGATATAGAGTCTGTCTGCTTAATGAACCCTAGCATGCTGTGTCCTAATCCCTCTACACACTCATCTAAGGACTTAGTCAGTCTAGTTGCAGGGTTGTAGCGATCATTCTCTATCTAAGGACCCAATCAGCTCAGATGAGAGTTTTAATTTCCACTCACTTGATTTTACATGCCGTGATTGTACACCGTTAAAACATGAGAATTTGAACTTGCAAGATAAGATTTCTGAGATTAATGATACTATTTTTGATGCCTCTGTGTGTGATCGATGTCTTGAGCTTGATGGGGAGATGGGTATGATCTACCAGAACCTGAGTGATAGATTTGAGGGTAGGTTAACCTAACATGAGAATTTGAACTTGCAAGATAAGATTTCTGAGATTAATGATACTATTTTTGATGCCTCTGTGTGTGATCGATGTCTTGAGCTTGATGGGGAGATGGGTATGATCTACCAGAACCTGAGTGATAGATTTGAGGGTAGGTTAACCTAAGCCCAAAATGTTGAGTGTCTTTCATGTCAGGCTCTCAAGAGGGAAGTTAAGATACTAGGTGAGAAGTGTCGCAAAGCCTTAGAAAAGGGTACAATTGATAACAAGGACTATTCGGACTCTTCCTCTTCTTGTGGATTTTCTCCCCAACTCCATCAGGAGTGCGAGTACCTCATTAGCACTCTTGAAAAGTTTGTTGGGGGCAAACGGAAGCTGAAGTTCATACTTGACAAAAGTAAAATATTAAGTGGTAGAGGTCTAGGTTACAATTGACTAGAGCACATTAAGAGGCACCCGCCTAGAGTATTTGGAAGGGATGAGAATGGGCAGACAGTTGTTCTTAGGAACAGTGTTCCTGAGACTACTATTTTCTGGTCCTAGAGATCATTAGGGAAAGTCCTACCCCACGGTTTGTTTAGTTTTAGAAGAAAGCTCCACAAAGTCCACCTACGAATATTGTTCCTCTTAGCACTCCTGCCTCTGGAAATGGCAGAGAAGTAGTTTGCACCTTCTGCGATAGGATAGGACAAACTGAGCAGAACTATTTCCGTAGAAATCCTAGTTTGACGGTACTGCCCAACTCAATTCGACGGTACTGCCCAACTCTACTGATGACGAACATCCCATCAACGGCACCGTGGAGATCCCAATTCCGCGGTGCCGCCTGACTCACCTGATGACGAACATCCCATCAACGGCATCATGGAGACGATGACTCCAACGATCCTGAAAGCCGTAGGACAATCTTCTCCAACGACTCCGCTAGCATCGACGGAACCTGCCGTCACATCAACTTAAACAGAAAACCGTTCCGACAAGCTTGGCCCCGAAGACGAACAAGACCCCAAAGGCCAACGGTATCATGGAGATTCTAATTCTACGATACAAATCAACTTCTCCCGATGATGAACATTCCATCAAGGATATTGTGGATATCCCAGTTCCACGGTATCACCAACATTCTTCTGATGACGAACATTCCATCAACAATATCGTGGAGATCTTAGTTCCACGGTGGCAACCAACTCTCCTGATGATGAATATTCCATCAAGGGTATTGTGGAGATCCTAATTCCACCGCGCTAATTAAAGCTCCTGGCGAAAATATACTGTTAAGGATAATCTCAATCCAACTATATCAACTTCGATGATCAAGACTCGTCAACGACAAGTCCAAAAGCCAACAAGCGGGGACATCCCCGATGACGCAGTGAAGCCGTCAACTTCAACTCCAAGCCTAGTGCTAACCGTGCATTCCATCCAAGTCAAATTACCCCAATGTGAAGCTTCACGAGGACAAGTTTAAGCGACACGGGCGGCCATAGCCAAGTGTAAACGGTTGTACTAGGCATTACGTGGACCCTAGTTACCCCATGTATTCTGTCGTTGTCAATCAATCTGCCATCCACCAACATGCACGGTGAACCACGAAGCAATGAGAAGAAGAAGATAGCCCCAGCAGCTTAATCGGAGGTGTTCCGCAAGCTGGCTTGCGGATGTAATTAACCGGGTGTCCTTCCGAGGTCCCAGAATTCAGAACCCGACGATCACCTGAACAAGAAATCTAGCCAACGAGGCTACAGATACCTAGCGAACCTAGCTACTGAACGCAATATCAACAAACAGTTGTACTTCATTGTGACGATGAAATATAAACATCCTTGTCCCCTTTTCTTTTGTGTACTTTTGACAAATACACTGGCATGCCCGTAAACGCGTTGCTGTTGCGGAATTTGTGTGTATCACAGTTCCCTCACTTTCTTGATGTCTATATTGTCAAAAGGGGAGAGTTGAAAAAGACATCAATATGCATTTCTTGAAAAAGGGGGAGATTTTCTTGGGAATTTTTGACTTTTATGATTTGGAGATTTTGAACACATGTGTTCCTATCTTTGGCTCCAAGCGTAATTCGGCATTTCCAACATGCCTTTTCGATAAATGCAAAAACTTCAAAATATTTTCGTGGGTTTGTCAATATATTCATCAAGGGGTAGTGTTGAGACCCATGTGGGGGGTACCCCGGTTTGACGATGAATATATGTTCACGGGACGATTGGAGGTCAAAAGGCCCAGAGAGCGTCTGAGCGACAAAGTTGATGACTGGCGATCCTATGAGGTGGTGTACTCGAGAAGTTTAGCCATGGCAAGGAATCCGAGGCAGCTGAAGGTTGCGGCGTCGGTAACCTGGTGGCAAAGTTGATCTGACCGTTGGGCCCAGGCTTGCGTTGGCGACCGGGGAAACTGCAAAGATATTTTTCGAAGGAATATGTGAAGAATATTCCCTTTCGGGAGTGTGTCTTGTAATGTGCGAGTTGTACACCACTCATCCTCAAATGAAGGGTGGAGATAGGCTCTTGGGTTTAGTGCATCTCACCCTTGGGCTATAAATAGAGGGGGAGGGGAGCACCTCCTCCTCGTTCCCTTAGAGCTGGAAATTTCAAAAATAGAGAGGGTGAGTTGGGTGTGTAAGGGTGGCACCTAGAGCGCTTGTGACCACATGTAGTGTGGTTTGTGTAAGTGTAAGTGACCTTGTGTGATTTTGATGATTAATGACAAACATATTTAATGACAATGCTTCGTTTAATGCTTATTTATTGTTATATCTCAAATATGCTTATTGCTATGAGACTAATATGTTTATTGTCAAGATTGTCTTAGTCTCATTATATTTAGAGGAAAATCATATATGTCAAGTGGATAAGCTATTTATTCTAAATGGTACATCTTATGCTAATCATTTCAATGAAACTAATACACTTGATTGTTTTTCTTCCGTAGTCTCATTTATGCAAATAAAACGGATTGCTAATTAAGTTATGCAACTCTTTTGTGTAAGCACATGTTATTGGTTGATTAGATTTATGCTCGTTATATCTTGTCGAATTTATTTGAGCATAAATATATTATGAATATGTTGTTTGCTCCATAAGATCTTTTATATTGGCATGTATTAGTGATCATTTTAATCGGTGCACTAGATAAACTTCACCGTGTTTAAATGGCTTTGTGCATGTAAGCTTTTCCTGAATATTCTCACATGCACTTAATTTAGTAAAGTTTAATATAGATTAGTTCTCAAGTTCTCTCTTACTTCAAATATGAATTTGCACTTGTGTAAGTCATGAATATATTATCATGTGCAACGTTAAGTGAAGTTGTGTGATTTGGAAAGAATTAGGTCCTATGAGTTTGGCCTTGTACAATTCAGCTTATCGTAGCGTAGCATAGCATTTCAGCAAAATTTGAAAGTTTTTAAAGAGAGGTTTAAATATTTTTAAAAATAATTTAAAAATAGTTTTAGAATATTTAAGAGGACAACTAAAAACCTGAGAAAAATCATTACAAATTATTCCACCAAATAGGCTATATAAAAAAGATAAATTTTGTTGAAACGCTACGCTACGTTAAGTTGAAATGTACAAGGCCTTTGTGTGATGACCAAGAGACATTAAAGGATGATGGTTAAGTCGAAGTCAACAAAACGCCGATGTCAACAAGAGTTGAGGACTAAGTCAAGGTCAATTTGACGGGATGATCGTCGAGGAGTGTGATTGAGGCAAAGTCGAATGGGACGAGAGTCTCATGAGGTGAATCAACTCAAGGTTGACAAGACGAAGACGTTATCAATATTTAGTAAAGGTCATCATGCACAATACATCAAGGGTGCTCAAGACTATCAACATCGTTGAACCTCAAAATGAAGAAAGAAGACAACAAGTGATTTATCCTAAAGGTTGTATGGTTTTATTCATAAGTTGACTCTAAGGATTGTCATACTATTAAGAGGGATGCAACGTTAAATTTCTTAGAGGAGTGTTGGTGGTGTCAGAAAGTGAGAGATTTAGGTCTTTCATGGCTTCCTTTGTGGTTGCTGCTCATATCATTTGGGATTTGGGAAGTAAGACCTTGTGGTCTGTGTAGCTCTTATTCTTAGGCTTTCCGTAGAGCCTAAGATCACCGAAATTAGAGTTCGGAGTCAAAAGTTACATCCGTTTCCGTCAAGCGCTGTGTGCTGTGTATCGGACTATCCAATGCTTGGTCCTATTGACCCCTTTATCTCGCAGAACTAAAAAATATCGGACTATCCGATATGAATTTGACCTTTTGGTGTTGTATCTGGTTTGAACCTCTCTAGAATCATTTCAGAACCTCAAAAATAGCCATTGCTTTAAATTTCTCTTATTTTCATATCGGACTATCCGATGTCTGTTAGCAGCAAACGGCTAGTTTCTGGGTGAGGCTATTTATTGCCTCCCTCTTCCCCACGAGCAAGGGGTTGCATTCCACATCATTTTTTAGCAAAACTTCCAAACAACCTATGGTTTCTTGCTCTCTCTACTCTAGATCTAAGTGATCTTCTTTGTGAGAAGAGTTGGGAAAGGGTGTGAGTGCTAAGTGAGAAGAAGTCGATCTTTGAGCACTTGAATCCATATCCAAATTCGTTCTTTGTGAGCATTTGTTACTCTTGGAGGTTGAGAACTCCTAGACGGCTTGAAGTCAACCACGAGCCACCGGTGCTTTGTGTGGTGAGCCGTGCGAGTTTGTGAAGGCCGATTCCGCCTCCGGAAGTGAAGGAATCAAGGAGTAAAACCGGGGGGTCTTGGTGTGACCTCGGTGAGGGAGAGGGTTGAAAGAGACCCGGGCTCAAGTGTGACCGATCCTACCTCAACGGAGACGCAGGATCCCCTCAAGGATCCGAACTTGGGAAAAAAAATCTTTTGAGTCTCCACTTCTTTCTTGGTTTCCCTTTTGCCCCTAACTTGATTTACTTTAATATGTGCTTATACATACTAGTTGGTTAGCACCTTCATGTGCTATTACTCTCACTTGTGCTGTGGATTTGATTTTGGTGTAGGTTATATCCTTGATTTGGGTGTGATTCTCAAAAACCCTAAATCTGTAGATATCGGATAGTCTGATATAATATCAAATAGTCCGATCCATATCAACATCGGAACATCCAATATCATTTTCCGCTATGCTTTAAAAAGGTTGAAAATTTGTAACGCCTATTCACCCCCTCTAAGCGACATCCCGATCCTTCAGTTTGTAATCCCCTAACTTCTATGCAATGAAATCTCTCATCTTCATGAACATCTTGTGTTGATTTACTCTAAGTTCTTACTTTTGTTTTTCCTTTTTGGAGCTCTTATTTGGAGATGAGTCTTGGTGATTTCTTACTGGTTCTTAATGGTCTATGATACGTTTAGGTTGCTAATATGATTTACCACACTATTTGCAACCATATGAGAGGTGAGAGATCAAGTTCTTGACTTCTTGCACATCTGTCTAGAAACATTCATCCACGCAGTAGTCAATGTTTGATTTTTACAAACGTCTAGAAATATCATTTTTGAGTGATTCCACTTGGAGAAGCTTCGTGACTTACATATCTATCAACACAAAAATTTCAAGTCATGGAGATGCTTGGTTTGGGCGTAGTGAGGTGCAAACCGAGCCCCAAATTTTCTAGACGAGATTTATGGCAGGCTATAGTATTTGAATTTTCCTGATTTTTGTGCATAGAGTCTTGAGGATATTTTTGGTGGAGTGCTTCACGATTCATGGTTGCATAGGGAGAAAAATTGTCACAATTTTTTGAGCAACCACCATCTCTCTGCTCCAGTGAGAACAAATTCTGAAGAATCTGATTTTGCTTTTCTGAAAGTGGCTTTGATTATTTGGCTTGGTCCTTTTTTCTAAAGCAAGGTTTGAATTGATTCCTCTCTTTTCGATACTTGAAAACTAGGATTGTGTATGAAAAAATTCCCATATATTCCATGACTCTTAGTCATGCATGCTATGGGTACACATAATTGTCAAGTTGTTCGAATTTTGGTGAAAACGGTAGCATCGAAAATTTGTGGCGTGTATTCACCTCCCCTCTAGTTGCCTAGCTCGGGTCTTCAGAGGCCCAAATCCAATTAAGCAAAGGGTGATCCCTTTAACAGGTTTTCTCGACAACACGTCACAAACAGTGGCAATACATTGTTGACATCGAGCCTAATTTGGCCTCGATACACCCCCTGAGGGCATATGACCGAAAGTGCCACCCATTAAAAGTGTCTCATGGCATACCCCTGTTGGGTCACTAGTCAACTTTGCATATTCAAGTTTGGGTGTTGATGAGGCTTGGATACTGTTTCGGAGGTATGCCCCTTGTGGGTCGCCAGTTGTATACCGCAACCCGGATAGATAATGTCTCTTGGCCAAAATTTATCCAAACGGTACACCCTTAAGTGGATCGCCAGCTGATCCCTACTTCGGTTGGGATAGGTATCACTCGACTGAAAACGCGCTCCATGTTGGGCCAAGTACTGATTTCTGCAAGACAGGATCGGGCGTTTGATGCCGCATACCCCTTAATATGCAAAATGCAGTATACCGCAAGACGGGTACCGCAATTGCACAACTTAAGGTGCGCCAAATCAATGGAATACACCATTAAGAATAGAGTGGCGTGCCTTTTAAACAGGCCAACTGCCAAAGTCTTGATATTGCCGAGCAGGGCGTTGCTCTTGATTTTTAATGTTAAGATCTATTATTTTCTTAGACAAGTAGGTGCCATGAGTGCCCAAGTCTATGGCTCGGCGACACACCTATGTTGGCGCCTGAGTGACCATGTGTATGGCTCGGCGACACGCCTACGCCTATGCCACACGCATCAAAGTCTACTGCTCGACCACGAGCCTATGCTTGCGCCTCGAGTGTCGAAGTTTACGGCTCGCCCACGCGCCTATGCCTACGCCACAAGCATCCAATTATATGGCTCGGTGGCATGCCTACGTCTACATTACGAGCATCCATGTCTACAGCTTCGCGACACGCCTGCGCCGGTGCCTCGAGCACCAAAGTATATGACTCGATCACGCGCCTACGCCCACACACCGTGCGCACAAGTCTGCGGCTCGGCTATACGCTTACGGCTGGGCCAGGAGCTTAAAAGCTAAGTTTTCGTCATCTTGATCTTTTTGAATTTTATTTGTTTCTTGACTTGCTACCTGGTCTCCAACTAAGTAGTAAGTCGGGTGCTACACCTAATATGTGCACTTGCGTGTAATTTTGTTGCTTTCTCTTAATGATCACAAATGAATCCGAGTGGTCGTTCTGAGTAGTGAAGCTCTAACCCACGAACGGCGAACTCTAGTCACTCGGTACACATGCCAAGGAAATAGCGCCATGAGCCGACTCTCGACGCTCGGGGATAGACTAATCAGGCGGAGTGCATAACAAAAGGAAGATTACTTGGAGGAATTAAACATCAAAAAGGAAAAGCAGCAAAATCATAAAAATCATCTGTATAAAGCAATCAGAACTTACATCCGAGTGATTGTTTTTTTTATTCAGATACTGCCTAAATCCTACATGGACATATTACAGAGGGCTCCGGCTTGCGTCCGATGGTAATCCTGCTTCTAGCACTGTCATGACAAGTGTTGTACGCCGTTATACCATCTTCCACAAGCCTCGGAAGTTCATGGATTTTTCCTTCATCAAGTGCCTTCTACGATTTCGTCTACAAGCAAAAAAGGGCCTGCGCCACGAGCGCTACCTACGCCCTTGTCACGAGCCGCCCCGCGCCATGAGCGCCAACCACGGCATGGCTATAAGCCTACGCCTTCGGCCACGAGCCACCCTGCGCCACGAGCGCCGACTACGGGTTAGCTACAAGCCTATGCCTTTGGTGTGCTCTAAAAGGGTCGCCAGCTGTACAGCGCGCGACAAACGGGTACAGGTACCACTTGGAAACACCTAGCTTGGGATATGGTACGCCCTATGATGGGCCGACTGCTAGTCACCACGTCAAAAGGGACTTGGGTACCTTCCAAACTAATTTGAAAACCAAATTCTTCTTGTGGTATGCCTCATGTTAGGCCGACTACTGATTATCGCACAAGTCGGAGCCAGATACTATGAGTTGATCCTGTATTAAGGGTTTTGAGGGTAGAGCCGCCAACTTACACTGCGACAGTCAGGTGCAGGTACTACTCAGCCAAACTCTATCCAACAAGGGTACGCCCCATGATATCGACTGTCAATTTTCCGACAAATCGGGCTGAGTATCGCTCAAGAATTTCAACAAGGAGCTTGAGCCCTTCACAGTCTCCTTGCATGCAATGGAGCACACGGTATGAAGAAGAAACCAGTTGGGAAGCAATATCAAGAATCGGAAGCACTTGGCGTGAAGCATGACTTGGCTGGAGTGCGACCAGAACGGTGACAACTCGACTGTAAAGGACTCGGGGCTATTGTGGAATACATGGATCCGAGGTATCTCCATGGTGGGCTGTGAGGACTACCCAACAAGGGGTGGGCCGACCCGGCTACACGCGCAGTAGGGACACCCGGCTTGCCAGCCAGCCTTGTGCATCAAGTAAAGATGAAGATAGTATTCTATCCCAAATAGGGAAGATATGATTGTAATCTCGGATAAGTACATATTCGGCAAGGAAGGATAGAGATAGGATCATACCTCGTAACCGATCAGGACTCTACCTTGTAATCCTGTAGGAATCCTAAGGCGGGCAGGGGACCCTGGTTCGGGACAGATTGACACATACACATCTATGAAGAGGCATCTCCCTTGACATTGATCATTAGATAACCATCATAATCCCAGAACACAGGACTAGGCTATTACCTCCACCGCGAGGGCTTGAACCTGTATAATCCCTTGTCTTGTGTTACCATTGAATTTGAATCCAACGCATAACCCCATATAATTCATTGCCGACGACACCCCCGGTTTTAAAAATGTCGACAGATGGTTATTTTGCTAAGCCAAATATGACATTGGGCTAAGTTGGCTGACCAAAGTTGTCCCAACAGCTGGTAATTTATTTATCTAAAAAAACAACTGGTAATTTATTAGTTTTCATTCACCATAGTTATATGTCTGGTGTCGCCTCGCCGTGCGTCTTAATCACTTAAAAGGTAAAAAGGTCCGAGCGACCGCCATGCGACTTAAGCGTCTTAACAACCATGATATAGGACCTGACATCACTCAAAATATGGAAAATATTTCATGGTTTTTTTATTAAGCTTGGTCAAAATTGGAGGGAACATATGTTCACATGCACTGATGCACCATCATAGCACTAGGCTAATCAGGGGTTCAGAGTGAAGACGAACCTAAACCACTGGCATTTGGAAAAGAATTACTGGCATGGCTTCTGGTTTCATGCAGGCGTACTACTGTAGCAGGGATGCGAAGGAAATACTAGACTATTGAACTCTCCCTCCCTCCCTCCCTCTCTCTCTCTCTCTCTAGGTTTTTTTTTTTGCAGATGTAGCATTTTTTTGTGTATCCGAAAATAGCATGGAAATTATGGCATGTTGATCTCATTGAGTGACCTATGTTTTGGAGATCTGAACAAATATAGCATTTTATTCTGTATGTTTCATAAATTAATCTAATCATCCTTCTCCAACACTCAGGTCACTCAATTTGTTTGATCTGAATTTTGGAGGGATTGTTTGATTAATTGCTGAGACAATCAGAATAAAATAGATTGATCCTGTTATATATATTTGGCAATCGGTGGGTCTGTAACCATGATTCTATTATACATATTCCTCTAGCAATGAATGATCACAATAATGAAGTAAGTACAAGGAGCCTTTTTCCCTTGGCTACATATCTTCTCTTATTTCTTATGCATCTATAAACATCGATCGGTTCCATTCCTTTTCTTGAGAATATATAAGAAGGGTATATTCAACATTGACATGAAGGCCTTGTACATTTCAGCTTAGTGTAGCGTAGCGTAGCATTTCAGTAAAATTTATCTTTTTTATATAGCCTATTTGGTGTAATAATTTGTAATGGTTTTTCTCAGGTTTTTAGTAGTCCTCTTAAAGATCTTAGAACTATTTTGAAATTATTTTTTTACAATATTTAAATTTTTTTAAAGGCTTTTAAATTTTGCTGAAACGTTACGCTACGCTACGGTAAGCTGAAGGGCCGAAGGGAGTTATATATGTATGTATATATGTATGTGTGTTGTGAGAACAGCAGAGTCGTACTGGTGGGTAGAGGGGTTAATTAGGGAAATGGATCGATTGCATGATGGGGTCTCACACGAGAGCTCGCACGCAGGCATCATTTTATCTTCCTCCACAAACAAACATCACACTCTCCCCTCCCCTCTGCTCTCTCTCTCTCTAACTTGATTATTTCATCTCTATCTCCTCGATCGGCTCCTCCCATATGCATGTTGTTGCCTACCTGGTTCCCAACACCTTTGCCTTTTCCACAGCTTCTTTTTAACCTCATACACGCGCGAATAATTATATGATATTGTGTTCCCCTTTCTCTTCTCAGAAACTGCAGCCGCTGACATGATGGACCATATGCCTAGTGTGCTCCATCATGCCGTATGCACACAGCTGATCAGTAGTAGTGAGAATCTATCTATTATATTATTAAAGGAGGGGAAAAAGAAGCTACCACGTTCGTCCACATCACCCAGATTATTTGAGCCATTCGATCAACGGTGGGACCAAATTATAACGGCCTAGATCGATCAAAGAAATTCTCACATAAATCAAGAAAAAAATAAAAGATCTATGCCGTTGATTTTGTGGGGCCGGATTATAACAGCTTAGATTAAAAGATCTGAAATGTTAGAGATAGATTATGAGTTAGAGATAAACACTATATATGAAAACAAATCTAGCCGCGCAGACGCGCGGGCCACCTCACTCGTTATATATATATGTATGTATATTGTATGAGCTGAGGAGGGGTGTGCGTCCTGCATGCATGCACGCAATGCATGGCTGTTGGCTTCTGCCCATCCAAGTGTGGGGTTCCAATCCTGGCACTATATAAGCCGGAAGCAGCTAAGTTGGTGGGAGGCATGCATGTCTCTCTTGCTCTCATGTATGTCTCCCTTGATCCCCTAAAGCAATGGCTGGGAAGCATCCAACTCCTTCCTGCATTGCATGGTACCACTCTCTTCTGTAGGAGGTCACTATCCCATCTCTCTCTAATGCTGTCATCTGCTTGCTTCACATCATCCATGGGCCATAATCAGCAGCGTGTTCTCTGTGGTAGGTGAGTCCCATGACTGTTTTCCCCTTCTTTTCACGTCATTAATTAGCCTAATTAATACCCATGCCATGCCATGGTCTTGTACTTGTCATTTCTCGAGACGGGCATTTCTATCTTAACCTGCCAGCTCAGTATATATATATATACATTACAAACCGACCTGGGCCATCTTTCTTCTTCATATCCTTCTGGAGAAAATGACATGCTCTGCATTTAAATTCATTGCTTGCCTTTGTAAACACATGTTTTGGTGACTCCTGAAAGAATAGCTACTATTTTTGCTGACGATCGAGTGCAACTTTGTCTATACTCGTTTCTCCCTTCAGCAAGTACCTGCCTATAGCAGCTACTTAGGCAGATGTTTATTCAGCTTTTCACGACGTTAGCACTCCATGCAATGCTGTATATATAAATGCGGATCGTGGGCTAGCATGGATAAACTTTTTCAATGAACTGTTCTATATATTATCTCTGTCAAATTTCTCCAATTGATGCCCACAGGTATGTTTATGTATTACGTCAAGTATTCCTCTCTTTGGCATACTGATTCAACAGGGTGCAATTGAACTCTTTTTCTTATGATCTAGAGAAGTTCTTACACGGATGCCCTCTTTTGTCCGTCATATCTTTTCTCATGCTTAAGTATTGAGCAGTTTTAAACCAAGTTGCATTCCTTCTAAACAAGCCAACATGAGTATGATCCCACTATAAACTGGCAGTTTCTATGAATTAATATGAGCAGTATGTTCAGTACTGCCTTATCTACTTGTTTTTACATCATTTATTTTCAGCTAGTTGGAATTGTAACAGTGACCTACATTTCCTCACAAGTTTTTGTTCCATGAGATGATTCAGGACTTTTACCGAGAGAATGTATGGTATACATTGGATTTATAGCTTTAATCCGTCGGTACTATGTTGTCGTGTACATATTGGCCTGCATCCTCATAACTGTACTACCTTTAATTAATTACTCCAAAAAAAAAACTGTGCTTCCTGCTAAATAAGCGGTGAAGCTTAGACTTCAGACAACACATGCATATCCAGCTAGCCATCCAATTGGATATGCTAGAACACACATTCAATTAAGTTAGTTGGCCTGTGCATATATATCAATAATCAAACGTCCTCCAGCGCGCATATATCATCCTTTAACTGAATGGCCTTGTCTATTCCCATGACTATTTGTTTATATAAAAGAAGAATTTGCTAGCAGCTGACAGTTTGATCGTCCCTACGAAGAACTTTGTTAAGAAAATAAATGAGTGCATATTCACATGCATGCATATAGAGAAGAATGATGTCTTGTCCATCGGACCACATAGGAGAATGATTAGTCATCCTTCAGTGTTAAGTAAGTCGAACAACAACTGACATCTACGCTTCACTTAATTAGTACAATAAAATTTTGTTTCCTTCTAAGATCTAATATTAAATATTAACATGGTCACTTTATGCTATGCCTGTAATCTGATAACTATTTCTCATCATTATACATTAGAAAGATGTGAAGGATACAAATATGAATATCTCTTACTTCTTAAGACTAGTGTTCTTCTTTTTTAATGCAGAAGCTTTTATCATGCAAGTATGAGTACCTTCTTAATTACTTCAGGGCTTCAGGTAAAGAGTTTCCCTCGGTCAAAAAAAGAACTTGATGTTTTTTTTTCCTGCCTTACCGCTCAAAACAAAATGTCATCTGATTTTGTCAGAATACTGCGCGCGCTTAAGGGTAAATATGATACCAAAAATATGCTGTAGCATAACAGGAAGGTACAAATTCTAAAGAAAAGCCACGCTATATGGAGCATTTGCTGTTTGTGCGTGTTGGTGCACTTGATGACTTGAACATACAGGTGTCAAGTTTGCTCAATGACCGAGAGCTTATAATCACGTAACTGAAGAGAGGTACCTATTAAAAAACATACTTCATGATCGATGTTTTTAAGATCTTCATGACCTTATTACATATAGCAACACAGTGATGAAGTATATTTAGTACAATGTCCCTGAAGCATATGTAAGCAGTACAAACACTACACACGTCATATTGTAGTCTTATTTACAAGGCATTATGTAATGCAACTCAAATTACATGTTTGTCCAATAGATGTGATATGATCATCATCGTTATTAATATAGCTCGATCATCAAGGTAACAATTATAGATGAGATACTGTCAAGGTAACAATTATAGATGAGATACTATCTTTGATCAATCGCACCATCACTTCCATGGATCAACTTGACTGCTTGATGTTGACGTGGAAGCATAATCAGTTGCCACCTCTTGCTTCTCGTTGACCTGAAGAATGTCTCCATCATCAGTATAATCTACACCCTTTGTTGCATCGTGGCTAAGCTGAGATGCAACAAACTTGTCTAGAACTCTCCAATCAGTAGTGACGTGGTCGACCGCATGCTCGATGAGCTGAGGATGATCGTGGTGGGCATGGTGCATATTAAGCTGGTGATCATCTGGCGACACCAAGAGAGAATGGAAGGAGGGGCTCTCTAGCTCATGAGGAATGGTGTCGAGAACATGATGGTTTGGCATTTGGAATTGCAGCTTCAGTTCCCTCTTGTAGGTGTTGTTGAGCATTTGGAGATGGTGTTCTTGCAGCGCCATACTGTGGTGAGGAGGCATTCCGCTCATGGGTGAGTTGAGGTCATGCATAAAGCCCCCATCTTCATCGACATACCAGCACGGGGCATCATGGTCTGAATCCCTTCTTGTCGTTGGTAATCTCTTCTTGAATACCCTGCATACTACCCACCCTTCTTCCTGAAATGCATACATACATGTACATATGTGATATGTGTATATTCATGAATGGATGAGTTATTCTTAAATTGTTTCGCAGGGGAGTGGGAATGGAAATGGAAATGGATGTACTGAAGGTGCATGCAGTAGTGGTTATATATATACTTGCCTGTGGTGGAGCATTCTCGTTGGTCTCAAGGCGGTACTCGTGCATGATCCAGTCGGACTTGTGGCCGTTGGGAGCTCGGCCCTTGTAGTAGACGAGGGTCTTCCTCATGCCGACGAGGCAGTGCTTGGCGTAGATGGGCTTGTCCCTCCCGGTCGCCTTCCAGAAACCAGCCGCGGTTGCGCGGTTCGTTCGCGTCCCCGTTGGGTATTTCTTGTCCTTGTGGCTGAAGAAGTACCACTCGTTCTGCTCCTCCTGATCAGGCCCTATCCTGCACTTCTCTGCATGCGTGCAGTGCATGTACAAATCGATTTACAGATTAATTTCGGTTTCTCGATCATGTATATAACTATATATGAACCATGCATGCGATATTAATGTATGTACCTTGAAGATCCCATGGCTCAATCTTGTAGAGATCGACATCTTTTATGACGTTTAGATCAATCCTTCTGGAGGCCACCTTCTTGCGAAGGTAGTAATCCACCAGCTCTTCATCGGTTGGGTGAAACCGAAAGCCAGGAGGAACCTGCTGCGCTTGCTGTGTACCGCTCATAGCCATCGATCTCGATGATATATAGCTCTCTATCTTCATATAAATGCGTATCGATCAGCTAGCACAGTCATTACGTATATATGTAATACGAAAGAGAACTAACACGCATAATTATTTCATGCAAAAGAAATACTACAATCAGCTATGGATCCAATCAGTTGTGTAGCTAGGCTGCATGCCGCGGCTGGGACGCATTCATATGCGCATGTGATAATGGTCGATCATATGCAGTGACGCACGCATCGGCATCGTGGTGGTGACTGGTGAGCCGATCGAGCCTGCAGATCGAGCGAGCGAGCGGCAGCACTCATTACCCTTTGTGGAATGTTCCCGGTCGATCCAAAGTTCTCTCATCATGCATGCATGCATGTCCCGCGCTAGTGCATGTGTATAAGTACTTTAATATATGCCTAGCTATACATACATTAATTTGCACTCCTCCACTTAAAGTGCTGCGTATGCGTAGACACAACTAGCATGCATCAACAATATGCATGTAATGTGTGTATCTTGTACTATCTGGCTAGTCTCTCATCACATGTACTAGCTCCAGCATTTTTTCCTTCTTTTCTTTTCTTTTCTTTGGATAATGGAAAGTATACTTTCAGCCCCTACGTAGTAAGCTAGCTAGGTTGATACACACAGACCATTTCTATATATATGGATGCGAGTATTATGTATATATTTGATTGTGCAAGCACACCCATTTGTGTTCGGTGGCAGTACTACATATATGCGCTAAACGATCGATCAGGCTTTTTTCTGTCGTGCATCTAAACTTATAATTGAAGCATAAGTACGTATGGTATTTTATGATTGATCATCCTTTTCATTAAATCACACAAGTACGTGTATTGATTAAAAAGCTTAAAGAATGATCGGGTTCAGCAAATTTCAAGCCCCTGAATTAACTAGAACAAAACTAAATATGTTTGAACTATAACTCAAATAACGACATCCTATATATAGTGTTATTTATGCCGCTTTAAAAAATAACTGCAGTACGTACCTAGGTCAGAAAATCATTTCACTCTTGCATGTCTGTACATCGGATATACTCATACATATTTCTATGTACATATATAGGACAGAAAACAAGTAGATGTAGATATTGTAACCGCTTGTTGGTTTGTTGTACGTTGGATTAATTTCCAAAAGACTACGACACAAAGCTAGTTGGGGAAGGATGAACATATATAGAGAGATCTCTGAATGAGATATCTAAAAAGGAGTTAAATATCAACATATAATTTAAATTTATATGCAATTAATATACAATCTATAAACGTGTTCTTGAACTTTGTACTAGTCCATGAATGTTGCATATCGAAGTATTACTTGCTAACTTGTTCCAACAAAAAGCATAGTTAGATTTGCAAATATATGAATCGATATAGAACATTTATCATGTCATGCCATTAGAAATTAAGAGTTATGGCTGCTAGCTAGGGTTCCGTAGGGCGTGTAGGATGTATAGCTTGATCTAGATCTTATATATGCTTGAATGCATATATACATGAGACCAAGGCTGAGTGACACACACACACACACACACACACACAGAGTATATATACACACACCTTTGTTTGATCAGCAGAGAGAGAGAGAGAGAGAGCGCAGTATATACATATACCTTTGTTTGATCAGCAGTTGGGATTCAAGTCGATCGGTGATCGAGATGTGACACAAAACCTTGTAGAAATCCAGAGATCTAGCTGCCAGCTAAGAACAAACCATTAGATCGAAGGGATGTGGATCAGATCGGAGCTCGCAAAATAGGGGGAAACGCGCAGCAGAGAGAGAGGGAGGAAGGGAGATGAGGCTGGAAAAGGAGAGAACCGACCGAAGAAGGAGAAGGAGAAGGAGAAGGCAGCGCGCGCCGTCTCGACTCTCGAATCTCGAGAGCCAGAGCGGAGGCGGAGGCGGAGGCGGAGGCGACGCGGCGAGTTTGGTGTCCGGTACTGCAATAGCAACCTAGCTCATGAGGAAAAATGCAACACAACGCTAGCTCCTAGCTCCGAGTTCGCAACACAACGCTAGCGACGCAGCGTTGGGTTGAGTTGGTGATGGGCAGCACGCGCGCGCGGTTAATAAAATAACTGGTCCGCTGGTTCCATTCCGTTCCGATTTACTTTTTGTCTGAAAATCGGATTCGGGTACGCAGAGTTTGGTGTTGGGTACGGATACGTATAGCACCGAATAGTATATGTTTAGATACGGGTAGCATGATCGGGTCGGGTATGGGTACCCCGGATATTTTAAAAAACAAGTACCCGTAGCTTTATCAATGGAGGACACCCGTCCTGCACCCAACCATTCCCCGTCCAGCGCCCCGCCGCCTCCCCTCCGTGCTGGCGTCAGGTCACCTCTGTCTGTGAAACACTGTTTCTTTTGAAGTACCCACGATCATGGTGCTATGTTCTATTGTTGATGAGCTTAAATGCCTAAAATTCTTGCTGGCACGTAGAAATGCCGATGGAGATGTACTTGCTAATTTGCGTTGCATTTTTTATTGGCTCTTTATGTTCTTCCTATTGTGGTCTAAATCTTGTAAAAATCTGGCCTACACATAGAGTCTATACTTTTCTTGTTTTATTTCACGAGTAGGATCGCAACATGTAAATGGCAAACTGGCCGTGCGAAAAAAAGATATTGGATTTAGATGATGATTGAACCAATCTTAAGTAGTAGATACTATGATGCCATCATGCTGCCGTTGGGGAGGTGCTCGTACACTAGCTGGCTTGCCGTGCCGTCGTCGCTGGTGATGCTGACATGTCGGATGGAGCTCAACGTGCCCACCTCCTCGTTGAACTCGCGGCACCGTATTGACGCTGCTGACATCGACCGCACCATGGCAGACGACGTTTTGATATTTAGTGTTTAGCGAACAACTGTCCTCTAATTTACCATTTGGTATTTGGTGTATGTGTGCTAGTATATTCTGTTAGTTACTCTCTTCACCGGTGATTGTCCTAATATTGTTACTGCTTTGGCAATTTAGTGTTATTGCCTTGATATGGTTTTTCTCTACAATGATATTGATTCACAGTTGGTATTTATTTCTTTAAAATCTAACGTACGAAGGCATTGCTTATCAATGTTTGCGGATGGACAATTGCATGTCTAATTGATGACCGGAGGATCCGTGTTAATTTTAATCAGTGTTTCAAAACTATGGGTCTATCGTTGTGTCAATATACTCTCTCATCTGTCATGAATTTTGTATTCTTCGGAATTATGGTTCGGGAATATGCACTAAAATGCAATAAGCAAAAATAGTCCGACCCAATGGGTCCATTGGTCCGACATCAGATGCAAAAATATGATTTAGGATCGGCCCATGGATCCGCAAGTTGTTTTTGGGCCACGTGGTCTAGATCTTGTCCATGCCAGCCCGGACCATTCTCACCCAATTAGGGGTAGGCAGCAAAAACCAAAACCGAAAAACTGAACCGAACCGAATAGAACAGGATATACAGAAAAGTTTGGTATTTCCTAGAAATTTTGGTAGCGAATTTGGGAAATTTTGGTAGTTCGGTTAGGTTTCGGTATTTGCTTTTGAATACCGAACATACCGAGGTTGTGGACCACAAAAGTGGTGCCGCGTACTGCAAATCCGTTTTGTTCCCCCCTTGTCGAGTGCAGCCGTGTTTTGATTTTGATTTTTTTTTTCTAAACAATGCTCTTTTGTGGATACTTCCAACTCATGTCCCCTGTTTCATAGGATTAGTGCTATTGTAATCCCCATAGGCCATAGCTTAAAATTTCTGTGTGGATACTTCTCCAAATTAAGTTTCCATTTTCACAGGTTATACTATGTTTTTGGTCCCCTATTCTTTCAGTATGTATTGTAACTTTACCCTGATTAGATAGAAAAGAGAGATCTGTTTGACCGCATCTGTTTGCAATGTTTGCCCTGCTGGACGGCAGGTGCGGTCGATGGAGTCCACGGGGCTAGTGGGAGTGCCGGCGAGGTCGGTGCCGCAGCTGGCAACAACAGCGCAAGCGACGGTGACAAGGTACCTAGACGGTGTCAGAGTAGAAAACATAGGAGCGCGAGTCCCGGGAGAGAGCTTGGGTTCTGACAAAAAATCAAGGTCAGAGAAGGTGGGAGATGTAGTGGAGGCAAAGGGAAAGCTAGACTCATTGAAGACAATATGCCGCGAAATGATGACGCGGTTGGACGCGAGATCAAGGCCGCGATACCCTCTATGGTCAGAGGGATATCCGAGAAATACACACAGGGTAAAGTGAGGGGCGAGTTTGTGTTTGGCACTACTAGCGAGATTAGGATAGCATGCACAATCAAACAATCTCCGTGTGTTTGGTTGTGCATGCTATCCTAATCTCTCCACTTCTCTAAAAAGCAAAATGAGGAGTGGAAGTGGGAAGAATGTTGAGAAGGTATGTAGCGCTGTGAAAGGCCTCGACCCAGTAGGATAAGGGCAGGCTGGCCTGACATAGAAGGGAACGAACGACGTTGTTGGTTGTACGAATGGCACGTTCGGCCTTGTCATTATGCTGGGACGTGTAGGGACATGACATGCGGAATGCAATGCCATATTTAAGAAAGGAGGCCCTAGACACGGAGTTATCAAACTCATGACCGTTATCACACTATATGTATTTGACAGTGGCACCGAATTGAGTTCGTGTGTAGGCGAGGAAGTTGGTGATAGTGGGGAAGTCTCAAATTTTAGGCGCAAGGGAAAGGTCCATAAAAAATAAGAACAGTCATTGAGAACAAACAAATAATATTTATAGCGAGAGATGCTAGGAATAGGAGATATTCATAAATCACAATGCAACAAACTAAATATCTAAGTAGTTCGAGATGAAGAATGTAAAAAAGGAAGACGAAAATGAAGACCGATTTGATAAGCATGACAAATCGGTTTGTGGTTGGGTTTATAACAGGAGACAGTGCATGACTTGGCTAGTCTAGAAAGGGACTCATGGCCAGGATGACCAAGGCGTCGGTGCCAAAGCGTCGAGGGAGAGATGATGGTGGTGATGGCATGGGCAGTGGCTGGACCCGGGGCAAAGGAGTATAGATCTCCAGGGCTATTGCACTTGTCAATCACGCTCAGCGAATGAAGATCCTTTAGAGAGAAACCAACAGGGTCAAACTCAACAGTTAACTGGTTATCAATAGTGAATTTTCTAACGGATATGAGGTTCTTAATAATGTTGGGTGTAACTAGAACATTACGCAGAACCAGAGAACCGTTAGTGGATGGAAATGAGAGATAACTAGTGTGAGTGAGGAGGAGATGGCCGGGACTCGTTGCCAATAACAATGTTGGTCGGGTAGGAACGAGAGGGAGGATGGACAGAAGAGAGAGTATAGACCAGCATCAGTGGTCATGTGCGAGGTCGCACCGGAGTCCATGTACCACTCCGTATCAGTGGAGGCAGACTCAGGGTCATGGTGCTGAAGTCATTGACCAGCGAGTGCTGACCCCAACCCGCTCCCACCATCGGAGTCCAGGTCCCGCCGGCAGAGGGCTGCCATGCCCCACCAGTGGGTACTCTAGGCGTCTGAGGGCAAACAACCGCAGCCACCGAGTGCAGCACCAGTGGTCAGGGCATGAGGGACCTGGCGAGATGGCAAGGGAGGCCGACCAAGGATCCCTGGACCCTGATGAGGCCACATTTGTGATGTGCTAGTCAAGGGGTTGTACAGAGCAGCAGGAAGGGAAGGAGCAGGGGTACCCCCACCGCATGTGGGAGAAGATCGAGTGCCACCACCTCCACCCCTCGACCACCTAACGTGGGAGGACTACCCCCTCCACTGCCGTTACCTCCACCATGACAACGGTTGTGGTTATTGTTACCACGACTGTTGTTGTTGGTCCGAGGAGCACCGGAGGAGGAACCAGTGTTTGCGATTCTTACACACTACAGAATTAATCCGCAAGCGGATGGATATCTTGGTAGTTTTTACCCGAGAGTATTCCAAGGTATTGTTTTTTTCTCAGGGAACGAGGGTAAGGATATCACTATCGGTTGATAATTTTATCTCTACTATTTAAGATACCAGCTAATATAAATAGCAGGGGTAAGGATAATGAAAAGATAATAAATAATAAGTGACACAGGAGTGTAAAAGATAAAGCAAGTTGACTCAGATAGCTAGGAGGTCAACGAGACGAGTGTAATGTTCCTACAGTAAGTTCAATCAGTTACTAAGCTTAAGCTACTGGATATATGAATGATAGAATTGTTTAAGAACTTCTCGGAGCTCAGCCGATTCACTACCACCCGCTATCAATTAAGAACACCAGATGATTATGATGACCCCTGATTGGGCTCGACTAGACTGAGACTAACGAGGCAGACTTCACAAAATCTAATACCACTCGGATAGCAGGGCTATCACCGCTTACTACCTACCACACCACCGTTGAATCAAGTGTCTACCGAGTCAGAACTAGTTTCAAACACCACTTTTTCAACTAGAGCTGATCACTTTCTCTCGGATCCTTGCAGAACAATCTAAGTTCAATACTTAGGCAACCCAAGTATTTTAGCATGAACCCAGACTCGATACCAAACGGACTTAAACAAGGCTCTAATGATTCCACACTCAACTATGAGGAATATAAATGCTCAACTTACGTAAAGAAATGAACTTGTATTATAAATCAAAGTCTTACAGGAAAAGGTAAAGATACAAGAATTATTACCCGAATTCCAGAAGACGCTTCCGGAACTCCAAGCCGTAGCTCGACTCAACCCTAACGCCATACTGACTAAGTACTACTCTTGCAAATGACAAAGTGAAGCTCCAAATGGTGTGTGTGTGTTACAATGTGAGGTGAGGGGGTCCTTTTATAGCCAACCGAAGCCAATTAGGTGCAACCACGTTAGGTGACACTTGTCACCAAGCCATCAACTGAAGGAGAATCCAAGAGGGGATCCAAGGGATCGGCCAGCCTAGGGTGGATCGGCTGACCCACCTTTGGCACGTCCCGGACCTTTATTTCTCCTAGGATGCTTCTTTGATGGTGTAGATGATCTCCCCACATCGGTTTTGGTAGTTGGAGCCGGTAAATTCCCCTTCCACATGGATCCATCCCAAAGCAATATCAGCCTTTGGATCAAACCGACGGTTGTGGATGGTAGGGATGGTCTCCTTGTGTGCTTCTTGAATCACTAGAGAAGAGCCGGCCGATTTGGCAACTAAAGTTGGTCAGCTGGCCTAGGGTAGGCCGGCCGACCAGCTCTGTTGTCCGGTTCAGCTCCAGTTTTTTCCCAGTTTATTCCTGAGGAGACAATCTCACCAAAACTTGTGGAACTTTATTAGTTTAAATAAAATTCATACATAAATCTTGATTTTCCACTATATTACCGGAATGTTGGCGTATAATTTTGGACTTTAACTACCACCAACAACCACAATAGATCCAGCAGATAGCGGACGACCACCATTGGAAGCGGTGGTGGCAACGAGGGCGGTAGAAGAACCACTCAAAACAGGGGTCTGAGTGAGTTCTTCAACCAGGAGTTAATCGTGAGCCTCCATGTATGTTGGGAAGGGCTTAGTATTGCGGATATTGGCCAGCACCGTCTCGAACCGGTCGAACAAACCACGAAGCACTTGAAGGACCAGCTTGGCGAACCGTTCGAACAAACTACGAAGCACTCGGAGAAGATGGGATCAACTCCTAGGAATCCATCGACGTAAGATCTGGGGTTAGGGTTTGGGGATTCGGGGTGGTGTTCGCGGGATCCAGCGAGTTCGCCCGCGTTGAGGGCGAGAAGGGAAGCGCGTGCCTCTAGAAAAAGTGAGGCGACGGCGTGCTCGACGGCAGCCTGGGCAGCGGCGGCCTGGACGGTGGTGACGTGGGCAGCCGCAGCACGTGCGAGGTCGGTCGTGGATGGGGCAACTGTTGCGACGATTGGATCGGATGTGTAGAGACCAATTCTGACGTCCATCGTTGTTGTTCGTGGAACATTGATGGCGGAGGAGGTGGAGACCGGATCCATCGGCGCTGGATTAGTGTCGGAGGTAGCCATGCTGTGAGGGGAAGGGAAGGCCATGGCAGCCTAACGGCGGTTAGGGTTTGTGGAAGTGTGGGACAGGACGACCTACTCTGATACCATGTTAAGCAGGATTGATCTTTCAAAAATTCAACAGGGGAATATGTAAGTTCAAGCCTCCCATGGGCTAATTGATTTTGGTAATTGATGGCAACTAGGCCGTACAGCCGGAACGCCAAGGATAAGGACCTCTGTTTTTATAGTTTCTCTGAATTCCTTGTGTGCGTCTTCGGCCCAACTCAGCAGATCGACTACATCTCTCTGGTTGCAGGGTCCCACTGAGCACAGGTCCAGAAACATCAGCCGTGGGTCCCATGGGGTTCCGAGAGTGCCAGGTGTTAGTACTGAGCGAACTAGAGCAATTACACCTGTCCCAGGGTCGCCGGTGCCGGGGAGAGGTCGCCCGCGTTCGTGGAGAGGTCGCCCAGCTCGCCGAGGGGTCGCCCGTGCTTGGGGTGAGGTCGCCGGCTCGAAAGTGATCGCCCATGCTTGGGTGAGGTCGCCACCGCCAAGGGTCGCTGGTGCTCGCCGAGTGATCGCCTGCTTGGGGTGAGGTCACCGTGCTTTCGCCGAAGGGTCGCGGTGCTTTCGCCGAGTGATCGCTCGTGCTTGGGGTGAGGTCACCGTGTTTCGCTGAAGGGTCGCCGGTGCTCGCTTAGAGGTCGCCGGGCACCACCATCGCCGGACGGCGTCCGACGATCTTCGACGGGTCCGAAATAGCTGATCCCAACGAAGCTAGCTCGAAATGGCTAAGTCCTGTGTACATAGCCTCGCTCGGACGGCGTCCGACAGATCCGGACGGCGTCCCGACGACGTAAACCCGCGATCGAACACTGGCGGGCGCTGCATTCATACAAGACCAAGATTCGCCGACGCGTCCGATAAGCCACCGGACGGCGCTCGACGGCACAAAATGGCCTTGATTCTCTGTCGGACGGCGTCGACGGAACCGGACGGCATCCGATCGGTCGATCCAAACTCGGATTTAATCTGGCCGCCCATTTCGTGGTTTCGCCTTGGGGCTATAAATAGGGGCTAGGAGCACGGGAGAAACTCGTGAGAGCCTCACCTAGCCGCCACCCCTTGCCCTTAGACACCAAGAGAGCTCCTCCCATGGTTCCCACCTCCACCTAGGGTTCCATGTGCTTGTGAGATTGAAGGAGAGAGTGAGGAAGAAGAAGAGAGCACCCCTTAGCCTCCTCCTTGTCGTCTCCAAGGTTCGTCCCTCTCCATGGTTGCCAGCCATCCTCCATGGTGGGTTGAGGTTGAGTGTCTCCGGTTTTGTGCTCTTGGGATTCTTGCTACCGGGAGACGTCGTCATCGCCTAGCTTCATCAACCGTACCACAAGCAAACCCTTCTTCGTGAAGGTCACCGTGCTTCCCACGGTGCTTCCTCTCCGTCCGTCGGGGTGTGCAAAGCCCGTCGTCGTGTCGGCGGTCACCTTGCTTCCCAAGGTGCTCTTCTCCGTGCGTCGGAGATGTGCTAAATCCTCGGTGTGCTCGGGGTCGGCTTCGCTTGTGAAGTCGGTGTTTCGGGTCCTTCGCGTGTGAAGGGTGTCGATTCGTGTGAGGGTTTGGAGCTCGCCTACCATGTGTTGGTGAAGAGCTGCCATCGAGTGGATTGAGGGTTAGGGACGAGAGAGTCCCGACTTCTCTGTGTGAGAAGTTTCCTCAATGGAGACGTAGGTGTTCATGTGTTGAGCACCGAACTTCGGTAAACAACTCGGTTTACGCCTCTCTGTCTTATTTACTTAACCGCATCTTGATATCCACTGCCCGTGAGTGCCTTCGTGCCTCCTACACTTGTGCATCGATTGCTTCCGCCAACTGGACTTGTGTAGGAATCCACGCACTAGCTGTGTGCCTTAACTTGCTTAAGTGACTAAGTGCAACAAAAGTAAAATTGAAATAGTCCGATTCACCCCCTCTCGCCTTAGGTTCCTTTAATTGGTATCGAGCTGTGTTCTCTCTAGTTTTGCTTCACCGCATTAGAGATGGCCGAAGGGGATAGTGTAGCTGCCAATAGGATCCCAATCTTCAATGGCTTACACTTTGACTTCTGGAAGAAGCGCATGAAAATCTATCTTATTTCTATTGGCGCTGACATTTGGGATGCTGTTGAGAATGGCATCACTATTACCCGTGTTGAAAATGTACCACTCACACCAATTCAGAAAACTCTTATGGCTAATGATGCTAAGGCCATGAATGCTATACTCACGGGGTTGAGTAGGGATGTGTTCGAGAGAGTTAGTAACCTCACCTCTGCCAAGGCTATTTGGGATTCTCTTGTTGAGATCCATGAGGGTACGCAATTGCCAAGGAGAGTAGATTAGTGGTGGTTAAGGAGCAATTTGATAAATTTGAGATGCTTCCTGGTGAAAATGCAAATGCTATGTATACTCGCCTTAACCCCATAATCAATGAGCTCAAGGGGCTCGGACTCTCTATGCCTGATGTTGATGTGTGCAGGAAGATGATGAGGATTCTCCCAAGACAGGAGTACAGGGACATCATCACTGTTCTCTCAAACAGCAATGAACTTGAGACGATGACTCCCGGTGCTTTTCTGTGTAAGCTTCGTGCTCATGAGATGCTTATCATCGAGCCCCTAGCCACCCCATCAGCTGAGAAGACCAAGACAATTGCTCTCAAGGCTACTGGACACAAACCAAGCAAGTCCAAGCCTGTCTCCTCCAAGGATCAAGAAGGATCAAGTTTCTTCCCACCTAAGGCGCTTGAGGAGATGATGGGTCTGTTTGGGAAGCGCTTCGACCTCAAGAGACGGACCAAGAACTCACACTCTAGCTATCGATGCTATGAGTGTCATGAGAAGGGTCACATTGCTTCCATGTTCTCTCTCAAGGACAAGACCAAGCGCAAGGAGAAGAACAAGCAAGGTAGTGATGATGACAAGCTCAAGCACAAGGAAGGAAAGTACAAGAACTGGAAGAAGACCGAGTTCAAGGCCACCTCCAAGAATGGAAAGAAGTTGGCGTTCGTTGGAACTTGGGTCTCCGATGACAGTTCCAGTGACTCAGCCGCTTCTGAGGAGGATGAGGAGCCAAGTGGTGAAGGACTTGCCACCATGGCAATTGCTGAGATGACTCCTCCACCTCCAGCCTGCGTCACAAAGTGCTTGGTGGCCGTCTCTGAACCACAAGAGCAAGTGTGGTATTCTGATGGAGAAGAGTCTATCTCCACTACTTCCTCTACACCGAGAGCTTCATCACCATCGCCTTGACTTCCAAGTGCTTGATGGCTCGACCATCCACGAGGTATTTTCCGATTCGACTCAAAAACTCTCTCGAGTGGGATGAAGAGACTACTAGAGAATGTGGCTAAGTTGCTTGATGTTCTCCAAAAGGAGCATTTGAGAGCCACTACTCTTCAGAGTCTCGATTACCCTCACTCCTAAGCATGATTCTCTTGAGACCTGAAGTTGATCTTTTGAATGGTGAGAAACTTAACTTAGCTAGGAAGGTAGAGTTGCTTGATGTGGAAAACAAAGGCATGAATGAATCAGAGATGGCTTGCTTGCTACTATTCTTGAGCTTAGGCGTAAAACAAGTTGCTTCTGAAAAGAATGCTTCCATTGATGGTTTGCCACTTGCTCATGCCACTGATGACTTGATTGCTTCACCTGCTTTGATTGTGCCCCCTGTGATTGCACCATTTACTGCTTCTGTCACACCTGCTATCACTATGGCACCTGCTAGCACAGACATTTCTTCTGAATGTGCATTGATTGGTTCTAGTGCTAGTACTGTCATTAATTTGGTTGATTCTTACTCTAAGTGTGCCATGATTGCTTCTAGTTCCAATGGCTCCTCTAGTATAGAGTGCACTCCTAATTCATGCAAATTTGCACTAGCTGCTAGGGAACTAGCCATTGAGCGTGATGAACTTGCCATTGAAAACGCTAGTCTCAAGGTCAAGCTTGAGAAATTTGACAAGGGTCTTGGCAAGTGTTATGAGGGAGTCGTGTCCTTAACGGATACTTGAGGAACAGAGAATCCTACCTGAAGGGCGGTTTGGGATTCACCCCTGAGAAGTTTAAGGGGAAGAAAAAGAAAGGTTCTCAAGTGTCTAACAAAGGGCAAAACTCCCTTCATAACAAGTCCAAGGGAAACACCAACAATGCTAATAACTCTGGGCATAAAAACATGAACGCTAGGAAAAATCATCCTAGGAAGCACAATGTGCACAACACATGGCAAGGACCTCTTAGACACTATGATTTCACGACATGGCAACCTAGGAACCAATATGCTTGGCAATATGCTTCTAGGTACAACAATTGGAATGGTCCTTCTCCCATGCCATACAACAATTGGCAAGCTCCACTACCACCTAGCTTCTGGAATGGTCCTCCTAGGCAAAACTTTTCTAAGCGAGCTCCACCTAGGAACCAAGCTAGGAACACTCACAAACACACCCAACCAAGGCTTCCAAGAGCTCATGCTGAGTTGTATGATCACTACTTGCTTAGGATGAATGACAAGGGTAAGGTGGTTGCTAGATATGCTGGTTTGAGGGCTGAGAATGAGCATAAGGCACATATTTGGGTGCCTAAATCTTTGATTGATCGATTTGGTCCTATTGCTTCTGGCTTGAAGGCTAACCCTCGGGGACCTCCTGTGTGGGTCCCTGAGTCACACAAGTGATCTCTTCTTAATGCAGGTGAACTACCGGAGTGGAGGGTGCCATTGGATCGTTGACAGTGGGTGTACCCAACACATGACCGGCAACCACCGGTTGTTCACCTCAATGGGGAGGATGGATCAAATCCCCAAGGTCACTTTTGGAGATGGAAGCAGGGCAAGGTAATTGGAGCCGAAAGGTAGCAATCTCTTTGGACTTCTCAATTGACAATGTGCTCTTGGTAAACACTCGAACTACAATCTACTTTCCGCTGCTCAAATTTGTGATTTAGGCTTCCATTGTAACTTCTCATCCGAGGGATTGTTGGTTCGGATCAAAATGGAAAACAAGTGTTCAAGGGCTTTCGTTTTGAAAACTTGTTTCTTGTGAACTTCAATGAGCCTGCCGCATCCATCTCGGTTTGCCTCTCCGCCAAAGTCACACTTGGTTGGCTTTGGCATAGGCGGCTTGGGCATGTCGGCATGAGAAATTTAAAGAAACTTTTTAAAAACGAGTTGGTTCTTGGGGTGAAAGATGTGGCATTCGAAAAGGATAAGCTTTGCTCGGCATGTCAAGCCAAGCAAACAAGTGGCAAGTGCTCATCCAGCCAAGAATGTCATGTCTACATCCCAACCACTTGAACTCTTGCACATTGACCTTTTTGGGCCAACAAAATATGTGAGTATTGGGGGTAATCTCTACTGCTTGGTCATAGTTGATGATTACTCTCGATACACTTGGGTATTCTTTCTTCCAGACAAAACCCCAACTGGGTATGTTTTCAAGAAATTTGTAAAGAAAGCTCAAAATAAATTTGACTGCACCCTCAAAAGGTGAGAAGTGACAATGGAACCGAAGTTTACTAACACTTCCGCTGAGTCGCATTCGTGATGAGCTAGGTATTGACCATCGGCTCGACCACTTACACTCCTGAGCAAAATGGAGTGGTTGAGAGAAAGAACAGGACACTCATCGAGATGGCAAGGACAATGCTCAATGAGTATGGAACTTCTGAGGTCTTCTGGGCTGAGGCAATCAACACACCGCCTTGCATTAATAGGTCAGATCTTCACAAACTCTCAAGAAGACATCCTATGAGCCGCTTAGGAAGACGACCCAATGTCTCCTACTTCAGGGTCTTTGGATGTAAGGTCTACATCAAGAAGAAGAGGGAGCATTTGGGCAAGTTCCAGAGCAGAGTGGACGGTGGGATCTTCTTGGGGTACTCAGCCAGAGGGTCATCTTTCAGGGTGTTCAATGAAGCAAGTGGCCAGATTGAAGAATCGTGTGATGTAAAGTTTGATGAGTCAAACGGCAGTCAAGGGCATCATGAGAATTTGGATGATGTTGGTGGAGAGGAGTTGGCAAGGGCAGCTGAGCGGATGGAAGCTGAGGATGTAAGGCCAGTTGAAGCTCCAAGAGTGGTTGAGACAGACACGCCACCTCTCACCCCTGAGCCGATGGCGATCTGGGGGAGTCAGGCCTCAAGATAGCTCAAGCTTGGAGCTAGCTTCAGAGGAAGAGATAGCTTGTGAGAAGGATGGAGGGACGGTTGATCGACAAATGGACAACCTTCTCGCTTGATCGTAACCCATCACTCCATTGCTCGAGATCACCCAAATGAGCAAGTGATTGGAGACCGACTCATGGTGTGCAAACAAGGTCAAGGATGGCTAACTTGTGAGCACCATGCTTTTGTGTCTGAATTGGAGCCAAAGAAGGTGGAAGAGGCATTGGCCGACCCTGACTGGATCAATGCCATGCGTGAGGAGTTAAATAACTTTGAGAGAAACAAGGTTTGGACACTTGTGGAGCGACCCAAGGATTGCAATGTGATTGGCACCAAGTGGGTATTCAAGAACAAGACAGATGAATTTGGATTGGTTGTCAGAAACAAGGCAAGACTTGTGGCTCAGGGTTTCACTCAGGTCGAGGGTGTGGATTGTGGAGACACTTATGCTCCTGTGGCCAGACATGATGCGATTAGACTGCTTATGGTATTCTCCATTTGTCACAACATCACTTTGAAGCAAATGGATGTCAAAAGTGCCTTCTTAAATGGCTACATTGAGGAGCTGGTCTATGTTGAGCAACCTCCAGGATTTGAAGACCCAAAACACTCCGATCATGTGTACAGATTGTCCAAGGCTTTGTATGGGCTAAAGCAAGCTCCCGGGGCTTGGTATGAGAGACTCAGAGACTTCCTCATCTCCAAGGGTTTCAGTGTTGGGAGAGTGGATTCTACACTTTTCACCAAGGTGGATGATGGACACTTGTTCCTATGCCAAGTTTATGTTGACGACATCATCTTTGGGAGCTCAAGTGAGAATATGGTACAAGACTTTGAGTCGATGGTCGCAGAGTTCGAGATGTCGATGATGGGTGAGCTTAACTTCTTCTTGGGTTTCCAAATCAAACAACTCAAGACTGGAACTTTCATAAGCCAAGAGAAGTACACTCTGGAACTCCTCAAGCGCTTCGACATGAGTGACTGCAAGCCGATCCGGACACCAATGGGGACGAACTGCCACCTCGACCTCGACAAAGAAGGTAAATATGTCGACCAAAAGCTTTACCGTTCCATGATTGGTGCTTTGCTCTACTTGACTGCATCTAGGCCGGATATCATGTTTAGTGTGTGCATGTGCGCTAGATTTCAAGCCTCCCCTAGAGAAATGCATATGACTGCTGTGAAACGAATACTTAGATACCTGAAACACATACCTAGCATAGGCCTTTGGTTCCCGAAGGGTGCGCGGTTTGACCTCCTAGGCTATTCTGACTCAGATTATGCCGGGTGCAAGATCGATTGCAAGAGCACTTCCGGGGCATGTCACTTCTTGGGTAGGTGTCTTGTGTCATGGGCGTCAAAGAAACAGAACTTCGTGGCGCTATCTACCGCTGAAGCTGAGTATATAGCGG
Source organism: Raddia guianensis (assembly GCA_036346415.1). Taxonomy (NCBI): domain Eukaryota; kingdom Viridiplantae; phylum Streptophyta; class Magnoliopsida; order Poales; family Poaceae; genus Raddia; species Raddia guianensis. The sequence continues at coordinate 48,302,143 of CM070539.1, read as the reverse complement.
CGGGGAGTTGTTGTGCACAATTGCTTTACTTGACACAATCACTGTTTGACTTTGGGCTAAAACTTGACCATGTGCCTCTCCTATGCGACAATGAGAGCGGTGAAGATAGCGTGCAACCCGTCCAACACTCACGGACCAAGCACATTGATGTCCGTCACCATTTCCTTCGGGATCATGTGACAAAGGGCGACATTGTGCTTGAGCATGTAATGACAGAGGAGGAATTTTGCCGATATATTCACCAAGCCACTTGATGAGGCACGATTCGCAAATTGAGAAATGAGCTAAATATCTTAGATAAGTCAAACATTGTCTGAGTTGGTCGCGTGGCTATGTCATTCATTGAAAATCTTTTGAAGCCAGTTTTAGCTTTTAGGTGCTCTGCCTGCTATACTGGATACTATTCATTGCCTATATTTTCATCACATTAAATTGATAGCTATAGCATGTGTTTACCTTGTCACTAGCTCAACTGGTGCTTAACTCAATATATCATGAAATTGGAAGCCATGAGCTTGTATTAGGAGGGCTATAGCTTCTAGTCTCATTTGATTGCTCTGAACTCTCTGGTTGATCATGTGCTTCTAAGTCTAGGTTGTGTTCTTCCATTTTGCACATGTCTTTACTTTGCTAACTAGAGCAAATTTTGAGAAAAATGTTGAGCTAAATTTTCAAAGTGCGCTAAAATATGAATAAGGCCAAAATTGGTCATACATGTCTCACCAATGCCTCCTCGATGAGATAGCTTGCCATGGCACTAGGCATGAATTTAGGGGGAGCTTTGAATGACTAAGACGTTCATCTTCAATGTCCTGCTGGGTGGCGCCGCTTTTGTTTTGAGACATGGCAAATTTTAAAAAAAATGCAAAGTGCAAAATGTGAGATATTTCAAAATGAGCTCAACTAAAATGTTTTAGTCTCAAATAGGCACGGCGATCGCATGTGTAGCTTGGATTGCACTTTCTAGTGCTATGGAGTATCGTGTGTCCCCTTTGAGTTTTGGAGCAACTCTTGATACTTCTAGCTATAGTTCACCTTATACTTGCTCTAGGTCATAATAACTTGAAATTATACATCTATCAATTGTGCTCTAGTTGATCTTGTGACATTGTGACCTTGAGATGGCTAGATTTTGAGTGTGATGAACTTATGGGCATACGTGCACTAGTACAACTTTCAAAGCGTTTCATTTGCTAATCCCATACTTTGCTACTTTCTGGTCATTGATGCCAAAGGGGGAGAAATTAGTGCAAATCCATGTTTTGGGCATTATCATGTTTTGGGGTGTTTACAAGTGGTAGACTTATGTGATGATACTATCGTGTCTTACAAGTGGTATGCATTGTATGCATTGATTTAGGGGGAGCTCATGTTTATGTGCTCATGTTTATGTGTACATTGCATTTTATTCGTTGGCCTAGTTTTTGGTATTGTGTTATCTTTGTGATGCAATGTTTTTGGACTAACCCATTGCACCGAGATTGTATTTGTGCCTTGTCATGTTGATTTTAGGTGTTGTCATCAATTACCAAAATGAGGGAGATTGTAAGTTCAAGCCTCCCATGGGCTAATTGATTTTGGTAATTGATGGCAACTAGGCCGCATAAATTTAACGCCAAGGATAAGGACCTCTGTTTTTATAGTTTCTCTGAATTCCTTGTGTGCGTCTTCGGCCCAACTCAGCAGATCGACTACATCTCTCTGGTTGCAGGGTCCCACTGAGCACAGGTCCAGAAACATCAGCCGTGGGTCCCATGGGGTTCCGAGAGTGCCAGGTGTTAGTACTGAGCGAACCATCTAGAGCAATTACACCTGTCCCAGGGTCGCCGGTGCCGGGGAGAGGTCGCCCGCGTTCGTGGAGAGGTCGCCCGGCTCGCCGAGGGGTCGCCCGTGCTTGGGGTGAGGTCACCCGGCTGGCCGAGTGATCGCCCGTGCTTGGGGTGAGGTCGCCACCGCCAAGGGTCGCTGGTGCTCGCCGAGTGATCGCCTGCTTGGAGCGAGGTCACCCGTGTTTCGCCGAAGGGTCGCCGGTGCTCGCCGAGTGATCGCCGTGCTTGGGGTGAGGTCACCGTGCTTTCGCTGAAAGGTCGCCGGTGTTTCGCCTAGAGGTCGCCTGCACCACCACTGTCGGACGGCGCCCGAGCGCTCTTCGGACGGGTCCGATAAAGAAGAGATCCCAACGAAGCTAGCTCGAAAATGGCTAAGTCCTGTGTACATAGCCTCTGCCGGACGGCGTCCGAGCAGTCACGGACGGCGTCCGACGACGTAAACCCGCGATCGAACACTGGCGGGTGCTCGTCATACAAGATTGAAGATTCTGTCGGACGCGTCCGATAAGCCACCGGACGGCGTTCGACGGCACAAAATGGCCTTGATTCTCGCCGGACGGCGTCCGACGGAACCGGACGGCATCCGATCGGTCGATCCGAAACTCGGGATTTAATCTAGGCCGTCCATTTTCAGGGTTTCGCCTTGGGGCTATAAATAGGGGCTAGGAGCACGGGAGAAACCTGAGAGAGCCTCACCTAGCCGCCACCCCTTGCCCTTAGACACCAAGAGAGCTCCTCCCATGGTTCCCACCTCCACCTAGGGTTCCATGTGCTTGTGAGATTGAAGGAGAGAGTGAGGAAGAAGAAGAGAGCACCTCTTAGCCTCCTCCTTGTCGTCTCCAAGGTTCGTCCCCTCTCCAAGGTTGCCATGCCATCCTCCATGGTGGGTTGAGGGTTGAGTGTCTCCGGTTTTGTGCTCTTGGGATTCTTGCTACCGGGAGACGTCGTCATCGCCTAGCTTCATCAACCGTACCACAAGCAAACCCTTTTTCGTGAAGGTCACCGTGCTTCCCACGGTGCTTCCTCTCCGTCCGTCGGGTGTGCAAAGCCCCGTCGTCGTGTCGGGCGGTCACCTTGCTTCCCAAGGTGCTCTTCTCCGCAAGGTCGGAGATGTGCTAAATCCTCGGTGTGCTCGGGTCGGCTTCGCTTGTGAAGTCGGTGTTTCGGGTCCTTCGCGTGTGAAGGGTGCCGATTCGTGTGAGGGTTTGGAGCTCGCCTACCATGTGTTGGTGAAGAGCTGCCATCGAGTGGATTGAGGGTTAGGGACGAGAGAGTCCCGACTTCTCTGTGTGAGAAGTTTCCTCAACGGAGACGTAGGTGTTCATGTGTTGAGCACCGAACTTCGGTAAACAACTCGGTTTGCGCCTCTCTGTCTTATTTACTTAACCGCATCTTAATATCCACTGCCCGTGAGTGCCTTCGTGCCTCCTACACTTGTGCATCGATTGCTTCCGCCAACTGGACTTGTGTAGGAATCCACGCACTAGCTGTGTGCCTTAACTTGCTTAAGTGACTAAGTGCAACAAAAGTAAAAATTGAAATAGTCCGATTCACCCCCCCCCTCCCGGCCTTAGGTTCCTTTAGAATACAATGTACAATATATAGCCAGTGGGGGACGACCACTCCAGCGGGTTATTAATGGTAATAATGCGCACGTAATCAGGAGGGTACGCATGCAGCATATTCTATATTCTAACACTTCCGTCCAAAAATATAAAGACGCACACACATTTTGAAATTCAAACTTCTTAATCTTTGATAAAAAAAATTATCCAATATAATGTAGGTTTAGCAATATACATGCAAATAATATTATTGGATTCATATTTCAAAGTATTTTCTAGTGGCCATAATTTTGTTATTACGAACTATATACGATGAGAGAAATTAAGAAATAAAATATAGTTTTGAAGACAGTAACAAATCAAACCATGCCTTATATTTTAGAACGAACGAATTAATATTTTTGTTGGTCGGAAGGCTACCTGTACAGGAGTACATATGTGTGAAAAGAAGTGTAGAAATATAGGAATTAATGTAAAGGTGTTTAGCTACCTCGGAGATCGATGAAAGAAACATGAGGTTAATTAGTCCTTGTGAGATAACGACATACACATATGATGAACGCCGAAAGAGACGGTTTTAATACTAGCATATGATCGAAATATATTCGCTTCCCGTTGATCGTCCTCAAGTCGTCGGCGTGTATCGCTAGCACATACATACATGATATATTGTTTATTAATGTATTCCTAAAAAAGGTTAGAAAGTTAGTTATTTGTCCTTTCTGCACAATACTTTTTGAAGCGCAAGTCAACCCAACCTATATGTCACCTGTTTGGGAGCGACACTGATCACATTGAATTGTGATATGTGTCACTTACGAATTGTCCACACTATTGGACAGCCTAGGGACGGACGGGTTAGCATGGTTTGTCGTGACATGTGATGTGATGTGATCTGAACAAAATTTTGGCAACGTAACCCAGTTGTTCTCCGACGGGGTTACGCAGCTGAAATTTCGTTCAGATCATACCACATGTCACGACAAACCATGCTAACCCGTTCATCCCTGGGTTAGTTTAGGACCTATCTTTGCCTAGAACTCCTGTTAGGATTACTAACCCACTTTTATGTATTATTACATTTCGTATTAACAAAAATGGTTGAAGATCGTAGATTGATGTACGATGGTTGGGATAATGGTATGAAGTATACCGTAGAATGAAAAGTTAACACATAAAATTTTTTGGATAAGGTTTTCTCCTAGAAAATCACAAGTTGCCAAAAGATATGTATTATTTGAAGAAGATTTTGGCTGATATAGGGATGCCATATGAGAAGATAGATGCATGCGTTAATAATTATATGTTATTCTGGAATAGTAATGCTGAGAAGAAAAACTGTTTAGTTTGTGGAAACTCTAGATTTGTATAAACAATTGATGTAGAAGGGAATGATGTGACAAGTGATACACTAGTGAAGGTTCTATGTTTTTTCTTTAACATCGAGACTACAACGATTGTAACTATGTGAAGAGACTGCCCAACATATGAGATGGTATAAGGAAGGCGTGCGATTCAGCGAAGGTTTCATGTGTCATCCATCCGATAGCTAGGCATGGAATATATTGGACCAACATGACGAAGATTTTGTCAAAGACCCAAGAAATGCTCAGATCAGGTTAACGACCGACGGGTTCTCTTCTTTGAACATGAATATTGCTTCGTACTCATGTTGGCATGTGTTCTCAATTCCGTACAATGTTCCACCTTCGATGTGCATGAAGTACAAATATGTGTTCTTATCCCTTGTCATACCGGGGCCAAAGCATCCTGGAAAGCAATTAAATATCTTTATGCAACCTCTGGTCGATGAGCTCATGCAGTTGTGGATAGGGGTCCAAACTTATGATAAGAATAGAAAACAAAATTTCAATATGCGTGTTGCCTATCTCTGATCCATTCATGATTTTCCTACATATGGCATGTTTTCATAATGGAGTACGTATGACCGCTTGTCCAATATAAATGAATGACACTGATGCGTTTCGTTTGAAACATGGCCGCAAGTTTTGCTTTTTTTATTGCCATTATTGCTTCTTGCCTCTTGTTCATGAATTCAGAAGATAAAGAAACGGCTTTCATAAAAACACGATAATCATAAAGGATCCACTGAAACATTTGACAGAATCTGAGATTGCTAATTGGCATCGTCAGCTAATTCCCATGGAAGATGGTTTTTAAGGGTTTAAAGAGTCACACAACTGGACTCATATTGGTATATGGTATTTGCCCTATACAACGTCTCTGATCCTACCACACAATGTTGATGTTATGCATCAGAAATGTAATGTTGCAGAAAGCATTATCAGCATGTGTTTTGATTTTAAAGACAAGACCAAAAATAAAGTGGCGGCTCAAAGAGACATGACCGATATTTGCAATCGACCCTCCCATGAGGTGAGAGAGGAACCAACAGGAAAACAAGGCAAGTCATGAGCCCCTTACTATCTTAAGAGCTCTGAAAAAGGATGTTCTAATGTGGATGAGAAATATCAAGTTTTCTGAAGGTTACGCGGCAAATTTAAAACGTGCGGTCAGCATCGAGGTAAGTAAACTGAATGGTCTGAAAAGTTATGATTATAATGTAATCATGTAAAGACTAGTTTCCTAATGTTCCGCGGGTATTTCCCTTGTGACGTGTGGATAATTTTGGCTGAGCTTAGCTACTTCTACCGGCAGCTTTGTTCGAAGGAAATTAAGAAATCAATGATGAAAAATTTGAAGAAAGCTATATCTATGCTAATATGCAAGATAGAGAAGAATATTTCCTCCGGGGTTTATGAATGCAATGCAATATTTATTGGTGCATCTACTATACGAAGCAGAGATTGGTGATACTGTACAATACCGATGGATGTACTAAATAGAATAAAACTTGAAGAAAATTAGATCAACTGTGGATAACAAAGCTCGAGTTGAAGGTTGCATCGTAGAGGTATTCTTTCTCAAAGAGATTTCGTATTTCTCTAGTACATATTGTTAGATGAGCGCAATGTCTATACTTATCTATCGAGATACCAACCATTGAATTCTACACACGGCTTTGATGTTGATGTATTCCGAGGACATGGACACACCGTCGGTGCTAGTTTGATTCAAGAGTTCTCCTGCAAAGAGTGGAATGAAGCAATGCTTTATTTGCACACCAACATTACATAAATGGAACAATATTTCATGTATGTATCCACTGCACTAATTTATAATTTGGTTTTGACATTAGCTTCTAACTTAATGAAATAAAATGTCGGTTGTTTGATCAATAAAACTGGAATTTGATGAGACAACATACAAATACTCAACTCGACAATTTGCAACGCAATGGCTTACGTGGCGGTTCTAATTTTGTGACTTGGTTTCATCAACATGTATAATTCTTATCACGTAAAATCTAATTAATCTTTATACAAATAGCATGTAATTACTATTACAATATATGCATTGTATGCGTGATGGCACTGTACATGAGGACCTCCGACAATTATCACACGGTAGCACTATAACAAGAAAGTTTGGGCGTTACGACGTGAATGGGTTTTGCTTTTGTACCGCAACATTAGAAGCGAATCGTCCTCTAGGAGCCACGGTTAATAGTGGAGTTGTCACTACCGCACAGGGTGCAGATGATCGAGAGACAGAGTAATATGGTATTTTTCATAACATAGTGGAGATTAAGTTTGGCGGTCGAAAAGACTTGAAGGTAACTTTCTTCCACTGTGATTAGTTCAATGACAAAATAGGGATTCAACGAAACAAAAATCTTGACTTTGTAGAAGTTAGATATGAATCACGCCTTGTAAGTTACAACTCATTCGTACTTGCTCACCATGCTGAGCAGGTGTACTACCTTCCATATCAATGTCGAAAGGAAAATTTAAAACCTGGGTGAGTTATACAAAGTGAATCCTCATGACCGCTTGTACACTCCTAAAAACGCCGAGTACATTGAGAGATGACTCGATAGTATGGATGACTTAGCATACCAAGAATATGGTTTGCCAGCTTCATTTGAAGTAGACATTGGGTCCACACTTCATTAACTTGTATGAGTACAACAAATGTAGTTGTGGAAAATGTTAGAAAGAAAAAGCGACATCGTGCTCGTGCCTCTCAAGATGTTTCAGAAATGAGACAACATACAGCCGGTGTACATGAACCTTTTGACGCTGATTACTTCTAAAAAGTACAAATGTTACACCTATTTCTTTATCTATTTTTGATGTTTTACACTTGTTTATATACTAATATATTTTTATAAATCAGGATGAAATCTTTTTTAGCACACAGGAAAATCTAAAAGAAAGAACGGGTCTACATCGAAGAGTAAAGAATCACTTTTTAGGGGATCCGGTTATCAATAGAGCAAACAGAGACAATTCAGAAAGTGCCTAAAGGAGGTTGCACAGGAAGTGCCTAGAGGGGTCGCCCAGTAGGAGTTCGAGAGGTGACTACAATTCATATGTATATTTTTAATTATGTTGTCTTCGATTTTTTTTATATGCGAGCACTAAGTGTTTTATCAATTAATTCTTAGGAGGCCATAGGACCTAGAGAGGTTGTGGAGCAGGTTGTGGAGGAGGCTGAGGGAGGGGGGCAGGTTGTGGAGGAGGCTGAGGGAGGGGACGAGGCTGAGAAGGAGAGTACGGAGGAGGACAAAGAGGAGAAAGACGCTAGTGCTGAGGGATTGGATGCTCCTGCCTTCAAGTGGCATGTATAGATATTTGAGAAATATTAACAATGTAATGGAATTTAGCTAATGTTTTTTTTCTGTTTTAGGTATAGAGGGACTAATCAGATTCCTCCGGTAGCAGTCCCTCAAGCGCGCGGAGTTATCCTGCCACATGGCGATTGGTAAGTAAGCATTATATATATAGTTTGGGTATTGATTACTTTCTTGAGTTTTGACAAGTTGTATAACACTATTTCAGGCAATGGATAGATGTAAAATGGACAGGCACGAATAGTATAAGACAAGTGAATAGTGCACTGGATTCTCTTTTGCGTTACCATTATCCTGTCTTAGTGGTGACCAACAGTGTAACGCTGCCAACCCTGAAGTGGGCTCATTACAAGATTGCTACATATGGGATGCATGGAAATGTTGCCCAACGAGTGCGGGTGGACTTTTGGGTAATTCTCTAAATTTTTTGTTCTCATTGAACTTTGCAATATATACAATTAATATCTAACTAATTTATCTATTTCATATAAAGGAGAGGTACCGTTTGCCAGTTGATTAGGAGCAATCTCTACAAGAGAATGCAAGATATGTTTTTGAGAACGCAACAACTAGGATGGTGAAGGAGATGATGTACCATGCTCGTATACAGGCGGTGGGCTTGTATTATAAGAGGGTGTTACATCAAAATATGAGTAAGAAGCTTGGTGCATCAAAAATCTATCTTTGGAAATATCAGTACCAGTGGTCAGAAGTTATGTTGCCTTGGTTTAACAAATGCCCCGAAGCATGGCAAGCTCTTAGCCAATATTGGGCTTCACCTGAATTTGTTTAGAATCCAAACATGAAGAGGGGTAATAGGGAGACGGGCCTAAGGGTATCTCAGCGATATGGAGCCGATGGACATCTTCGTCTTGCGTGATGTATGATAAGTTTCTTATGGTTACATATAGGTATTTATATGTTTCACTATCGATATTTGATTAGTTTAATTTACGAATGTTGACTAATATTTTTCTTTGTTGTTCTATAGGAAGCCCAAAGTGGGTCTCGACCTACTGAGGTCGAATCTTATATTAGAGACCATCTTGGTTTTGATACAACATAGCCAGACCAGCTATGCAATGATAAGGCGACACAGAACCTGGTTAGTAGAATTGTTCTTCTAACTGAAGTGAAATTTTTACTGTATCCTTATGCGTGTATATGTTGCGCAAGCTTCTTATGGGCAAGTGTTGGCCGATCCTCACGGGCCTAACTTTGATTGGAGAAGAGAATTTGTCGATCCTGTCGCTCTATATAGTAGTGGAGGTGGCAAGAAACATAGAAGATTCTCTATGTTTAATGGCGTCCTGGATAGTAGCGTTGTATTAAGTTCAGCAAGATCCTCGGCTTCTTCTCAAGGTAGTGGGTCGAACGCTCGTGGCAGCTGAGGCAACAAGCTGCACAACAAACTACACACGAGGCCCAGCTACAGGAGCAGTTGAGGTAACAAGAAGAATACTTCGTTTCATGGCAGACAGAACAACAAACAGCTATACAAGTAAGCAATCATTTAATCTTGTTCATTTGAATTCATTGCTCATTTATATTCCAAATTCATGAAAATTACTAAATTTTACTACATATTCATGCGAACTGCAAAATTATGGTTGTCCTGTGTCCCTTGTTATGAATTTATATTTTACTGCTTCACATTATTGAAATAGTGCAATTATTGCTCATTTTTTGAATTGTTACCCTAATAATTGCAAATCATTAAAACTTGTTCAATTCTGTTCTAAATTCATAAAAGTTGCTAATTATACTCAATATTCATGCAAACTACAAAATTATGGTCAACTTGGATCCCTTGTTATGAATTCTTTTTTGTTGCTTAAAATTCCTGAAAACAGTATAATTATTGCTCATTTATTCATACTTTAACCTAATCCATGCAAATAATTCTTTCAAACTTACAATTGTTAAAATCATACGTAGGCATATATAACACAACAGTTTGGAACGTCATTAAGTCTTACTCCATTTCGGCCATCACCTATATTTGCACAACAATCTCCTATCACGGTACGTATCAAACTTAGACTTTTTGTATTTGTATGATGTTGTAATCTAAAAATTGCAATATCGCTTTCTAATGTAGGGTTCGGTGGCTCCTCCAGATGCCAATGTTGGAGGCGCTTCTTCTTCGAGGACTCCGCTGGCCGTTGGAGATTTTTTGCCTTAGGAGGCGATGCTGGTAAAGGACATCGGTTTAATAATACCCCTCCAAGTTGATGTTATGAACTATTTTTTGGTATATGTGTGTGAACGTGTGTTCAATGTCGTTTGGATTGGATTGATGCTAGAACGCTTGAGATGTTAGAACTTTTGTTGAACATGTGTTGAACGTGTGTGCGAACTTGTGTCAATCGTCGTTTGGATTGTATGTGTGACAATATTGAGATTGTGGAATTAACATATTGTATGTGTGTGCCAATGCTGAGATAATGGAACATATTATGATGATTGTATGTATTGAATGTCGTTTAAATTGTATATTGAGATGATGAAACTTACGTAAAACTGCTTGTATTTGAAATTGCTCGAATTAGACAGGAAAATAGGGACTATCTTGCCATCCAGCAGCTCCAAATTACGTTACGTCGGCCAGGCTGGCCGACGTAAATAATCAAAGAGCCACGTGGCACAGACGTGCCGAGGGCACTGTATTTACGTCGGCCAAGGCCAACGTAAATACAGAAAATATGATTTACGTCGACCGACGTAAATACTCATAAATAGTGGCTATTTACGTTGGCCGCCGACGTAAATAACCCTGTTTACGTCATTTTATTTACATCAGCTTATTTACGTCGGCTTTTGGGATATTTATGTCGGCTTTGAGCCAACGTAAATACCTCTGATTCCTGTAGTGGGAGGTATGTAGGGGGAGATGCTCAGGCTAGGTAGGGGCGACACAGTCGGACCATGGGAGAAGTCCCGGTGGGAGGAAGGAGAGAATGTGGGGTTATTTTGGTAATTAAAGATTGGAAAAGCTTTATAATATTATATTGAGACAATTCACGCTTTATAATGGCTTAAAGCCAAAATATTGATTTTATAATATGCTGCTGCTAGATTGCAGTTTAATTCTAGCATGTATGCTGCTTAATCTATACTGTTTAACATTTTTCCTCACGGCTAGTCTTCTCCAAGCCTTATATATAGACTCGGAGTTGTTTATAATTTGTTAACCGAACCTTTCGGGACGGTTTGACTCATGCAAAAGCTTAACCTGTTGAGAGAATAATGACGGAAAATATACTTCAACATTCCGGACTAACTAGGCATATATATTTTTTGGTGCCAAAATGAAGATCGAGATGGCTGATTTACAAGCTAGCAAGAGAGAAATGGCAAGTGGGCCTAGTTGGGAGAATGGAGTATTGGCTTGTGGTAGAAAGGTGTGATGGTGGGGTGCATCCAATACTGATAGGGCAGGCGTGAGCTTCACCCGATGATGATTAGCCAGCCTCACAACGCACCATGCCTGCCTTTTCCGACTGCTACTCCTTCCTCTGTCTCTACTGCTCCATCTACGCGTGTTGTCAATGCCTTTTTCTTATTTGCTTGCCACTGAAAAACTGTCCCTTATAGGGAACCATACGTTTTGGTTTGCAACCTATAACATCAAGTGTTCCTAGTAATATCGCTTGCGCTGGCTAGCCTCCTAAGTATTCTTGGAAACCATAGAAACGATGGTTAATATTTTATATATCGGAGTAACTCGTTTTGTTATTATTGGGGAAAAGGATATACAACATATGGTATTGGTTGGTAATTTTTAATGAGGTGAGCTCACCATTGTTTGTTGGAAGAGTCTTTTTAATAGTAGAGAATATTTTGGACAACTATTTTTCACGCAATATCATTTTAAAATATTTTTTAAAAATATAATCCCCAATAGCTTACATGTTTGCCAAGGACAACGTGAAGGGCAAAACCAGTCGCTTCATGGTGCTTAACAAAGAGCGAGCAAGGTAACCCGCTTTTTTGCGCGGCTAGATTTGTTCACTACAGGAAAGGGATATAGTTTCGAGCGCCCAAACGTCATTCGACGGCCATAAATTCCCCGTCAACATAGTACACTATGTCTCGACGGCCGCAACTAGACTGTCGATAGAGAGAAGCATGGCTGCTTAATGTCGACGGCTAACAAAAAAACCGTCGAGTCATTAAAGCGAGCCGTGAAGGCAGCCAAATGGTGTTATCTGTCTCGACGGCTCAACGTTATGCCATCGAGACAATGCCACCTCCTCATCACCAAGCTCTATACAGCGGCCCACCCCCCAGCAGGTGACTACGTGGGCCCAACTCGCCCACATGGTGGTTACTCGTACGTTCCTGAGGCGGTAAGTCATTCGACCTCAAAATATGTGTTATTACTTTATTTCAACACTAACCATTAACTAATAAGTCTATATTTGTTTTAAGGGTTTGGATTCTGCTGCCCCAGCAGCAGCTCATGCGCACGAGGGAGGGGACACATCGGGCAGCCAGGAGACCGACTTCGTCAACAACCTATTCGATGGTGCTCCCCCGTTGTTTACCCAGCCGTCCCTACCCCCTTCAGACGATCCTCCGTCCAGCGAGCATTAGGTGATTAGCTAGCTGACGATATATACGTTTCGGTTATCGTACGATTGTGATTGCTATATTATACATATGTGTATGTTGTGCGGGCTGTTTGGATCGTTTGATGGCTAATAGATGTGAACTGTGTGCCTTTTAAATATTTGAGTGTATTTGAGCCTGTCAATTGTGATCTTGTCGCATGTGTGCGACGAATGGTATATATATGCATTGTGGGGTTTTGGGTATGCAGGTGCAGCTGCTGCTGCTGGGAGCAGCAGCTGCTGCAATTTTCTGGATTTTTTTAAATTTAAAACAATTTTTTTACTGCACAGTTGTACTCTTGACGGCCATCAGCAAGCCGTCGATACTGCACAACACCTGGACAGGATAGTATCGACGGCCGAAAGGCGGCCTTCCATACTATAGAATATTTGTATCGACGGTTTTACCTTTGGCCATCGAGACTACATGACTATGAACGGCTGGGTTGGTGGGCCCCGCTTTTGCTTAATCTCGACTGTTCATTCTCGGCCGTCGAGATTAAGCCTGTCCCACGGTAACGGCATCTGGGACACTTAACTCGACGGTTATTATGATAGCCATCGAGAGAAGTTCGCTCGACGGCCAAGCCGCCGAGACAGTGACCCTCTCTCGACAGAGCTCTCTCGACGGCTTTCTCTCGCCGGCTGGCCGTCGAGACAATAGTATCCCGACGGCTTGTGCGCTTTGTTCGACGGTTTTCGCACTCGAAACTGTTGACGTTTCCTGTAGTGGTTTCAGCATATACATTTTATCTCTAATTCATAATCTATGTCTAATATATATCAAATCGGATTTAGAGTTTATCTCTAATATAATAGATTAGCTTAGTAGTTTGATATTGACCGGATTTTTCTTTTAATCTAAGTCGTTATAATCTGTCCCATGAAAATCAGTGGCATGGATGTTTTATTTTTTCTTGATTTATATGAGAATTTATTTGATTAATCTATGTCGTTATAATTTGGTCCTACCGTTAATTGGAGACTGAAATAATATTGATCGGATTTTTATTTTAATCTTAACTGTGATAATGTGGCCCCAAAAAATTAGAGGCATATATCTTTTATTTTTTTCTCGATTTATGTGAGAATTTATTTGATTATTCTATATCGTTATAATTTGGTCCCAACGTTGCTGAAATAATCTAGGTGATGTGAACTAACGTGATGGCTCCTTTTTCTTCTACTTTAATAATATAATAGATAGATCATATAATAGTGTGAAGACAGGAGGTCCTACCCAGAGCGCACGAGAAGACAAGTAGGTGGAAAGAAGAAAACTAGGGGAGTAATAAGCTGCAAAATTTTAATTCAAAAGTTGTGCTTCGGGTGCAATTTTTCTTGTATTAGAACATCTCTAATGGTGCACCCAACTACTAGCTATAATAAATTTCATGTCATCTATAGATAACTTGCAAACAACATCTTCGATGAATTAGTTATAGCATCGGCTTTTATATATATATTATATGTATGTATGTATGTATGTATGGATGTATGTATGTATGTAATAGGTGCAATGTAATCCTCTATAGATTGGTTCTTGAATTAAAGTTAGTCTCTCTCATCTTCTTCTCTTCACCACATAAATAAAAAGATAAGATAAACTTTTTATAGTCTTCTGAGTTATCCCCATTATAGATTATCCTATGCATGGAGAGCAATTCAAGGTCATTGGGCCTGAGCGTACAAAATTTCTTCACCCCATGTGGTCTCACCACTGGACCCTACCTCAAACAACTAACATAATTATCCTGCACTATCTCGAAACCATGTTACCTGTTCTGTAGTTACGTACATCGATCTCAGGTTCTTTAGCATAAAGAAAGCGATTAAACACTTATCTATAGATCTTGTCTTACGTAATTAGCAGTAACTAAGTAGGTGCACGCCTAGCTACAGGTTGCTTCATGCCGTCAGAGCAGTTTTATGGAGCTAAACACGCAGGCTAGTATGCTACTCGTCAAGCAATCCCGGTAAACTGGAAGAAAAGACTGGCCTCAATCAATAAACCGCGTTATGATTCACGGTTGCACTGACTGCACCACCTTGTGGCTTGTGCTGTCCATTCCAGAGAAAGCTAAATATGAACTCGTGGAGTTATCACGTCACTAGAAAAATATTCAATGTAAAAGAATTTTCAATGCATAAGTTCAAAAACCAGATTTTGACCTTTGAATCTCATACCATTGGTCCGGAAACATAATAAAATGGAAAACAATCATTATGATTTTACACACAAGTGCATAGGTGAGGGGAGATTTCCACCTCAATGCATCTAGGTTGTCTAGATTGAATCTTAAGTACCATAATAAGTTTTTACACTTGTGCATTGAAAAATCTTTTACACCGAATATTTTCCCCACATCCAAGTACCCATTGATGTTGATTTATATACTATATAAGATTTCCAAATGGCATGCTAAAATTAATGACAGTTATAGAGGCACCACCATTCATTCAGGATTAATGCCTACAATGCAACAAAACAATTGACAGCAATTCAACAAATCAATCTGACTCTTAACATAACAGTAAAACTGCACTAAAAAATTGCAATGACACCACAACAACCAATATCCAAATCTCCACAAAGCTTGCTGATTCAATGCGAGAAAAACCATCCTAGGCAGCACAGCACTCCTTGCGGGTGCCAAGTACCGACAGGCAGGCAGCACGAACTCGATGCAATTGTCCACACAATTCTGTTAGATTCTAACAATTTGCCGATGCACAATTTGGCTTCCCATACAAATAATGGGGCCTACAAATTCTGTCAATTTCCTAACTTACAGACAACATAATACTAGCTGGCACAAATCATCAATCGATGAACACCAATGCTACCAAGAACACCATGGCTGCGATCAAATAGTCATTTACTTTTGCTGTAGCAGGAGATAAGCTTGATGACCCATGAGGCTTCTGAGCCCTAGAAAACAATAACAATTGAAAGTTTAGTAGCTACGTCTATATGTAAGAAGAGTCTATTATTTATATCACATAACCGAATAGCATACTTTTGTTTATCTTTGAGAAGACCACAGTACAAAATGTTATCTGGAGCCACCATCTCAGTGACATTATAGCCTCCAGCCGGATCTAAGACCTTGATGTAAGTCTCTTGACCAAGATACCACGTGTCAAGATTTTCTGTGCGTACATTCCAAATACCCGGGCTGTCAAGTGAGAGTAGGACAGCAGTCCACGCTCCAGGAAATACCTATTAACAGTAACATTATTAGCTCCAGGCTGCAGTACTAAGTAATGATGTCAACATATGCCATTTCATTGAGCAAAAGCAACATATTTGCATCCATTGGCTCATAAATAAATATTGCATGAATATGAACATTAATAAGAACAAAAGCATCCCAATACACTTCCATTTCACAAAACATAGTTTAATCAACTATACCCCACAATAGATACCTGAGTGGTGCAACGAGACACACCATCCCACTTGTTGTAAGTACCACGGCTATTCTCACTCCACTCACCATAATCCATTCTGTTGGCAATATGCAATCGGTTAAGAATACAGAACCCTAAGATGATGGTCACCGAAGAAAATGAGATTAGAAGGTGTACTCACCCAACAACCCAGAATGCATATCCATCAATATGATAGGTCTGAACTTTAGTATCATTGTTCTGAAATACAATTTCCATGAAATTCTTGTATGTAGAATTGATGACAGAAGATGCAATCACCGGTGGTCCATCAGATGGCATATTGGGGAAGTTAAGTGTGTACACTCCTTTCTCATCATGGAGATCTGCCAACCTCAGAGGGGTAGAAGGTGGGGAGTAAGATATACCGTTCAGTGTTGTTCGTTTTTTGCCGTTGATGGTAACAGGTGGCTCATTCCTCAACTTGTAAACTTGGCTCACATTGATAGAGCCATAGTGAAATGAACCTTGAGGATTTGGACGAGCAGCCCCGGTACTCACATTCATCCTAAAAAAATCAAGGTGTCTTTCAGGCAACCATGCGTGCACAGTGTACAGGATAACTCAGTGCTAACAAAAACTTGAAGACAATACTAAAAGTCTAAAAGTCTTGACTGTCAGTTTTATCTACAAATATTAGCAGCAATCTGTATGATTCATTGAAAGAATGATGCTAACAGAAACACAAAACTAATGCCTGTTAAGCTTTCTAAGGGTCATTACATTTGTTTTGGTATCAAGTTTAAGTTTGTAAGGAAATTGTCCAGAACAGATGCTCAAGTATGAAAACAAAGATGAGTAGAAAATTTTCCAAATGGGTACAAAAAAAGCGTAAAGGG
Organism: Raddia guianensis; assembly: GCA_036346415.1. NCBI lineage: Eukaryota > Viridiplantae > Streptophyta > Magnoliopsida > Poales > Poaceae > Raddia > Raddia guianensis. The sequence goes on along the minus strand of CM070539.1, from coordinate 48,285,124 downwards.
ATAGTTTCGAACAGATTTGCCAACACCTAATGTTAACTACTTTGCTTTAAGAATTAAGTTTGCAAAAAAAAAAAACTACTTTGCTCTGAGATTCGAAAACTTCTCAAAAACAAGTGTATTGAAGCGAACCCCAAACGGTAATCAATGATGCATTTCACATTCAAAGTTTAGAAAGAAAAGCATATTTGGTCAACATCCTTGAATATCAAGATACAGCTAATGTGCATAACCTACATAAATGGGATAGCCAAAAGACCATGGGAAGCTAAGACGAATACATGTTTACAGGAGCTAGATCAGTTATTTTATACTGGAGTACCACATAGATTTAATTAGGTACAGAAAAACACTGTTGTTATTTAAAAAAAACATAGCACATGGTGGGCACTGAAGAATACGATTATTACAAAAAGCACCTGCACATGACTGGTCATGGGTCAGCCATTTTCAAGTCCAGTGCTTATAAAAATATTGACTGGAATTGTGTGAGAAAATTTAGGCAATGATCATTTGAACAGTTTTGAGTTTAGGAAAAAGCGAGGTTATATTATACAAACCTGATTGACCGTGCCTGGTTCATTGAGAAAGTTTTGTCATAGACATCATTGGGTGGATCGGGAAGAGGACCAGATGCTTTTCCCTTTGAATTTGAGTAGTGCAAAATTGCCACACCAGTAACTCTGGTCCAGAGGGATTCATTCACAAACCTAGCACTGGCCACAATGTAATAATCACTGCTTGCATTCTGATCCATGGTGATCAAAAAGGAGTAAGACTGGCCAACATGGATGTCAAGATTAGTGAAATTTTGCTTCATTGTATATGACCCCTCTGTCTCAACAATGGCCAAATTGTGGTTCTGAATCCTGAAGTTCAAGCTTGTCGAGACACCCACATTGTGGACACGAAATCGGTAAGTTTTTCCTGTCGTGGAGCTGATGCGGTCAGTTATCACAATTAAGGGGGTGTGCTAAAGTGATTGTTTTTTTTACAGAAATTCTTAGCCAGCCTTGTCATGAAAGTGGTAATAAACTATTAACTTCATGCCTGACTTTCAGCAATAAATAAACATGCATGCAGCAACAGCCAACAGAATAAGGAGCCATACTAGTCTTCTGTTATACCATGAACATGGATTAACATATTAAGAGAGGATAGAAATTCAGATTAATCATGCAGTTTATAATGATGGGAGCAGAATATGGTGATCACCTGGCTCAACATTGATAGTCTCATACTCAATGCCATCTGGAACGAGGGAGTCATTGTATCTATACGGGCCCTTGCCATTCATCAAGACACCATCAGGCATCCCAAGCTCCTTCCCATCATCTAGCATCTTCCTCAGGCCCTACACAAGACAGACACGATCAACACCCCTGACTATGGAGAAACTACTAGGCATCTTGCAATAAAGCCTGTGATAAGATAATTTTCCGCACCGTGTGATTTTTCTTGTACCAGTCTCCAATGAACAAGGTGATGTCCCCATCTGGCGTGTCGAATGGGACTGAGATAACATCCCGGTTCTTGACAGTAATACCACCAAAACCCCCAGCAGCTCGCTGCATACCAAGGGGTGGGAAGTAGAAGAAGCTCCCAATCTGGTCCTTCACTTGGAAATTGTATGTCCAATTCCAACCTGCAGGTATCGGGCAGTTTGTGCCAAGAACTCCATCTTGCCAGCAATTCTTTCGATGCTGGATCCCATCCCTGTGCCACAAAAAAGGCCAAGATAGTTATGATCGCAGTAATAGTCAAAGCCAACGCAATGAAATGGGTTGATAGCTGAGTCACATATAAGATGTCTGTCATGATTGAAACTTTGAGGGCTCACCAAGTGATGAGCAGTGGTTCATCCAAGCTGTTGAGCACATTGACAACCACATTGTAGTTGGTGGTGATGTTTACGATGGGGCCAGGGAACTGCTTGTTGACTGCGATGACCTGAAACAAAAGGGAAAGATGCGTGAACACACAACAGTTGAGGGGGACTAGAAGGACCGAGAAATGGCGAGCAAACAGCTAGTACATGTTGGTAGAGGAAAACTGAAGATCACTAGCAGAATAATAATAGCATTAGATCGGGGCAGCATATGAGATGAAGCAGGATGTTGGAGTGGGGAGATCTGAATGCAGCAAGGCGGGGGGGATTTCCTCTTTGTAAAGGAGGAAACTTTGCAGGCTTAAAAGAGGGGCAAAAATAAAATCTTTGGGCGAGAAACGAGCAAGCAAGTCCTCAAAGGTCCTCCCCTGATTGCATTTGCACCGCGCAGAAGAATGGAAATGGGGCAAATCCATCCCGCACAGGATGAAAATCCAATCTATGTATGAATGGAAGGGTTACCTGCTGCGGCACTCCGAGCGGGGACGCGGTGATGTAGGAGACGTCCCAGTCGAAGAAGGCGTAGGGGTCGGCGGCGTGCGCCGGCGCCGCGGCGGCGGCGAGGAGGAGGAGGAGGAGGAGGAGCGCCATTGGATTCTTGGGATCCCCTGCACTGCAACTGCAGTGCTCGGCTGGCTGCGAGTGTCGCAGCGCGTCGTCAAGTGTGAAGCGAAGCAGGAGCAGGAGTGCTAAAATTGTCTGGGGTTTTGGGGTGGTGGGGTGGGGACAGCTGTACTTCACACGAATCGGAATTTTGAGAGAAGACGACGTTTCACAAGTACAGCTTTCCTATTTCTCGGGCCCAAAAAACGGCCTTTTATCCTCCATCGTGCAAGACGCTCACAACTTTAAACAGCTTGGACCCTGTTTAAAATGGAGTTTTCCTTTTTAAAACTATGGTTTTGTAAAACCATTGTTTGTGTTTTGCTATGATTATGGAAAACCATGATTTTGAAAACGGAAACACTAGAGAACGGGAGTCCAGACGCGCGGACTCATCACTCTCGCGCTCGCTCGTGCGTCTCCCCTTGCGCGCATCCTCCCCCTCGCGAGCTCCTCCTCCTCCTCCCGCGTCCCCTCGCCCTTGCACCCTCCTCCCGCGCGCTCCTCGTCGTCACGCAAGATCCTCACCGCCTCCTCCCAGACATCCTCGCCACCCCCCGCGCCTTATGCTCTCTCCTCCTCCTGCAGGCGCGCTCCTCCTCCGTCGTCGGTGCCCCACCGCCTCCTTCCTTGCTTGGCATGCCGCGCGCCTCCTCCTCCACGTCGCAGCAAGACGGGAGCTCCCCTCGCCGTGCTCCAAGGGCCGCCGCTAGATCTAGAGGGGGCCAGCGACCACGACAATAAGGGAGCACAGGGGTGTCAAGCTCGCCATCGCGCCGCCGGATCCAACGAGAAAGGGGTAGGGTCTCGCCGGATCTGGGGAAGGAGGAGGCAAGGAGTAGACCCATCCCCATTTCAAACTCGAAACCTGAGGTTCGCCTTTGGAAACTGTTGACACCCAAATTTGGCAGAAAATCGGATAGGGCCGAATATGTTGGAATTATTGGGCCAAATCGGAGATGGGCTTTATCGGTAAAGAAGAAAGGACGAATACCGATACTTGTAAGACTTCGGGAGAAATACGATGTGATCAGGAACGCGTCGCGGAAAATTAGGTTATATCGGTATCGACTTTGTAACACTATAAATAGGACTTTAGGTCTCGAGAATAGGGAGCTAATACTCAATACACAAAACACTTTGTCGAATCCGATCGACCTCGTCGAAAGGCTTCAACTCGCAGGTAGAGCTATCTCGATGGGATAATCGATTCTCTCCTTGTAACCCGTATGCATGGCTGTATCATATTGATCTCATGTATACAAAGCATGTCGATCGTCTCGGATTTCCGATCTTTGATGTGTTCTCGCATATTACACTGTCTCGATGTATTCGATCTGTAATATGTGTTTATCCTGCAATGCTGATTATCGGATATTACACATGCTTTTTTCCGAATTCGATGTATGCAACTGTCTCGTTTAATCGATCTTGTGTATGCCTTGTCTAGGATTCCGCATCTGTAAATATTTACCGATTGGTATTGCATCTATCAAATATTAGCCTTTGGATCTTTACATCTGTAAGGATCCTAGGCCGAGAGGGGGGGTGAATCGGCTCTTTTCAAATTTTACATCTCACGATTTGCTTGCTTATTTAGTCAAATTAGGAACATAAGCAATCGATGGATTCAGAGTCTAGTTGCGGAAGCGATCACAATGAGACACAAGCGACTACTAGGAGGCTCGATGGCACTCACACGTAAACGATCAAATCAATATGCGGAAGTAAATGAGTGAGACGAGGAGACGCAAACCGAGTTGTTTACCGAAGTTCGGTGCTCAACACATGAACACATACGTCTCCGTTGAGGAAACTTCTCACGTAGAGAAGTCGGGACTCTCTCGTCCCTAACCCTCAATCCACTCATGGTAGCTCTTCACCAACACATGGTAGGCGAGCTCCAAACCTTCACACGGAAGCGAGTTCTCTCACAAGCGAGAGCTCTCACATCCCACCGGTACCGACACACGGCATCGACCATCGACACACGGTGGATTTCACCTCAACACATGAGGTACCCCCAACACATGGAGGATTTGGCTCCGACACACGGACACCTTGGCACCACCGACACACGGAGGTGGCATGCCACACAGCCGGACTTGTGGCTCCAACGGATAGAGAGGATGCACCCCTACACAAGACGGTGACCACCAACGGATGGTGGGTTTGCGGCACGGTTGATATAGTTGTTCGGTTGACGAAGCTCGTGGCGTGACGACGATCTCTCCGGCGGCGAAGTCCCAAGAGTACAAGATCGGAGATCGTCTCTCACCACTACCCCTTCTCTCCCACCATGGAAACTAGGGCAAGAACACCATGGGAGAAGGGGCAAACCTTGGGGATGGATGAGAGGAGGTAGAGAGCACCTTCTTCTTTCTCTTCCTCTCTTCTTCTCCCTCTCAATCTCTCAAGCACATGGAACCCTAGGTGGAGATGGGAACAATGGGAGGAGCTCTCTTGGTGGCTAGGGCAATGGGTGGCTGCTAGATTAGGCTCTCTCAAACTTCTCCCGTACTCCTAGCCCCTATTTATAGGCACTAAGCGAAACCCTAAAGATGGACGGCTCAGATTTAATCCCGAGTGTCAGATCGATCCATCGGACGCCGTCCGGTTCCCGTCGGACGCCGTCCGACAGGGCCATTTTTTGTGCTTCGTCGGACGCCGTCCGGTGGCTTATCGGACGCGTCCGACAGGGTGCTGGCGCGAGTGAACGGGGCGCCCGCCAGGTGTTCGGTCGCTTGCCTAGCCGTCATCGGACGCGGTCCGGTGCTGGTCGGACGCCGTCCGACAGTGAGGGTGGCCGCCGTCGGACGCTCGCCAGACGCCGTCCGAAGCTCCGTGCCCTCGATTTCTTCCTTCATCGGACGCCGTCCGGTCCGGATCGGACTCCGTCCGACAGGGACAGTGCGGTTTGGGACTTAGCCATTTTCGAGCTCATCCTCTGGGAATCCCGCGCTGTCGGACCCCGTCCGAAGAGCGTCGGACGCCGTCCGACGGTGGCGGTGTTTTCGATACTTAGCCAAATTTTGGCTTGGGCTCACCAGACGCCGTCCGAGGGCGATCGGACGCCGTCCGATGGGGCTGAAATTTTGCCCCACTTGATTTTGGTTTCACCGACTTCGCCGACAACACACCTAGGGTTTTGGGCCTACCTTATCGACTTGTGGACCCGGCGAACTTCCCGTTCTCAGGTATTTCGGTGACTTAGCGGTTACGAAACCCTGGACAGCTGGACCCCGAACCTTCTCGACCCTGGGACAGGTATACTCGCTCTAGATGATTCGCTCAGCACTAACACCTGGCACTCTCGGAACCCCATGGGACCCACGGCTGATGTTTCTGGACCTGTGCTCAGTGGGACCCTGCAACTAGAGAGATGTAGTTGAGCCAAAAACGCACACAAGGAAATCAGAAGAACTATCAAACAAAAGGTCCTTATTCTTGGCGTTCCAGCTGTACGGCCTAGTTGCCATCAATTACCAAAATCATTCAGCGCATGGGAGGCTTGATCTTACAACATCGGTTTATTAGTTTATATCTAGATTTGGATCTTTATACTGTCTTGGCTTGACCAATCTATTTGATCTACTTCTAGGTTTAATCTGATGCATTGATACGAAGGTTTATTGCTAATATATTATAAAAAATACCAAAAAGAAGTACAAGACTCGAATTTAATTGTTATTCCATATTTGCTAGCTCTATCGGACATTAAGCCGATAGAACCTATAATCGGATATATGAAAGCCGATTATAGAAAACCTGATCTGGCTATTTATAAAGCCGATTAGGGCTATATTACTAACGATTTCCTCCTCGTCAATTTACAGGTCAAATTGACTGGCACGCTTGGTTTTCTTGTTGCGACACAACCACAGAGTTGACGCTTCAGCACGTGTGTTCGCGAGAAGCTAACTTTTCGTGTCAACAGAAACCTAGGATTTCTGTGCTGAAACTTTGAAGTTGTACATATAAAACTTTATGTTTTCCTCGATCTGAAACTTTGGAGGACTACGCTCATGGAAATGTACTTTTCTCCTACTTAAACTTTAAGTTTTAACTTTTGAAACTTGAATCTCTGCCTACCAAAACTTGAACTTTGCACTATTGAAACTTGTCTTACTCTCGAGACACTTTTTGAAACCTTAGGTTTCATCGGCAAGTTGCACGAAACTTGAGGTTTCACGATCTTGAAACTTTGTTTTTTCTAGAAACTTAGGTTTTGCTCACTGAAACTTGTATATCGCCTACCGAAACTTGGATTTTGTACTGTCGAAACTTGGTTCTTATTCTCGAAAACTTTCTGAAATCCCAAGTTTCGTCCCCCCAAGTTGCCACGGGTTATCAAGTTTCCACAGTTATTTTTCAAGTTTCAGTAGGTATCCGCGCAAGTTTCCTGTTGATGTCAGTAGGTCCAGACAAGCCGAACGTCCGACGCCTGGCGCTGGCCTATTGAAAACCATAGTTTGCTAGCAAAAGTGAGAAAACTTTGACGTGGAGTGGAGTCTACAAAACTCCAAATAAACCATGGTTTTGCCAAAACCATGGTTTTCAAAATAGAGTTTTTAGAGTTGTTTTCAAACACCTCATGATCTCAAAAACCATGGTTTTTAAGAAAATCATGGTTTTGCATAGAAACTACAAGGTAACTCCACTTCCAAACAAGGCCTTAATAACATATGTAATAACTCCACTTCCAAACAAGGCTTTAATAACATATGTATATTTTGAAAAAACATGTGTCAGATTTTTATGTCTGTTTTTTGTTGTCTTGCAGATGGGTTCTAACGATTTAAAAGTAAGCCAAATAAAATAGACCCGAATCTAGATACTACCTTAAAAAGCTCTTGAATTTTAGTCATTTCGGTTGCTCACTAATTCAAATCAACCCAATCTCAAGAACATAACCTTAACCATCCTGACTAGGCATCTTTATCACACACAATTCCGGCGCTATTTACCCAACAATTCAAATCTCCCCTTGTTGCCTCCGCGATTCTCGGTTATCGTTTGTGACGGCGTGTTCTCCGCTCAACCACTGCGGATCACACCCCTGGTCAGATTTTTAGTCTGCTAGCCAACTCGATCAAGCTCGGTTCGATTTGAGCGTCGGGCACAACAAGGAGCGACTCGCAGATTTACCCAGGTTCGGACCCCCTCGCGGGTAATAGTCCTACTCCTGCTGAGCCTTAGCTCTTTTCTGATTGTGGTTGAATGGGAATGTGTTTACAGGGTGCTTGTGAACTGCGTGTGTTCGGAACCTATGCTTGTGCAACGTTTGCACCTAACGTGCCTCCTCCCCTCTCTCTCCTCCCTTTTATATAAGCTTTGGGTCATGGCGGAGAGCCGAGGGGTAGGCACTACAAGATTCTCAAGACACCGACACGACACGACAGAAGAGACGAAAAACGTGCAGCGCCACGCCGCGCTGGGCGCCTCGCGTGCTTCGCAGTGGCCTCGACCCGCACAGATCCACACCGGTGAGTCTGCGGGTGGGCCCCGCCGCTCCTCCCGACGCGGGCGGCCTCCTCAAGCAAACCTTTCTCTGCCGGTCAATTCTTCTGCGCACACAAAGGATGTACCGCCGAGACTGCAGGGTCATCAGAAGCGGTAATCATTTCTTCATTGTCTATCCGCGCATGATGTCTCATTAAATGCGCGCCGTCCTTCGCAGCAGGGGAGCCTTCGCCCGAAGACTCTTCGCAACGCCTCGCCACACGGGCCCCACTCGACGCGTGGGACCTCGCTGGTCTTCGAGGGGCGCGCCACGCACCGCGCTGGCGCGTGGGGCCTCGCCTCGTCTTCGAGGGCGCGCCACGCACCGCTGGCGTGGGGCCTCGCCTCGTCTTCGAGGGGCTCGCCCACGCACCCGCTGGTGCGTGGGGGCCTCGCCGCTCTTCGAGGGGCGCCCCACGCACCCGCCTGGCGCGTGGGGCCCTCTTGGCCTTCCGAGGGGCTCGCCCACGCGCTGGGGCCTTGCTCGCCCGCCTAACGCGTGGGGCTCTCTTGGCCTTCTCAGGACTCTTTGTACCCCGGTATTTATTACACCGACAGTTTGGTTTTGGTTGTAATTAAAAGTTAAGAACCTCTAAAAAATTTGAAAATAATTTTAAAAAAATAATAAAGTTTTTAAAAAAATTCTAACTGTCACGCCGAATTGTTTGTACAAACTTCAAATCCAACAACCAAAACCAAACTAGAACCATGAATCAAAGAGGGCAGGCCTAAGTTAAAGTTAAAAACTTTATCTGTAATTTTTTTACTATTTGGATTTGGCACGTGATACTCATACATGTAGGATATTAGTCCCTTTGTTTCGCTATATTTGTCCACGCTTACTATTGTGCACAGGCCAAGAAGACACAAACTCAATTAAAAAAGTGCATTGGGATAACCATGTTAACTCTTAGTAATAAATTTGGTTGGATGTATGCATAAATTTTGATTTGTTGTATCAAGGGCGGACGCAGCTAATAGGCTGTTTGGTTACCTGCATTCACAAAGATTTGCATCTACAGATGCAGAATCTTACTTTTTTCTTTTGTTTGGTTGCCTGCATCTGGTTTGAGCCTGGCTCTATAGATGCAAGATTCTCCATGCAGCGTGGCTCTAGAGAAACACAGAAAATGGATGTTTCTCTGGATGCAGCGCATGGCGGTCTCGTGTTCTACGCAAGGGGCCACAGTCAGTCATCATATCAAGCCATACATGCGCTAATATATGGCAGTTAAGTTTTTCTTTTTTGTTTGTATCTTTTTATTAGAATATCCCATTATAGAACCAATTACAAAAATGGAATCCTAACATTTTTGTCAAACAAAAGTGGACTACACTCGCTATATAAATTTCAAAATATTTGCCTGCTAAATACTTAACCAAACATTGTCTCTGCACCTACACATCCTGTATCCCATCAGCCTGTCTGAGTCGGACGGGTCAGGCTCATGAGAGAAGGCAACCAAACAGCCTATAAATATATAAGGAGGGGCTAACAACAAAGGAAGATTTTTTTTCATACTGAAGCCACTCCTCCCCTTCTACTTTACACTAAAAAATTATAGGTGGGTCTAAGATGAGCTCCACTGTCATAGATAGTGTAGGTGGGGCTAGAGCCCCACCTGACCCACCGCTAGATCCGCCGCTGGTTTTATGCATGTAAATTTATTTGGAAACAACAGTTTGATCAGCTTTACTATTAAAATAGATTCTAAAGCATCCTTGGTTACCACAATGGACAAACAATTAGAAATGGATACTTCTGAGACCATGGATAAATATAGCGAAACGAAGGCATTGTGTTTGACACTAGCAATAACATAAACATGCCCTAGGTCATGTAAAATGAAGGGCATTGAGATGCTTTAAAAAATCAGTTTTTATAACATCTTCCCCTCCCATCATGGAATTTAAGGCCTAGTTCTTTTCAGCTTAACAGTTTAATAGCTTAACAGCTTAACGACTTATCTACGTTTTAAAAAGACATATGTTTTGAGTTTTTTGAATCCGTTTTTTCGCTGTTTTGAAGGTGGGTCCTAACACTTTAAAAAGCAAGTGAAACGAAATGAACCCGAATCTCGAGACTATTTCAAAAGGCGCTTGAAATTCGGTCATTTCAGCCGTTCAGCTATTCAGCCGTTAATATCAGTTGAAAAGAACAGGGTCTAAATTTCTCCTCTATAGTAACATTATGTCCCCTACAAATTATAATCTTGGGCTAATCTGAACGGCTGAACAACTGAACTGACTGAATTTGAGAGCTTTTCGAGATAGTCTCGTGATTTGAATCCATTTCGTTTGTCTTGCTTTTTAAAACGTTATGTTCCACCTTCGTGGCAGCGGAAAACGGACTAAAAAACCTAAAACATATATACATTTTAAAAACATAGATAAATTGTTAAGCCGTTAAACCGTTGAACTAAAAAGAACATAGGTCCAAACCTCCCTCCACCATGCTCACGGTGAAATGGGCGAGAAGATTGAAAAGACGGCCAGGATGGGCATGGTTGAAGGCGCGCGCGCGTTGATTCAAAAGGCGTGGTCCCTCGTGGTGTCGCGAATCGCGCCGCAATCAAAGCAAAGCACCAAGAATTGGGATCGCCCCATTTATATTTATATTTCACCGACCGTTTCCTCTTCTCCTCCGCTCTACACCAAGAATTGGGAACCAAAACGAGTTCACATGCCTCGGACACAACCAACGGTTCCTTCATAATTCCAAATGAGTTAAATGTTCAAACGAAATGAGTATGAAAATAATATTATCTCCTCAAGTAGTATAGAACGGTTTGTGTCTACGTTCATCAATTTTATACTAAAAGAACGAGGATATGCGTCATCATTGTAGGAATATAATTGTGCATACTAAGAACGTGTTTGGTTGCCTGTATATAGGCTGATCAGGCTCATCATATGTAGGGAGCAGGTGATTGGTTGTCCGAGCATGCTCTCGATCCAGGCCTAGCTCATATAATTAAAAACACTATGCGGGCAAGGCTCTAGGGAAACGGCCAGAGCGGCCATGCCAGGACAGTAGCTTGTGCACGCACGGGAAGAGCTTGGGGAGGAGGCTAATGGCGGTGAAATAGGGCGGAGAGATGGTGAAATGGGGGCAGCGGCGCCGGCCCAGCATGGAGAGGAGGTCGACGGTGATGAATCGACAAGAGACGACGGCGGCGGCGGCGGATCCTCTCCAGGATGAAGGACTGGGATCGACGACTAGAGGGGAATGAATATGAGCCAACACACAGTGTCGCCCTTGCCGGAAGCGCACACAGCCGTGGAAATCCATGAAGACAGATCATCGTGCTTGGCGTCGATCCAGCGGCACCGCCGTCGGCCGGCCTGCCCTGTGAGCCACATCGTCTCCATGCCGGACCTGCAAAGCCGCCGCGCTTGGATTCTTGTGTCGTCGTTGAGGCCATGAACAACCGCTGTCCTTGAGGAAATCGAAGCCCAAGACGCCGCCTTGGATTGTGTCATTTCGCTGGGGACGTCTGCTGCGGTGGGAGCCGTGGTGCTGTCTCTCTCTTCCTCTCTCTCTCTCTCTCTAGGCTCTCCCCTCACGGTGGCTGTACAGAGGAGAGGTGGCGCGCGGCGGCTTCTGTCTCCATCTCTCTCCACTCCCATGGACTCCCTCAACATCTCTCTTCTCTCTCTCATGGAGGTGGCCGTCGTCGGGCCGTGATGCCACCTCCTGGCCAGCCGGCCGCGCAGCGCCCTCGTGTCCCACAGCCGGAGCACCACCGCCGGTGCCGCCCTTGGCTATGGCCAGCCGTCCCTCCTCCATCTCTCTCTACTCTCGCTCTCTCCCTCACCCTCTCTCTCATCACTCGAACCGTGGCCGACGGCTAGGAAAGGGTAACCCTAGCCGCCCCTTCTCTCTCACTCCCAATCTGCTGTCACTCATGGCCATGGCAGCTAGGGGAGGAACACTAGCCGGCCTCCTCTCTCTCACACAGCCACTGATCTCTATCTCCCCCGATCTGGACACTCTCGGTGCTCTCTCTCTCTCTACCAGATTTCTCTCTCTCATGCTCTTGCACAAGGTGGAGGGGATGCAGCTCCTTGAACTCTCTCTTTCTAGTGTTTGATTTGAGTCAAAGGAGCAGAGGATTAGCCGGCTAGACGGCTAGCTGACGCCAGTGAGCCGCCGAACTTTGTGTGGTGCGTCTCTGGAGTTTGTGAAGGTTTGATTCCGCCTCCGTAAGGAAAATGACTCATCTAGTGAAGACCGGTGAGTGCTGTTGAGCGAGTAGGAGGCCAAGGTTTCGCATACCCGATCGCCGACGCCTGCTACACCTACCCGTCGACCGGCCAAGGCATGTCCCCTTGATCATGTTGCGGAGCCATTTCCGTTTAATTAAAAATGATTTACTAGACTTGAAAAGGTGCATGCTACTTAAAAATGACAAGTGACGTATTTAATAAATCTAGTTATCATGCCAATTAGATGAAGGTAAGAAATAGGAAGATCAAAACCTAAGGCTAAAGATATAGTTGCTTATATTTAATATACCCCGTTGTGGGAGGATAAATGCTTAAAATCTTTTATGCGAAACGATGACCACATTTGTGTGAAAGGACATTATGTTAAGAAAGAATTTGAGAAAATATGGTTTAAGGTTAGTGCACCAAGGGTGATGCTTAGTAGAAAATGTTTTTCCTCTTTCCCCAAAAACCTTCCGACGGGAGAGACTTTTGTTGGTTTGGTGTGGGAAGGCACCATTTTGAGAAATTTAGACTAAATTACCGTCTTTCTTATACTTTGAGGACTGCTCGTCCTATGAACCTGAGCCACATAGTATGACCTCGAGTCCCATTATGTGATGGGCCTAGCTGTTAGCCAAAAAACCCTGAGCCACACAGTATGTGTTTGAATCTAACAGCTTTGTGGCGAAATACTTATGAGTGCGTAGCCTCTCGAGAGTAAAGCGTACCCGCTCTGCAGAGTTAAAACTATCATGATAGTCATACTCACGGTCACGAGCATGCGAAGGGATTGTTCATATGGTAGCTCTTCTTTCCTAACCAGTTTTAGATAAAGGCGTTTAAAAAGAAAGATTTGGGTGGTGTAAGATTGTTGAGAAAGTTTTCGTTTTGAGTTGGGTGCCACTGGCATGCAACCTGGATTGGGTGCCAGCCTACCATGGTTTGTTTGCGCGGAATGGGCTTAACACTGATTTGAGAAAAGTGGAGTTAAAATGGTTTTATCTCACTATGACATGAGGCCAACTGCGAGAGCATTTTGAGAAGAGCCCAAAAGGAAATATTATGGTTTAAAATTTCCAAATGCTTTGTCAAAGCTAGGCCAATAAACTGTTTTTTCGCAAATAGCCTAAGCTCTCCTTGTAGTAAGCCACATTGCATCATTTCCGACTTACGGAGTACAATTGTACTCATCCTCGTTTTTCCCGTCTCCCTCTTAAAAATTTTAACAGCCGGAGCGTCCGGCTTTGGCCTTCCGTTCAAGGACGAGGACTCTGACTATGAAGAGGAGGAGTACTTCGAGGATGACTATGAAAAGTAGGGTTGCGTTCTCCTACAACCATTTCGCACGTGGAATAAATAAAGTAGATGTTGTATTAGGCCCTACTATGTGTTGCACTCTGTATTCCGGCCTGCGAGCTATTGATTGTGTAATGTACTGGACTAAATTTCCTTCTATGTAATAAATTGTACGATGGTAATGTACCATTTCTGTTTAACTGTCTGTACTAGATATGATCCTTGGAACTAGTACGTATTTACGCAGTGGGAATCCGATATTCTAAATCGGGTGCCGACAATTTAGCTCTTACTTGTTGCTAGTGTTGTTAATTTCTGCTGCAATCTGTTTATAAAAGTTTGTTTAGAATAGGACTTACTGGTTAGTTTGGGGTAACTAATTTGCTAAGAACAAAACTCGCACAATATTTAAAAGTTGCCTATCCGACCCCCTTTAGGCCAACTAGCTAGATCCTTTCACCAGCTTTCGGACCGAAGCTCAGAGCAGCACAATATGGATGTTGCAATGATCTGAACCCACACCAAAGCAATGACAAATTCTCATCCACGATAAGATAGAGATGTTTTTGTTATTTTGGCTAACTAGAAAACCCCGTCCTCTTGTTGTCATCATTGGAACGGACGTAGTCGTCTCTTTGTTTTCCTATCTGTGCTCCTTTTCAAAATGTTGTGAGCCAAAAAGAGTACATGGATAATGTATCGGGTACTAGGTTGCATATACAAATTTAGGGTGTATTTGGTTGGTTGTATAGAGTTGAGAGGAACATAACGAAATAGAATAAGATGATACATGATGGACCAAAAGATGTATGTGATCGTTCAAGTAAAACGATCGAACCATGTCATACAATATAAACAAGTTATATTCCTTAAATCTGAACCATGCATCATGTATCATCTATACAATCTCATCACACCAACCAAACGTCGGAATCATTTACTACACCATTCCGTACAACCTCGTCAAACCAACCAAACATGTACATCGTGTAGTATTTGATCGGCACACGTTGCGATAATTAGATATAGCCCTACTGACGGTGACGATGGTGCTTAATTTGATGGGACGACAGATGTAGATTAATGAAAGGGGATGTGAAGGATGCAGCGTAGCACAGGTAGCTGGAGATCGGAGTTGACGGAAGTTGAGAACAGCTGCACTGCATCAAGTCTGCAAGTGGATGAACGGAAGGGGTACTTACCTAAAGCATGTGAGGGTGAGACTAGCCGCCGGCCGGTGGTTTTCCATGGAATGATCTGGAATAAACGGGAGCAAAGTCTATGCACCAAAACGCATATTATAGAAGAAGCGTGCATAGGTATTATGTTATGTCGTGCCGAAGTTATTTAATTATTTCTTAAAACTAATCTTAGTTAACTTCAAAAGAACCGGGAACCAGTTAATTTGTACAATTCGAAACACTGTGCAAGGTCTAGATAGTAGTAATAATTTAAAGGCGGATGCCAACGTCCGAACGTCCGGCGCGAACGCGTTGGATCGGACTCGTCCGATCAGATCGCCGGTAGCACGCGCATCCGAGCGCAGCCCCGTCCCGCGTGCACGAGACGCAGCAAGGCGGATGTTGGCTAGATGTGCAGTTGATATTTTTCAATTAAACTTATGATTTTTTGTATAAAGTTCAAACAGTGTTCAAAATGCATGGAATAAAATTCATAATTCTTCTAAAATCGAGGGCAACACATTTTAAATACTTTAAATTTTTTATTTTTTATTTTTAGTTTTCCAATTTTTTTGATGTGAACATAGGAAAACCCACTTTTTGACACAATACTAGTGAAATTTGGCCGTGTGCTGATGTATTTTGGCCCACATATTGATGAAGGTGAGCGTTAGATGAAACCTGATGAAACTTGGATGAAACCTGTTGAAACTTGATAAAACTTGGATTAAACCTAATGAAACTTGACAGTTCGGCAAGTTTAATGAGTAACCCATGTTTCACTAGGTAAGATTGAAGTTTCAATAACTCGAGAACCTGCTATGAAATTTGAGAATTTATTGATGAAACTTGATGATCTACTAATGAAAGTTGAGAAAACCTGGTCAAAATTTATTATTATTTTTCTATTCCGACGACATGCGTTCCATGCAAAACATCCTATTTTTGTCTCGCAGTAGCATCGATGGGCGCGGCCCCACACACTGGCGACACAGCTGACCGCACATGAGGGCGCGAGCGCGTCCAATTAAACGGACGTCGGCGCCACGGCGTTTCCCTAATTTAAAGGGAAAAATCTACCAGACATATCATCACGTGGTTACGTACATTTACAGGGAGGGAGATTATTATGTGTGAGACGTGTAATTAGAATGCAGGGTAATTTGGTGAGATCGGACCGTTTCTTTGCGGCTCGTAGCGTTAATGGCAGGGGTCTCTCTTCAGATTCGGAGGGAGATCTCAAGGCCTGGAAGTCTATTTGGAAAATCAGTGCTCCTGGGAAGATGAGGATCAATGTGTGGCGGGCAGTACATGATTGTCTGCCAACGGGAGCGCAACTCAGGAAACGCCATATCCCGGTGACGAAGGGTGTATCTTTTGCGACAGGGATGACGATGCCGAGCATGTCTTCTTACGCTGTCCTTTTGCCCGGGAGGTGTGGAGGGCTGTTAAGGCCAAGGTGGGGTTCCCTCTGTGCTTGGCTAATCTGAGGAATATGAGGCAGTGGGTTTTCGATGTTTTGAGGCACAGGGATACTCTGTGGGATCCCCGTCAGGTGGTCCAAAAGATTTTTGCCTATATTGACTTGATTTTGCAGCACTCTGGGAAGGTGGTTACTGCTATCAGGTGTGATTCTCCTTCCGTTCTTTATTGGAGTCCACCACCGGCAGGTTCAATCACCATCAATACTGATGCTGCGCTGTTTCCCTTGGCTCGAATGGGGCTGGGGATTGTGATGTGGGACCACGAAGGGAGGTGCCTCATGGCCTACAACGAAGGTGCCCAGTTAGAAGCTGCGCCGGACCTGGCTGAAGCGTTGGCCATTCGCCGGGCACTTCAAATGGCAAGGGAGGAGGGACTGCGGAAGATCTTGGTGGCGTCGGACTGCCTGGCTGTCATTCAGCGTATCAAGGCAACTTCTCGGGACAGGTCTGCTACTGGGAGTGTAGTTGCTGACATTAAGCACTTTGCCACTTTTTTCTTCAGCTGCTCTTTTGTTCATATCAATCGGCTAGCCAACGTTGTGGCTCATACTCTTGCTCGCCACACGGAGCTTTCCAAATGTAATCTCTTTTGTTCTGTACTTCCGGAGTATATCCGGGAGTTACTTTACACTGATGCTTGCTGAGCTATAAAGCTTGGCTTTACCTTCAAAAAAAAAAAAAAAGAATGCATCAAGGACTAGGCGATCTATAGTGCGTATGCTGTTGATGCATGCAGCGTACGATCGTCGATCGAGCGCAGCAGTGTGCACCACGGTCCACGGATTACCAGTGCTGTAAGATGGCCCGCCAGCCACATGCGGCCCAATCCGTATCACAGGTTTTCCACTTCAGAGATAATAAGCCTGACCTGATGCAACATATTGTTTACTAGAGGGTAAGCGCGTTTCGCTGCGCCCGTTTATTTATGGAAAAGTAAACATTTTATGGCATGACGTTATATGTTTTGAAATGTTAATGAAATAATTTGCAAACACAAGCAACTGAATAAGATGAACATGTCATGATACTATTATGGTCCGGTGACCGATAAAGGATAGTAATATATATTTGGCATGCCATAATAGCAAGGAAAATAAACTTTGTCTGTGGTCAAAATACAGATGCTTGATTAGTCTAATAAAATGCCGCAATAAAAAATAGACTGTGAGAATTAAACTAACATTTGCTTAAAGTCTAGGATAATTGGAAGGCAACCTTGAGGTCTTTATAGACTCCATGGCACAAAATGTATGTGTAACTAACTCGATGATCCATTGCTGACCTCATAAATGCATAACCAAACCATAAAAAGAAGCACATACCTTCCAGTGCAATATGAGTGTTCTGATTTCTCTGTGTTGTTCTTATCAGTTTCATATAGGAACATTTGCAACGAAATAAATTAACTACGACCCAAAGCACATCATAATTCAAAATGGATCATAGAAAGTCTGAATAACTTACTTAATAAATGGGAAAATTACCCTAGGCTGCAAAGATCCGTTGAATGGCTAAAACCTTGTAAATAAATTTTAAAGGTGATAAGTGTAACCTTAGGTATGGCACCAGGTTGGACTCTATTCAGTGCATTGCAAAGAACAATGCCATTTCTCATCCAAATTTGGAATTCCTCCTCAGAGGACTCATTTGGCAGGTCCCTTGCACACACAGGCCCAGCCATTCTTCGCAACCAACTGGCCGCATCAAACCATCTTATATTGCTACATTTGTCAAGCCCAATAAATCATAAGTACAGACTTTATAAACACATACTGCCGCGGTTCAGATTATGTAGTCCTAAAAACCAAGCTCAGAGCCTTTTAAATATTACTATATAGTTACATGGTGTTATGATTAACTCATAATCTACATTTTAGTTTTATGCCAGAAAAAGAAATGCACAAAAGACATAGCTATGAAATCGATGAATAAAGCAGTGATCCCACAAGTATATGCTCAACGCAAGTTCAAACTCAAACAAATACTGCTAAAAAAGTTTTAGCTACTACAATCCCGCACATTGATGAACCAAATCACACCAACAAAGCTGCATTAAACCGCATCTGATTCTGATGACTCGCACGCTTTGCCAGGATCCAAGTTGGAACTGAAACGTGAAAATTAACCAACCAAAATGTCAGCATGAGAGTTCATCCATCCGATCACTCAACTGCCTAGCCTAAATATCTCGAATATTCAACTAAAATGACCAAGCAATATCAGTATCGTATTATGCCCTCGCCATCACCTTTCATTGACATTTCGGGTGCGATCTACGCAGTGGCCAAGAACTCACCGTCCTCACCGGCCTTGCGGGAGGCCACGTCGATGTCCGTCGTCCTCCCGTATTTCCGCAGCGTATCCCCCGCGACCGTCGGGACCCTCTCCTCCTCCGCAGCCTTGGCCGCCATATCAGGCGACGGATCTTGTTCGGCCAGGCCTGCATCCACCGGATCTGGCCGGCCTGAGCCTGCCGTGGCCGAACCTGGTGACCACAAAGCAAGGATGGGTGTTACACCGGCGGGCGAAGGGCGTGGCGAGGTGCGGAGCGGGCGGAGATCAGGGGGGAGGCCGAACCAGCATGCGACGGCGGCGGGAGGAGGAGGAGAAGAGGCGGCGACCCGGCGCATCGGGGAGCCGCAT
Organism: Raddia guianensis; assembly: GCA_036346415.1. Taxonomy (NCBI): domain Eukaryota; kingdom Viridiplantae; phylum Streptophyta; class Magnoliopsida; order Poales; family Poaceae; genus Raddia; species Raddia guianensis. The sequence goes on along the minus strand of CM070539.1, from coordinate 48,266,318 downwards.
CGGCTGGGCACGGCGTGACGGCGCGGGGGCAAGAGCGAGGGGGAAAAAAATGGAGGATTGAGGAATGGCACCGGCGGGTAATTTTCATGCAACAGCGGGTGCATCTACAAAGGCCAAAAGGACTATATTGCACGGCGTGGGATAATGAAAGGACGCAGACGAATGGCTGGGAGCTAAAATTAGAACCGGACGGGGACCTCAGAAATAAATCCAAGCATCGGAGGGGTTTTTTGCAAAGCCCTCAGGGTTGTAGGGGCAGTGCGCGGCGTGCTGAGAAAATGACACGCGGGCGGTGAGAGTGAAGGGAGACCCCACGTGGGCAGGGCCGGACAGCGCCGCGCGTCCCAGGGATCAGGCGAGGGCAGGTGGCGCGATCTGGGCCGTTGGTAGGGCCGATCTAACGGTTGAAAAAAATCGAACGACGTGGCCCGGCGAGGAGGCAGGCTCAGGCCGTCCTACGCGGTATAGAGGATTTTAAAATATGAAGTAGCTTCTTACGGAGTTCCACCTCTCATCCCGTACAAAACTACCACGCAATAATATTTATATTTCACATGAGTCAACAGTAACTATGGCAGCAACAATGTTCTAAATACGTGCTATAACTAACACCTATCCACATCGTGCGCAACGACTCCAATATCGTAGACGTTGTGGGTGCATCGTCCAGTCCAACCATTACATTCGTATTGCTTGCAACATAGTCTCTGCTCATGTCGATCACAATCGTGTAACCTCTTACCAAGGTCTATAGCTCGCCAAAAGAGGAGTGTCACCTATATGCATGAGGTGTTACTCCTTACACACAACTTCTAAGGGCATATTGATGTGCATAAAGAGATATTCTTAGACATAACTTCTATAGCCATAACTTCTAAGGGCATGCTTATTGCTAGCCACATCCTAGTGCTATCTCAATACTAATTATCCATTTTTCAATCATTACCCTATTTTCCATATACGAGGAGTAAACTTCCCCTTCTTATATTTTAGTCCAACCCTATTATAGGTCACCACCTGTTGCCTCCTAATGATCCATGGCCTTGCCGTCGATTCTCTGGTTGATTCGGTCCACCAATGGGCCTCTCTGGCCTCCCTCGGGAGGGAGGCTTTATGATTACCCTTGATCCAAGCTACCAATAGTGGTGGGATACAGGACGTTGGAGAAGACATGCTTATTCAATGGACTAAAAGCTGATGTTCAACAAAAGTATAATAGGAAATGGTATACAAAATTAAGTTGTTTCAGAATCTATCTCTTATTATATGAAATCAGAGTCAAACGACGCCACCCACATTAATCTTAAAATACTTCCCACGCTAGTAAAAAAAAAACCCGAAAGATTTACACTGTCGATCGTTGCAGACCTAAATTATAATGGATTAGATTAAAAAAGATTCATATCAGCCACAAAAGAAAATCTAGAATAAAAAATTATTCAAAAGAAAAGTGCACACCAAATTTTAAAAAAGAGTTCATATTGGATACAACAAAACAATTATAGAAATTCAATTCAAAACAGAAATAAGAGTTCATCTCTGACTTCATAGTGGCTAGCGGAATTAAAAGAGTGAGGCAAATCTAGCTGAGCGACAGTGGCTACACCTGCTTGTTACAGGAGGTTGTTATTGTACAGAAATCTAAATTGACTAAGCATGGATGCGGCCAGGCAGTAGGGCCGGTTATGAATGGGAAGAGCAGGGCTAGCAGCATCGCCTTGGGATGCAGAGGTGTCCGGTCATGTGCCAGCTCTCGCCGCCGTCGGGGTGCGCGTAGGGGCACGCCGGCGTGTACGCGTCCCTGCTCACCACCACGTTCCACCGCGCGTTGGGGTCGGCCGTGGCGAACATGGTCCACGCCGGCGTCGAGGACTCGTACCGGCTGTGCGTGATGCGCCGGAACCCGCGCACGTCCTTGTTCTTCCTTATGTCGTCGGGGTCGATGTCGACGGCGAAGATGTCGCCGTAGGGCCTCACCGAGTGCAGGAACAGCGGCAGGGAGATGGGGTCGGCCGACACGCCGGCGAGGTCGGAGGTGAAGGCGATGCTCCGGCCGTCCGGGCTGAACACGGGGTGGTTCACGTGGCCGGCGAGGTCGCCGCCGCTCGCCACCACCCTCACCACCACCGAGGGGTCGCTGGCCCTCACCAGGAACACGGCGTAGTAGCCGGGGTCCAGGCCGTTGTCCGTCGCCGGCGCGGCCGCCGGCTTGTCGCGCGTGGACGAGAAGACGATCCAGTCGCCGCTGGGCGACCACTGGCAGTGCGTGTCGGTCCAGGGCCCGTCGGTGAGGCGCGTGACGGTGCCGCCGCCGTACTCGCCCACCTCGGCGTCCTCCATGATGTACAGGTTCTTGTGCCCGCCGGCGCCGCCCCTCGTCGACCGGAACACGAACCTGGCGCCGTCGGGGCTGGTGGACGCGAAGGCGTTGTTGAACCTGCCCTTGGTGAGCTGGCGGCGCTGCCGCGCGCCGGCGGCGGCGCCGGGGATGGCGCAGATCTCCAGCGGCTTGGCGGCGCTGAAGGAGGGGCCGGTGCACACGTAGAGCACGTCCTTGTCGGGGTTCTGGCTCCACATGGGCGCGAAGATGTTGTCGGGGCCCTTGGTCTCGTACACCACCCGCAGCCCCTCGCCGTCGGCCACCCACACCGCCTTGAACTCGTTGTCCACGAACGCCAGCTTCGACCCGTCCCTGGACATGGTCGGGAACACGCCCGACACCCGCACCAGCTCCACCCCCTCCGCCGGCGACTGCAGCTTCTCCAGGCTCCTCGTCAGCACGCCGCCGCCGCCCCGAAGCAGCTCGCTCCGGCTCCGGTGGTACCCCACGGCCACGCGCCGCTCGCCGGCGTCGAGGACGAAGGGGTTGAAGTGGTCGGCCTTGGGCCGCGTCTTCTGGGTGATCTGCTGCACCTGCACGGATTTGTCTCCCATGTCGAACACCTCGATGTGGCGGTACTGCGCCTCCACGCGGACGTCGCTGAACTTGGACTTCTGCCGGATGGTGGCCACCGCCACCTTGCTCTCGCTGATGGCCGCCGGCGTCACCGCGTCGAACCCCTCCGGCGTCACCCGCACCGTCTCGTCGCGGGAGATGGTGTGCCGGAACACGCCCCAGGTCTCGCCGACCTTGCGGTGGAAGAAGAGCACGTCGTCGCTGCCCCACGTCGGCCACCCGCCGTTCTTGACCACCCTCTTCCGCTCCAGCGGCGGGCTCTCCACGTTCATCACGAAGATGTCGGTGCGCAGGTCCTCGATCTCGCCCTCCCACCCCTTCCCCTGGAACGACGCCACCGCCACCTTCTTCCCCGACGGCGACACCGCCGGGCTCAGGTCATACTGCCCTGGACATATCAAGATCCAATCCAATCCATTCCGACATTAATTAGATTAGGCAAGAACCTGATGCTGATGGAATCGTTGAAGATGATAGCATGGCTACTTTTGGGGGTGAGCTGCTCCGTCTTGCCGGTCCTGATGTTGGTCCTGTACACCACCGTCCAGGGGCTCCGGCGCTGCTGCACCGGCGTCTTGGTGGAGACGTAGATGAGGTAGTGGTCGACGGTGCGAGAGCCCGCCGTGTAGCCGCCGCCGACGCAGCCGCTGTCCTCCAGGCGGGTGGCGCTGAAGTCGGCGGCGCCGAAGACGTCGGCCAGGCCCAGCACCTTCACCTTCTTCTCCGCGTTTGCAGCATCATGGAAGCGCAGCGCGACGTAGAGCGTCTCGAGGCCGTCGTCCCTCTCGGAGACGAAGAGCAGGCCGGAGACGCGGCCGGCGTCGACGTCGGCCGCGGTGGCGCCGGCGCCGGCGGCCAGGTTGGGGCGCTTAAGCAACGCTTTCAGCGCGGGCGGCGGGATGGGGCGGCAGTTGTAGTTGTAGGAGACGCCGTCAGTGAGGTGGAGCTCGTCTTTGGCGGAGGACGGCGGCACCGGGCAGGAGAAGATGTCGAGCGGCACCGGCGGCCGATAGGTGGCGAAGAAGGCGATGCTGCCGCGGCTCTCCCCCATCCTGCTGCCTGCGGCTGATCCACTAAGCTCGATCAATACCGTAATATGCTAGCTCTGCTGCGTCCTTGGCTCTGGCCGGCTTGCGAGATCAACAACATGGATGGGTGCAACATTTATAGGACTCCGTCAGTCCGTCATCCTGGCCCTGCCCTGCCAAATTAATCCTATCTAGCATAGTATTTCTTTGTGATCGAAGATGGAACATACATCAGTTAACATGCATAGCCTTCATCGATGACGGATCCCGAATTTCACACCAAGTAGAAACTAGTTCTTTCTCCACAAAAATCAAAGTTGTAACAAATAAAGGTACGGTTTTGCTAATACCCAGTCGCCTGGGTTGCGCCAAGGCTTCGACGGCAATTGGGCCCGGCGGCAGCAGCGTCGAGCGACTGGGCTAGAGACACGCCCATAAAGGTAAGTAGGTATCATCACGTGAAAACAACGCATTAGTAACGGGTTATAACCTTCATTGATGACGGATCACGAATCCATAGCTCCAGACAGCTCATCATGAGCCATCACTAATGTCACCCATTAATGATGATAAAAAGCAGAAGCCGTCACTAATATGAGCCTCTCAAAGGCCCTCACATATCTCATTGGTGACCTATGTCTGAGATACGTGACGGTTATAAATACTAACCGTCACCTATACGTTTTCAATAACGATTTTTTATTTCGAAACCGTCACATATGTATGGTTAGTGATGGTTTTAGTTTTAGAACCATCACCTTTGTGATATGTTCACCCGTCACTTGTAGACCTCCGGAGGCTCTCATTAGTGACCTATGTCTGAGATACGTGACGGCTAGACATATCAACCATCACCTATGCGTTTTTAGTGACGAATTTTTAGTTTTGAACTGTCACCTATATTTGTTTAGTGATGGTATTACTATGTAAAATCGTCACCTTTTTTTATATCTTCACCCGCCACGTATACACTCATAGAGGCTCTCATTGGTGACCTATGTCTTGAATAAGTGACGAGTGGACATATCAACCGTCACCTATGCATTTTCAATGATAGATCTTTAGTTTGGAGCAGTCACCTCTGTATGGTTAGTGATGGTTTTAGTTTTTGCACGTCACTTTATGATATGTTTCACCCGCCACCTTTTAGACTCTAGTGGCTCTCATTGGTGACCTATGTCTTAAATATGCGACGAGTTGAAATATCACCAATCGCCTGTGTGATATGTTCACACATCACCTTTTAGACTCCTAGAGGTAGAGAGGCACCCGTTGGCCGTTGGTGACCTGTTTCCCCCATTGCATCCGAGTGCAAAGCCATTGTATGGCAACTTTAAATTGAAAGCTTGTATACAAAACCAGTATTTTCATGATATTACCGGTATACAAAAGCCATTGTTTTCCAAGATACTGCCCATATTTGCAAGATACATTCACACAAGTTTCAGTCACACAATCACAAGCTGCAATCAAGGTACATTCTCATTGCATCACACAATCAGAAGTTGCCATCAAGAAATATAGTGGAATAAAATAATCGTAAGTCACATTTAAGTTTTATAATGAAAGTCGCTCGGAGGGTTGATGGCTTCGGACATCAAGAATTCGGGCGATATGTTGTCGAATCATCGAGAGTGCAACGTTGTCGATGGGTGGATTTGCATAATCTTGCATAAAATGTATATAAACATTTACATGTTAACTTTGAAGAAAAAATAAATACTATATATGCCTTTTTTGCAAAAAAAAAAAGCTACATGTGTCTTCAACTTATATCGGTGCGTTTGATTTTATTTGATGTGAGCGTATTTCTAGCATTTCGTGCGCAACAAAGAATGCACAGGTGTTGCCCTGGTTGTTGAGGGCACCGTGGAATAAAAAAATATTGTTACATCCTTGAAAAAATGCAACTTAGAGCATTTGGTATCTGTTGAGACCCATGTGTAGGGTACCCCAGTTTGATGATTAATATATGTGACAAGATGGAATTTTAAGTGTTTTGAAGTATGTTAAATGGTGCATTTGTGAAAATTGCCACGAAATTAAAACCGGACCATTGTGTTGAGCTTGGGTTAGGTAATAGTTTGATCGGACGTGGTCCAGTGGAATTTGTTAAGCTGACACGTGGTGTGTTAGGGCTTCCTAATTGTGATATCACGAAGGGATCATGATGTTGGAAATTTTGTGATGAACTAACCATGCAGGTGAGGTAAGGCGTGTTGATTTCGTGTGTGTTCACCTCAGTGATGCAGTATCGGCAGTGCGTGGGCTGTCAAGCCAGCGAGGGGACAATTTGGAGGTGGTGCGTCCGGAGGCGTGCAGATGACCAGGTTCGATGACCTGACGGTCACATGAGGTGGTGTACTCGAGAAGCTTAGCCATGATAAGGAATCCGACGCAGCTGGAGGCTGCGGCTTTAGCAACCTGGTGGCGAAGTTGATCTGACCGGTGGGCCCAGGCTTGGGCTGGCGATCGAGAAAGCTATATGTGAAGAATATCCTTTTCGGGAGTATGTCTTGTACTGTGTGAGTTGTACACTACTTATCCTCAAATGAAGGGTGTAGATGAGCTCTAGGGTCTAGGGCATCACACCCTTGGGCTATAAATAGAGGGGGAGGGTGGCACCTCCTCCTCATCTCCTTAGAGCTAAAAATTTTAGAAATAAAGAGGGTGAGTTGGGTGTGTAAGGATGGCACTTAGAGTGCTTGTGACCATATGGAGTGTGGTTTGCAACCCCCCAACTTCTATGCAATTCATCTTTATGATCATATTGTGTTGATTTCCTCCAAGTTCTTTTTTCTTTTGTTTTTTTTGGAGCTCTTATTTGGAGATGAGTCTTGGTGATTTCGTGCTGATTCTTAATGGTCTATGATGCCTTGAGGTTGCTAATATGATTTACGACACTCTTTGCAACCATATGAGAGGCAAGAGATCAAGTTATTGACTTGTTGCAAATCTGTCGAGAAACTTTCATCCACGCAGCAGTCAGTAAAAGATTTTTAGAAAAATCTAGAAACATCATGTTGGGATTATTCTAGTGAGAAAAGATGCATGACTCATATACCCATCTGTGGTAAAAAGTTGAAGTCCACTGGTTTCTCCATTTGGGAGCTATGAGGTGAAAACTGAGCCCAAAACTTTCTACTCGAAGTTCTTGATAACTCGTGGTGTTTGACTTTTTATATTTTCTGTGAAAAGGGTTTTAAGGAGATTTTTGTCATGGTGCTTTACAACCCCTTGTTACATGGGGTCAAATATTCCCAGAAATGTAAGAACACCAGAAAGCCACCGTTCATCTCCTCCAAGTAGAAACAAAATCTTGAGAATTTGCTTTTGCTTTCCAGAAAGTAGCTTGTGTTGTTTGAATTTTCATATTTTTTATACAAAGATTTTGTTGACAGCCAAATTTGGCACGTGTGTTCGCGACTTTTGAGGAGTTTTTTGGTGGAGTGCTTTGAGACTCATGGTTTCATAGGGAGATAATTCCCATAATTTTTGGAGCAACATAAAGCCATCATCTCTCTACCCTAAGTGAGAACAAATTCTGAAGAATATTCTTTTGCTTTTCTAAAAGTGGCTTTGATCATTTGGCTTGGTCTTCTTTCCTAAAGCAAACTTTGAATTGATTCCTCTCTTTTAGACACTTGACAAACATGATTGTGAATGAAAAATTCCCACATATTACATGACTCTTAGTCATGCATGTTATAGGTACACATAATTGTCAAGTTGTTCGGGTTTTGGTGAAAACGGTGGCGCCAAAAATTTGTGGCGTCTATTCACCCCCTTTAGCCGGCTAGCTTGGGTCTTCAGTATCATTTTGTTAGCATTACCTCGTATGACGTCTTGTGTATCAGTTTGTGAGGAGATATTGGTGTGTACAAAGGATCAAGAGGGCATTGCTAGGATGGTTTGATCGAGGGTTTGACTAGACCCACACATCCTAGCAACATGGACTGTCCTACTGAGCTAATGAAAGAAAAATGACACGAAGATTGACATGAGGTATACATGGATGTATCAGGCATTGAATGAAGTCTTGTGTCTCAATTTGCAGGGAGAATGTTGGTGTGTACAAGGATCGACTTCTTGAAGGTATTGAACAAATGACCTCCAAGAGGAGGGATTGATTAGGCAACATTCGAATGTCTCAAAAGTTTAATAATACAAATTAAGACAAAAAGAACTTAAGCATCGAAGACTCCTTTTATAGTGTTGTAATCACATTGTCTAAGTTTGTCTTTTGATCCTATTGGCCTTGATGAGTCTAGGTACCACACCGTACTTCACTTGGGGCATATGTCTAGAAGATCCAATGTCCATCGAGATTGTAGGAGCCCATCAAGAAGTCCCTATTTTAATAGTGGACCAGAATCCTTGACATATTGTCCACAATATAGTCCTTGTCATGATCTATTAGCGTGGATGTAGTGGACTTGGGATCAAGAAATCCAACGAACAATTTTTTGTTATGTGCTTCTTTGATCAATTGTCTACTTGTAATAAGAAAATAGTTAGATTTAGGACTTAGTGTTATGAATGCCTAGTTTGAAGTGACTTACAATATGAAGCACTATAACAATGAGACGTCCATGGTGTCAAGGTTGAACAAGTCATATAAGTTGTTGAAGCCCACAAGGAAGTAGCTATCAGTAGTCAAAAAGTGAAGTCCTTTGTACTGCAAGAGTATGGAGTTAGCCTCGGTGTCTTTGTAAACCTACATGTAATAATTATGCAGGTCAACACATGTTTGCCTTGCCTTTGTTACCTCATCGATCATCATTAAAGGCTTTCCCTGTTGGTATTTTTGTTGGAATTTGTCAAATATTTACCAACGTCCCTGGTCATCTTACTGATGGGCTCCTTGCACTTCAACTGCAGTTAGACTTCCTTTTATTCTCGGTCCCCTTTTCGTTCCTTTGTAGGCTTGCTGGAGTAGACGGAATTGATGCAAAAAAGGCAGTGAGGTTTTCTTCTTTGGAGGAGGAGAAGAAAGTGAAGCTATCTTCTTTGCAGGAGCAGAAGGCACTGATGTTTTCTTATCTTTAGGAGGAGAAGAAGCTATATCCTCTGTAGTAGAAGGCAGTGAGGTTGTCTTCTCTGCAGGAGGAGAAGGCGGTAATGGGCGATGAGGCAGTTCACTAGAAAACTTATCAATACCGTTCTGTTCTGGCTGGAACGTCCGGTATTTCTCGTTCGCTGGTCAAAACGGAACAGGTAGAGCTGTTTTTTGTATCAGCCCAAATATTGGTCCGTACCGGCTGGAATTGGTATTTTCGGTGAAAATTTGTTGTACTAGGCAATTCAGTACCGCGCCAAAAATGAGTAATCCCTCCCCCGTCCCATGTTGATGCGCTCCAACCCATCTCGAACCCTAGGCTTCCCATAGCACACTCAATTTCCACTCATAGATTCACGTCTCCCACGGGCAACATTTGAGGCGGCGGCGGCGGTGATGGCTTGTATCGGCAGCGTTTGAGGGCGAGGCGGCACGGGGCTACGGCGCTGGGCGGCTACTTGAAGCGACGGAGCATCGGATTGGCGTGGCATGAGGCGAGGCGGACGCGGTGGAGTAGCGCAGCACACGCTACGGTGCTGGGCGATGAGGAGGGCGGCGGTCGGTGGTGCAGTGTGACGACGACGACAGCCAAAGACACAATCACAACGAGGTATCTGTGAACCATAGCCACAACATCTGATGATTTTCCCCTTTTTTGATTTTCATTTTGTGAACCCTAGACACAACAGCGTATGGATGATTTCATTTTCCTGTTTCTCTAGCTAGGTCATGGCCTCATCATCTACATCAGGGTCTGAATCCTCTCCTCCTGCATTAACTCCTGCAAGGTCAGATGACCCTGCTTGGCTACATGGGAAGGTGGTGCTGGGTGTCAAGAACAACACCGTTTGCTTGCACTATAACAAACAAATTAAAGGGGCTGGCATTACTCGATTGAAATACCACCTTGCCGGAATCAAAGGACAAGTTCATGAATGCAAGAAGGTGCCAGGTGATGTCAAATGGTAGATGAAACAGTTGGTAGCTAATATTGATAGAAATTCTAAGAAAAAAAAGAAAACACGGCATGATATTATTGGATCAATAGGATCTTCAAAGTCACAAGAAAGTTCAAGTTGTGCTCCAGAATAGAGGGGGACAGCGACAACACTGACTGGGAACGGGAAGGCCACCCATGCCAACTAGAACATCAACTACAACTCCACTTCAGGAACAATGTTCCTTTGAGCCAAGAACAACTCCTGGTTCACAGCCAAGCATTAAGAGTGCATTGGCAACCAAAGAAATGGTTGATCGTGCTCGAGATGCAATGGCTAGGTGGTGGTATGATGCAAATATACCTTTCAATGCAGCCAATTCTCCGTACTATTTGCCAATGATAGATGCCATTGCAGCTATAGGGTCTGGTTACATTGCTCCTAGTTATCATGATTATAGAGGAAGCTTGTTGAAAAATCAGGTTCATCTTGTTCGAGTTTTTGTCAATGATCTTAAAAAGGAGTGGTCTACTTATGGGTGCTCTATAATGGCTGATGGCTGGACAAGTCGAAGGACCATTGATCAATTTTCTTTTGTATTCTCCGAAAGGTACGATGTTTCTAAAATCTATTGATACATCGGGACTTCTTAAGGATAAAGAAACACTGCTTGAGCTCTTTGACAATGTAGTACAAGAAGTTGGGCCTGAGAATATTGTTCAATTTATCAGTGATAATGATGCAACCTACAAATCAACTGATCAAGCATTACATCATAGGTATGGCACCTTGTTTTGGTCCCCATGTGCTGCACACTGCATTGATTTAATGCTAGAGAATTTTTCTGGTCCAAGGCATTTTCCTACCATAGATGAAACCGTAAAGAAAGCGAGAAAAATTACTAAGTTTATTTATAACCATTTATGGGTACTGTCATTAATGAAACAAGAGTACTATCATTAATGAGACAAGAGTATACAAACGGTTGAGAGTTACGTCGTCATGCTATTACTAGATTTGCCACACATATCTTCAGTTTGCAATGCTTGCTGAAATTTAAAAAAGAGCTACCACAAATGTTTACCAATGACAAATGGGTGGCATCAAGTCATGGAAATAATAATGCAGGAAAGGAAATTGCTTCTATTATTTTAGAAGATGCAGAATTTTGGGATCAATGCCAACATGTAGTCATGGTCACTGAACCATTGGTGCGTGTCCTACGTTTGGTTGATAGTGATGAAAAACTTTGCATGGGATATCTGTTTGAGGCTATGGATAGAGCAAAAGAATGTATTATGAAGAGGTTGCGAAACAAGGTATCACTGTATGCACAATATACTAGGGTAATTGACTAACTTTAAGAGGCAGAAAGAGGCTAGTAAAGGTCTAGTTTCCACAATGATGAGATTAGTGGCAGATCTTGAAGTTCAAGACAAACTATTCACTCAAATAGATGCCTATAAGAATTCTATTGGTGACTTTGGCTTGGCTGGTGCTATTTGACAACATGACAAGCTTAACCTAGGTAATAACTCTATTGTTTCATATTCACTTTTGCAACAGATTGACTAAAACATTTTAAACATCCCCTTGTCAGTTGCATGGTGGAAATATTTTGGACATGACATTCTGGAACTTCAAGCTTTTGTTGTTAGTGTTCTTAGCCAATGCTGCAGTGCCACGGGCTGTGAACGCAATTAGAGCATCTTTAAGTACATTTACTCTAATAGAAGAAGTAGGCTTGAACAATCAAGGCTAAATGGTTTAGTGCTTGTACGCTACAATCTTAAGCTTCGAGAGCAAGGTATGAAACTATGAATAGAATACTGACGTGACTTGCTGCATATCTAATTAGTTATTTGTATGACTTATGTTTTCATGGTTCATGCTCTTGCTTAGGATCTTGAGAAAAACTAGAGCAACATTGGATCCTATTAGCATTGATAACATTGATCTTGGAGATTGGGTTAGTGAGGAGCCTAGTCTTCTTGATGGTGATGACTGCAATTGGGAAGCCCTCATTGCTCCATTTGGTACACTCTGTTTCTGAAGATGAAGAACTTGCTTCGGTTGCTAATGTTGATGATGCATCAATATTGGTAATGCAACCTACAACTAAAGCTGGAGAAATAGATATAGAGATGTTTGTGCCACCACCAGACCTAGGTCCTTATGTGTATGTGCAAGATGCGACAAAGTACTTTTATATTATTGCTGTATTTCAATTTATTGTTTGTTGTATGCTAGTTTGATCCCTATGTGTGTTGAACACTTGAACTTGAGTCTTGATTCTTTAACCTGTTGACTGTTGAGTGTTAATTGAAACTTTGAATCTTATGAAGTATTTGGGAACTATGTGCTAAATTGTTTAAATGATTTATGTATGTCAAGGTAAATTTTGGTAGACATATTTATATTTTCAATATTTGAATTTTTATATTAAAAGTCTGGAACGGTACCGGAATGTTCCATCCCAATACCAAAACCGGAATGGCTACCAAAACGGTATTGATAAGTTTGCTTGAAGTTGAAGTTCTTGTAGACCGAAATTCATCGGACACCATGATGTCGACCCTCTCCCACTGGATCTTTTGGTCGAGAGTTGTAATACCATTATTGGGGACGGGCTCCAACTCGACATTGGTGGCATTGGGATGTGCCATGTCCACCCTAACCTCGGCATATCTGGAAGCATCAGGCCCTTTGCAATATCAATTTGATACACACCTTACCTAATTACAAGCCCATGTAGGCTATGAGTCCTACTAGTTTTTCGATTGCATCTGGCTCAATAATCTAGACCAATGGCTGTTAAACTTTCTTGGAGGCGCAACTACAGTACATTGTTGTTTTACCCTTATTTTTCATATCCACTACAACAACACTCATGAAAGACTTTACCCCGAATAAGTACGGGTCTCAAGGTACATCCAACTTTTGTTGGTCATCTGCAATGTATACAAACATCCATATATTCTTCGTTACAACTCAAAGCACAAAAATCTAGCTACCAATAAGGAGTTCTAGCTAGGGAAGAGTAGGATGAATTTAAAAATTAAAGGGAATGCGAACCTTCAAATGGGGAATGAAAGCTTCAAATCTACCAAAAAGGAGGAAAGGGAGTGTCAACAAAGGAGATTCGCCAGCAGAAAGGGAGCGCCTCCCCTCGGTGTCGGGGAGGACGATGGGATTGTTAGATCTGGATTGGAGAAGACGTATGGAAAAGTGAACTGTCTTCCCTCCAAGGAAGGTCTTATTTATTTATAATGATGGCATGGGCTAGAATTTACATGGTTGCCTATTTCCCTAGTACAGAGAAATGACTGAACTACCCTCATGCATTAGAAAACCCCTAGTACTTTTATGGGTGTCCCAAGCCCAAGTGTCAATCAGCCTCTCGAGCCGTAAAGGTCCTAGTCGTCTTCGGGTCTTAAGGCTTCCCTTATCTCATTTGCCTCGGGCCTCCTGGGTGATTTCCTTCCTCTCATCTTTGGGTCCATCGTCTAGGTCCAGGTCGCCTACCCGAAGTTGTCGATATACTTCATGGGTTCGAGGTTTTCCGGAGGGTAGCTTTGGTTTGTCCTTGGTGAGCATCTTTTGGATGCCCCACTTATGTTTTAGAAGTGGGGGAGGGCTCTCCTACAACAAGAGCCCCTTACGGTCACACTGCCACCTCGCCGTGATGCCTGGCCATCTCATCTTGGTCCCCTTCCTCCACGTCGAGGTGGGGATGCCGAAGATGTGTCACCATCCCGAAGGTTTGTTTGTCGTCTCATTTCTCCACCTTGTTGTCATAAACATTCGTCCGTCTTCTCTATTTCCTCATTCCATGCACCTCTTTGAATGCCCACCTGCCTTCTATTAGATGGAAAACAAGAGGACAGATTACTGCTTCCTTGGGGGTGTCCGTTAGTGGAGGTTGTTGATTGTGGCCTTTGGATGCCCACATGTCACTTATCCGCGTTTGCGTTTGTTCGCATGACTTTTTTTTATTAAATCTTGGCTGTCCATTCCACCATATGTCGTAGATCCGTTGATTCTCCTCCCAATATGAATGCATCCGTGGGGCTCCATTCCTCCCACTTCCTCTCTCGTGCCTCTTGCTTTCAAACTGCCTATCGCCAGCGGTTTCGCGGTTCTCGCGCTCACACCGCCGCTCGTGCTTCCGCCGCCACCGCCACATTGCTTTCCTGTTTTCGCGCTTCCACGCTTCCGCCGTCGACGTGATCCTGTTGTCGGCGCGCTATGCTCCTCCCACAGTGATCAGCGCCGCTCTGGTGATCCCCGTCGAGCCCGTCGCCACATTTCTCCGGCAGTTCCTTCCGCGATCAATGGCCCCCAAGAGCCTTCTCAATGCCGCTGCCCAGGCGACACTCTCATGGGAGCTTGGAGAGTTTCGGGCGATGATGGAGATGGTGTCCGCCATGGCTAACCGCTGCGGCGTTGCGTACATTGGAGGATCTGCATCTGTCGGAGCAAGAGACGCCGCCGTATCCTTGCGCTAACGAAGCCGTGGCATTCCTCAACTACTTTGAAGCGCGTCTTCGGATCCTGTCGGTTCCTTTGGATGGGGAATGTTGGGACTTTACGAGGCCCAGCTCTCCCAACTTTCCCTGAACGCGATATCGCGCTTGGTGGTCTTCGAGTGGGCGCTTCAGAGCCACGACGCGCACCCGCAAGGGTCTTTGCATATCTCCACGAGGCTAGGTTGCAAGAGAGGAGTCACGGGAATCCCTTCGGGAGCCTGAACTTCGTTATGAAGGAGGGCGTCGCGGACAACTTCCCCCCAATGGCCTTGTGTTGACACAAAAAGTGTGCTTTTCGTGAACACACGTGCGGAAGCGTCAATTCTGGGATTGTGTCGCAACCAAAGACCAAGCGTGCCAGTCAATTTGACTTGTAAATTGATAAGGAGAAAATCGTCAGCGACTAGCCCTAATCGGCTTTCTAAACAGCCAGATCAGGTTATATAGAATCGGCTTTAGATAATCCGATTATCAGAATCTATCGGCTTAATGCCAGATAGAGCAATTAAATATAAATATTCTTTCAATTACAAATCTTATACCTCTTTTTGGTATTTTCATATAATGTTAGTAATAAACCTTCGTATCAATATATAGGATTAAACCAAGAAATAGATTGAACAGATTGGTCAGGCCAAGACAGTATTCAAATCTAAGTCTAGATGTAAACCAATAAACCGATTAAAAGGTCTAAAACTAATAAAGATAGATGCAACGCTAATCGGCAAACGTTTACATATGCAAGATCCTAAACAAGGCATACACAAGATCGATTGAACGAGACAGTTGCATACATCGGATTCAGGAAAAGAAATACGAAATACTTGACAATTGGCATTGCAGGATAAACACACATTACGTATCGATTAAATCGAGATAGTGCAATATGCGAGAACATATTAAAGATCGGTAAATCCCGAGATAGTTTAACATGCTTTGTATACACGAGATCAAGATGATGCAGCCATGCATATTGCATACGGGTTACAAGGAGAGAATCGATTATCCCATCGAGATAGCTCTACCTGCGAGTTGAAGCCTTTCGACGAGGTCGATCGGATTCGAGAAAGTAGTTTGTGTTTTGGGTATGATATGTGTTTCTCACGAGACCTAAAGCCCTATTTATACTATTACAATTTCAATACCGATACGACCTATTTTACCGCATCGCGCTTCTGATCAAATCGTATCTCTTCCGAAGTCTCGCAATTATTGGTATTCTTCAATATACTTTTCTTCTTTGCCGATGAAGCCCATCTTCTGATTCGGCCCAATAATTCTGATAAATTTAGCCTTTTCACAATATCTGATTTTCTGCCAAATTTGGGTGTCAACACCTTGAAAAAGAAGTGGGAGGGCCATGGCGGGCTCTCCTAGAAGCTCTTTTGGTATAACCACAAGATTGATGAAGCTGACGCAAGACTTGGCTTCCATCGCGGTGAAGTGCGCACCATCGACGCTCCCAAATTCACTCTCGACGGGTCAAAGCAGGCGTAGGTTATACTTCTTTGGCGGATCAACCAGTGCTTCTGCATGCGGTCGTCGCCGAAGAGTATATGGCTGCACGGATTTCTCCCCTTCGTCAAGCGTGGGAGTGCATTCTCACGGTGGAAAAGGATGGCGAGCGCGTGTCCTTCGGTCAGCCGTGCCAGATTCTTACTGCCGAAGAGTCCACTGAGCGGGCCAAATATATCTTTGGACTTGTCTTGGCAGAGGAGTCGCTCACTCTGTCAACACAGGGTGGAATGTACAGGTGAACCTTGTTCTAGGAACTGTAATTACTTGGACGGAACCGATGTCGAAGTGCAAGAGAAAAGCTACAGACGTATGGACCTCTTTGATTGCTGCTGTGAAGCGTGCTCGTGGCCGGCTGCCGGCTGTTTCTACTCATCCTCTTCGCATGATTGCTGGTGGATCCGCAAGCTCTACCGGGGTGGCCGAGAGCAGCGAGGGGCTAGAGGATGCCGAAGATGAGCAGCAGTCTTCGGGCGCTAACAGTTCCACTGGCTATAACCGTGCAGCAGGAGCCCACGACAACATGTTCGACGTGCTTGTGAGCACGACACCAATGGGGCCTTTGGAGGCCCCGCCTAATCAGGGTTCCAATGATCCTAAGGCCAGCCGAGAAGAGGCGTCTCTGCCTTCGCACTAGGGGCCTTTCTCTCCCCATGATACCATGGCTCTTGTGGAGGCCCACCCGGCTACTAGCCATCCTGGTGGCAGGTTTGCACTAGAAGATTTTTGGGAGATCGAAGATTCTCCTATCCGCGAAGGTATTTTTCACAACTTTCTATTTTTATTATTTATATTTGAGTTGTCTTGTTCATCTCTTCCTTTGTTGTTTAGGTCTTGTTGCCTTGGCTGGCTCTTCTCGAGCTGCAGCCGATATTGTTGTTGACCAAGTACCCTCTTCGGGCTGTATGCCTTCGAGAGGTCCTCTTGATGTTGACGCAGCGACCGAGGTTCCTGCTCTGCCATTGATGTCTTCTCCGCCGATAGATTCTGCCCTTGCCACCCAAGTTGGCAAGCCTTCTCAAGAACTTCTACGCTTCCTGTCGGGAAGGTGGCGGAGTCTTCTCGGGGTCTCACATTGCACCGCTTAGCTTCCTCTACTGAGACTATCGCCGAAAGTATATTGGCGCTGGTGCCGGATAACCTCCGTGATATTAGCGAGGCTCTTCTCCAGGCGAGTTTGTTCACGGTCTTTAGGACAACCTTCTCCAGGTTTGGTCTTTCTAGCTTGTGTTTCCCTTTTGTTACTTTTGCCTCAGATGCTGATCATTATTATTCTCACTTGTAGACCCTTTGTTTGGTCTAAGGCCATAAACCATCGGTGTGAGGACCACAAAGGTACTATTACTAGTCTTTAGCGGCGCGCTCTTGAGTTAGAGCGAGAGAATTGGCGACTTCAAGACCTTCGTGAATAGGACGTTGAAAAGGACGAGTCAACATGCTGGGCATCCATGACAATCTCAGGTCTAAGGACCATATAGGGGTACCACTCGAGACTATACGTTGATGGCGCTATAAGAGATAACAACTCACAGCGTCTCGGAGTAGGTCTGTCCGACTGCCCACGTTCTCCAACATGCGTCCATACTATTAGTTTGATATCTCTATATCTATTGTATGTGAAACATTACCATCAACCAATACGTATGCTGATAAAATCATAACCGCTCCTCATAATGATATGGATCAGGGACTCATTTAGAATAATGTCACTTAACAATGTGTTTCACAATCAAGCCGTACCCAATGGACAAAGTCATGACATTTATTCAGGAAACCGATAAACAACTTTATCATATGTACATGAATAAAGACGTGGTACAATCATCACTATGATTGATCTAGGGCATTTCCCTTTCAGTAGGATAGATAGGAAGAGAACTTCTGGCACGTGCCAATTTCTTGACACTTCTCTTGTTTCATGGTCCCCTGGGAAGAAGTTGAGTTTAGCATTGTCCACTACTGAGGCTGAGTATGTCACCACTACTAGCTGTTGCAGTCAGGTGATCTGATTATGCTCTACCTTGAATGACTTTTGGTTGGTTCAATCAAGTTTGCCACTACATTGTAATAACACATCTGCAATCAACATTGCCAAAAACCCAGTGCAACATTATAGGACAAAGAAATTTGAACTGAGATCTCACTTCCTTAGAGACCATGTGGAGAAGGGTGATATAGTTTTATAGTTTGTGGACACTGATCACCAGCTAGCTGATATTTTCACCAAGCCGTTGGACAAGTCTAGGTTTGAGGCCCTTCAGGAAGAGCTTGGGGTGGTGAGCTTAGCAAGCCTATCTTGAGGGGAGCTAACTATTTTACTATATGTAATATATCTTTACTGCTTTCCCTGCATTTGTATCTAGGGTGCATTTGGGCTTGTTTAGTCTGTATTAGTTTGTCAGCACACACTTCACTTAGACTTTTGGCGTGCTTTGGCACGGACCTCTCATCTCGTGCTTAGGTTGCCATCATGCATAATAGGCAGATTTCTCTCCTCTGGCTAGATAGAATTCTCACAGTCTAATAGGTCTATCATATGCACTCTAGGTAGACTGGGTCTGTGTCGAGTCTCTAGTATCCGAGGTGTAGTGTCGTCTTCCCTTGTATGATGCGTCGTGTAGATGAGAGCGAGTCTTAGCTTTAGTGTTTCCTAATTCTTACCTTAATCTCCATGAATGGCCCAGTGCATTCTTTGGTTTTTTGACTCATTATTCATTGTTACTGTTTTTCATGCACATTGTTTTAGGATGAAACTCTTGACTCACTTTTTGAGGGAAAGTTTTTGGGAAACTTTGCATTATCATATAGACTTTTTTTTCGAGCTTTGTCTATTATGCTTTTAAATTTAGGATTGGTAAAATGCCTTTGCTATTCTCATCATATCTTGTGCTAACTGGATCAATGGATAGCGAGGTTTTAAAACACAAATGTTTTGATTTTTCCAAAATAGATGTGGCTTGAGATCTTCACTTTACAAGTGTTGTTGCTTAGTGAGCTTCTTGTGTTTGTCTTTCAGTCGCTCCTGCAACTTTGTGAAATCTTTTGTTAGCCAAAATCTTTTGCTTATGTAAATGGAAAAACAAAAATATGCAATGTCTTGTTTTGGAGAATTTCACCGATTATCTGTCGACTGGTGATTAACTGGGGGGTCACTGCCGGCAATGATTATATATGGGGCGATGCACAAGATCCAAACTCGATGGTAGCACAAGGCGAGGATTTATCTGAGTTCGAGCCCTCATGGCGGAGGTAATACCCTACTTCCTGTGCTCTGGGATTATATGGTGTATATGTGTACAAGATGATCGGGAGATGTCTCTCCATGGATGGGTGTGGAGATGTTCTTCAAGATGTCGAACCAGGGGGCTCCCTGCCCGCCTTATATAGTGGGGGGCAGGGTTACAAGGTAGAATCCTGGTCGGTTACGAGGTAGGATTCCTATCTCTATCCTCTAGTAGTTATCCGGGATTACAAGTATATCTTCCCTATTTATCTTTCCTATTAATTAGGGCTGACTTCTATCTTTATGTCTTTCCTTGCTGGGAAAGCCTTCTAGAGTCCGAGTGGTATACGTCCTTATCCACTCGACTTGGTCCATCCCCTGTCAGGTGGTCTCTTAGGCCCGCCGTGTGGGTACCCAGGGTCTATGTTATCCACAGTAGCCCCCGAGTGTTTCATAGTCGAGTTGCTGCTCTTTACCGCATCTTGGATGAGTCATGCTTCATGCCGAGTGCTTGTAGATTGTTGATGCCCCTTCCCAACTGGCTTTTGCCTGTTATCTGCGAGGAGACTGTGAAGGGCTCATAGAGAGTTGTTAGTGATACCCAACCCGGGATTGCCGGAGTTCTGGCGATCGGCCCGTTGTAAAGCGCATCACTTTGATTTTGATGAAGTGGTACCTGTACTCGTCTTGCGATGTACAGCTGGCGACCCAACATAGGGCATACCATTAGTTTTGGCTGAAGAGCCGAGCGGTACCTGTACTCGTCTTGCGATGTACAGCTGGCGACCCAACATGGGGCGTACCACTGGTTTTGGATGAAGAGCCGAGTGATACCTGTACTCGTCTTGCGATGTACAGCTGGCGACCCAACATGGGGCGTACCACTGGTTTTGACTGAAGAGCCGAGTGATACCTGTACTCGTCTTGCGATGTACAAATTTGGCGACTCCAACTTGGGGCGTACCATCGGTTTTAATTTGAAGAGCCGAAGCGGTACCGATGCACCGCAGTGGAATATAGCTGGTGGCCCCAGAGGGCATACCGTATTTTTAACCATCTGGTACCTGTACTCGTAGAGTAAAGCTTGGCCCAACATAGAGCATACCATCTGGATAGGGTTTGGCCCAATGATACCTGTATCCGACTTGTGCGGTCACACAGGTAGTGTCCCAACATGGGGCATACCATTGTTGTCAGCCAAGCGGTACCTGTATCCCACTGTCGCGGAATACAGCTGGCGACCCTACCACGGGGCGTACCTTAAGGAAAGAGTTTGGTCGTATGGTATCCATACCCGGGTTGCGGTGTACAGCTTAGGCCCCAACTGGAGCGTACCATCGAAACTCAATCCTGACATCACTGGTATCTGATCCTGACATGCAGCAACCAACTAGTGACCCAACATGGGGTATACTAAGAGATGGGTAATTTTTTGTAGCTCTGCCGGTGATATGCCCTCAAAGGGGTGCACCGAGGCTGAATTTGGCTTAGCCCAACTACGCTTGTTACCACTGGTTGTGACGCGCAACTGGAATGCCGTAGTTAACGCTCAGGGCACAGGATGGCCAATGGCCAGAGGCGTAAGCGTATAGCCGTACCAAAGTTGGTGTAGACGTATAGCTGTGCCATACACTTGAACACTCGTGGCGCCGGCGTAGGCTTGTAGCCATGCCGAGTGCTCGCCGAGCTATAGTTGTCGCTCATTGCGCAGGTCCTTCTTACTCGTGTACGGAGTCGTAGAAGGTACTTGATGGGATAAAAATCCATGAACCATGTAGCATGTACATGTAGGATTTAGGCAGTATCTGAAAAAACAATCAATCGAATGTAAGATCCGACTACTTTATTTATGTAATTTTTATGCTTTTGCTACTTTTCCTATTTTGACCATTAATTCCTCCAAGTAATCTTCCTTTTGTTATGCACTCAGCCCGACTAGTCTAGCCCCCGGGCGTCGGGAATTGGCTCATGGCTCTTTTCCCAGGCACGCGTATCGAGTGACTACAGTTCGCTTTTTGTGGGTCAGAGCTTCACTACTCGGAATAATCACTCGGATTCATTTACGATCATTAAAAGAAAAGAAACAAAAAGTGCATGCATGTGCACCTATTAGGTGTAGCCCCCGACTTACTGCTTAGTTGGAGACCAACTAAGTAGCAAGTCAAGAAACAACTTAGATTATACGAAAAAGATTATGGTAATGAGAACTTAGCTCTAGTGTAGGCCTAAGCGTGTAGCTGAGCCGTAGACTTGGACGCTCCTGGTGCTGGCGTAAGCGTGTAGCCGAGTGGCTTGTCGCCGAGCCGTAGATTTGAAGTTGCAGGCGTGCAGCCGTACCAGGCACTCTTGGCGCGCGATGGCGTACAGCCGCGCTGAATACTTGGATGCCCGTGGAGCAGGCGTAGACGTGTTGCTGAGTAGCGTGTCGCCGAGCCGTAGACTTGGGGGCGCTCGTGGCGATGGCGTAGGTGTGTAGCCAAGTGGCTTGTCGCCGAGCCGTAGATTTAAAGCTACAGGCGTGCAGCCGTACCGGGCGCTCGTGGCGCACGATGGCATACAGCCGAGCTAAAAATTTGGACGCTTATGGCGCGGGCGTAGGCGTGTCGCCGAGCCATAGACTTGGGCGCTCGTGGCGCTGGCGTTGGCGTGTAGCCAAGTGGCTTATCGCCGAGCTGTAGATTTGAAGCTGCTGGCGTGCAGCCATACCGGGCGCTCGTGGCGCGCATTGGCGTATAGCCGAGCTGAATATTTCGACGCTCGTGGCGCGGGCGTAGGCGTGTCGCTGAGTAGTGTGTCGCCGAGCCGTAGACTTGGACACTCGTGGCGCTGGCGTAGGCGTGTAGCCGAGTGGCTTGTCGCCGAGCCGTAGATTTGAAGCTACAGGCGTGCAGCCGTACCGGGTGCTCGTGGCGCGCGATGGCGTACAGCCGAGCTGAATACTTCGACGCTCGTGGCGCGGGCGTAGGCGTGTCGCCATGTAGCGTGTCGCCGAGCCGTAGACTTGGGCGCTCGTGGCGCTGGCGTAGGCATGTAGCCGAGTGGCTTGTCGCCAAGCCGTAGATTTGAAACTACAGGCGTGCAGCCATACCGGGCGCTCGTGGCGCGCGATGGCATACAGCCGAGCCATAGACCTTGGAGGCATAGGCGCGTAGCCGAGTAGATGAAGTAGTTGTTCAAATCTCGATCAGCACCGAGCCGCACAAGCCGTGGTCGGCGTCGAACAGCACATGCTCGCCGAGGTCTCTCCTGTGGTTGGTGAAGTTGTCCGTAGTCGTAATTAATCTCCATGCGGTTGGTGTAGATTGACGAAAGTCGATGACGGTCCTCGCTGGTCTTCAACGTCCCACGAGATGTGGCACGGTCAATCCTCACGTCGTGGCCGACACTAACGAGCTTTACGAGCTCACCGAAATTCGCGACCTCTCTACGCAGTCTGCCTTGAAAAGGGCGCCACAGTCGCATCCGAAGTCAGATTTAAACGTTCTTGGGTTTGTTGGAAAGATAACGAGATAAGCTTTCCAACGCATCTTATATGACCCCAAAACTCCTTCTGAGTCAACGGGAAATCATGATAAAAGTTCCATCCAAAATCTGAATGGGAACAGATCGCATCTTCTTCTCTTATTCGCCTCGTGGTTGATGAAGCCGGCGTCGCACGATGGTCACCATGATCGTCGAGTCCGAGTGATTTGCTGCTGATGACGGTCACCACCCGAGATTCGTTCTCCATCGGGACCTCACCGTATCCTAGTCGGGAATTAAGCCCCTGGCGCACTACTCGTCAGTAGGCGGCGGTGGTGTTCCCCAACACAACCGGGAGTCCGAGTGAAGCGCTGTTGAATTCCATCCCGGATCGGATCTTGTCCAAGACCAAAAAAGTGTTGTTGAAATGCTTGGTTGAGTCCTTACCGTATCCGAGTAAAGAATTGAGCCGTCGGCACACCACTCGGGAGTAGGTGGCAGCGATGTTCCTCGACCCGACCGAGGGTCCAGACGAAGCAATATCGATGTACTCCTCAGACTAGATCGGATCTGAGCCCGGAAGAAGTGTTGGTCGTCGATTATTTGGAGAGGCTCCTTGTTGGTCGTCGATTACGAGCTTGCTGAGATTCACGACCATCCCGCGTAGCCTGCCTTCAAACGGATGTCCCGGACACATCCGGACTCCGTTTTAGGTGTTCTTGGGCTTCACAGAAAGATGACGAAATTATCTTTGCAACGTTTCCAGTCTCATCCAGAAATTCCTTCTGGATCAACGGGAATTGAAGAAACAAGATCGCATCCGGAATCTATCTTCGAGCCGTCGCCGTATCCTAGTCGGGAAGTGAGCCATTGGCGTACTACTCATGAGTAGATGGCCGTGGCGTTCCCCAACCCTAGCGGGAGGCATTGTTGTAGTCCCCCTAGATTGGATCTGATCCGAATCAGAGAGGTGGAGTCGCCAAAGTCATCGATGACGTAGTCGGCTCCGAGGGCAGAGACGACGGCGACACCGTTGGTCGATGCCATCGAGCTTGACGAAGGTGATCTTGATGCTGCCCCTACCTGGCGCGCCAACTGTCGATTGGTGATTAATTGGGGGGTCAACGCCGTCAATGATTATATATGGGGCGATGCACAAGATCCAAACTCGATGGTAGCACAAGACAGAGATTTATACAGGTTCAGGCCCTCATGGCGGAGGTAATACCCTACTTCCTGTGCTCTGGGATTATATGGTGTATATGTGTACAAGATAATCGGGAGATGTCTCTTCATGGATGGGTGTGGAGATGTTCTTCAAGATGTCGAACCAGGAGGCTCCTTGCCCGCCTTATATAGTAGGGGGGCAGGGTTACAAGGTAGAATCCTGGTCGGTTATGAGGTAGGATTCCTATCTCTATCCTCTAGTAGTTATATGGGATTATAAGTATATCTTTCCTGTTAATTTGGGATGACTTCTATCTTTTATGTCTTTCCTTGCCGGGCAAGCCTTCTAGAGTCCGAGTGGTATACGTCCTTATCCACCCGACTTGGTCCATCTCCTGTCGGGTGGTCTCTTAGGCCCGCCGTGTGGGTACCCGGGGTCTATGTTATCCACAGCATCCTTCACGAGACGGCTTGCCATTGCAGAAAAGAGGCATGAATTTGGAAGGAAATTGGATAGTCAAGACGGTTGAATATTTTAGTGTAATGCTGGGCTACGTCAGGCATTGGTTTGGAAGGCTCAAAGTTCTCTTTCTAAAGTCAAGCAAACAAAAACATTTGCAAAATTTGATAAAATCAAAAAAAATGCTAGTTAGTTGAGTAATCATTTTGTGATACTTTGATTTCAAAATGTTGCTTGTGGTGTTCTATTGGTGCCATAGTGATGTCTCCTTAGGCCTCGGCATTTGTTCTGTGTATCTCACCACATATTCCAAAATGAAAATCGATTTACTAGCATTTATTGAACTTGATAGCAACAAACTTCAATTTGAATAGTTCCGAGCATCTTTCCTTTGTGCTTCATGTTCAATTGCATAATTCTCAAAGCTACTTAGGGTTGCATGTGCATTGCATCTTTCATTTTGTTCTTCTCACTTAATTTTGATCCCTATATTGCCGAAAGTGGAGATTCGTTTGAAACAAACTAGTTCTATTGTGAAAATGGGAAGATTTTATCCTTGGGAGAATTTGATTCTCATGTCTTGGATATGAAAAATAATTGCCACAATTTTTTATCCAAGCATGACCCGACATTTCCAAATGCTTCTCGTTTTTCATTTTCAAAACTTAAAAATTCCTTTTTGAAAAGGTTTGTCAATATATTCATCAAGGGGGAGTGTTGAGATCCATGTAGAGGATACCTTAGTGCTGTGATGAATATATGTGGCAATGTTTTACTTTAGTGTGATTTTGAAGTACTTTGGTATAGCATTTGTTGAAACAGGTGCGAAATTGGAAGTGTCCGGTGGGGAAAGCTGACTGTGCGGATAATTGCATTCTAATGATCCTTTTGTGCACATATTTTGATGTTGATAATGCTTTTTTGAAGCTAACCTTGCAGAAGAAGGTAAGTGTTTGGTTTGGACTCATATCTGTGATGCAGGTGCCGGTGGTTACGTGGCTGACACCATTCCGTGGAGGCGAACTGGAGGCTCGGGCGTTTGGGGGCTTGTAGGCGACTGGATTCGGTACTTGGCAGTCTTAAGAGATGGCGTGGACATGAACATTCGCCACGGCAAGGATCTGAGACAGCTAGAGCCTGAGCGTCGGTCACTTGGTGGCGAAGCGGGACTGACTGGTGGGCCCAGGAGTGGGTTGGCGATCAGGATGCTTTAAGGATGCTTCCGGAGGAATATGACATAAATATTCCTTGTTGGGAGAGAGTTACAAGGTTTGTGTGTGTTGTACACCGTTGATTCTCATATTAAGGGTGGACGCAACCCCTAGGGTTTAGAGGGTCTCACCCCTTAGGCCCTTAGGCTATAAATAGAGGGGGAGGGGAGCACCTCCCCCTCAGTCCTCACCCCTTGTGCTAGAAATTTCAGATTTGAGAGAAGGGTGTGTGGGACAGAGAGAGAGAGAGAGAGTGGCACCTGCTAGTGCTTGTGGTCATGAGAGCGGCTTGTATTCTTCTACCTATCTATGCAATGAAACCTCAGTTCTTTAAGTTCATGGCTTGTTCTTACAAGTTCATATATTTTGATCTTGTTACTTTGATGGTTTTTGTTTTGCCTCTCATTCTTTATGCTTCTGATCCATGATGTCTTGAAGGATCTCATATGATTTATCATTCCTTTTGCACCCTAGAAATGACTAGATATCAAGTTCTCCATCAAGTTGCAAATCTGTCCATAATTTGTTCTTCGCGCAGTAGTCAGTGTTTGATTTTTAGAAAAATCTACAAAATTCATTTTTGAGTGCTTCCACATGGAGCAGCTCCGTGACTTACATATGTATCACCACCAAAATTTTGAAGTCATGCAGTGAGGTGAAAATGGAGCCCCAAACATTTTGCACGAGATCTATGAATGTTGTAGTGTTTGATTTGTCCTGATTTTTGTGGGAGTTTTGAGGAGATTTTTGGTAGAGTGCTTCACAACTCATTGGTTAATTGGGAGAAAAATGCCTAAAAATCTTGGATCACCTAAGACCCCCCATCTCTCTTCTCCAATTGAGAAGAAATTATGGAGAATCTACATTTGCTTTTCTGAAAGTGGCTTTAGTGATTTGGCTTGAAGTCCTTTAGGCTATGTTCTTTTCAACTTAACGACTTAATGGTTGAACGACTTATCTACATTTTAAAAATACATATTCTTTGGCTTTTTTAGTTTTTGTGTTGTTTTGAAGGTGGGTCCTAACACTTTAAAACGCAAGTCAAATGAAATGGAACTGAATCTCGAGACTTCCTCGAGAAGCTCTCGAAATTTAGTCATTTTAGCTATTCAGCTATTTAGATCAGCTCAAAAGAATAGAACCTTATTAAAGCAAGATTTGAACTTATCACTTTCTTTTTGAACACTTGAAAACTAGGATTGTGATTGAAAAAATCCCCATATATTACATGGATCTCATGGTCGGGGTACACATAGTTGTCAAAGTTGTTCGTGTTTTGAAAGGATAGTGAATTAGAGGAGCACCAGTCCGAAGAAAAATCTTCAAGTCTCCAATTCACACCCCTCTGGGCGCCGTGTCAGGTTTTCTGCCGGCGAAGGTTGCGCCTGCATTCTTCAAGCTAAATGGTATCCTTCGGTTGCAATATGTCCCGAAGGATGTCACGAATGTTGTCTTTCCTTCATCTTCCTGTCTCATGTACATTTGGTGATACCCTGAGTAAGCACCTAGAAAGCTCATTAGTTCGTACCCAACTTGGAGTCCACAAGCTGGTCAATTCTTAGTAGGGGTAAATCATCCTTCGGGCATGACTTATTTAGATTTGTGAATTCAACACACATACACCAAGTGTTGTTGGACTTCTTTACCATTATCACGTTCGCTAGTCACTCTGGGTAGGTGATCTCGCAAATCACCCCGCTTGAAGAAGCTTTTGGACTTCTTTTGCTTCTTCACTTCTTTCACCGGACATTTTCCGAAGCTTTCGCCTGTGGTTTTGCTTCAAGTTTGACTGCTAGGGAGTTCTCAATTGTACTTCGTGGGACTCACTTGGATTCTCCGGGTGGACATGCGAAGATGTCTTTGTTTTCTTGCAGGACTTGTAGTATTTGCTTCTCCTCTTCTTCTATCAGTTGGGCTCCCAACGTGACCTTTTCTCTGGGTCCTCAGGAGATAACTGATGTTTTCTTATCTCTCCTTCTGGTTTAGCTTTCGAGTGGCATCCCTTCGGGACATATTGGGCTTCAACTCTTTCCATTGTTTGTACTTGTTTTATTTTTGGTGTGGCCTCCAGTTCTAATTTTCTTGCAGCTTGTTGGTTTCCTCTTACTGTGACTACACCATCTCCGGCTGACAGCTTCATGAACAGATATCTGTGGTGTATGATGGTTCCGGAGGCGTTGATGACTCCTCTTCATAGTATTACATTGTATCTATACTCCATACCTACTATATCAAATCATACTAATTTTGTTGTCTTTCTCCTTCCTTCATGGAATATTACTTGCAAAGTTATCTATCCCATGGCAACAACTGGCTTTCCTCCAAACCCGACGAGCGGTAAATGTGATGGTGTGAGCCTATCTTCAAGTATATTGAGTTGTTTGAAAGCCCTGATAAAGATTATATCCGCTGAGCATCCTCCATCCAGAAGCATTCTTTCCACATGATAGCCTGCACTCTCCACTGTCACCGACATAGGATCTTGGTGTGGGAAATGGATGCCCCTTGCGTCGGTGCTGTCGAAGGTTATTGCCTGCACGATGTTTGGGTTGTTGGCGACAAACACATGTGAAATCCGTCGAAGGTACTCCTTCCTTTGTCTGTTTGAAGGGAGGTTCACCGAAGATCCTCCCATTATGACATGTATTACCCTTTGGGGTTGGTCTTGTTAATTTGATTCCACATTCAACATCCATTCTGATGATCTTTTCCATTCCCCTTCTGTCCCGATTTTGCCACCTTCGGTTTTGATTTCTTGTTTGTTCTTCTATTTGTCTGGGCCTTTTTCCTCTGTATTCATATCGTTGAGTTTTGATGTTTCTGCATTCGTCAGTGTTGTGTGAATTGTTCTCTCCTTGCACTGCACAATACTTTAGTGCTCCTCTTGGACCCCTCAATTTTGGTCGCCCTGTTTTGTTTCTTCTCACGGCCAATCCTCTTCTACGTTGTGCGCTTTCTTTGGGTTGTGGCGCCCTTATGGTTTGGGTTCTTTGGTATTGCGCTGCTCATGGCGCTTTCTCTCTTGTCCTTCTTTATTTGATAGCTCTTTTCTTTTATTTTCCTCCTCACCATTTGCGTAATCTTCGACTCTGTTGTAGAAATGTAATGCTTTAGCAGGCGGTTTTATTGTGAGCATGTGTAGGAGCTCTCCCGGTTGCAGGCCACTTATGAAGGCATTTATAATCGTTAAAATCATGTACTGTCCTGATTTGACATCTTACATTTCCTAATCTTTTGTAGAAGTCTCTAATGCTCTCCCTTTCTCCTTGCTTGATTGCGAACAAGTGGCTTTCTTGCATCTTCGGCACATAATTCCCTTGGAAGTTATTGGCGAAGGCGTTTCTTAGTTGGTACCCGGAGTGTACAGACCCCAAGGGTTGTGATGTGAACCGGGCTAAGGCCGTGCCTTTTAGTGTTATGAGCAAACTTTTTGCTTTGCTAACATCATCGTCTCTGGCTGCTTCAATAGCTATGTCATACACCTCCAGAAACTTCATCGGGTCTGTGTCTCTAGCGTACTTGATGATGCTTGGCATTTTGAAACCTATGGGTCATTTTTTCTGAGGAGGTGCTCATCCAAAGGGCCACTTCCTTCTCTTATGTGTGGCTAGATTGCTTTTAAGTTGATAATTGGGGAATCGGCATGTGAGTCTTAGGGTTCTGAGATTCTTTGTTGACTTGAGGTTGTTTGCTGGTGAGCTCGCAAAAATGCAAGCTCTCTTTTGAGTTGCTCGATTCATTGTTGTCGCTTCGTCACTTGAGTACTTGGGCGTGTGGGTGGGTTTTGTGGTGCTCCTCTTCAGCTCGCGCTTGTCCTTCCCTTAGGCTCGCGTTTGGTCCTCCGATGGAGGTATCTCCGAGCATCTCCACCGCGTCTCCATCCCCGCAACCGGTCGCTTCTCCGCCTTTGGTCGTCTCTCCAGACACGCCTCCGCTCCAGCCGCCACGCCTTTTGTTAGATGGAAAACAAGAGGACACATTACTGCTTCCTTGGGGTGTCCGTTAGTGGAGGTTGTTTGATCATGGCCTTTGGATGGCCACGTGTCACTTATCTGTGCGTGCATCCGTTTGCATGCCTTTTATTTTGTTTAAATTTTTTTGCTTTGTTTTCGGCATTAATTTTGATTGTCCGTTCTACCACATGTCGCAGATCTGTTGATTCTCCTCCCAAAATTAATGCGTGCGTGGGGCTCCATTCCTCCCGCTTCCTCTCTAGCACCTCTTGCTTTCAAACTTACCGTTGCCCACGGTTTTGCGGCTCTCGTGCTCATGCCATCGCTTATGCTTCCGCCGCCACTGCCACTGCGCTTTGTTGTTCCCACACTTCCGCCGCCGATGCTCTCCTATTGCCAGCACGCTTTGCTCTTGCCGCAGTGATAACCGCTGCTCCGGCAATCTCCGTCACGTATGTCGCCATATTTCTCTAGCGGTTCCTTCCACGGTCAATGGCCCCCCAAGCGGCTTCTCAATGCCGCCGCCTAGGCGACACTTTCATGGGAGCTTGGAGAGTCTCGGGCGACGGTGGAGATGGTTTCCGCCATGGCCAACCGTTGCGGCGTTGCATTGGAGGATGCGCCTGCCGGAGCAGGAGACACCACCGCAACCTCGCGCTAATAAAGCCGTGTGAAAGCACAAGCTCCCAAGGGCTTAATGTTTTGGTAATTGAAGTCAACAGGGCCTCCGACGACTGCTTCAAGGCTAAGGACCTTTGTTGTTAGTTCTATTTTTCTTGTATGTGTGTCTGTTTCCGACCCATCTGGCCTGTCGTCGCCGGCGAAGATCATATTCGGTTGTAGATCCTTCTGAGCACATTTCCGAGTCCTTTGAGAGTGTTCCTTGATGTTCGGTTTGAATGGCAAGGGTTCGAGAGTATTTCGGAGAACAACCGTTCGGGTTTTCGTAGCCGCTAAGTTTCAAAACCAAATATTCCCTGTGGGTGTGAAACTTGCCACCTAAGTGTCCAAATGTTCTCGCCGAGTTCACAAGTCGACAAACATGGCACGAAACCCTAGGCGAGATATAAAGGGAGAAAGGGTAGCCAAAACAAGGTGGACTGTAAGAACTAGCCCCGTCGGACTGGGTCCGATGTATGAGCGCGCCAATGACTAAGTCCCCCAAAATGCAACCCTTCTGTCGGACGTGATCCGACCACCGTCGGACCAGGTCCGACCAGGGCACAGACTCCTAGCGACTAAGTTGCAAAATACAACCCTTCTGTCGAACTGGGTCCGACCACCGTCGGACTGGATCCGACCAGGCCACTCCCAATGTGAAACATTTGATCGGACTGGGTCCGACGTATTGGGTTGAATCAGGGAAATTCAATCTGTGCCGTCCATTCTTAGGGTTTTCGCCTTGTACCTATATATAGGAGCCACCAGTACGGGGAAAGTGAGAGAGCCTCATTTTCTAGCCACCCCTTGCCCTAGCCACCCTTAAGAGCTACTCCCATGTTTGCCTCTCCACCCTTGGCTTCCATGAGTGCTTGAGAGAGGGCGAAGAAGAGAGGAAGGAGAAGAAGAAGGTGTCCCCCTACCTTCTCCCATTCATCCCCAAGGTACTTGCCTCTCCATGGTGTTCTTGCCCTAGTTTCCATGAGAGGGAGAGGTGGTGTGAGGTGAGGTCTCCGGTCTTGTGCTATTGGGACTCTATTGCCAGAGGAGATCGTCACCGAGCGTGTTCTTCACCAAGTCTTCGCCATGCCCTTGCCTCCGTGTGTTAGAGGCGCTCTCCGTGTGTCGGGGAGAAACCCACCGTGTGTCAGTGGTCATCGCCGTGTGTCGGTGGTGCCACAAAATCCTCCGTGTGTCAGAGGTGCCTCATGTGTTGAGGTCAAAATCCACCGTGTGTCGGTGGTCATCGTAATGTGTCGGCGGTGTGTGCAAACCCTTCGTGTTTCGGAGGTCGGTGCCATTTGTTGGTGCCGGAGTGTGAGAATCTCTCACTTGTGAGAGAGCTCGCTTCCGTGTGAAGGTTTGGAGCTCGCCTACCATGTGTTGGTAAAGAGCTATCACGAGTGCATCGAGGGCTAGGGACGAAAGGGTCCCGACTTCTCTGTGTGAGAAGTTTCCTTAACGGAGAAGTAGGTGTTCATGTGTTGAGCACCGAACTTCGGTAAACAACTCGGTTTGCGTCTCCCCTTCTTCACCCTTTACATTTTTGCACATCATATTGAGATTGATTGTGTGTGAGTGTAATCAAGCCTTCTAGTAGTCAAATCCGTGCTTAATTGCTAGACATAGTTTTCTTCCGCTCTTGAAACTCTAGATTTTCACACGCTAGCTTGGGTCATAAATTGGACTAATCATCAAAGGAAATCGAGATTAGAATTTGAACTAGCCGATTCACCCCCCTCTCAGCCTAGGATCCTTACATGTGGTATCAGAGCTGCATTCTCCAGTTAGTGCTTAACCGCATTAGAGATGGCCGACGGCGGTAGTGTTGCTAGTAATAGAATTTCTCTGTTTAATGGTTCTCACTTTGCTTTCTCGAAGAGACGCATGGCTGTCTATCTCCAGTCCATGGGCTGCTTAGATGTTTGGAAGGTAGTAGAGTCTCCTCTAGGTTTTTCAATTGCAAAGGACACCGTTCCCACACCTGAGCAAACTAAGTTACTTGAATTAGATGCTAAGGCCATGAATGCATTGTTCTGTGGTTTAAGCATGGATGTGTTTGATAGGATTAGCAACCTTTCCACTGCACATGATGTTTGGACATCACTCATAGAGATCCATGAGGGGACAACATCTGTCAGAGAGGGTAAGTTGGTGGTGGTTAAGGAAAAATTTGATCAATTCAAGATGTTTTCAAATGAGAATGTTCATAAAATGTTTTCAAGGCATAACCCCATAATCAATGAGCTCAAGGGGCTCGGTTCTTCTCTGTCAGATGTTGATGTTTGCAGAAAAATGATCTGGGTGTTGCCAAGGCAAGAGTATTGTGCCATCATCACGTACCTCTCCAACAACAGCGAAGTCGAGAAGCTTGCTCCCACAGCTCTCCTGAGCAAGCTCACGGCTCATGCCTAGGGCACCATCTGCACCTGAGAAGAACAAGGTTGTTGCCCTCAAGGCGAGGGGATCCAAGTCAAGTGGCACCAAGACAAGCTCGGCTGGAGATGACGAAGAAATGACCCAGAGTCTATTCGAGATTGGATTTGAGCAATTGAGGTTGTTCATGAAGAATGCTAGTCGGTTCATCAGCAACAATGGATACAGCGACAAGAAGAAATCTAGGAGGAACTCATATGCATCACTTCGATGCTATGAGTGTCAAGAAAAGGGTCACATAGATTCAATGTGCCCTCAGAAAGGAAACATTAAGTATAATGAAAAGGCCAAGGACAAGGGTGATGGTGAGAAGTAGAAGCATAAAGAGAAAGACAGGAGGAATACCTTTCAAAAGTTAGATTTCAAAGGTTTCTCCAAGCAAGACAAGAGGCTGGCTTTCGTTGGGGAGTGGGTCACAGACGACAACTCTAGCGACTCTACAACTTCTGATGAGGAGGAGGAGTCAAGTGGCCAAGGATTGGCCGGCATGGCAATCGCTTAGTCTGTGCCACCATCGCCAGCCTTCCCTCCAAGATGCCTCACGGCGGTCACCAAACTTTAAGAGTGGTACTCCGATGATGACGAATTTGCTTCCTCTACTTCCACTACACCAGAGCCATCATCAACTCCTCTCGACACTCTCAAGTGTTTAATGGCCAAACCGACTGTCAATGAGGTCAGTGACTCTGACTCTGACTTTGTTTCTGATGATGAGAATCAGGAAACAGCTACTACTTATCTTGCACAAGCACTTGATTTCTTGCAGAAAGAGAGACTAAGATATACTAGACTTGAGAAGTATTTTAGTGCTTTGAATGCCAAATATGATGATCTTGCATCTAGACATGAGTCATTAGAAACTGAACATGACATCTTGCTAAGCACACATAGTTCGTTGTCTACTAGATACAATGTGCTTGAAAAGGATCGTGATGCTTTGAATGTTTCTCTAGATAACCTCATGTCCACATATCATAGCCTGAGTCTCTTCTAGCTAAGAATGTTGCTAGTGATCCCTTAGCTGTTGCTCATGCTATTGATTTCATAAATTGCTTTAATGATGTTGCTAATGATGCTACTGATTGTGCTATAAATGTTGCTACTGCTCCCATTATTGATTTGACTCTTGGCAGCACTGATGTGAGTCATGAATGCAATGTGATTGCTTCTACTTCAAGCGGTTCCTCTAGTAATGCTTATGCTTGTACTTCTAATAATTGCAAATTTTCTCTAGCCGTTAGGAAACTTGCTATTGAAAATGATGAGTTGAAGTCCAAGCTTGAGAAATTTGATAGAGGGCTTGAAAAGTGTTACGAGGGTAGTCTCGCCTTGGATAAGATGCTCAAGGAACAAAGGAAACCTTTTCAAAAGGGTGGCTTGGGTTTTATCCCGGAGAAGCCAAAAGGAAGGAAGAAAACAGGTGTTACTCGAGTATCTATCAATAGTCAAAACTACTATCAAGCCTATCCCAAGAAGAACATACAAGCTAACAACTCTAGGCATAAAAATATGAACACTAGAAACATGACTCCTAGGCAACACAATGAGCACTTCAATACTTGGCAAGGACCTCCTAGGCATTATAACTCCACATGGCAACGAAGAAACAATAGTTCTTGGCAATATGGTCCTAGGTACAACACTTGGAATGGTTCTAGGTACTACAACAAATGGCAAGGTCCTAGGTACCTCGACACCAGGCAACCACCTAGGCAAAACTTCTAGAATGGTCCTCCTAGGCGCAACAACGGTAGGCCAAATCCTCCTAGAAATCAAAACCGCAACACTCCCAACTACACACAACCAAGACCCCCAAGAGCATATGATGAGTTATATGATCACTACCTACTGAAGAAAAATATCCAAGGTAGGGTAACTGCTAGATTTGTTGGGCTCAATGCTAAGAATGAGCAGAAGGCAAATGTTTGGCTGCCCAAGTTGTTGATTGAACTATTTGCTCCTGTTTCTTCTGGTTTGAAGGCTAACTCTCAGGGATCTCCTGTGTGGGTCCCTGAGTCAAATAAGTGATCTCTTTTCATGACAGGTGAACTACCGGAGTTCAGGGTGTCATTGGATCATCGACAACGGGTACACCCAACACATTACCGGCAACCCCGGTTGTTCACCTCAATAGGGGAGGAAGGCAAGATTCCCCCCGACGGTCACTTTTGGAGATGGAAGCAAGAGCAAGGTACTTGGAGTTGGAAAGGTAGCAATCTTTTCAGACTTTTCAGTTGATAATGTACTACTAGTGAAAACTTTGAACTATAACCTCCTCTCTGTTGCCCAAATATGTGATTTGGGGTTTTATTGTAATTTCTCACCTGAGGGCTTGTTGGTTTTGGACAAAAATAAAAAATTTACGTTCAAAAGCTTTCGTTTTGAGAACTTGTTTCTTGTGAACTTTGATAAGCCTACTGCATCCGTCTCGACTTGCCTTGTCGCCAAAATCTCTCTTGGTTAGTTTTGGCATAGACGTCTTGGGCATGTCGGTATGGCAAATTTGAAAAAACTTTTCAAGAATGAGTTGGTTCTTGGGGTGCTAGATGTGACATTTAAGAAAGACAAGCTCTGTAGTGCCTGTCAGACCGGTAAGCAAGTGGCAAGCTCACATCATCCCAAGAATGTCATGTCTATATCTCGACCTCTCGAGATTATACACATCAATCTTTTCGGGCCAACAACATATGTGAGTATGAGGAGAAATCTCTATTGTTTGGTCATTGTTGATGACTTCTCCCGATATACTTGGTTTTCTTTCTACCTGACAAAATTGCAACTAGAGATGTTTATAAAAAGTTTTTACAGAAAGCCCAAAATGCTTTTGATTGAACCCTCAAGAAGGTGAGAATTGACAATGAGATGGAGTTCACTAACACTTCTGTTGAGATGTTCTGTGATGAGCTAGGCATTAGTCACCAGTTCTCAGCCACCCACACTACTCAGCAAAATGGGGTGGTTGAGAGGAAGAACAGAACGCTCATTGAGATTGCAACGACAATGTTAGATGAATACAAGACTTCACATCTGTTCTGGGCTGAAGCAGTCAATACAACCTATCTTCACAAGCTCCTAAAGAAGTCATCCTATGAGCTGTTTGTGGGAAGAAGATCCAATGTCTGCTACTTCAGAGTCTTTGCCTGCAAGGTCTACGTCAAGAAGAAGTGGGAGCATTTGGACAAGTTTCAGAGCAGAGTTGGCACGGGATTCTTCTTGGGATACTCAGTTAGAGGGTCTTCCTTCAGGGTTTACAATGAGAATAATGGATAAATTGAGGAGACCTGTGATGTGAAGTTTGATGAGTCAAATGGGAGTTATGGCAAGCATGAGAACTTGGATGATGTGGATGGTGAGCAGCTGGTAAGGGCAGTGGAGGAGATACCGGCTGGAGATGTGAGGCCTGTTGAGGTTGCAAGAGATAGTGAGACAGTTCAACCACCTCTCACACCTGAGCCAGTGCTAGACTTAGGGGAGCTTTGCCTGAAGATAGCTCAAGTGTGGAGCTAAATTCAGAGGCAAAGACAACTTGTGAGCTAGATGCACAGTCAGTCGAGCCACCACTTTAGTTGATCATGACCCATCACACCATTGCTCGTGATCATCCAGTTGATCAAGTGATTGGGGACTTGACTCAAGAAGTGCAAACAAGGTCAAGGACAGCTAGCTTCAGTGACGTCAATGCTATGGCAAATTTCTGTGAGCACACGACGTTTGTGTCTGAGCTTGAGTCAAAGAAAATGAAAGAGGCATTAAGTTATCCAGACTAGATTAATGCAATGCATGAGGAGCTGAACAATTTTGAGAGGAACCAAGTATGGACACTGGTTGAAAGGCCAAAGGATCATAATGTGATAGGCACCAATTAGATATTCAAGAACAAGTAAGATGAGCTTAGAGTGGTCGTGCGTAACAAGGCTAGACTTGTGGCTTAGGGCTTCATACAGATAGAGGGAGTGGACTATGGTGACACCTATGCTCCAGTAGAACGTTTATATGCTATTAGGCTGTTTGTGACATTTTCAACATATCACAACATTGAGCTTAGGCAGATGGATGTCAAGAGTGCATTTCTGAATGGCTACATTGGGGAATTGGTGCATGTTGAGCAGCCTACAGGTTTTAAGGACCCACAGCACCCTGATCATATGTACAAACTGTCGAAGGCTTTGTATGGTCTCAAGCAAGCATCTAGGGCACGATACGAAAGGTTAAGGGACTTTCTCATTGGCAAAGGATTCACGGTGAGAAGGGTTGACACGACTCTATTCACTAAGGCGGTGGATGGAGATCTGTTCCTATGTCAGGTCTATGTGGATGATATTATCTTCGGTAACACAAATGAGTACTTGCTCATAAGGTTCAGCGACATGATGAGCAAGGAGTTCAAGATATCGATGATAGGTGAATTGAACTTCTTCTTGAGATTTCAAATCAAGCATCCCAAGATCGGAACGTTCATATGTCAGGAGAAGTACATCCACGACCTTCTCAAGCGCGGGGTCGAACTGCTACCTCGACCTCAACAAATAAGGTAATTATGCCGACAAAAAACTTTACCGTTACATGATTGGTGCTTTACTCTATTTGACTGCATCTAGGTCGGACATCATGTTTAGTGTGTGCTTGTGCGCTAGATTCCAAACCTACCCTAGAGAGATGCATTTGAGTGTTGTGGAAAGAATTTTCATATACCTTAAACAAACTACTAGCATAGGTTTATGATTACATAAGGGTGCGCGATTTGAGATCCTTAACTATTCTGAATCAGATTATGCCGGGTGCAAGATTGATTGCAAGAGCACATCAGGGGCCTGCCACCTTCTTGGAAGATTTCTTGTGTCATGGGTTTCAAAGAAACAAAACTCCGTGGTGCTATCTACCGCTGAGGCTGAGTATATAGCGGCAAGGAGTAGTTGTGCACAACTTCTATACCTGACACAGTTTCTCTATGACTTTGGGCTAAAATTGGACCACGTGCCTCTACTGTGCGACAATGAGAGCGCGGTGAAGATTGCTAGCAACCCGATTCAACATTCACGCACAAAGCATATTGATGTCGTCATCACTTCCTTCGGGATCATGTGATGAAGGGCAACATTGTGCTTTCGCATGTAAGGGCGGAATACCAGCTTGCTGACATATTCACTAAAAGCCATTCGATGAGACACGATTTTGCAAGCTAAGAAATGAACTCAACATACTAGATAGGTCCAATACCGTTTGAGTTGGCCGCGGGCTTCGCCATTTATTGCATAACATTTGAAGCTATGGTTTGAGCATCTTGGTGCTTTGCTTGTTATACTTACGTCATTCATTGCCTAAATGCTCTTTTCATGATCTTGATAGCTATAACTTGTGCTTACTTTGTCACTTGTTCAATTGGTGGTCAATTCAAAATATTGTGCAATTGGAAAGCCTTGAGCATATGCTAGGTGTGCTATATCTACTTGTCGTTCTTAAATTGTTCTAACTCCTTTAAATGAGATTGTGCTTATAGTCTAGATTGTGTCCATCTTTTTGCATATGTCTTTTGCTTCGCTAGAATGAGAAATTTTTGTGACAAATGTAGAGCTTAATTTGAAAAATGTGCAAGAATGTAAATAAGGCCACAATGGGTCATATATGTCTCACCAATCCTCCTCGATGAGATAGCTTGTCATTACACTAGACATGAACTTAGGGGGAGTTTGGACGGCCAAGACATTTACCTTCAGTGCCATGCTAGGTAGTGTCGACTATGGCTTGAGACATGGAAAATTTGAAAAAGAGAAAAGTGCTAAATGAAAAATCTTTGAAAAGAGCTCTATCAAACTATTTTGTAAGTCTCAATTTTGGCTTGGCGGTCGCATTTGTAAATTGATTTGCATTTTCTAGTTCTATGATGTATCTTTTGTCTTCTTTGGAGATCTTGAGAAACTTTTGACACTTGCAGTTATGGTTCACCTCACGCATTGCTCTAGGTCATAATTACTTAAACATCACTTTGATAATTACGCCTTTGTTGAACTTGTGACAATGTGGCCTTGAGATGGCTAGAATTTGAATTGTACTGGATCATCTGCGCATGGGTGCATTTATATAATCTGCAAAGCTCTTTCGTTTGCTCCTTTGTTGGCCATTAATGACAAAGGGGGAGAAAACTGAAATCTAGAGAAATTGTTTGTGCATTGATCTGGGGGGAGCTATGTTGGCATGCATTACATTTCTTTTGGCCGGTGTTGCATTGAGTTTTAATTGTTGTGTATGCACCTTGCTGGAACTGACCCGCTGCACCAGAGAAAGAATTGTGCTTTTGTTGAGATAGATTTGGAGGTGTTGTCATCAATTACTAAAAAGGAGGAGATTGAAAGCACAAGCTCCCAAGGGCTTAATGTTTTGGTAATTGATGTCAACTAGGCCTTCGACGACTGCTTCAAGGCTAAGGACCTTTGTTGTTAGTTCTTCTGTTTTCAGTTGATCTGGCCCGTCGTTGCCTGCGAAGATCATCTCCGGCTGTAGATCCATTTGAGCACATTTTCGAGTCCTTCGAGAGTGTTCCAGGATGTTTGGTTTAAGTGGCAAGGGATCGAGAGTATTTCGGGGGAACAGCTATCCGGGGTTTCATAGCCGCTAAGTCTCAATGCCAGATATTCCCTGTGGGCGTGAAAATTCCCACCTAACTGTCCAAATGTTGCCGCCGAGTTCACAAGTCGACAAACATGGCATAAAACCCTAGGCGAGACATAAAGGAAAAAGGGATAGCCAAAACGAAGTGGGCCACAAAAACAAGCTCCGTCGGACTTAGTCCAACGGCCGTCAGACTCGGTCTATTGGATGAGCGTGCCAGCGACTAAGCCCCCCAAAATACAACCTTCTGTCGGACTGGGTCCGACCAGGGCATCGACTCCTAGCGACTAGGTCCCTAAATGCAACCCTTCTGTCGGACTGGGTCCAACCAGGCCACTCCCAAAGTGAAACAGTTCATCGGACTGGGTCTGAGGGATTGGGCTGAATCACGGGAAATTCAATCTAGGCCGTCCATTCTTAGGGTTTTCGCCTTGTACCTATAAATAGGAGCCACCAGCACGGGAAAAGGGAGAGAGCCTCATTTTCCAGCTACGCTTTGCCCTAGCCACCCTTGAGAGCTCTTCCCATGGTTGCCTCTCGACCCTTGGCCTCCATGGGTGCTTGAGAGAGGGAGAAGAAGAGAGGAAGGTGAAGAAGAAGGTGTCCCCCTACCTTATCCCGTTCATCCCCAAGGTACTAGCCTTTCCCATTGTGTTCTGGCCCTAGTTTCCATGAGAGGGAGAGGTGGTGCGAGGTGAGGTCTTCGGTTTTGTGCTATTGGGAATCTATTGCCGGAGGAGATCGTCACCGAGCGTGTTCTTCACCAAGTCTCCGCCAAGCCCTTACCTCTGTGTGTCGGAGGCTCTCTCCGTGTGTTGGGGAGAAACCCACCGTGTGTCGGTGGTCGTCGCCGTGTGTCGGCGGTCCCACAAAATCTTCCGTGTGTCGGAGATGCCTTATGTGTTGAGGTCAAAATCCACTGAGTGTCGGTGGTCATCGTCGTGTGTCAACGGTGTGTGCAAACCCTTCGTGTGTCGGAGGTCGGTGCCATTTGTTGGTGCCGGGGTGTGAGAAGATCTCGCTTGTGAGAGAACTCGCTTCCGTGTGAACGTTTGGAGCTCGCCTACCATGTGTTGGTGAAGAGCTAACACGAGTGCAACGAGGGCTAGGGATAAAAATGTCCCGACTTCTCTGTGTGAGAAGTTTTCTCAATGTAGACGTAGGTGTTCATGTGTTGAGCACCGAACTTTAGTAAACAACTCGGTTTGCGTCTTCCCTTCTTCACCCGTTATATTTCTGCACATCATATTGAGATCGTTTGTGTGTGAGTGCCATCGAGCCTTCTAGTAGTCGAATCCCTGCTTAATTGCTAGGCATAGTTCTTTTCTGCTCTTGAAACTATAGATTTTCACGCGCTAGCTTGGATCATAAATTGGACTAATCACCAAAGGAAATCGAGATTAGAATTTGGACTAGCCGATTCACCCCCTCCCCTCAGCCTTGGATCCTTACACTGTGGCATTCCTCAGCTAGTTCGACGCGGGTCGTCGGATCCCGTTGGTCCACTTAAGTTTTAGAAATTGGGGGGGCTCTCCTACAACAGGGACAAAACAAAGAAAAATCACCAAAAATAGGCGTCGCTAATGTGTTGTGGCTCAAACAGTAAGAGGTGGATGTTGTCACCACCAATTTGCAGCAAAACCAACAGGCAGTCAGTGGTGGCCCGTATTTAAAAGAGTAATCACATATTAGAGGCCCACCACCTAATGGTTGTGACCATTAAAGGAAGTAAATGGGAACGGTCATGTGAACAACCGTCACCTATAAATGGTCTAGGGAGACCTGTCATACAAAGGAGACGGGTCAAGTTAAAACCTGTCACTTATGATCATAGTACGCCCTCTCTCGGTCTGTCGTGCAAGCCCGGTTGGCAATCAGTTAAGCTGCGGGAAGCTGACGAACGACACCTCTGGAAACATAGGTGAGCGACGCAACCTTCAGCATTATATTATTGTACGGCGATAAGGAGACAGACAGCGAATTAATCCACAAGAAGCCGACAAGCGATGCCTTGGAAAACATCGACGAGCAATGCGACCTTCGCCAATATATTCTCGCTTGGCGTAAGGTGATGGCTCAAGTTAAAACCTGTCACTTATGATCGTAGCACTACCTGTCCCTATCTGACGTGAAGGCCCGGTTGGCAGTGAATTGAGCCGCGAGAAGTCAGCGAGCGACGTCTCGGGAAATACTGGCAAGCGATGTGACCTTTGCCATTATATTCTCACATGACAATTGGTATTCTGGTCAAGTTAAAAGCCATCACTTATGATCATATCACTCCCTATTTCATCATCTGCTTCCTTCTACTTTCTTCCATGGATGACAGCAATTAAGATTTCGATGGCTCGGGATCACCTACGATGGTGAGATGCAGTAGGCTGCCGAAGACGACGGTGTTCCGTCGGCACCATCGTGACTACCTGTAGCGGGGGGCGACCTGGTGTGGGACGCACTAGCAGCGAAGATGTTTCCTCACCATCGTTACTACCTGTAGCCATTATCACCGCCTCTTTTGGATTCCCACGTGTCGCCGCCTCCGGGCTGCCTCAGCCAACGGTGGCCGCCTCCTCCGCGTTGGCTTTGGATCCCCGCGCGCCACCGCCTCCCTGGGATCCCTGCGCCGCCGCTGCTTCGGGATCCTCGCGCACCGCCGCCTCCAGGACGCCTCAGCTGATGGTGGCCACCTCCTCCACGTTGGCTTCAGATCCCCGCGCATTGTTGCTTCCCTCAGATTCCCGCGCCATCGTCGCTTCGAGATCCCCGTGTGCGGTTCCTCCTCCGCACCGTCTTCAGATCCCCACGCACCATCGCCTTCGGGCCGCCTCCACCGTGCTGCTCGACGGCTTGCGCGTTGTCGCCTCAGATCCCACACGCCGCCGCCTTGGGACGGATGTGCAGGATTTTCAGGGTCGGTGCCTATCTGTAGTTAGTATTTGCTAGTTGTTTAGTACCACTCTTAGTAAAAAAGAAAAATAAAATAGAAAAAATAATGTCGATAGTTCATCGCCTTCCTGGTCCATTGCTTCGGATCTTCCTCGACCGTTAGCATCTCTGGGTCCACCTCACTGGGACATGTCCGTGTCTACCCACTCCGACTCGTCCTGAGGAGTCGGTGGCGGGTGCGAATGGTGCACCAATATCCGAATTTGTTTTGAAGACCTGTGAAGAATGTATTGAGCAGTACTTCTCTGATCTTCAAACTCTTGAGAGATGGCATGCTAATGTGACACGTGCTATTGCTATCATCATCACCAGCATGGACATAGCTTCACTCCCCTCATCTCGAGTAATGTGGGAGCGTGTCAAGGCTCAGTACTAGTCTACCAGCGATGCTCTCTACTCCTTGCTTCTGGAACTAGAGAGCACCGTTCGCCAGCAGGACTCCACAGTTGATATCTACTATCAGCAGATTACTGATGTGTGGTGTCAGCTGTATTCAGTAGCACCCTCTTATAGCCCACATTGTGGTCACTGTGCTCGTCTTCGGGAGCATAGGGACATCGGTCGCTTCTTCGAGTTTCTTTGTCGACTTTGGCTAGAGTTTGAGAACCTCCATTCTCAACTGTTGGCCCGCTCTTCGCGACTGTCACTAATGGAGGTGCTCACCTTGGCTCACGCTGAGCAGACCCGTCTTCGCAGTGTTCTGTTGTCTCCCTCGATGCTCCATGCTGCGTCGACTTCTACCTCGTCATAGTCTACCACACCAACTTCTTTTGCCAGCTTCGCATGGTGGCACCATCGTTTAGGTCATCTGTGTGAGTCTCGTCTTTTGTCCTTAGTGAGTCGTGGTGTTATTTGAAAAGTTTTTGTTGACACCTCTCTCTTTTGTGTGGGCTGTAAGCATGGAAAACAAATATAGCTACCATGCATATCCTACCAGTGAGTCTGTATCCACTCGCCCTTTTGATTTAGTCCACTCAGATGTTTGTGGTTCAGCCCCTTTCATTTTGAAAGGGGGTCATCGTTATTATGTTCTTTTTATTGATGATTACTCTCGTTAAACCTGGATCTATCCTCTCACTAATCGTCATCAAGTGTTGTCTGCATATCAGGCTTTTGCGGCTATGTTTTGCACCCAATTTAAATCTCCCATTCATGTTTTCCGTGCTGACTCTGCTGGCGAGTATATTTCCACACCTCTTTTCCAGTTTCTTCTTGAGCGGATAACTCTTTCTCAGTTTGCATGCACGGGTGCTCACTCTTAGAACGGTGTTGCTGACCACAAGCATTGTCATCTTCTGGAGAGTGCTCGAGCCATGATGCTGGCTTCCTCGGTTCCACCTCACTTTTGGGTTGAGCCGTCTCTACTGGTGTGTACTTGTCAAAATTCAGCTTTCCACTGCTCTACAGGGTGCCACTCCAGTTGAGCATCTATACACTGTATCCGCCTACTATACCCATCTCTGTGCCTTCGGATGCTTTGTTGGCTATGATTATGAGCGTAAGGGATATTGCTATTGGGATCTTGATGATCGTCCCATTAGGATCTCCCATGATGTTGTCTTCGACGAATCTTGCCCCCATCTTCACTGCTGATCAGACTCGTCCTTCATCTCCTAAGTCCCTTTGTTTTCTCACCTTGCCCGATTACACTCCTACACCATCTCTAGATACATCTCCACATGCTTCGCCGCCTGCTCCACCACCAGCTCCACACTCTCCACCTACTCCACCACCAACTCCAAACTCTCCTACATCACCTCCATATATACCTGCACCTGCTTCACCGGTTCCACCTACTTCACCATGAGCTCCACCTGTTCCATCTTCTTTGTCCACTCCACTACC
This sequence comes from Raddia guianensis, assembly GCA_036346415.1. Taxonomy (NCBI): domain Eukaryota; kingdom Viridiplantae; phylum Streptophyta; class Magnoliopsida; order Poales; family Poaceae; genus Raddia; species Raddia guianensis. The sequence continues at coordinate 48,222,324 of CM070539.1, read as the reverse complement.
AGCAGCAGCTCCACCTATTTCCCTCTCTTCACCTTCACATGTTCATGATCATTATACTCGGCACTTCCCTTCTTCTAATTCTCCTTCTCTTTTTAGTCCTCCTCCTTAGGCTTCTTCTCTAGTTCCCCATCCCTCTCAGTAGGAGCCTTCTTCTCCTTCAAACTCTCCTTCCACGTCTGACCCCTACCGTCCACCGTGGTATGCTCTTCATGATCGGAGCAAGATTTCTCGTCTTGCTTGATATGATTATGGTGCCTCTGCCGCTTTATCCTCTGAGCCTACTACCTATCATGAGGTTGTTGCTCATCCTGAGTGGCAGTTTACCATGGCAAAGGAGTTCGTGCCTTTGAAGAGTACTGGTATACTTGGGATATTGTTCCACTTCTACCTTCTATTCATCCAATCACGTGCAAGTAGTGCTACAAAATCAAAACTCGTTCTAATGGATCTCTTAAGCGTTTCAAAGCTTGACTTGTTGCATGAGGTTTCCAGCAAATTCATGGCTATGATTATGATGGGACATGTGCTTATGTTGCTCATAAGACCACTGTTCTCACTCTTGTGTTGGTTGCCGCTGCTCGTAACTGGACCATCTATCAGCTTGATGTGAAGAATGCTTTTCTTCATAGTGAGTTGCGTGAAGAGGTCTATATGCAGCCACCACCAGGCTACCCTGTTCTTGATGGTCATGTGTGTCATCTTCGTCATTCCCTCTATGGCCTTAAACAAGCTCCTCGTGCATGGTTTGAGTGCCTTACATCTGTGCTCATTGTTGTTGGTTTTTGAAAGTGCATCTAGGCCCTTAAGTGATTTTGGTGATTAATAAGTAACAATTATGGAGCTAATATTTCTATTGGAGAATTGTGCACAGATGTTATACAGGTTAATTCCATGAGGTACATGTTTACATGTGTTGGTGTACCCCACAAAAATGGATATATTGCAAGAAGGCATCAAGACTAGTATTTATTTGTAAATCTTTACTTATTGAGTCCTAGGGATGTCGTACTATAAAGAGGGATGCAATGAAGAAGCTTATAAAGGTTTCTAAGTGCTCAAAATAGGTATCTCGAAGTTCGTGTGAGTTTTCCACTCAAAATACACCCTATACAGAACCTATGCCATCAGAACATCCGACGAGGGTCGGAACATTCGATGGTAATCCAGTTTGCCAGTTTTTCATGCCATCCAGTAAGGGGGTCCATCAGAACTTCGGTCGGAACATCCGACGCGGGTCGGAACATCCGACGGGGTCTGAACATCTGACGCGTGATTAACTGCTGCAACGGCTAGTTTTCGGGATTCCCTATTTAAAGCCGTCTCTAATACCTGCCAGAGGTTACTCACTCTGATTACAACCTGATTTGAGCCTAATTCATTTTCTCCATCATCTTTTTCAAGAATCCTAGCCTTGTCTCTCTTTTGTTCATCTTGTGAGATCTAGATCTAGAGAGATCAAGGCACCCAAGTGCTCCACAAATTAGAGTTATCCAATTTGAGCACTTAGCGGTTCCTATTTTCTTCATCGCGTTTGTTACTCTTGGAGGCTTGAAGGGCTCCTAGACGGCTAGGTGTCGCCGGTGAGTCGCCGATCTTTGTGTGGCGTGCCTCCGGAGTTTGTGAAGGTGCGAATCTACCTCCACAAGGAAAAGGATTCAACTAGTGATCGCCGGTGAGTGTTTTGTGCTTCATCCGGTAAGGGGATTAGGGTCTTGGTGATCCAGGCTTTGTGCCTTCCCTAACGGTGAGTAGGATCTTCCTTCAAAGATCCGAACATCAGTAAACAAAAATCGCTGTGTTTTTGTCTTGATCTTGTTTGGTTGTTTTTACTATTAGTGTTGACTTGTTCTGAGTATTCTTCAGTAGATCTAATCTTGGTTTCGCGAGAAATCAGTTTACTGCAGGTTTTTGACAAATCCAGAATACCCGGGATCGGAACATCCGACGCGAACATCCGACGCCATCGGAACATCCGACCCAGATCAGAACTTCCGACGGAGGGTTACTGGACCAGGTCGGAACATCCGATCTGCATCGGAACATCCGACGGGCTGGTCACTGTACTGAGTTTATTAATTCCGCAATTTCGTTTTATTTGCCTATTCACCCCCCCTCTAGGCGGCATAGCAATCCTTTCAGTTTTGTTGCTAGTCATCATGATTCCGCTCTCTTCGTTCATACCTCATCCTGTGGTAGAACACTCCTCCTGTATGTTGATGACATGCTGATCATTGATGATGATCCTCAGTTTATTTCTTTTGTTAAGACTCGACTCAATGAGCAATTCCAAATGTCTCACTTGGGTCCTCTTAAGTACTTTCTTGGGATTGAGGTCACCACCACACCTGAGGGCTATTACCTCTCCCAGCGGAAGTATATCCTACATCTTCTTCATCGAGCCTATATCTCCAACCAACGCACCGTCAATACTCCCATGGAGTTTCATCTCCAACTTCGTCTAATAGATGGTGTTCCCATTAAGGATCCTACTCGTTATAGACACTTAGTTGGGAGCCTTGTTTATCTTAGCATGGCTTGTCCGGATATCTCTTATGTTGTTCACATTCAGAGTGAGTTCATGCATGCTCCCACTAATGTTCATTACGATCACCTCCTTCGTGTTCTTCGATATCTTCGGGGCATGATTGATCGTTGTCTGTTTTTCTCCAGCTCCTGGCTTATTCTGATGCTACATGGGTTAGCGATCCTTCTAATCGTAAGTCTCTATATGCCTGTTATGTTTTTCTTGGCTCATCTCTGATTGCCTGGAATACCAAAAAACAACAGGCTGTTTCTCGCTCTAGTATTGAGGCTGAGTTGCGCGTGTTGGCTTATGTCATGGCTGAGGTTACTTGGTTACGTCGGCTCCTCACAGACTTGGGTGTTGTTGTCACAATGCCTACGACAGTGCAGTCTGACAGTTCTGGCGCTATAAGCGTTGCTAAGATCCGGTGAAGCATGAACTTACCAAGCGTATTGGCGTTGATGCTTCTTATGTTTGATCATAGGCGCAACAAGAGGTGATTTCTCTTCAATATGTGCCTTCTGAACTTTAGCTAGTTGATTTTCTTACCAATGCGTATACCAAGGCCTAAAATGGTTTTCATCTCTCCAAACTCAATGTTGTGCATGCACGTTGAGTTTGAGGGAGTGTTAGATGTGTATTAGATATGTATTTGTTTATACCTGTTCAGGATCTTCCTTTCTATATGGGCTTCTCTCCTAAGCCCACCTGTACATGTATATTACTGACCTCTGGTCTCAGATCAATACAAACTGCCTTTGTAACATATTGAACCACATCAAATTATATTTCAGATTCCAACGGATGACTTCATCCCAGATTATTGGATCAAGAATTTATAAAACTTAATTATATCTATAAACGAAAAATATTGAACTTAATGTTTTGTCCATCTATAATTAATTATACTATCAAAATATCATATACTCCCTCCGCTCCAAAATATAAGGCGTATTTTGACTCAACAAAAGTCTTTAAAGGTAGAGTTTGACCATTAGATTCCTCTATTATATATTATGAATTGTTACAATATAATATTGTATCAAAAAGCACTATGAAATATGAATAATTTGGTATAACTTTGGTATACTAACGATGCATATTATTTGATTTATTTATGGTCAAAATTTACTAAGTTTGACTTTTCTTCGATCAAAATACGCTTTATATTTTAGAACAGAGGGAGTACTATTTTGCCCCTGTATAATATTATACTGCCGTATAGCCAATAAGCTATAGCATAAAAGGATCTCAATTCTCAAACAATCAAAGCCATCGAATAGATAAGAATGTATGGCTTATATGAGGTACCTAAAAAAGCTTTTTTATACAAAAGAAATGTACCAAATGCAGGTGTATTTCTATGGAAGTTTAACAAATAGTTTCTCCGAATTTGATTTGTTTGTATATTACACTTTAAACTGAAAGTGCATCTAGGCCATAAGTGATTTTGGTGATTAATGAGCTACAATTATAGAGCTAATATTTCTATTGGAGAATTGTGTGCACAGATGTTATACATGTTAATTCCATGAGGTACATGTTTACAAGTGATTGTGTTCCCCTCAAAAGTGGATGTATTGTAAGAAGGCATCAAGACTAGTATTTATTTGTAAATCTTCATTTATTGAGTCCTAGGGATGCCGTACTATGAAGAGGGATGCAATGGAGAAGCTTATAAAGGTTCATAAGTGCTCAAAATAGGTATCTCGAAATTCGTGTGAGTTTTCCACTCAAAATACACCTTATACAGAACCTATGTCATTAGAACATCCGACGTGGGTCGGAACATCCGACGGGGGATCAGAACATCCGATGCGAGATTAACTGCAGCAACGGCTACTTTCGAGAATCCCTATTTAAAGCCGTCTCTAATACCTTCCAAAGGTTGCTGACACTGTTCACTCACTCTGATTACACCTTGATTTGAACCTAATTCTTCCTGTTCATCTTTCCTCAAGAACCCTAGCCTTATGTCTCTTGTTCATCTTTGTGAGATCTAGATCTAGAGAGATCAAGGCACCCAAGTACTCCGCGAATTAGAGATTCCAATTTGAGCACTTAGCGATCCTATTTTCTTCATCGCATTTGTTACTCTTGGAGGCTTGAAGGGCTCCTAGACGGCTAGGTGTCGCCGGTGAGTCGCCGATCTTTGTGTGGCGTGCCTCCGGAGTTTGTGAAGGTGTGAATCTACCTCCGCAAGGAAAAGGATTCAACTAGTAATTGCCGGTGAGTGCTTTGTGCTTCGCTGGTAAGGGGGATTAGGGTCTTGGTGATCCGGGCTTTGTGCCTTCCCTAATGGTGAGTAGGATCTCCTTTCAAAGATCCGAACATCGGTAAACAAAAATCATCGTGTTTTTGTCTTGATCTTGTTTTGGTGTCTTTATTACTTGTGTTGGCCTGTTCTGAGTATTCTTGAATAGATCTAACCTTGGTTTTGCGAGAAAACATATTTTACTGCAGGTTTTCGACAAATCCAGGATACCCCGGATCGGAACATCCGACGTCCGTCGGAACATCCGACCCAGATCAGAACATCCGACGGAGGGTGTACTGTACCACATCGGAACATCCGACCGACTGGTTACTGTTGAAGTTTATTATTTCTGCAATTTTGATTTATTCGCCTATTCACCCCCCCTCTAGGCGGCATAGCAATCCTTTCATAAACTATGACCCTTCGTCTGTATAACCCTTTGAAATACGAAACCGGGTATTCCACCCCACAAAACTAGACACAAGGTGCAAAAAACACCCTGCAACGGTTTTAAGGGTGGTTTTTCTCACGTGGTGGGTGAGGTGGCAATTTAGTTAGAAAAAGTACAAATAAATTTTAAAAATATTGGGACCCAGTTGTCATCCCCTCTCTCTCCCTCTTCTCTTCTGTTCTTCTCTCCATCTCCTTGTCTCTCTCTCTCTCCTACCTTACTCTCTTTGCCTCCCCCTGCGGCCTCTCCACCGCCGCATCCCGCGCCTCCCCGCGCCGTCGCAGTCCCCCTTCCCTCGCCCTCTCCCTCTCCCTCTTCTTCCTTGTCTCTTTCTCTCCCTCTGCCTCCGCCGTAGCATTCTCCCGCACAGGGAGGGAGACGACGCGGCGGCTGACGACTTGAGCGGCGCATCGAGGATGGACCATCCCCGCCGCCGCTACCCCTCCCCGTGCCATCCCCTCCACCACTGTCCCTGCTCCTCCCCGTGCAGCACTCTCCCCGCTCCTCCCTACCCTCCTGTCGGGGATTAAATTACGGCCCATTGCCATGGCCCACTCCCTGACGGCCCAATCGAGCAACCTACGGGGCCCGGCTCCTTGAAAGGTTCTATCGGCCCATATGCATCTGCCGAACAGCTTCTGGTGGCGTGGTGCGTAGGGCCAAGGAATCGTGTTTGAGTCCTACTCGAACAAGAGTTCTGCATGGCTACGTGAAGACCCGGACGTTGGTTTCCCGGATTGGATTAGGAGTCGTGATACCCAAGACTTGGAGTATACCTTATCTACCTCGGGATGTATTTGGCATGTATGAGTTAAATTCACGATCGTAGTTAGCGCCCGATTATCCCTTAGTAGGTCGGTTCATCAACACTATATAAACAAGCCCCTACGGCGTATAGAGGGGACGACTTAGACGCATCTGGCATCTAAGATTACTTTGTCGCATACTACTCACCTGTACACCCATAATCTCGCCGAGACTTGTTTGTCTCGCCGAGCCACCTCTTGTATTCATCTCGATATATAAGAAATTTGGGCGAGGGCTATTATCTCTCCCGAGAGGCTGAACCAGGATAAAACTCTGTCTCCTGTTATTTGTTGTTCGTGGTTGTTCGGCGTGTCTCCTATCTCAATCTTAAAGAACCTTAGCGACTTGAGATCGATATCTCAACCGTCGACAGCTGGCGCCGACCGTGGGGACAAGCAGATCGAGCATGTCGAACTCTGTCAGCGACGGAGATTCTCCAGGGGCTCGACTCGAAGGGTAGGATGTCTCTTCCCGCCGGATCGGATCGATCCTTCGATCTTGATCGCCTTCGAATCTGGTTCCCACCGTGCTCGGGGATGGATCAACTTCGCCGGGCAGCTCTTCGCCGGGCGCGTCGTCCCTGCGACGAGCTCCGTGCTCGAAATTTGGATCTCTTCGCGCCGGCAGCTCTTCGCCCGGAAGGCGCTGGTCCCGCGACGAGCTCCGTGCTGGGGGACTGGATCAAAACTCCTTCCGGATCCCGGGGCTGTTCGCCTGACAGTGGACGTCGGGAGAGGCTGACTAGCACTTGGAACATCGACCAGCTTTGTAAGTTCCTCGTGTAGGTCTTTCGTTTCCTAGCTTCACGTTTTTTCTCAAACTTCGCGCCTTAGTTCGTCCAAGTCTCTTAGGCTGCCATGTAAAGTTCAACCCATTGAGCGGTGAATGCTCGCGGCCCCCTGCGGTCCTTCTCACCACTTGTCTTCTCAGACTACTCTTTCTCTCTGGTAACACTTGATGGCTGCCCGGTCTTGCGAACTCTTGGTTCCGCAATCTTAAGGGTTTTCCTGCCGTATCTGGTTTCAACAAGTTCCTAAACTTCGAGTTGCGTAACACGGCATCGGCCTTGCGGCTAAGCTCGCTCTCGTAAGCCCTCATGGCAGAGGCACTTACCGCTCACGGCACGACCACTTGGTAAAGCTCGCTCTCGTAAGCCCTCCTCATGGCGAGGCACTTTCCTTGTTCGGTTACCTTGAATCGCCTAACTTACGTTAACGGCGGTTCACAGAGCGAGTCGATGAGGATACGGTGTCGCTCTAACTCTCTACGCACGTGCTTGAAGTCGTAAGTTCAGGTCTTCATGCATCGTCCGTACCGGGGGCTAGGGCGTCGCTCTTTCTCTTGTGCATCTGTTCGAGTTCGCAAACTCAGGTCCTCGGCATTTGCACATCGGGCTGGGAGTTAGGCTAAGCGTTCTACGGTTTTCTTAAAACTTTCTAGCGCTGTTCGCCTTGCTCTTGGTTTCTGTTCGTCCTTGTCTTTTGCTGCTCTTTTTGCGTGAAAAGTCGCTCGGAAGCTCGCTCGGTCGACTCTCGCTTTCTGATTCAAGCGCGCTTTCGGCGGTCTTGATTTGCTCGGCCAGCTCCTCGGAGGCTCGCCTCTCTCTCATCGATTGGGACTTGAGCTGAATTTCGCAACCCGATGCGTTTTCAGTTCTCCAGTTCCTTTCCTTAGCGTTGGTTTTCCAAAACCTCGTTGGTCTTTCGCTCCCGTAGCGCTCCCCGCGTACGAGCATGTCATTTTATCTGGCGACGACCTGTACGGCTCCGGTTAACCGAAGCGGTGCACCACCGATGGAGTTCTGCCCACCGTAAGCCGATTCTCATCGCAACGGGCACTCCTAGCGCTGGTTCCGCACCCGCCGAGGCGACACTAACGCTGCACGGGTCCATGCTCGGATAAGATTTTACCTCGCACGTTTTGTCTGAGGCTAAGGTCTCGATCGCCTTCCCTGGTTAGCGGTCTTAGCCACAGCGGGGCTGCACTTGTCCGCACACGTCTTTTTTATCCATGCTACGTCCTTCCTTGCACGGTAATCCGGAGCAATGCACCACCAACGGAGTCCTGCCCATCGTAAGCCGATTCTCATCGCAACGGGCACTCCTAGCGTCGGTTCCGCATTCGCCGAGGTGACACTAACGCTATCGGGGGACGTACCCAGAAAAAAATATGTCTTGTGTGGGTAGGTCATCTTTTGCGTGTTTTCTAAAACTCGCTTTGCTCTTCTTGGAGCCTTTTCTTGCTCTCTTTTTTTCCCTTGCTGCTCGTTTCTTGTTTGTCTTTTGCAGGAAATACAGGAGCGGGGAACATCAGACTCCGGTGATGGTTGCGGCGAAGTTCCAGGCTTCCCACCAAAACCGATGTCTGCATCCCTCTCTTCCCGGGTTTGCTCGGCGCATGCCCGGGGATTGATTCACTTCGCCGTGTATGATTTCTTGCCTTTGCCGCATCGACCTTCACGGTTCGGCTAAGTCAAGGTGGTGCGCCACCAATGGAGTCTTGTCCATCGTAGTCGATTCTCGCCATAGCGGGCATGCCCATCGTAGCCGATTCTCATCGCAAGCGGGCACTCAAGCGTCGGTTCGCACTTGCCAAGACAACGCTAACACTGTCGCAAGGAATACGTCATAGGTAAAGCGTTGATTTCACACGTTCTCTTGCGGCTCTGACTGCATCGGGTTGTGATTCACCTCGCACCAGGCAGTTCTTCGCCCGGAGCGCTCATCTGGTCCCCGCGACGAGCTCCGTACTCGGGGGCTGGATCACCTCGCACCGGACAGCTCTTCGCCCGGAGCGCGGGCTCCTACCGGGTATCTTCATACCTGGATGCAGCAACACGAGTCCGTCTCGCGACTTGCTATGTTCATTCTCCCGAAAGATCTGATCTTACCGGATGCGGTGGTACGCACTTTACTACCAAGAATCCAATCCCTTCTTGATGATGTTCAGCCTTAAGGAGATGATTCGCCTTACACGGCGCTCTTCGCGGTCGCTCTGGTCCCCATGACGAGCTCTGCGCTTGGGGCTGGATTTCGATGTCTGCTGAAAGTGAGTGCTCGCTGCTCGGACAGATGTCGTTCCTGTTCGGCCGAGCGGAGTTGCTCTCGGCCTTGTCGGGTTTATTCGGTCCCGAACAAGTCTTGTTCGGTTGAATCATAACTTTGTTCGATCGCTTTGTTACATGCCTTTGTAGCAGAAAAAATACCCTCTTCGTGACTTTGAGTCTCAAGAGGACGACCCCACTCTAGTGAGTCCTTCCACTTGAGTCTCGGGGGCTAGCTGTCGGGGATTAAATTACGGCCCATTGTCATGGCCCACTCCCTGACGGCCCAATCGAACAGCCTACCAGGGCCCAGCTCCTTGAAAGGTTCTATCTGGCCCATATGCATCCTGCCGAACAGCTTCCTGGCTGGCGTGGTGCGTAGTGGCCAAGGAATCGTGTTTGAGTCCTACTCGAACAAGAGTTCTGCATGGCTACGTGAAGACCCGGACGTTGGTTTCCCGGATTGGATTAGGAGTCGTGATACCCAAGACTTGGAGTATACCTTATCTACCTCGGGATGTATTTGGCATGTATGAGTTCGTTACGATCTCGTAGTTAGCCCGGCCCGATTATCCCTTGGTAGGTCGGTTCATCAACACTATATAAACAAGCCCTACGGCGTATAGAGGGGACGACTTAGGCGATCGGCATCTAAGATTACTTTGTGCATACTACTCACTGACACCCATAATCTCGCCGAGACTTGTTTGTCTCGCCGAGCCACCTCTTGTATTCATCTCGATATATAAGAAAATTTGGGCGAGGGCTATTATCTCTCCCGAGAGGCTGAACGAGAATAAAACTATGTCTCCTGTTCATTTGTTGTTCGTGGTTGTTCGGCGTGTCTCCTATCTCAATCTTAAAGAACCTTAGCGACTTGAGATCGATATCTCAACCGTCGACACCTCCCCGCGCCACGCCCTCCCCGCACCTCCCTGCGCCACCGCTGAAGACGATGAGGGGGATATGGCAGAGGAGCTTCTGGCGTGTTGGCCGATGCGTAGGCACCACCTCCTCCGGTAGGAATCTTGGCAGGCGCTGGTTCTTGTTGCCGATGAGTGGAGGAGGTGGAGGTGGCGGGCGGAGGCTGGAGATGACGGCGGCTGGGGGAGGAGACAGCGGTGGCGCTGGGAAGGAGGTGGAGTTGGCGCCGAGAGTGAGTGAGAAGGGGGAAATGGGAAGAGAATTAGGAGAGAGGTGTGAGAGTATGACAGTGGGCCCATTTATTTTTCTTTTTGTTTAGTTCCTAGAATTCCACCTCATCCACCACGTATGCAAAACCATGCACCCTCAAAACCATACACTGGGAATTATTTGCACTTTTTGTCTAGTTTTGTGGGGTGTGTTATCCGGTTTCGTATTTCAGGGGGTTATACAGACAAAGGACCATGGTTCAGAATGAAATATAGACTTTTTTCAACGTCTAAACATTTTTTTAGGACCTTTCGATCATTTTATTTTGCTTTTGCTAATTCACAATCAACTGATTTTCCATTCAAGCTCAGTCGACTAAGATCGAAGCTTTAGGCCTATGCGCACCTCTTCTTGATCCATGTGCCCTTCACATAGCCAGCGAAAGGTTCGAGACAGGATGCGAGTTGGATGGGGTGCAACATATCAATATCATGCTGGGTTTCCGCTTTAATTACTGCTCCAAGGACGTCAACTCTATTATCTACTCTCTCTGTTTCACTGTATTTGTCTATGGTCTTGAAAAAAATATATTTTATAATATTTATCCATTACAAATATCTATTATCTACTCTCTCTGTTTCACTGTATTTGTCTATGGTCTTGAAAAAAATACATTTTATAATATTTATCTATTACAAATATGAAGAGTGTAGTTATTGTGTTGTTTCCACTCTTTGCCCCTCAATTGCCTAGCAAAAAGAAAAGTAGTTGGAACATGCTATTAAATAGAGGTATGATGTTTTTTGCAGATGTTTTTTTCTTGTAACTAATACTTAGTCAGTGCGCATGGTGTGTTAGCGAAATGGAGCCATTATTATTATTATTATTATTATTATTATTATTATTATTATTATTATTATTATTATTATTATTATATTAAAGCATAGTTAATCAAAGCCACCACATTAATTTAAAAATAATAGAAAATTCCTCATTAATCATGGGAAAAAGGAAGATCTATACCGTCGATTATTGTCGGTTTGAATTATAACTTTTAGTTTAGCACGCAATTGTAATAAAACTGTACCACAACTTTTACTTACATTTTTCTTTTTAAAATACACCCAATAAACCTTCTTTTGCCATTCAGTGGTAAGTTATTTCTAGGGTGTGATCGGATGTGATTTAGCCGAATATCGTTCTATCCATATTCGTATCCGTATTATTTACCGGATACAGATTCGAATACGAATGTGTCGAATATGTATACAAATTCGAATAATACTGGAAAACATTGGTCACGAATACGGAGCGAATACAAATTGGTTTAGACAAGGATACATATATTGTTAGTCGAGTAGTTAAAATTACATTTCAAAAATCTGGTCCAATTTTAACAAAAAATGGTCAAAGTTTAAATTTAAGAGTAGAAATTTATAATAATAGAAAAAAATTAGAAAGTACACAAATATTATTAAATTAGTCCATATTTAAAAATTCAAAAGTTAAATTTAAAAGTTGGGAAACTATCAATAAAAAATTATGAAAATACATTCAAAAAATTCCAGAAATACATTCGGACGATATCCATAATTTATATTTGGATATTATCTGAACAAAAACTCGAATATTTCTTATCTACCGAATAATCAGTTCTGCGTATTTCTATCAATATCCACGTCAAATTATCCATATACATATCTTTATCTGTAAAAATAGTCGAATATAAATAAAACTATCCAAATCACTATTCGATCAATTAGGTCGGTCAGTTGGTCGATCGGTCGGATAAAGATATGTAGGTACACCACAAGAGATAGGATGACGTACGTATGATATGTCTAGGGAAGGTATGTTAAAGCCAATCCTGACCACCTGAGCGTAGGAAGGAGAGATGAGGAGGCGTCTCAATCTGAGATTCGATGAGCTTTTTTCTATTAATATGATATAAACTCTTATTTTCCTTATTTTGATGTATTTCTATTTGTAATTATAGTAGATACAATAAACTCTTATTTCTAGTTTTAAAAATTTTGATTTTTTTGTTGGAGCTTTTATGGACTATTCTTTCTAATCTGACATAAATTTGTAAAGCATCCCCAACAGTTCCTCTATATCACCCTCAAAACAGGTTAATTTTTTAGAGAATTTTTTCGATTAACAACTTTGTTGGCTCCTGTTTTAACTATCATGCAATGGATAGAATCTGGCGAAGGCTCTACATGCGTAAGGGCATTCCCAATGACATCTCTATATATCCCCTATCTCATCACTGTTCATCCACTTTTCTATTACTATTTACCCATCTCTCCCTACATTTTCCTCTCTTATATTTTATTTTCTACCTACTACTATAGTAGTGTGTTAGGGACAATATAGGTGTAGCATTGGGAATGCCCTAAAGGCCTTATTTTTTCAGCGTAAAGTTGAGTTGAGTTTTACTGCAGCAAAATTTGTTATTTTTATACAGCCTATATGTTGTAATAATTTATAATAATTTTTTCAAGACTTTAGTGTTCATATTAAAGATCTTAAAACTATTTTTAAATTATTTTTCAGCTTGTTTAGATTTTTTTCGAGTACTTACAACTTTTGATACAGTAAAACTCAATTTTATCCGACGCCGAAAAAAACCATGCCAAAGTCCAGCACGCAGCTGAGCGCTATAAATTTCCGTACAGCAGGAACGTGGTTGCATGCACATTGCTTATCTGTTACTCCTATCCCTAGCTATCATTATCATGATCTTATCGTGTCCCTGCACAAAATCCAGAGAGCAGCAGAGACCTGTGGCAATTCAAGTGGGTAGCTGCGACGGCGAGTGCACTTTAAATGGAGTGTACGTCACAAAATAAGCAAGGCTGTCTCATCGACTTGGTGCATGCAACGCGGTCAACTTCAACGTGCAATCCGTCCCCATACTCTCACGTACGTCTCACCAATTGAGGAATTTTTGAAAGAAATTCATTCCTACGAATCTGCATATTACTGATTTCCATATATATTTCAGTTGTTCAAATGTGGACCATGGTTCTCAAGAAAAAAAAAGAAGCTCATCATATGCTACTGCCACCTAACTCGTATGCATGCGCTTTTATATACACTACACAGATATTTTTCGGAACGCTAAAATAGATGCAGGAGGTCTATCTTTTCGATCTAACAACAGGTAGATTAATTTTAGTTTTCGCACTACTATGATATATGTGCATGTATCTTCTTGCAAGGCACGTGTGCGGTGTGCCCTCCGAGAAATGGTTAATACTGTATATACATATCTAAGAAATTTACCACCTATTAAGCTGAACTGCGTTACCAAACATCGTTTCTTTCGGTGTCATTTATGATCTTGCATTGACATAAATTCTAACAAGTGATATCAGAGTTTTAGGTTGAACCCAGAACGTCTTCAAAAAAATCGTATGGTGTAGGATAGATGATCGGAATGAGTCATAGATTTGTTTAATTACCTCCTACTTCAAGCTAGGACCTAGCGACAAGCGACAAGGGCAATTAATTAACAAGGAGCGGTGGATATGATGCGTGATCTGTGATTTTATTATGCATGCATGCATTGGTAGCGTACGTGCAGTAGTTGGTGGGTGGGTAGCTAGGAGATGTGATGTTAACTCCTTCCATGACCATGCATATGGATATGGAGTATGTTTCAACGCGGATTGTTGAATACAAGCACTATTCGTCTCATGGGCCCGGATTGATTCATGCACGTACAGGCCCTACGGTGATGCCAACCCCATTTCAATTCTCATTTTACTCCCTCTACAGCCAAGTACCATCAACTGTCAGAGAATGGGTCTTCCTTACGGGCACATTAATACCGGTTGGGCCCGAACTAAAACCGATAGTGGTAAAATTTTCATTCACAGATATATCTATTATGAAACTATGAGTACGTGATTTCACACTGACCCGTTCCAATCCTTTTTCATAATACGATGCTACAACTAATTACTTACATACATTGATATATATTTTTATGTATAGTTAAATTTTGATCCTTGTGATTATCGAGCTAGATCATAGCCAGATCACAATTTTTGACTCGTTAAGGCATCCAGTTAGCCGGTACGAAGGCATGATTGACTTGCTCAACCGGTATTCATGTTACTTTTAATACTGCTCCAATTCTATTTCCTTTCAATTGAAATAAATTCTAAACATTAAAAGTTTGTAATCATGTGTGTAGTGCATTCAAAAGGTTCCGTGCGAAAATATAGGGGGGATTTAGACAACAATTTGGTGTTGTATGCACCTCTAAGTTAATGTTAGCTTTTTAGTTAGGTAGATTATAACTTTTCATCCACCCATTTCACCCTGTTATCTTTTTTTATCCACAAATCTTGCGTCAGCTGCCCGGCACAAATTTATGTGGCTACTATATATGTGAATTCTTGCACACCTAAACAGGAGCCATTAGCAGCCATATAGATGAACAAGGTTCAAAACTCTCGCCGAAGCGGGTCAGAGCAGTTAAAGAACAATTCATCGGCTTTATTCTCGATGAGATTGTAAATCAGTTTTATGACCCCGTTAATAGGTTTGGCCTTTCTATACGGCCTAGTCAAGTATCGGGATCGACATCTACTGCAACCAAAGCGATGCATGTAAAAAATCCCGATAAACAGATCGAACATGTGTATTTACTTATTATTTGAATTGCTCAAGTATGTGTACTTATATATTTGTTGCCTAGTTAGCTAGCTAGCAATTGTGACATATATTAGTTGCAACTAAATTTATTAATTATTTAAATTGATTTATTTGTTGTTAATTGTGCGCGATTGATTACATATGACAATAATATATACTAAAAAACACACATATAATTACAATAATAATATATATTAATTACGTATACTGGAAAGCAGTCGTGGCGTCTGTCCCCCCTCACCCCCTACCAATACCAGTTGGAAACACCTACCGGTACTAGTTGGGGACGGGGGATGCGGCACGAGTGTGCTTATTAGTACCGGTTGGAGACACCAACCGGTGCGTGTTGGGAGGCCGGGCGACACGCCACGTGTGCCTCAATGGCATAATGAAGAGGTGCCTTCATGATCGGTTTTTCAAAACCGCATCGATGGTCCCTACGAATTGGTACTAAATATCCTTTATGTAGCAGTGGTCGTCCCTCTACTACTGTGAGGCACGTCCGTACGTAAGACGGACTGTTTTTTTTTTTGAGCAGGAACAAAGTGATTTTCATTGCATTATCCACTTCCAACTTACAAGATAACCCTTAAGACATGAAGAGAATACAAACTCCGCTCTTAAGCTACAACGTGGAAACTGGAAGCTGGAACCTCTCCACCTGCCGACGCCGAAGACGACGAACACTGGACGAGGCAGCAAATTGGCAATCCTCACCTTCGGCTGAATCCTCTCAGGATGATGGAGACACATATCCAAATCAAGCATATTCAACATAGCACACACCTTCAACACAAGCCAGGAGAAAGAGAAGCCAAACCCACCGCTAGCGAACACGAACACCACCTCCAAGCAAACCAACAGAGGAGTCTCCCCACAAACAAAAAAAACTTGGCTGCTCAAATCCTACCAATGCCCTCATCCCCTTTCTCAGATCCAAAAGAATCCAAGGAGAAGACGAGAACACCGAGGTCTTAGACAAACTACAACTACTGCGAGAAGAACCAAGAGCCATGAAGACCTCACCTGCCGGCATCGCCAGATCGCCGGACCCGAAGCAAACAGCCGCCAAGAAGCTCCGAAACCTTCTCGCCTCCTTATTTCTACCGCTAAAACTAAACCTAAACTTACTGTTGTACATCCCCGGGCCAAGATCCTGGTCTCCCCTACCTCGACGCCGGCCAGGAGGCCGCCGGAGGCTGAGGAGACGTTCGGATCTGGCCGGGGACGAGCTCCCTCCCTGCGCCCTTTTTTCCGCGTGAGGATAAGGCTGAACCGCTTATGGTTGTACAGCTATAGATACAACTAGATGATCGTACGACGGACTGTTAATCTAAGGAGGAGACGTACAGCTAGCTAGCGTGTGCACGGTTATTGATTATAGGAAATGGTTCTTCATACATACATGTGCGCGTGGAAATGTGAGCACCATGTCACCATTTCTATAGCTACTGCTCGTACGTACAAAGAAAGAAAGTTAAATATAACTTAAATACTAGATACAAAATAATGGTACATACTCCCCCCGTCCCTGGATCTGGAGGTGTGGCGGCCGGTTTTGTCGGTGGGGCGACGGCGTGGCCTGGCCGGGTGCCGGCGATGCCCACGGCTGGCGGCGGCGGCGCCTCCGTCGGTGCCCACTCTACCATGGCCCTTGCTGGCGTCCGGTGGCCGTCGTTGGTGGCTGGTTGGCGGTGGCCGGCGGCGGCCGTTGCGGCGTGGGCTGGCGGCTTTTGCGTCGGCTAGCGGCTTCGGTGGCGACCGGATCTGGATCTAGTTCGTCGTCTTGCCGGTTGGTTTTGCGGCTACTTCTCGTGACGTTGTCTTCATCTTTTGTCGGTGGCGGCTATACCGGCCCGATGTCTGGTGACATCTTGGTTTCGACTCTCGGATTTGCTTACTCGGACGACTCAACCTTTATTCATTTGGATCCTACGGACTTTGGGCGTGTGCCTATTGGCTATCTCGCGACACTGTCATCGTGGGGTGGCTCGTCTAAAGTAGGTTTGCTTGTCGTGGAGTTCGTGGCCATTTGCAGTTGGTCAAGATTGGGAGGTATAGCGGCTTTGGATCGAATGGAGGGGTGGCAACACTGGGGGACTTCGATTTGGTGGTGCTTGTTTGGTACCGGTTCCTCGACTCGGGAGTTTTCCCTAGGTCTGGCCTTAGCTGGTTGTACCTGGCAATGGTGGCATTGTTGTCGCTCCCTTGTTGTAGGCATTGTCTGGAGCTCGAGGAATTTGCTCTTCAGGGTGAAAACCTATGGTCTGTCCTTTATTGGTTGGATCATGGCAATGGTGGTGCGCGTGCGTGTCGTTTTCTTCTTGAAGGCGTTGCTTTCGGAGGGCATCGCAGTCCAAGTGTTGCTTTGGGGTGGTTGGATCTGAAGATTATGTTGTGTGTTGTAGCTCGCTCCGATATGTTCTGGTGCCATGTCGTTTTCTTTTTTTTTCTTTTGCTTTTTTTAGGCTGTGTGCATCCTTGCTATGCAGAGGTCGAGAGTGGTCTTAGTTTGATTGTATCTTCTCGATGTAATTTTCTAAGATCAATAAAGCTCCCTTTATCCAAAAAACTCCCTCCGTCCCTGAAAGAATGTCATCCTGGGATTCAAATTTTGTCCGTAAAAGAATGTCATTCTAGCTTATGGATTATTTAAGTGAGGCTCATCTTATCAAATACCACCAACTCCTCATCATCTCATTGGATGCATGCCATTGAAATACCAACTATAGCTAATAAATAGGGGCATCCAAGGTCATTTCACCTCTTAGATAATTTGAATGTTTTAATGCTAGAATGACATTCTTTTAGGGACGGAGGGAGTATGTCTGTATCTATAGCCAGGAGTGCCTAATTGAGCTCATCTACAATGCGTGATGGTGGTATTTATACCTTAGACCATCTCCAACCATATTCCCTTCATTTTATTCCATTCCCCGTTCTTTTCCCCCACATTCATTCCCTTCATTCCCTATCATATCCAACAACATCCCTTTGAAGAAATTTACAAAGAAAACGGAGAGAGAATCTCGTTCTAAAGGGAATGCAGGAAGAAATTTCTTCCGACAGAACCACGACGAGATTCTGTTGGAGCATCAGAATTTCTTCGCGAAGGGATTTTGGCCCCTGAAGGGACTCGGTTAGAGATGGTCTTAATTATACACCATATAATTTTATGTGGAAGGTTCTTTGAGTAGATTATTTGATCTGAATTATGCCAACGTCGTAGTATAGTTTCCAGTGTATATATATATACTAGTTGCGCACGCGCGCCCGCGGCGCCCGAGCCCGGACGCGACGGCGGGCAAAACGCGTCCACGCGTAGGAGAAAAAGCAGCAGCGCGGCCTGGCAAAACGCGCATGTGCGCGGGAGGCCAGCGCGGCAAGAAAAATGCACAGCGCAGCCGGAAAAGCGAATCCCGCGCGCCCGGACGCGACGGCGGGCAAAACGCAGCCCACGCCAGCGTGAGAAAAAGCAGCAGCGGCTCGGCAAAAGCAGCGATAAAGGAGGGGAGGCCAGCGGCAAGAAAAATGCTTGTAAGAGCCGAAAAGCGTAGCCCGCGGGATTCGAACCCGGGCCTCCCAGGCAACGAACCGGGAGAGCTAACCAACCTGGCGAACCACCCGTGCGCCTGATACGTGGGCCGAAAAAATCGTTTTATACGTTAAAGAAAAAGGGATGGCCGGATCTGCCTCGCTCGCGCGATCAGACGGCCGTGGCGGAGCCGAGCGGGGAGGCCAGCCACGTGGCGAGCGGGCGACGCGCGCGTTCATGCTTGTTATCTATTATTGATACTATAAACAGCTCTAAAAATAATGCCATAGTTTCTTTATGGGTACACTATTATAGAACACCCCTTTCGCGCCGTTAGTGAAATAAAACATCACCGATGGTGCTTAAACCTCTTTGTACTCGTTGTCCAGTTAATAGTTATGAATTAACAATGATAATCTTTTTTCGATCGGCTATTACTACACACCAAAAGTGATGCGCACTAGGTCGGCCCGATCTTCTGGTGAGGAATGATACGTCGGTTTGGTGTACAACGAAGTAGATGGATCGGCTACTAACCACAAAATCAGCAAGCAAGCAATCGCAACGTCACCTCGCTGAACCGATCAACCAAGTCGAAACCCGATCGATCCTTGAACCTGCTGCAACCGAGAACAAGCAAGAACAAGATGATAACTTATAAGTCAACTCATGAAAAGGTGAGGTTCTGTTTCTCGTCACGGGTGGTCTAGTCGACACACGCGAACACGAGCAGGGACGCACAAGGGGTCAACCAAAACACAACAAAACCTGAGTCTAAACAGCGACGGCTATGAAATATATAGTGACGGCTAGGGTTTGGGGTGCAGCCCTAGGAGGTACATGGGCCATGGGACCAAAGTGGAGAGTCACAGCGCTTGGCAGATTCTGGTTGCAATCTTGTTTCGATGATTCCCGTTGATCCGTAAGGAATTTGGAACTATGACTGGATCCGTTGGAAAGATCTCGTCGAGAGCTTGTCCGTGCATACCAAGAACGTCGAAAACGGAGTCCATATGTGGCTTTGGAATCCGTTTGAAGTTGGGCTGCGCGTAGACGAGCGAACCGAAGTCGCGGATGAATTGGCCTTCCTCTTGGGCCTTGGAGCGATGTGACTTGTTCGGCCTTAGCGAATGTTGTTGGTGGAGATGCACCTTTATTAAATTCATCTTGAGCTTGGGGAGGCGGCCAAGGTGGAGGCCGAACTACTGGCGGTGACGATGCAATATTAACACGTCGAGCTTGTGTGTTGCGCATACGACCGGGCCAAGATGGTGGTCGATGAAGCCATGCTGAAGGATCCATCATAGTAGACATGGATGTAGCGGAAGGAGTTGACGGCGTGTTCTCCGCTCAACCACTGCGGATCACACCCCTGGTCAGATTTTTAGTCTGCTAGCCAACTCGATCAAGCTCGATTCGATTTGAGCGTCGGGCACAACAAGGAGCGACTTCACAGATTTACCTGAGTTCGGACCCCTCGCGGGTAATAGTCCTACTCCTGCTGAGCCTTAGCTCTTTTCTGATTGTGGTTGAATGGGAATGTGTTTACTGGGTGTTTCGAATGCACGAACGCTAGTGCTCCTCTCTCTCTTTTTCGTCCCCCTCACTCTCCTCCCCTTTTATACAAGCCGGGAAATGGCGGAGAGAGCCGAGGGGTAGGCAATATAGTGCTCTCAAGGTATCGACAAGACACGACAGAAGAGACAAAACGTGTCGCTGCCCATGCCGCTGGGCGCCGCCTCTCGCGTGCCGCAGTGGCCTCGACCCGACGATCACACCGGTGAGTCTGCGGGTGGGGCCCGCCGCTTCTCCCGACGCGGCGGCCTCCTCAAGCAAACCTTCTCTCTGTCGGTCAATTCTTCTGCGCCACAGTGACAGCCGCTCAGACCTGCAGAGGTCACTGTAGCGGTAATCATTTCTTCAGTTGTCTATCCGCGCGTGATGTCTCATTAAATGCGCTTCGTCCTTTGAAGCGGGGAGCCTTCGTCCAAGACTCATACGCAATGCTCCTGCAGCAGCTGGCCCCACTCGACGCGTGGGACCTCGCTTTGGTCTCCAGAGGGCTCGCCGCGCACCCGCTCGGGCGCTGGGGCCCTCGTCTGTCTCCAGAGGGGCTCGCCCACGCACACTTGGCGCGGGGCCCTAGCCTCGTCTCCAGAGGGCTCGCCCACGCACCCCGCTCGGGCGCTGGGCCCTCTTGGCCTTCTCGAGGGGCTCGCCACGCTGGGGCTGGCTCGCCCGCTGACGTGGCAGTGCCCCTTGGCCTTCGAGGGGCTCGCCACGCATGTGTGGCCTTGCTCGCCCTCACTGACGTGGGGCCCGTGGCCTCTGAGGGGCTCGCCACGCCACTGGGCCTTGCTCGCCTGGCGCGTGGGGCCCTCCCTGCCTTCGAGGGGCTCGCCACGCCACTGGGCCTTGCTCGCCGCCCGACGCGTGGGCCCTCCCGGCCTTCCTAGGACTCTTTGTACCTCGGTATTTATTACACCGACAGGAGTGTTGATCTTGTCCATATAGGTGATGTCCTCATCAAAAAGTCAAACATCACTACCGGCTCAACCAACAAGCCGGTGTTGTAAATTCAGTCATCACTGCTGGTGTTTGACCGAACTGGCATTAATGTATCACTTTCGCGTGGTGGCTCAAGGCCGGTAGTGATAGAAAAACTAGCCCTCCCGATCTATTTAACAAGCTGGCAGCGCTAGATTTATATTGTCGGCTTCAAAAACTAGGTGGAAAAGTAAACAGAAAAATAGGAGTCCGATATCGTTATTTTCTAATCACTATCAAAACATGAAACAATCCGACGGTGATATGTTGTCACTGCTGGATTTTTGTTTGAGTCGGCAGTAATTTTACCCCATTTATATATCTGTTTTCCAGCCTAAGTTTGGACAAGCTCCATTTTGCAGTGGAGAAGCTCAGGTGACTATTTTATTATCGATCTGGTATGTTGGAGCTTCGGAGAAATCCATCTGGAGGGCGTACTGAATTTGAAGGTTAGTCATGCTACATGTCTTATTTGAAGAAAAATTTAGATTTTTATCCACATTGAAACCTGGAGCTCATTTTAATTGTAGATGGACCGAAAATGGATGTATGCTGTGAACTGAACCAGGGCAAAGTTTATTATTGGTGTGGTTTTGTTTTCTTAAGGGATGCCAAACCTTTCAAGTCAAATAACCTGGCTGACTACATCTATTGCCCGTGTGGGGATTGTAAGAATGATAAATAATTTTCTTGCATAGAGTAGATTTATGCTCACCTATTACAAAGGGGTTTCACAAATTACTACACCTGTTGGATCAAACATGACGAAGATGATAATCAATTAAGCTAGCTGCTCGCAACTCACGATCTGATCATAAGGCGATGACAATGAGATTCTGGCTGACGACGATGATGTGTTGGTCGATGATGGCGATGTCGATATAGATCAGATGTTGCGTGATGGAGAGGTGGATTTCACTAGTGAAAGACAGTTTAAAAAGGTTGAGCATATGATAAATGACTCTAAAACACCATCGTACACAAGTTGCAAGAAGAACATACAAAGCTACATATTATGCTGACACTACTTCAGTTGAAGGCAAGAAACTCTTGGTTTGATAAGAGTTTCGATGAGTTAATACTTTTTTTTGGTGATGTCCTTCTAGATGGCAACTTGTTGCCTAAAACCATGTATCTCATAATAGGTGACATCAGAGCTGGGTACGTGAATGCCTAACGGTGTAATTGTGATAGGCCGTTGGGCTCATAGTCCAGGTCCAGCCACTAAGTGTGTTTAAAGCAGTTGGGGGAGGGGGTGACGGGTTGCTCTTGGTTGAGAAAACCTAGCCGCCGCCCCATCCTCTCACCGTTGTCCCCGTCGTCGTGCCGCGCCGCCGCCGCCGTGCCACGCCTCCGCCATTGTCTCATGGCCGTCGCCGCTGTCACCGGTCGCCATTTTGCCTAGAGTAGCCCTTGGCCACCGCTTCCTCCTCTCTTCTAACCACACTGCCTCCCAGGTCATGGTGTGGCTCAATTGCCCCATGTAGAAGTGAGGAAGAGATGATGCAAGAAGAAGAAGAAGAAGAAGAAGAAGAAGAAGAAGAAGAAGAAGAAGGGAAGCATGAGTTGCAGTCCAGGGAAGTGTGTTGGTGGAGAAGAAGAGATGCAGGAAAAGGAGAAGAAAGAGAGGAAAAAGTGGGGCTAGGGTTTGGGGAATCATGCCCTAAAGGTAATTAATCTCTTCTGCCCTGTAAGATTGGTCTTGTTTAGATGCGATTAACTTGGTGTTTGAGGTGATTAGATAGCTAGATTGAGTTTGCAAGGGTTGCGAGTACTACAGCAGTTTGGGGCCTCGATTTGGGCTTTTTAGGATGAGTTTCAGAGGAGGCTCATGTTGTAAGAATTGTGGCTTATGTTCTCAACTTTCCAACGAGTCCAAGAAAGCATGAGTTAGATTTACGGTTTAGGACATACGATTGTTTTCGTACCGCTGTCCGGTTTCGGACGCGACCGGAATAGATGGCAAATGATGGAGGAATGGTGGGATGTACCTTTATAATATGGGATATTAAGAGCTAGGGTTCTCGACCTTGATATATTTTTGGGTTACGATTATGATGCCAGTTCTTTCATTATTCTTGTGGGGATGTTTTGGTTTGGTCGATTAGAGAGGGGATGCATTGGATGGGTTAGGCTATAGGGGTCTAATAAGAAGTAGAGTTACGTATTGCTTATCAACATGGGTTGCATGATTTATTTATTGTGATACTCTTTGTAGGTGGAATGGCTTCGAGATCGATGCTAAGGTTGCACTATTTTGCTTTGTTCGTAAAAGAGGCAAGTATATGTTAAACTTATAGCGTATTGATGTGATTGGTTTGTGGATGTTTTTATTAGCTATGTGATTCATACTTGAGTAATTGTGATATTTATTGCTATATGTTGAAGGTTTGTGAGAGTTGTATGAGAATGGAGGCATTGCATTATTGCATCATGTTGCATGAGCCAGGTCGGTGAGAAAGTCATATAACTAGACCGTGAGGTCGGTGAGAAAGTTATATGACTATTCCGGAGTGCTCTAAAGTCTTACTTGGTAGACACTCCACAGGAGTGGAGTAATTGGTCCCCGCCTAAATTAGGACAGATAAGGTGTGGCATCGACGGGTGCATACCTAGCTATACCAGTATGAGCTCACAGTACAGATGCATGTGCATCGAATGCGTGAGAAGTGAACCGTTTGGAGTATTGGATGGAAGGATGTTTTTCAGTGTGGATTCATGGTTGAAGTTTTATCGTTCTCTCTGTTTATACATATACTTTGTTGAGTAGTATTCGATACTCACTCTTGCTTTTTATTTGGTTTTTAGGTAACAGATGGCATCATCATACTTGGGGCTTTGGGAAGTAGCACATCGTTATGAGCACTCACTTCCTCTCACATTAAAGTGAATAGACCGATTTACTTAGTGTATAACTTAGCTATGTTTCATGCCCATACCATCCTAAGAGCAATCTAGAATCAAAACTTGTGTTGGAATTGTAGTTATTAAGCCCCGGTGTGTTGCATTGTTTATCTTCTTTGGACTCTGTCGTCGTTATAGGTAAGAAAAATATTTGTTTCAATTGTCGGGTTTCGTTTGGACATTTGGTTGTGGTTGAGTCGTGTTATGGTGATATATTGTGAAGATTATTGTTATTTGTTTCTCTATTTTGTGGATCTGGAGAAAACAGGGGAGGTGCTGCCGAAATTTTTTATAGGTTTTAGAAGATTGATAGCATTTTGGGTTCTCGAGGAACCAGGGTGTTACAGTAATCAAAGTTGCTCTCTTTTTGTTCTCCACACGGTAGAAATAAGATACGAAATAAAATATAATAAAGAATAAAGAAAAAATATAGAAAGAAGTGTGGTCATGATTGAAGCATATCATTGGTTATGCCCAAAAAAGACCCAAATTAGGAAATGCCACCTAATTCTCAAGGCTATTTATTTAGCCCTTCCTTCAATTTGATTGAGACAAGGGAGAAAGGAAAGAAATCTATCTATCTACTACTACACACACAACACAAAAAATGGAATCACCACATTAATCTTAAGATACTAGAAATTCCCATACTAATAAAAATGCTAGAAATTCTCACTTTAATCGATGAAAAGAAGAAAAAGATCTACACCGTTGATTATAGTGGATCGGATTATAACGGCTTGATTAAAAGAAAGAGAGATCTGCAACATCGATCGATTATAGTGTATTGGATTATAGAAATTTAGAATAAAACAATATAAATAAGAGTTCCCGTCGTATTAAAAGAAACACCACGTATTAGCTACATAAATTCATAGTAACAATAATGTTCATGTTAGGTTAAGGAGTGACACAAATCTAGCTACACAAATGCGTCGAACACCATACTTGTTATATAATCAAAACAATGTCCAATTGACACAAATCTAGACGTGCAAATGCAAGGGACACCCTCCTCGTTATATAATTAAAACATGGTCCAACATAGCAACCATATTAATCCTGAAATCCTAAAAATGGTCACATTAATCAGAAAGAAAAACAAAGATATGTATTGTTGATTGTTGTGGGCCCATATTATAATGGATTAGATTAAAAAAAATTCATACGAGCTACAGCAAAAAATAGAAATTCAGAATAAAACTAATAAAAATAGAGCGCATGGTAGTTTTTTTAAAATAGTTGTATAAGTTATAACAAAACAATATAAAAATTTGAAATAAAAATAATAGAAATAAGAGTCAGTTTTAAAAAATACTTAAATTTTAAAAAATAGAAATAAGAGCTAACGTTAAATTAAAGGATTGTGATAAATCTAACCGCGTAAACACGTGGACCGACATGCTCAGTAATTAATGAATCAACGAATCTACCATATGTAGGACGCACTTGTTGGTAATTTTCTGAGAAGACGAGATGAAAAATCCGAGCAGCAAGAAAGATTGGAGTGGCAATATTGGCATAGCTGCAGCTGGCTCTATATAAGTAAGAGAGCAAGTGCTGGAACCATATCCTTGGTAAAGGTTCGCACACTGAGAGAGGTGAAGCAGAGCAGCTGCAACCATGTCCTTCAACGATGACGAGCCCATTGTTGCGCCCCCAAATTCAGGTTCATTCTTGATCGATGACGATGATGGCTGTACAAATTAATCTAACTGAATTTACAGCTAGAGAAATTAATGACGATCACGATGGAGTAATGTTTGTGGTGATTGGCGGTGGAGCAGGGCCGAGGCCGACGCCGATCGTGCCAGGGAGAGTGCAGCTCGTCGTCAAGAACAACAACAAGGCGCCGCTCGAGGAGAACAGCCAGAAGGTGCTGCTGGAGCTCACCGGCGGCGACTCCACCGCCGACCGCTCCGGCCTGGACCTGGTGGCCGTCCTGGACGTCAGCGGCAGCATGCAGGGGGAGAAGATCGACAAGATGAAGACGGCCATGCAGTTCGTCGTCAAGAAGCTCAGCTACATCGACCGCCTCTCCATCATCACCTTCTCCGACGCCGGCGCGAGGCTCTGCCCCCTCCGGCAGATCACCGACGCCTCGCAGCAGGAGCTCAAGGCCCTCATCGACGGCCTCAACGCCGGCGGCAACACCAACATCAGGGACGGCCTCACGACGGGGCTCAAGGTCCTCGCCGACCGCAGGCTCAGCAGCGGCCGCGTCGTGGGCGTGATGCTCATGTCCGACGGCCAGCAGAACCGCGGAGGAGACGCCGCCCAGGTCGCCGTCGGCAATGTGCCGGTGTACACCTTCGGGTTCGGCGCGGACCACGACCCGGCGGTGCTCCACGGCGTCGCGGACAAGAGCATGGGCGGCACCTTCTCCGTGGTCCAGGACACCAGCGCGCTGAGCCTGGCCTTCTCCCAGTGCCTCGCCGGCCTGCTCACCGTCGTCGTGCAGGACCTGAAGCTGACCGTGGCGCGCGTCGAGGACGAGTCCACCATACAGAGCGTGGCCGCCGGGAGCTACCCGCAGGCGCCGGACGCCGGCGCCGGCACGGTGACGGTGAGCTTCGGCCACCTGTACAGCCGGGAGGTGCGCAAGGTGATCGTGGAACTCCTGCTCCCCGCCGTGGAGAGCGACCGCGGCGCCGACGTCCTGGAGGCGACCTACTCGTACACCACCTCCGGGAAGCTGTTCGATGCGCCGCCCGCGACGGTGACCGTGCGGCGCACCGGCGCGGGCGCCCCGGAGGAGGGTGGTCCGCCGGAGGTGCAGACGGAGGAGAGCCGGCTGCAGACGGCGAGGATGATGAAGGCGGCGAGGGCCATGGCGGACGGGAAGAAGCTGGACGACGCGAGGGACAAGCTGGTGGAGGCGCAGAACGCGCTGGAGGACGCGGTGGAGCAGAGCGACCCGGGGATGGTAGAGCAGCTGAGGGCGGAGCTGGAGCAGCTGCTGAGGCTGATGAGGTCGCCGGAGGTGTACGAGAAGCAGGGCCGCCCCTACGCGCTCTCGTCGGAGACGTCGCACGGCCGGCAGCGGTTCGCGGCGAGGGGCGACGTGGAGGAGATGCGGCTGTTCGCGACGCCGCGCATGGACAAGTACCTGGAGCAGGCGAAGCAGTTCGAGGAGGACCCGGGCATGGCGCTGCCGTCGGTGGAGGAGGACGTCAAGGAGGAGATCGCCGCCAACCCGCTGGCGCCCATCGCCGGGCCAGTCGTCTTCTACATCCAGGCGGCCATCCAGGCGCTGCAGCAAATCCAGAAGCTCATCGTCAACG
This sequence comes from Raddia guianensis, assembly GCA_036346415.1. Taxonomy (NCBI): domain Eukaryota; kingdom Viridiplantae; phylum Streptophyta; class Magnoliopsida; order Poales; family Poaceae; genus Raddia; species Raddia guianensis. Next base: position 48,195,167 of record CM070539.1, on the reverse strand, counting down.
GAGGCACAGCGTGATCGCCCTTCTACAATTACAATAAGCATGGCCACATCATCATCATGTGTCATTTCTCGCCTTCTTCGCCTTTCACCTCGCGTTCTTCTAGATTGGAGGGATATCCTTCAAACTTGATGTACCATGCATAATAGGAGATGGAAAATGTACCTGTAGGGCCACCGCCGCCAGCAACACCCCTCACTAATGGTCCTCTCCGCCGCCATCCTCTCTCTTCCAAACATAACATCTCGGTTTAATCCTTTCTTAACGAAGTAACGTCGAAAACTCAATGAGGTCTCATGCATGCATGAGCTAGCCCTTAGGTGGGCTAGGATCCAAAAAATGAATTTGGGCTAGGACGTTGCAGACGGTGTTATAGCATCAATCCTCGCTTCCTGTGCAGACGTGTGGGTATAAGTACGAAACCGAACACAAAAACATGACTTTAGTAACCACGATTTTGGAGCAGCAACCGTTTAACCAAATATAATCGTTTTTTCTCGATTAGCCATCATTTTCGAGCCGTTTTCATAACCGACGGGTTCTTGGTTTTCGAGGTTGGCTCGACTATGTAAACATGCATATGGAAAATGGCAGGTGTGGACCCAAAATGATCCCATGATATGGCGTGTGGGCCGACATTAGACGCATCTAGCGCTATGGTTCGTAGTGGTCACACATCATGTCATATATGAGTCGGCACTAGACGCATGGTTGCATATATATAGGTTAGTGCTAGACACATGGTTATATACGAATGTGAGATTTTAGGGGCGATTCTGGGCTGTGTGCGCTTAGTGGCTCGGGAATATGGCACATGGACCCAAAGGGGTGGCATGACACACATATATAGGGCTCTATGGGAGTTAACATTGAAAGTGGACGTAGGGCTAATGGGTGCTAAGTTTGGTTGTCCTAGTACTATAGCGAATAAAATATAAAAGAAAGAAATAATATGAATAGTGAAAAATAATGTGAATGGTAGCTGAGCGGTCTTAAATTAAAATGCTATTGATGATGGCCTAGTATACGTTGGATTCTCAGTGTGTCTTTATATAAACGAGTGAGGTGGTCCGCGCGTTTGCGCGGCTAGATTTGTTTTGATATATAGTGTTTATCTCTAACTCATAATCTATCTCTAACATTTCAGATCTTTTAATCTAAGCCGTTATAATCCGGCCCCACAAAATCAACGGCATAGATCTTTTATTTTTTTCTTGATTTATGTGAGAATTTCTTTGATCGATCTAGGCCGTTATAATTTGGTCCCACCGTTGATCGAATGGCTCAAATAATCTGGGTGATGTGGACGAACGTAGTGGCTTCCTTTTTCCCCTCCTTTAATAATATAATAGATAGATAGAAGGGGAGGGTGTGTGTGGCCAGGGAGTCGTTACCACAAACTAAGGTAGAAGAAGCAGAGCAAGTAACCTTTCCTTCGGCTTTTGTTCAACTATGACGGGCTCAGGTCGAGTTAATATACATAGATATGTGCATCTTAAGCTTAATCATTCATATAAGCGTACACGTATATAAGGTCGGCACCAACATCAACGACGGGGCTGAAGACGAGTTCACCGTAAAGATGGTAGCCGGCCCGGCCCAGCCCGGCCCGTGACATCGGGGCGCTCTCTACAGCGACCTCAACATGTTTGCTGCTTTCCTATCTCAAGTCAACTTCTTCACCTTTCACCTATCTAATAATAAGGGTAGTGTGGCGCCATAAGAAGAGGCATCAAATGCTCAACTTCAATTCCATGGTACTCAAAACATCTATCTGGGCATCAGCCACCAGAGATCATAAAGCACCAATATCTAGCTTAAACAACACAAAATACAACATATGTCCAAACCAAAAGACAGATAATTATGCTGGTTCGGCATGGCGACATCCTGGATAATGGTGCATAACAAGTCCCCTAGGTCCAAGATACTGGGGATAAAATTGCTACTTCTCATAGATGATGCAGTGCAACAAGCTCCATCAGGCGTGATATCAACCAAACAAGGGGTGGTGCCCATTAATTTAATCACGCTCATCGATAATTCTGATAGCGTTGTTCACGCCAGCCGTCTTCTCATCCGAGATCCCTCCACCCTGTGGAAGATCAAACTTCCTGCGGCTCAGTGACCTCTGCTTCCCTGGTGGCTGTGCGTCAACAATATCCAGCATCCCCTCTAGTTCCTCAAGCATAGATTTCTTTGCAGTCCTCACCATGTAGTCAGGTCCCTATGTGGAGGTAAGCATAAAAAAAGACATAATGAGATTACCAACCAATGATTACTACAAGCTGATATAAAACCATAACCCACAAAGGGCAATTATGTGTGGCACCATTGCTGCTGTTATAATTATATGCAACATAGTGCGATAAATGTGACAGAAGCCGTGAAGATGAATAAAATAGTTTCATAGTTTGATTGATCAGCATCTTCATGAGAATGGGAACAAGAGGGGTGTGATCTGCCTGCTTAATTGAGTTTGCAATCTCCTACAACAGGGAAAGGAAGCATAGTTGTCACGCCATAAGGCGAGGCCAGCCAAGCCAAAAAACATATCACCTTTTTATTTTTAAAGTGTGTGGCGAGGCGACGCCATAGAAACATAAATATACTAAAAGCTCACAAATTAACAAAAGCATAACCAAATACTGTTCGTTGACCAAATACTGTTCATTGACCATTACAATTCTGCTGTAACTGTACTACTGTCACTGTGTACAGCTAGACATCAAACATTCACAAATCACAAGGCACAAGGCCATCACAGATTCAGTTATTCACAGAATCACAGTAGCAAACTAGCAACTATCTAGCAAGCAGCGACTTAGAAGTTACAGTTAGCAACCACAGTTCACAGAACACACTTCACATTCACAAGCAAAGGCAGCGAGCTCAGAGTGGCAGCAGTTGCTTCGCAAACAGAGGAGTTGGAGCCATGGAGCAGAGGTGGCGGCAGTGGCATAAGAAGAGAGGAGCAGCCGTCGAGGGTGGAGGCGGAAGCAGGAGCAGAGGTGGAGAGATGGAGGTGGGAGCAGAGGTGGAGGCGGCGGCCAATGGCTGCACGCTGGAGCAGATATGCAGATGTGAAGGAGGTGGTGGCCAGCGTCTAGAGCAGATGTGGATATTGGAGAGGTGGAGGCGGTGACTAGAGGTGGAAGCCTGGAAGGAGAGGTGAACAACTGAGCATTCCTGTTGATGAACAGCGGGTGAGCGGTGGCGGTTGCAGTGCCGGACAAGTGGCGGCTGTGCCTAGGATTACTGGAGCAGTGGAGCCAGCCAAAGTGCCTCTGCCTCGTAAAGTCGTAAGTTACTAGCCAGCCTGAGCTGCTCCTATACCTCACTGCCTCTTATCTATGGTGGCCGCCATACGCCATTGCAATGCCATATGCCACCTTACCGACGCCATGCTGCCACAACAACGCCATAGGCGATTTATTTTTTGTGGCGCAACCTTGGCGAGCAGCACAATGGCACCACAATGCCAATTCATCGCCTTAACGACTATGAAAGGCAGGAAAACATGGATTTATGGAACAACAATGAAGCAAAGTTTTCATGTGTAACCACATTCTTCTTCAGTGTGCTTCAACACAAAATTACCAGCAGTCTTTAAACGTTTGGGTGCACTGTATGTTCAGTAATATGAAACAAAAGAAATGCATGCATGTCCCTACTCGAGGTCGGAAACAAATTTGAGGGATATACTCAAACTTGATACACCATGGAAGTCTACAAGGTGAGCAAAGAAAGGTACTAGTTGACAAACAAGTTTGAATCCAGGCACTAATTGATCAATCCAAGATCTAAGTTGTAATCACATTCTTCTTCAGTGTACTTCAATGCAAAATTACAAGCAGACTCTTTAAACGGTTTGGGGGCATTGTATGTTCAGTACTATGAAACAAAAGAAACGCTAAAATCCAAGATCTTGGATCCATGCCTAATATAAGAATACTATACCGCCCAAACCTAGTAAATGAAATTCTGAGGATACTATTTAGAAGAACAAACATCACCTTAAAGCAAATCGATTCTATTTATATGCCTGAGAAGGTCCCATGCAGCCATTCTAGGCTCATCGTCTAAAATGATCCTAGCCCTCACACTATGTGCTAGAAGTTACTATAAACTTGGTTCTTTGAAGATACCACAGTACCACACCTACATTTATACAAGAGATGCTAAAGCACCTTTGGAGGCTTATGCTTATACAAAGGCTCCTTAAGGATCAGGCACAAGGGCACAATGCAACGATTGATGCTCAAGTTCTAAATGGAGTGATTGCAACAACAAACAGACCATGATAGGGCTCACCTCGAGTGCATCGACGGTGAGGAGCAGGACAATGATTTTCTCGGAGAACCTTTGGAGCTCTTCGTGGTCATGAGCAATGCGGCGCCTGTAAGAGATGTTACAGAACAGTGACCTGATCTCCTTCAGCTTGGCCTTGGCCACAGCCAGATCACGCAGACAGCGAAGCACCTGCGAGCGGTGAGCAAGGTGAGCCCTGTAGTTCAACTGGATCAGCAATGCAGCATCCTGTGGGGACAGCTCCTTCCTCTTATCCTTGCCATTGCCCATAGTAAAAGCCTTCAGAAAGAAAGATGCAGTGTGATCAGTACTGGTGCTCACACTATGATGCAAAGAATCAGGGTTTAATTCTTGGCCAATTATTTGGGGGCAGAGCTCAGTCAATCCACAAACCCTGGTACGGTGCCAACATCACAGATCTAGATTGCAGCTAGTTTCTCACTAAAATATATTCTCAAATCTAACAGACACATGCACGAGAAAGCCCTGGATATCTCAGAAACCATCTAAAAATTCCATATTTCCTTCGGGTCGGACTAGAGGAGAAGCCCCCAATCTGTTTTTTTTGGACTGAGGATCTTTCCTTCAGATCGCACTAAACCTTCAGAAGCATGACAGAAGAAGAAGGAAAAACCTTTCTGATGGCGACGGTTCCGGCGGCGTTGTCGTCGGGGATCTCCTCGATGTTCACGGCGACGGGGCATTTCTTCTCCTTGGCGACGGCGACCTTGTCGTCCTTCTTCTTCTTCCTGTCCTCCTTGGCCCTGAGAGTCTTCTTCTTCTTGTCGACCTCGACGCGTTCGTCGTCGTCGTCGTCGTCGGTGGCGCCGAAGTCCTGCTCCCAGGTGTAGGCGTGCGACCATGGGTGGAGGCAGCCCTTGCCCTTGAGGTGGGTGGCCCACTTGACCTTGGTGGCGGAGGAGGCGGCCTTGGACTTGGACTCCCACTTCCACTTGCGGTCGAAGCCGTCGGGGTGGGGGGACTTGAGCTCGGCCACCCACTTGAGCGCCCTCTCCCCGCGCGGCTTCTCCTCGGCGGTCCACCTGAGCTTGCGGTCGCCGGCCTCGGCCACGTAGGTGTACTTCCTGCGGGAGGGGGAGGGGCGGGGATGGTGGCGGGCGGCGACGGCGAGCTCGAGGGCAGCGACGCGGTCGGTGAGGTCGTGGAGGAGGGTGGGGAAGGGCTCGAGCTCAAGCTCGAGGGGGCCCAAGCCCAGGGAGGGGAAGCCGAAGCCGGCAGGGGCGGCGAGGAATGGGCAGGAAGAGGAGGGTGGCCCGAAGGGGAAGAAGGGGTCGGCGAGGTCGAGGAGGTGGTGGTGGTGGTGGGAGGCCATGGCGATGGCGACGGCGGTGAGTCGGTGAGAAGGACGGCGAGGGTGATGAGGGGGTTTTGAGTTGACTGATCCAGCAGAATGCAGTGGCGGACAGGGTGGCCCCACCTCCACGTGCGTGGGGCGTGGCTGGCAGATCCACACCTACACGTGGCTTCTTGGCTGCAGCATGTTACTGTTACTGCCGGCCGTTGTGAAAAAATAAATCGGTAAAATCGTTTGTATGCCACTCATCTTACTCGTGGGTTCAAAGTTCAAACTACACATGCTACTGCTGACTGTACCGAAGGCGTAAAACGTCTGTTTTTTCTTTGGGAAATTCTTTCCCACGGTATCCCGTCCGGGCGGGATCCGGACGGGATCTGTCCCCGTGCCCAGCGCGCGCTCGAGGAGGAAAAAAAGAGTGCCCAGTGCGTGCTCGAGGAGGAGGAAGGAGGAGGAGGAGGAGGAGGAAGGAGGAGTTTACCTCGCCGCCGTCGGGTTAGGGTTCGGGTTAGGGAACATGTGGGTTTCTCCGGGTGTAGAGGGAGGTCGGGAGGCGGACCGTGGTGGGTGGGGCTTGTCAGGCGGCGGAGGCGGCGGTGGCGCCACGAGCCGGGGAGGAGGCGGCGGGTAGACCGGTGGTGGAGGGACCACGCCTTCCCGTCTGTTAGGGTGGGCGGGGTGGCATGGCGGCGAGGCGGGAGGAGAGGAGAGGCCGTGGGCGGGCGCCGGGGTGGTGGTGGAGGCGGCGGGGAGGTGGAGGAGGTGGAGCGAGTGAGGAGCGAGCTCGAGTAGGTTGGGGAGTCGGGGAGGCGCGGGGAGGCCGATGCAGTGCGGATGAGAGGGGGAGGCTCGGGGGACACGTGGCGGATGGGAGGCGATCCCGTCGGGGCGGGGAAGGGACGGGATCCCGTCCCCTAGTCGCCCCCTTTTCTTTTCATGTGTTTGCATTCCCTCCACCTGGTTTGGGTTGGTATTCTTATTTATATCCTTTGTTTCTTGTTTGCGTTAGCTTAAAGTTGCTGAAAGTTTTAATCTAAAAAATTATGACGTCGCAAAAGTGATCTTGGAGAGTTCAAAAAATTATATTTTTTTTCTAGTACTCTAAAATGAACTATTTAAACACCCGCAAAAAATGATTACAAATACTACATTGCTTAGCTTGTACAAAAATGTTGATGAATGGCGGACGATCCATGAGCACTTGTGGCCCATTCAGGTACCACAAAAGCGGATATAACCCATATGAGCATAAGGCCAGGAAGGGCCTTCCGCTCTAGGCTCGCAGTCAAACCAACCCCTTTTGATCCAAGCCTCGATCTTACGAGGCTCGAGCTTCCTAAGCCTGAGCTCAAGCTTACGAGGCTCGGGCCGTGCGCCTCGGAGCGCTATCTGCCTCTTCACTGCGCAACGGGCACCGCACAATGGGGACCTTCAGTCAACTTAGCCTCGATACCAAAACACGTCTACCACAGCCACCGACAGGAAATGCTCACCTAAAGGCCTTGGTGAGCATTGAATAAAATACCACTGAGCGATCTGAGAGTAATAATAAGGAACTACAATTTTTGAAAATGAGAAAAAAAAAATTCCGAGACCTAGCTTGGACAGGGTACGTTAAGCTAACAATGTTCTGTCAAAGTTATTCTGTCTTTCAACGGCCTAAGATAAGGTGATATTTTAAAAGTCTCATAAGTTTGACAAAGGTTGGTTACTCTTGTACGAATTTTTGTCAACAAATAATAAGATACTACTTTGTGAACTTAGTATTTATTGAATAATGATATTGATGCAATCCTGTTCAAGTTGGAGGTTGTGTTGGCATCCACTAAACTCCAAAATTATGCGCCAATATACGCCGGAACTCCGGTAATTTGGGGGAAATCAATGTTTATGCTTTCATTTTATTTAAACCAATAAATTACCATAAGTTTTGGTGAATATTTTTCCATAGGAATAAAGTGGAGAAAAACCGGAGCTAAATTGGGCTCAGAAGCCGGTCGGCCGACCAACCCCGGTCGGTCAACCTGGACTTTTCGCCCAACCTGCTCCATTTTCTCACAAGTTATCAAGAAGCACAAAATGAAGAGATCTACCCAATCCACTTAAGTCGGTTTGATCGAAGGGCAGCACTTTCTTCACAATTGGATGACTTAGCTCTTAAGGAAGCCCACTGTACCGGCCTTAACTGCCAAGACCGATGTAAGGGGAAGATCTACACCGCACAAGAAGCATCCCAGGCGAAGGGGACAGCCTTGATCCGCCGAAGCCTGGTCGGCCGACCGCCTTTGGATCCCACCTTTGGATTATCCTTCGGATGGTGGCTTGCATACACGTGTCCCATGGCGTGGAGCTCACTAATTGGCTACGGATGCGGATGGCTATAAAAGGACCCCCTCGCCTCACTTGAACACACACCACACCACATCCTTCTTATATAGGGTTACTCTTCACTTGTTAGAGTAGTTAGTTTGGGAGTTAGAGTTGAGTCGAGATGAACCTCGGAGTTTCGGAATCGTCTTCGGAAATTTGGGTAATAGCTCTTGTATCCTTTCCCTTCTGTAAGACTTTGCTTTTATTATATAAGTGTCTTTCATTGTCTGTGCTGAGCATATTTATACTAAGTGGGAAGTGTGAATTATTAGAGCGATTGATTAAGTTCATCTGGTTTCGAATCTAGGTTCATTATCATATGCTTAGAATAGCCTAAGTATTGAACTTGGATCGCCTCCTTAGGCTCCGAGGAGGAGTGGTCGGATTTAATAGCACATGTGGTGTCTAAGATCATCTTTAACTTGGTTTGCACCCAGTCCAATGTACTTTGTGGTAGGTGATAGGTGGTGACAGCCCTTTCCATCCGAGATTTATCTCACGAGTAATACACTGCGTTAGGGTTTGGACCAGTAGGGCCCAATCGGGGGTGTTCATAACCATTTGGTGTTCTTAACTGATAGCGGGTGGTAGTGAATCAGCCGAGCTACGATGAAGTTCTTAAAACAAACCTCCAAACTCATATCTGCTAGCTCACCTGATAATTGATTGCACTATCACAGAACTTTATACTCTTCTCGTTGTCCTCCCAACTATCTGCCTACCTTATCTTTCTATACTCTTTTGTGTGTGTGTCACCGATCTTATTATCATTATATTATTATCTTATCCTTACCCCCGTTAACTAGCTGGCTGATATATTAAATAATATCGACATTAGAATTATCCTTCTCTCTCGTTCCCTTTGGATTCAATACTCTGGAATACTCTCAGATGAAAAATACAAGCGATATCCGTCTGTTTGCGGATTATTTCTAATAGCGTAATAATCGCCAACATATCCTGCGTCAAATGTTTCGACGGGGTTCTTTCTGGATTGCGCTGGTAGTATGCTGACTGCGTCCCACGTCGGATGTTTCAATGGGTAGGTTCTTTATAGATGTTATTTTGAGTGAAAAACTCACACGAACTTTGAGATACCTACTTTTAGCACTTACGAACCTTTATATGCTTCTCTGTCGCATCCCCGTTCATAGTATGACATGCCTAGACTAAAGAAATAAAGATTTACAATTTTATGAATAAATAGAGTCATGATGCCATATTCAACTTATAAAAGTTTGAGGGGTACTCCACCACTTTTAACATGTATTAACCCGTATATATCACTCCAATAAAAGCATTAGCTCTATAATTGTTGATCATAAACCACCAAAACCTACTTGAGGCCTAGATGCACTTCCATTAAGATATCCTTAGCAGGCTCGTAGACTAAACAAAGCAAAGGCTAAACACCCCGGAGTCCCTTTGTACACTGGTAAGCCGATCCACGTTGCGTCAAGCAGGCTCCGCGCGGTTGAATGGTTTCTTGTCTACGCCATGCATATACCACACAATCCGTGCACCAAAGCACAAGGCCCGGTCTGCTTAATCAACCTAGTTTCCTCTTCCTAAGCAACGCCTAGCTCTTTTCCTCGCAAGAACTTAGCCGAGGCTTGGGGGCTGTAAGGATGCAGGCAGGTGCGGGCTCACCCACCGGCCTGCTAGGCCCTCCTGCGAAAACCGGGTTAGTGGCCCATGCAGGGACCTGCTATTTGCCATGTGGGCTTAGACAGGCCAGCCTGCCAAAGCCTGCTAGGTTAGGCAGGTGAACCTGCTAAGGCGGCTCCCCTTCCTCTCCCCTCCGCTCCCCGGCTCCCCCTCTCCCGGCGGCGGCGCCACGCGATTGATCGAGGACGGCCGTACGTCGTTGCATGCACGGTGGCACCCCGGCCGGCCGGCCAATGTGAACGGCGCGGCGGGCGACTTTTTCGCCACTCGGGCGGCGGCGGCGCTGCGCCGTCGAGCAGTGGCGGTTGCCTTGTCGTCGTCACCGTCCGCCCGCACCCTCTCCGCCGCCGGCCACCGCCAACCCTACTCACGGTGTGCCTGATCTGCTCGGCTCCGGTGAGGACCATTCTGCCCCTCCCTCTCCTAATCCGCAAGATTGCATTTGTAGCATGGTGATTGTTTTATTCTGGACATCAATTATTTGTTTAGCCGATGTGCTCCAGATTCTTGATTAGAATTGTATTGAGTAGAATTGAATTTGATTGATTAGATTACTATTGCCAATCCAAATACTCAGGGACAGTTCTTGCAAGCACCTCGAGGTTGGGTTTAGTGCTGAAGTCAGAGACCTTTCTTTGCCTTGCATTGCATTGGATGGGAAAGTGATCGACTGAGTGAATGGAAATTAGTGGTTGGGGATTAGGGGAGGTGATGGTGGGTTTTCTTTTACTGAGCTTGCACCGAGGTGGGAAGTAGATTAAATGATAATAATTCTTATTACTTTTCCTCTTTTACTTTCAGATTTTTAGTAAGACCATGGGCTTAACTTAAATTTTCTATACATCTAGAGTCAAATGCTGACACCTGCAGTATCAAAAAAGGATTACCCTAGGATATAAACTTTGTTTGTTTTCCCTTGGTAGAAATCTTTCACATGGTCATGTTAACAATAGGTGAATGTGGTGCATGCTGTTGTATGTGAATATTTCATGTTTCACATTTATTGAAGTTGCTGACCACGTCTTTTACTTTTTGACTGGTTGATTATCTAACCTTTGCTCTTAATATTTTTTGTATTTTGTAGTTGTACCATGGCAGAAATACCATCACAGCCTGATACCCAAGAAGTTTGGGGACCTTCTAGAAGTTCATCTACAAAGTCCACATTGAAGAGGCCACCAGCAAAGAGTCAACAAAAACAGCCACCTGCAAAGAGATTCAAGCCTCCATTGGCAGCAAGGTCGCCCATGGTGACAAGTTCTCCCATCACGCGGTTGCTTGTATCTCCTTTGGTGATGGGGCGAAGGTCTCCAAGCAGCTCTCCGGCATTGCCACCACTCTCTGTAGAGAGGTCCTTGTCCCCTGCACCATCACCACCACCTTCAACCTCGCATGGCCAGGGTAAGTACAAACGAAGCGATGATTTGAATTTTTTTTGTGCTTGTTTCTTTAACAATATTTGCTAATCCAGTAATTACATTAATGATATAGGTTCCAATTCTTTAAGAAGTAAAGCACGTAAACTAAAATCAGATATTTGGAAGGACATGGAGCCAATTTATCACGGGTTAAAAGTTGCACAAGACAGATGCAAACACTGCAATGAGGTATTTTCTGTTGCTCGTAATTCAGGGAATAGTCACATGCGTAGACATTTGAGTGTTTGTGAACCAAGGCTTAAAATGCATGATATGGTCAATAAGCTACAGTCTTCAGTACTATCAACAGAGTCGGGTGTTCTAACAAATTGGAAGTTTGATCGATACATAACTCGGTGTGAGCTTGTTAGGCTGATTGTTCTTCACGAGCTCCCATTCTCATTTGTTGAATATGATGGATTCCGTAGCTACTCAACTAGCTTAAACCCACTTGCCGAGTTAGTATCGAGGACAACGATAAGAGATAATTGCATAGAAGCCTACAAGAATCATAGGTTAACACTGAGAGAGAGATTGGGGAGTGCAAATGTAGATTCTCCTTAACAGCTGATCTATGGACCTCTAATCAGATCACCGGCTACATTTGCATCACTTGCCATTATATTGATGAAAACTGGAAGGTCCAGAAGAAGATAATCAGATTTTGTGTGATAAAAACTCCACATGATGCCTATAATATCTATAGTGTAATATTGAAGACTATCCGTTTCTATAACATTGAGGACAAGCTTTTTAGCATCGCATTGGATAATGCAAGTGTTAACAAATCAATGATGGATCTCCTCCAACCAAATTTGTTAACAAAGGGCATGCTTCATTGTGATGGTGATTTGTTCCATGTGCGATGTGCCGCTCAAGTACTTAACCTCATTGTTAAAGATGGCTTGCAAGAAATTGATGGTGTCATCAATAATATAAGGGAGAGCGTGAAGTATGTTAGATGTTCGCAATCAAGAAAGGAAAAGTTTGAGGAGATAATTGTAGAGATGGGCATACTTTGTGGGAGTCGCCCTTCATTGGATGTGGCGACACGTTGGAATTCAACATGTGACATGCTGGAGTCTACTTTACCATTCAAAGATGCTTTTCATGAGTTAGGACAGCAGGACCCAAGTTATAAGTACTCTCCCTCATCTGAAGAGTGGAAAAAGGCTGAGGTTGTACGCAAATGTTTAAAGGTCTTCAAGAAAGCTATTGAAGTTGTTTCTGGTTCAACATACCCAACCTCAAACCTTTATTTTCATGAAATTTGGAATGTGAAACAAGTGTTGGAAGAGGAAAGATCAAGTACAAACACAACAATTGCAGCCATGGTGTTAGAAATGGAAAAGAAATTTCAAAAGTACTGGAAAATCTCACTCTTGACAAATTGCATAGCGGTTATCCTTGATCCTCGATTCAAGTTTGGCTTTATTAAATTTCGCTTGAAACAAGCATATGGAGACCTTGCAGCTGTTCATATTGCTAAAGTGGATAAGGCCATTAGAAACTTGTTCAGTGGGTACTCTTCTCAGATGGGAGACACAATCAGTTCTTCTACTCAAGGAAATGACACAACCTCTGCAACAAGAAGCCATTCATGGTCTGATTGGAGTCAACACATGAGTGGTCGAAGCAATCAAGTGACCAACGTGCTCGACAGATATCTTCATGATGATTTATTCCCTTGTGATGTTGACAGTTTTGATATTCTACATTGGTGAAAAATGCATGCATCAAAGTATCCTCTAGTGGCTTGTATGGCTCGTGATGTGCTAGCTGTCCCAGCTTCCACTGTAGCATCCGAGTCCACCTTCAGCACAAGTGGACGGATCATCAATGATCATAGGACTAGGTTAGCCAGCAACACTGTAGAGGCTTTGATTTGCTTCCAAGATTGGCTTCGGGCAGCAGGTATGTACATAATTTTTTTTTCTCTTTAACATTGTCTTATTAACTTCTTAATTTTGTATTAACTTGTTAATTTCGTAGGCTCTTCATACTTGGACATCATATCAATCACCACTCTAGATAGCAATGTGGAGGAGCTTCAACTTTGATAAAGTATGTAATTTAAAAAACCATCCCAACTAGTACTAATGACACTTTTTTACCGTTGAATTTAAGGCATGTTTGACCATGATTTAGCAACCGATTGTAAGTAATGACCATGATTTGCATGAGATTCATTCATATATTAGTAACCACCAATCACAAGATTCAATCACAAATAAATAAAGATGTAGAGAGAACACATGAGGAGAGTTTTCTTGGAGTACATTGTAGAACTCAACTCGCTGTAGACTTGAAACTAAAATTCCTTTTTATATCCTGGGTTGGTGTACCGTTACAATTTCTAGCATTTTTATGATTACTCTATCAAATGCATATTACCTATGACCACACGATTCATGTATTTTGTGGTCTCCCAGATTATCTTTGTTTTGTTTTTATGATAATTTCTGTCAAACTTCTGAGCTGTTGCCCTTGGTCGGCGCTGTAACAAATCTCCTTTTGACATGGTGACAGGAGAAATTCCAGAACTATCTTTGCCGTGAGGGAGAGAGGCTGAGGCAGCAGGACAGAGCCGCCTTAGGCAGCGAGAAGTGAAGTATCTAGAACATGAAAAGAGAACTTGAATTCTGTTTCTTTTTGTTCTGAAATCATGTATAAATGATTGACACTGCCTTTTCCTGGCCGTGGTTTGCCAATTTAACTGGTCATGCAGTATGCTGGTACTAATGCATGGTGACACTACGAGTTGAGTGCTTTATTGTTGAGTGGAATATAGGAAAGATAATAGAGAAGGGAATGGAATGGAAAATGGTCGGTTGTTCTAATTCATCCCGATTTGCTGGTGCAGTTTTGCTGCTACTGGTCTGCAGTTATAACCACCTTTCAAGTAATTAACCACTCGTGCTATGTTCGGGGAAAAAAAGCACCCAAATGAAATGATTATTTGCACCAGGGAACTGTTTGTATATGTATCAAATAAACTGTGATCATCGTCTCGGCTTGGGACCCGACACTTCCACAGCATTGTCGTTCTTTTCTCCATGAAGAGTCTGCAGAGTTCTACAGGTCACAGAGGCATTTCGGCCTTCTTTTTCTCCATGAAAACAAGGGAATCAGTCCAGCAGGCTCTGCAGGCAGCCTGCTTCATCACAAGGCCCAGCAGGCTGTGCGGGCTGTAGCCAATTATGCTGCTAGGCTCTGCAGGCTGCACCAAATTCATTGGTGGGTGGTGCAGCAACCTGCAGGCGGCCTGCAGGCCGGCCCGCCTGCATCCTTAGGGGGCTGGGGTTTCAACGTCACTCCATCTCTTGACCGTTCCTAACTTTTTGCCTCGCAAGGACTTAGTCGTGGCAGGCACGGGGCCTAGACAGTAAGGCGTTCTCTTGTTATTTCTTTCCAGTTTTTTCAGATTTTGTATTTCATCACCTCGCATGTTCTACCGCTATTTTCGTTTGATATCTAGGAAAGGACTGCGAGATGGCGAAAGATATTCACGAAGTCAAAAGTGTCCATAGAATATTCACAAAAGAATGAACGAAAATAATAAAGTAGTGTTCAAGGGGCGCCTGGGCCTCCCTAGTGCCTGACCCTACGAAGAATGGCCAAGGCGCCGTCCTGTTCCATCTCGACGACACGGGCAGACGGGCTCCGCCACGCGCCGAATTTTTTACTGTACTAGCATTAATTTAAATCAAAATTAAAAAAAAATTGCCCGTTTAAAAAAATTAAAAAAAATAGCATCCTGGCGCCCATCGGACGGGCGATCGACTATAAACGCTTCGTCCAAGAAAGCGCTATTTAAACAAAGCGCCAATCCGGTGGGCGGTATTTAAATAGCACCGCCCAATGGGCGGTATTTAAATAGCGCCCGTTCGTGGCGTTTATATAAAGCGCCCGAATCGATGGCGTTTTATATGTAAGACGCAGCGAGTTCGTAGTGTTTTTACATCGGATTTCGATCGCCATCAATTCGCGCTGCCAAGACCGCTCATTTCGCATCGCCATCGCCATCGGATTCTCGACAATAATAATTCGTGCGGTGCATCGGATTTCGACCATAAAACTCTAATACGCTCATGCAACGTAAATTGCTAATTAGGGGAGCTAATTAGGTTTTGTTGATAATTTAATTAACGGACACTTTCGGCTATAAAAGGGAGCAAAGCAAATTATTGAGACAAGCGAGTGGGAAGTTTAGGTTTAGTTATGATGCGCTAATATGTTAAATTGTTTTATCCATATAACGTGCGATGACTTGTATCACGTTAATCAATTTATTTTAATATTTGAGCATCGGTTGTGAGAAACCATAAAATTTGACGGTGACAACCGAGAATGATAAGAGAAGGTAAAATGACACTTTATTTGTTACGACTTCGATCGGAATACAAGTACGCATCCGCTTAAGGCCGTTGATCCGAAAATGACATGGACAAATGCACCACCGAGTCTTTGCATGAAAGGTTTTCACGGTCCGGATCTTCGATGTGCCCGTATCTCTCCAAAATTTATTTCGCTTTGTAGCGCATAAATTCGTTGATTTGTCGGGGTAGTGACATCCACAAAGGCATTTATAATTGGTGCATGGGGGTTCGCCCAAATTGTGGATCAAGAACTAATCGCATTCGCTCCCACTGCCGCTTGCACAGTCAATAGACCATTTACTCGATGTCAGAATCGCTTCTTTGTATTCTTCCGTGCGAGATAGTCTATGTATGTAGATGCAGACCATGGGTATGGATCATCCATCCATTTTGTAAAGCCACAATCCGTACTGCAGAAAATCGAGTTTATTTGAATAACCTTTTATTAACCTAATATGGTTAATTTTGATGGTATACGCACCTCAAACATGGGACATCGGTAAAACCTACGGCCCGTAAAACCATCTCGCAACACGATCATAAATCTGCACGACCGCAGTCGATCCCGTGGAGGCACCGCGCCATCCTCTATAGAACTCGGATCTCTAAGCATCGAGGATTTGTGTTGTAGTGAGCTCTCGATACGATCGGCAAATCTTGAGAGGGTTCGTGTGCTTCAACTCTGGGCCATATGAAAGCCACCATCTAGGTGGCACAAATGGACAGTAGTAGTATGCACGTTATCCATCTACTACACATAACAAGGACGATGAAACATATATAACAAACATATAAGCGGGTTGAATGAATAAAATAAAAATATTGTCACAATTAAACGGAATGAAATAAGAGACCACCTCAAACGATTGAAGATACGGTTCTTGTGCAATTGACGAGTGTTCAAAAACTAGATATGTGCTATGGGTGTTAGTGTGGTGCGAGATTCGTGGGCACCGGTGCTCCATTTAAAGGAAATTGACATCGGATTCGTACCGGTAGCGTGGGCGAGAAGTCGCTTTTTAAACACGTGTATAAGCTCGGTACGAACAACGTGTGATCACTTTTGTCTCTTTGTCTTTGTCATGTCGCTTTGACACTTTGTATAAGCACCGTAGAATCTGTTGCTATTTGTGTTGTCACGCCGCTTCCATTGCAAAGTGTCCACCGACGGAGAGAGATAGGACACGCGGAAGGACATGTTTGTACCGACGAGAGAGAAAGGGTGGGATTAAGCGGTGTTGATGGTGGATGGTCAATTTCACGAACAGTATACATGAATTATTGCTTAAAAAATACTTAACATTTATCTCTTCTCACCGTGATGTTGTGGTACCCTTTCCATCTATAAATATCGTGTCTCCATAAGCTTGAACCGCAGAACCTCACATACACCATGGCAAGTTGGGGTCCTTCCACACGGCCGCTCATTCTCGATACATGGTGGAGTCATTTGGTCCAGAGAGCATGCTCGTCCGCCGCAGATCGGCATGCGTGTGTTGGACTACGACGATCGGAGAGATGGTCTAGCCCTCCGAGAGATCGGGCTATGCTTCAATATGGCTATGGCGAAATGCCGGTGTGGTAACCCCGCCACAGTGCGATGGTTCGACTACGCCCATGAAGGCTTCACGGTCGTAGATTCTACCGGTGCCTGACTACAACGTAAGTATCATCCTTATTTTCCGTCATACATCTCGTGCGCAGACTAAGTATATCAATTGAACTCACGATTCCGGATGTTACATGTGGACGGACTATGTGGATGGATGAGCCTTACCCGAAGGCGCATATTTTTACATCGCAAGTCTCCACGCAAAGATAGATCGCTTGAAGAGCAGGCTCCGTGCACTACGACCATCGCACAACAAACAACTCAAGGCGTCCTCGAGGCGCGCGCCAGCACCGACGGCAAACGCGAGCCGTCAAACCGCATGGTTCTCGATCAACACTACATCCCAACTCGCTTTTGTAGTGACACCTCATGCCTCTGTGGATGCCATTACCCAAAGACACCGAACGCAAGTTCTTCGCCAAGATCGGTCATGCAAGAACAATATCCGTGGTATTTTCACACAACGGGAAGCGACTTCTCAATGTTCACCACGTGGTGTTCGATGCGAATGCCACAACCCTTTTACGGCCGTGGCCATGCCCGTAAAATAGTAGGTATTTCAGAGTGACGACCTTATGCTACAATGGTTGTATCATTGATGTTCGTGCGACTTGTTATGTATTTAATTTATGAGTTTAATTGCGATATGTTTTGCATAATAGGAAAAATCGAAGGCATTTTAGACGCTATACCGATCAAGGCTATCAGTCTGATTTGACGCTACGTCGTCTAGCGTTAAACATTGCGTGTACAATGAGCGTTAAACATTGCGTGTACAATGGCGTGCATAAAATAACAGAAACAAATTAATAACAATAAGATATGGAAAGTGACATAGTAGCGGTACTAACAACAAACAAAAGGTATGTATTAATATACGCCCCACGGACGCCTCTTAGGCTTCACGCCCATAATAGAACCATCACCGAGACTTGCGCGCACGTCCGAGCCGTAGAGGGAAAAGTGAAGCGGCCGGGCCCCGACGTCTCGCCGCGGTCGGGTTGGCTCGGCGTCGCATGCTCGCCGCGATCGCCGCGAGGTGACAGGGGTGCCTCGAGCAATCAGGACGCCCTATCTCCCGCCGACTCACGAGAAGTAGTCGAAGGAGTCCGCCGGGAGAGGATCGCTCGCACACCGGTGGATCGACGAGATGGTCAGAACGCATCTCGGCGCCCGCCCTGGCCGTCCCAAGCCGAGGGCAACGCAGATCTGCAATGTGTTTATTTGTAAGTATGATCACATATGCGACTATCGAAAATGAAAACAGGAGAACTAACCATCAAAAGTGGGCGCAGCAGTGGCTCGAACGACCCGAAACGATGAGGTCGCCGAGTGGACGAGCCCGCACGCCGGTGGCGACGGATCGGGCGCGAAACCCACCCGACGAGGGCACGCCGCATCGGGCCGGAAGACGCTGAAACCTCCGGACGACGCGGCACGCCCTAAGGGGCGGAAAGACCCCGCAAGCCTCCGGACGACCCGCACGCCCCGAGTGGGCGAAAAAGACCCGCAAGCCTCCGGACGTCCCTCGACACTCGGTGTTGGAGCACGGGATATTGGTCGACTACACGCGACGATATTAAATTATTATAATTCATATGTGCGACGATATTTAATTATTATAATTCATATGTACTATACCGAGAAGGGGGTCAGGGGCCGCCGCAGTACGGAAGCGAGGGCGCTGGATCGTATAATAGGACGTCGGACGACACAGCTCGCGGCACTTGTCGTAAATCCTCCCGAAGGACTCAAAGACCTCGCTTGTCGCCATCCGATACCGTCTCGATGCGCCCATTGCATGGCGCGCTTCTAAGCCGGACAATCGACGAGGTCAAGCTGTTCAACAATTATCAAAAACACGACATCCGACACAATTGTAAGTGTTATGATGCAGGCAAAGTAGTAATTATCCGTACGAGATAGAAATGTTACCGCTTGATATGCAGCCTGTCGGTGGTGCTCAGGGTACGTGTTGGAGACGCTTAGGTACGCGCGATCTCCGTAGGAGGCGGTATCCGACACGAAAAGCGCGTGAAGCGGTACGCATACCACCGTAGGTACGCTGGCGTCGAACGTCGCCGCCGTCGTACTCCGATCCTCGCCGACGATATCCTCCAAAGGCATGTTCCCACTCTTCCACCCATCGGACCATCGCAGGGCCCAAAGAGCGCCGCACTCGACCTCGTCGGTGACCCTATAGCATTATGAAATGTTTAGACCATTACACTACGATAACAACAATTGTGAAGAAAGCACGAGTATCGAACATACTCGTGAACGTGACGGGAACGGTGTGCACGACTGGTAGGGGAAACTCCTGTCGTAGCCCGAACTGGCGCATCACCCTGTGCGGTGAGTACTCCTCGACAAAGATGTCGAAGAGTATTGGCTTCCTCGTAAGCCGAGACGGAGTCACGCTGCACAAAGCGACGGCAGCACCAAGAGGTGCACAAGCCTCGACGAGGTCGCCCCAGAGGGCCGCCATCGGAAGTCGTGGTCCCGCGGCTCGTCAAAGATCCGGACGTAGTCCCGTAGTCCTCAATGGGGTGTGACGTGAGCCCACGCCGGCTGCAAAAGAGGTGAAATTGTTAAATTACGAATATCAATAAGATAGGAGGACAAATTGTTAAATCGAAAGTGTGGTTATTTCATTACCCGTCGGCGAAACCACAGAAAACCCATCGTAGGTCTATCCTCCTCGGTCTCGTGGTAGTACACAGCGCCGTACACACTGTGATCCATGAGAGGTCGACCGACGGCGATCCTCTCGTACGACCACAACTGGAGTAGCGAAGGACACCAGGATCGGCTCCGCCTCCTCCGTCTTTGTACCTTGATCGCCTGACCCCAGACGTGGCCGCAAGCACCGCGGAGGCCCAACTGTACGCGGGTACCTGATCTCCCTCGGAGTCGGCGATCCCCCGGGCGTACGAAAGAAGAAACTTGTCCACCGCATTGCCGGAC
The DNA here is from genome assembly GCA_036346415.1 of Raddia guianensis. Classification (NCBI taxonomy): domain Eukaryota; kingdom Viridiplantae; phylum Streptophyta; class Magnoliopsida; order Poales; family Poaceae; genus Raddia; species Raddia guianensis. Next base: position 48,175,130 of record CM070539.1, on the reverse strand, counting down.
GTGTTGCAAAACAACACGTACCCGAACAGCCAAAGCAGGTACGCCTCGAGGTGTTTGGACACCGTAGCCTCGTCTGCCTCTGGGTGGATGGTCTCCGCCTGTTAAAAAGTTTAACAAGGTATTATGCATGACGTCATCTCGTTAGAAAGAATATCATTTACAATTTGCCTCTTACCGTAAACCGCAAGATCCACCTCTTCGTCGGCCCATGCGCTCCGAATTTGGAATGGGCTCAGAAAGGGGAACCCGCCGCTGCTGGATATTGGCGCATCGCCATCACCAAGACGCCAAAGTGGCGACACGCCCACACCACCACGGGTCACCCGCACAGGAAGTCCTAGTATATAGGACACATCCCGTAGGGTGGGGCGACTCACCACAGGCGGTGGAAGGTGTGGGTCTCGCCTCCACCGGCCGACGAGAGCCGCAAGCAAAGACTGTCGGCCGAACCGTGTCACCGAAGCCGACGCGAAGGGCCTCGCTCCTCGAGGCGATCGCCTCCAAAGATCCCAAGACACCGGGAGTAAGCGGCAAGGCGAATTTACATATAAATAATAAGTAAGATATCGTAAAATTTCATTAAGCAATATACAATTTTTTCTCACCGTGAACCCGGCAGGCGCCGATAGTCGAGCTTTCGTACTTTCGCGGACGAAAGGTCGGGAGCGGAAGGCCTCAACGGCACTCTCGCGATCGATGCCTTTGGTCCACAGAGGGATCCAAAGACGATCGGCTCGCTGTCCGCCACCTCGCCCGCCATGTCAAGCACTGCATGACATTAATTTAACGAATTAATAAAATCTTTTACAATGACGCACGGATCAATGTAAAATGAAATTATGGATTACCACACTTTTAAATGCAGATAACACAAATTTTAATATGACAAACACTCCTCATTGTACATAGTAAATGTCTGCAACGAATATAGCATTATTACAATACATGGTGAGAAGCCCAAACGAAATGTTATTTCGTTATAACATGACATACACGAATATAAATATTACAAATTTCACCGCATTACATTACATGTCCAATCAATGGAAAGGACGCCGACCATCGTGTCTTGAACTCAAGGTCCAAACCTCGAAATCGTACATTCCACTATCGGGTTTGTTACAATTTTGATACGTGTGGTCGACCTCATTGCATCTGCGCATATCTTCACGGACGCTCGCCTCGAGTGATCCATGTCATTTCAATACGCCGATGCACTCGGCCCTAAGTTGCATTTCAGCTTGTTCCTATCCGGGACATGCCTCTGAGCTTGGCCCAACGGGTCGTTGAATAACCCGTACATACCATACCCGTATATCTCGGCATGCCAAGTGTGTAATATAGCTTCCTTCCCGTGTCTGAGAGAAACATAATTGTATGTTGATTGATTTGTCATTGACGCCGCCGCAAGTACATGAGAGCAAGGTTTGTGTAAAAGTTTCGGTTTATTGACAGAGCACTTGCATTGATCATCGCAAGAATGCACTCGCATGCTGTTTCGACGCTTACGCCCAAGGCGAGCCCTATCCATGCAAAGGAACTTCATACCTCAACTCGTCTGCACTCCATTGCGTGAGGTGAGTGTAGTCATGCCTTCTTAACCTTTTCAATGATGTACTTTGTGACAACCCCGTAAAAGAACAACCGATTATCGACATGGCAATTGAGGTCGCTCGATACCGCCCATGAAATACTTGCATGTTCGTGCAGAATCTCCTCGACAATTGCTACAAGCGGCAAAGGTTCTCGTCCCTCTCATGACCCGCTTGTATACCTCCGCCAAGTTTGTGGTCATGATCCCGTATCACGACCTTCGAATCATAGAGCAATGCCCACTTCTCTTCGGACGGTCTTCAATCCATTCTGAAAAATTTGTAATTCTTACGTTCTCACGCTCCCGGCCTCCCCGGTATGCTTCGTCGTCACTCATCCAAAGTCCGCTAAAGCCGATTGAACTTACGTTGTTGATTTTGCTTGCACAATCGCTTGAACAGATTCATTAAGTGCTTATTCTTGAACTAGCTAAAGAAATTGGCACCCATATGTCTCATGCACCACCGGTATGTATGTCCGCCATCGAAAGCAATTTCGATAGTCGAGCCAAACTTAATTTTTTCGATCGCCGCCAACAATCCAAGATGTCATCATGAATTATACAAACATCCGATCCGCCAACAACAACCGCATGCTTCACCTCTCTAAAACCAATTACCGACTCTCCGATTCTCACCTCGACAAAAGCAAATGCCACCGCAGAATCCGTTGTTCCGTCAGCGGCGATTGCGATCCAGATCTCGCCCTTATACTTGCCCGATTAGGAATGTTCCACAACACATAGAACTGGAGGACAATTTTGAAATCCTCGATGCCGCCCCAAGGCAAAGAAAACCCACCGCAGAATCTAACTTTCCAATATCATCGCCCTCTGCCTCCACCTCTTGTAATCATAATATGTACCCAAATTTCTCTTAGCTATGGCCGTCAACAGGGATGACATATTCGCATAAGATGCTTCATATGTTCCAAATCTCATCTCTAATGCTTTTTGCTTTGCCCTCCAAGCAGTTGCATACGGAATAGTGTACTGAAATTGTTCCTCCATGGCTCGAATGATAGACCGAGGCTCGTAGTTAACGTTCTCGCTATTTGAGCCTGCATTATATGTGCCACCATTGTTGATGTTAGATTTACGTGTTTCGCTCGACCTCACCACCGTACAATTATGCTCCTCACTATTGAACATACCCAAGATTCCACCCACTTTCCTTTAAAGGCATGCACACGCCAAGAGCAACCGGGGACAACACATACCACATCGTACACACTTCGGTTAGACCTGACAACCCTGAATTCTCTCATAAGTGATAATGCCCAAATCTTCACTACTGTCACCAATTCTTCCTTCGAGGGTATGTCGCTCCTTGTGTCACCTCGCTCGTGGTATTCCAGTCGTTTGAGTGTCTTCTCGGATAGATAGCTCGCAAAGTTTGATGAGTTCCACTCGACCGCACGATATTTTGAAAGCCACGGGACTCTCATCGTCGACACATCTTCCTCGTGGACTTGCTCGTGCTCAAGATCCTCGGCCTCCATGGACGCAACTATAGCTACTCCCTCATCCGCCGCACCTATGGGTTCTCGTGTTATTTGTTGCTCACTTGATCCATCCATTGTCTCCTCCAGCTCCTCCACCTCTTCCCGCACCACATGCTCGGTGTCGCCACCATCTTCCCGCACCTCTTCCCGCACTACATTACTTCCTTCGACGAGTTGATGCAAAGCTTCTTCATTTTGTTCCTCAGATTTGGCTTCGAACAAGAAGTGCTAGTGGTTGTCCTCGCTCAGATGGCGATCTCAACATAACGCCTCCATCCTCGGGTTGCCTTTATTGGTACCAACTCCCAATAAGGTCTTTCCGTAGTACGGCTAGCAACAATACGATATCCGCACCATATTCTTCGGGTTAATTTTAAACGCCTTAATACCAATTTTCAAGCCTCGCTAACGTTCTCTCCGTGGGCCTAGATATCCCCAACATCACCGATCGAACATAGATAGGTCTACCCGTCTCGACCAAAATTGATATCCCTTGCCCATAATGAACATTAAAATATTTTGTCTCCCATTGACCTGTCATTTAAAACGAAATGAACTACTAATAAATTATAATTATTTTTGTATCGACAAAACATCTTAAAGATTTATCGCTGTTAATCCTTTGTAATATGCTTTAAACCAACGTGCATTATGCTTCATATAAATCGAGTCTGCTACTACCGTAACGCCGACCTACACATGTCCCCTAAATTTATAAGCCCTAACAGTAAATCAGATAAAAATAAACATACGCATTAAATCAACGATAGCCCTCTCTTACAACCCTAGTTATAACCCTAAATATAGACTACAAATTACCGTGATATATTATAAAACATTAAATCCTAAAACTCATTTACATATTCATACAAAAACATATCGAATATTATTCTAATTTAAAACTCTAAATCAAATGTACATAAAAATTACGTAAAATATACCTAATTTTTATTAAAACCTAATTGCTAAATCTAGGCTTTAAACGAAATATTTAATTTATCATGTCCATATTGCTAACCTACCTTGTTTTTAAACATTACAAAATAAAAATATAACAGAGTTTTAAAATTACCTTTTTTTTTCCTTCTCTTCTCCCTCCTCACCCTCTTCTCTCTTCCTCCTCCTCTCCTCTTCTCCCTCCTCTCCCTCTTCTCTCTTCCTCCTCCTCTCCTCTCTTTTCTCTGCACAAGGCCAAGGGCCGGCAAATGACTCTTGTGCCGATCCGCGCCGGCCTTGTGGGGTTAAGTTAATTAGCGCCATTCAACGGGCGATCCATTCTCAAGATCAGATAAAACGCCCATTCCAACGGGCGTTTTTTCGAATAGTGATAAACGTCCGTCCAACGGGCGATTATTGACTGCGACCGTTGCCGCCATTACACGCCCGTTGGTTCGGCTCTCTTGTACTGTAGGCCTTTAATAACGCCCGTCTATCGGGCGATTATTATATAGCGCCCGTTGAACGGGTGCTAGGATGCTATTTTTTTAATTTTTTTAAATGGGCAATTTTTTTTAAATTTTGATTTAAATTAATGCTAGTACAGTAAAAAATTCGCCACGCGCCAGGGCACGGGCCCTCTCTCTTCTTCTAGGGCACAGGCCTTGGTTTCCTTGTAACATCCTAAATTTAGGACATGAAGAAAATTATTTGAAATATTAAAATAATGGAATTATTTTATGTGAAAAAAATTTTGCCACTGAATTCGAAAACCTTTTTCTGCTACTTTATATATACTTGTAGTTAGAAATATATGCATATATGTATATAGATATATAATAAATTATATTGGAAAAATACACTGCTTGGTTTAAAAGGCAATTATAGGTTTTGCTACATCGCATTTCATGTCATAAAACAATAACCATGTTTTGCCACCATTTAGTTTTTGCAAAATTCTTCTTTTAAGGGCTTTGCTTAAAGTATTTATTATTTATTTATTTTGATAGACCTATTCTTTGGACCTCTATTAAAGGATAAATTTATTATATTTATTTTAAAACCCTCCTTGCAAATCATGAATATCATCTTTTAAACATTTTCGATAATCTAATTTTGTAAGATTGCAAAGTAAATATTTCGAAAATATAGAAAAGGTTCATCTAGCCCATATAAAAGGGTTGAGCTTAGTTATTTTACACCTTTCTTGCAAATCTTGTATGCCCTCTTGCAAATGTTTATTTCAGAATTTAAAATAGGAATGCATGTATATTTGCATGTAAATACTCTCTTTAGTTTTTATTAGATAAGTACTTTGGCCTTCCAATTTGTGTGTTTCCTAAATTATAGTATTTAATCCTAAACCAATATTTTGGTTTCCAAAATATAAACCATTTTGTAAAGGTTTATATATCAAAATTGATTATCAAAGATTTTACGCGAAATGACCAACTATTTAAATATTGTGTATACAAATAATTTCCTAAAAATAATAGTTTGATTTCCAAATTATAAACCTTTTGTAAGGTTGATATTTCAAATATGCCATTTAAATTCTATTAGGTCAATTGACCATCTATTTAAAGCTTGCGCATATAAATAATTTCCAAAAATAGTATTTTGAGCTTTAGAATTTAAAGTCTTGCACTAAATTCATATTTCAAAATTTGGATTTCAAATTATGTTATGAAATCCAAATTCTTTTTATCTAGTAGCCATCCATTAAAAATGTGTACATATAAATAGTTTCCCTAAAACTAATATTTTGAGCTTAAGATTTAAACTCTTGTGCTTGACCAAAATTCAAATTTGTATTTTAAACCTTTTGTGTTTCGGCCCTATTGCCCCTGCTGGCCCAGCCCATCTCCAGCCTAGCTGCTGCTTCTCTCTCTCTCTCCTCTGCTCCTCTCTCATGCTCTGTTTCTGCCTGCACATCTAACAGCCGACGTGGCTTCTTCTACGTCGCTCGATCGCGCATCCAACGGATAATACCATGTCCACGTCGCCCCAGCGCCTAACTCTGAGTCTGACTTGCTAAGGTACGACTCTGAGTCTAACTCTCTGTGCGATTAACTCTGGATTTGAATGATAATTATCCGGAAGGTCTCACAACAAAGACAGAGCAGGGTAAGCTTGCTAAAACTAGCTGGTATGCTAATTAGTAGAGATTCGTAAGTAGGATATTTTTAACCGCTGTGTCCTCGGCAATAGCGCTAGAAAACTTGTTGGCGATTCTTACAAATTACAGAATTAATCCGCAAGCGGATGGATATCGCGGTAGTTTCCACATGCAAGTATTCCAGGGTATCATATTTATCCTCAGGGAACGAGGGTAAAGGCTATCACTATCGTTTGATGTATATCTCTACTATTTAATATATCAGCTAATATAAGTAACGAGGGTAAGGATAATAATATGATAGGATAATAAATGGCACACACAAGAGTGTAAACGATAAAGCAAGCAGACTCAGATAGCTGGGAGATCATCGAGACGAGTTTAATGTTCCTAAATTAAGTTCAATCAATTACTAAGTTTGAGCTAGTAGATAAATGAATGATAGAATTGTTTAAGAAGTCCTCGGAGCTCGGTCGATTCACTACCACGCGCTATCAGTTAAGATACCAGATGATTATGGTCACCCCCGATTACGCTTGACTGGGCTGAGACCAACGGGGAGGACTTCACAAAAGCTGATACCACTCGGATAGCAGGGCTGTCACCATATACTACCTACGGCACCACCATTAAATCAGTTGTCTATTGAATCAGAGCTAGTTTCAAGCACTATGTCTTCCACTAGAGCTGATCAGTTCCTCTCGGATCTTTGGAGTACAATCTACGTTCAATACTTAGGCAACCTAAGTATTTGAGCATGAACCCAGACTCGATACGAGACGGACTTAAACAGGGCTCTAACGATTCCACACTCAACTATGCAGAAAATAAATGCTCAGCTTACGTAAAGAAATGAACTTGTATTATAAATGAAAGTCTTATAGGGAAAGGTAAAGCTACAAAAGCTACTACCCGAATTCCAGAAGACGCTTTCGGAACTCCGAGCGGTAGCTCGACTCAAACTCTAACTCCCAAACCATTAAGACTACACTTGGTAATGACAAAGTGTAGCTCCTAAGTGATGTATGTGCTATAAGTGAGGAGAGGGGGTTGTTTTATAGCCAATTGGAGCCAATGGGAGATTGCCACGATAGTAGATACGTGTCATCTCCACACCAGCCAAAGGGGAACTCGAGGGGGAATCCAAGGGGCTTGGTCGACCTAGGGTGGGTCGGCCAACCCACCTTTGGCATCTCCCAGCCCTCGGTTTCTCCTGGAAGACTTTATTGACGGCGAAGATCAGCTCCCAAACTCAATTTTGACAATTGGATCCGGTAAAATCTCCTTCCAAATGGTCCCATGGATCCTTCTCAAAGCAATCTTGGCCTCTGAATCAAACCGATGTGTGTGGCTGGTTTCGATGACTCCCTTGTGTGCTTCTTGGATCACTTGAGAAAATTCAGTCGGTTTGGCGACGAAAGTAGATCGGCCGACCTATGGATGGTCGGTCGACCAACTTTTTTCTCTGATTCAGCTTCGGTTTTTCCTAATTTTCTCTTGAAGACAAAAACTAAATAAAACTTGTGAAACTTTATTAGTTTAAATAAAATTCATACATAAACCTTGATTTCTGCAGATTACCGGAATTTTTATGGAATGTTGGTGTATGGATTTGGATTCTAACGACAGCCAATGAACGCCCTCCGCGGCCTGTTCGGGTTGCAATCGGGCACCCTCCGCTACGTCCTTCTGCTGTAACCAGGTCAAGAGGTAGAATCAAAACCAAAACCCCGTGAGAGAAAAGGGAGAGTGCATTCGAGGTTCACATGCTTGCTCCCCCCTCCGGCCTCCGGGTGATCCGAATCACCTGCTGACCGTGACACACCCAAGCTGACGTGCTGATGTTTTCTGAGCTTGTGTAGGAGATCCCACCGTGACCTACTCGGCCAACAACTGACGTGCACCTACTCGGCCAAGGAGGACGTTGGACACCGGCGCGTCAATCGTAGGGCGTGTCAGATTACCTTGTTCGATCTCCTTCCCGGGTGACATCGTCCCATCCGGTGATCTAAAAAAATTGGGTATTCTTGTTTCCGCAGCGGGCTCACCGTGTTCCGCATGAAATTGGCCACGATGTCGTAGCCACTCAGCCCCCACTCGGCGGCCACGACCATCTTCTTTGCTTCTCCAAGCACTACCCGAGGGAGCATCGCCTTGACCGGCCACTTGTTTTCGTACCAGAGCTTGCTCCTACATTTTCTTTCGTCTTGAACTGAGGATACTTGGCCTTCATGTCGCAACGGATCTACCTGATGGACAGAATCAAGATTGAGTTGGGGCTGAGGTTCACTAGCTCGATCCCTCCGTGGGCTAGAACGCCCGCGAAGAAATTGGATCTATGGACCGCGAGGAGCGCGAATAAGACGAACTCCTCGTCCGCAACAGCGGGACGACCTCCGAACCAGCATCGCGCCAAGTGCCGGGGTCCACGAAGCCGTTCTCTTGTGGCATAGCCAGTCGTCTCTCGCTCAAGGTGCTGCGCACGAACTTCACCATGGAGTCTTGGCGCGGGAGGCTTGCAGCGAGAGAGCAAAAGTAGAAAGAACGCAGGAGAGAAGACGAAAAAGACAGGTTGGCGTGAGGAATTGCCCCTCACTATATAGCTAAGGTGCCAGGAAAATTGGCACGCCCCCAGTATTGGCAAGGAAATTGGGGGAAAAAAACAGCCAGACCCGGAACCCGAGGAGGCACACGCACACGCCCAATTGCCATCACGTTGCGACCTAGCAAACAACTGGGTAGCTCACTCTTACACGCTAAGTCCTAGGGCTAGCCGTTCCAGAAAGGGCAGCGAGCGTCACAGTGTTACAGGACTAACCCTGTGTTCGGTTGATCACTAAATTTACCTCAACTTGCCGTACTATTGAATGGCATGACCATTTAAATGTTAACAATTTATTTGCCAATGAATTGGTTAACCAATGGCACAAAAATGAAGTAGAATGGCAAAAGTTGTCAATGGGAGGAGGGAATCTTGCCTTTCAATGGTTGCAACCTAAACACAAACCAAATTTGGTCAAAGTTGCCAACAATTGGTATGGCAAGCACTGGCATATATTGGTCATGAACCAAACACACTTAAGTGTTCCGGTCCCACATCTCCCAAGCTTGCGGTCAAACTTTGGGGCTAGGTGTTTCGGTCCCAAGCTCGTGGTCAGACTTCGGGGCTAGGTGTTTCAATCCCAAGCTCACGGTCAAACTTTGGGACTGGGTGTTTCTGTCCTAAGCCCGCAGGTCAACTTCAGGACTAAGTGTTTTGGTCCCACTTCTCCAAAGCCCGTGGGTAAATTTCAGGACTAAGTGTCTTGGTCCTAGGCCTTCCAAGCTTCCAAACTTGATTATCATATATGGACTTTATCTCAGATCTCATGGCTTCCAGCCATTTCTCAGAGTCCGGGCCCACCATCGTTTTCTCATAATCCTTGGGCTCGTCATTTTCAGTAATAACACATCGTGTTGCTCCGTCGTGAGGAACATAAACATCTCGGGAGCGTAGCTTGCCTGCATAGACCTCCATAGGGCTAGCACATCATCAACAGGTTTAGCCACACGTTGTTCATCTTGCTGAGAACTAGCAGGAGCTAAAACATTTTTAGATGTTTTTCGAATCTCTTCGAGTTGCACCTTATTCCCACTAGTCCTTTTGGAAAACTCATTCTCCAAAAAGATGCCAGTTCGAACAACAAATACTTTGCCTTCTTCCCGGTTATAAAAATAATACCCTTCGGTCTCTCTTGGGTACCCACAAACAATCACTTATCCGATTTGGCATGGAGCTTATCAGACGTCATACGTTTTACATAAGTCTCACAGCGCTAAATTCTAAGACAAGACAAATTGGGACGTTTCTCTTTCCATATCTCATATGGTGTGTTATCAACGGATTTAGATGGAACCCTGTTCAACGTGAACGCGGCTGTTTCTAGAGCGTGCCTCCAAAATGACAATGAAAGATATGCTAGACTCATCATAGACCGTATCATGTTCAACAAAGTCCGGTTCCTCCGTTCGGATACCCCATTCCATTGAGGCGTACCAGGTGGAGTCAAATACTCTTTAGATGACCACTAAACTCTTGGCTCAAATACTCAGCTCCACGGTCAGACCGTAGAAATTTAATTTTCTTACCACAAATGATTTTGTACTTAATTCTAAAACTCCTTGAACTTTTCAAAAGATACAGACTTGTGCCTCATTAGATAGATATAGCCATATCTACTAAAATCATCGGTAAAAATAATAAAGTATTGATAACCACCTCTAGCCATGGAACTCATTGGTCCACATACATCAGTATGCACGAGGGCCAACAACTCACATATCCTCTCACTCGAACCAGTAAAAGGTTACTTTGTCATATTGCCAAGTAACAAGGTTCGCATATTTCAAAGGATTCAAAATCAAATAAATCGAGAAGACCATCTTTATGTAGCTTCTCCATGCGTCTTTTGTTTATATAACCCAAGCGACAATGCCATAAATAAGTGGAACCTAAATCATTTGTTTTGAGTCATTTTGTATTAACATTATTAATGGAAACATTACTAAGTTCTAGCACATACAGCCCATTCACCAATGGACAGTTACCATAGAGCAAACCATTGAAATAAATTGAACAATGCTTGTTCTTTATTACAAAGTCATAACCATCTTCCAAACATGAAGAAGAGATAATGTTCTTACTCAAGGTAGGAATGTAATAATAATTATTTAATTACATAACTAAACCAGAAGGTAACGACAAGGGATAGACGCCGACGGCCTTTGCAGCAACCTTTGCTCCATTGCCGACGTGAATCTCCAACTCACCTCTCTTGCAATCTCTAGTCCTTCTTAACCCCTGCAACGATTCGCAAGTATGAATCATTGCACCGGTATCAAATACCCAAGATTCAGTATTACAAGTTGCAAGATTAACTTCTAAAACGTTAATACCTGAATTAGAAGGTGGAACCTTTCCATTCTTCATATCTTCCAGGAACTTTGGACAGTTCCTCTTCCAATGCCCATTTGTTTTGCAGTAGTGACATTTGTTAGAAGTAGGATCATTTATTTTGGTCTTACCATCAGATTTAGGTTTGGGGTCTTGAATTGTATCTTCACCCTTACCCTTACCCCCACGCTTCCTCTTCTTACCCCCGTCCTTTTGAACCACCAAAACACGTTTAGTGCTTTTCTTAATGCTCTCCTCAACTGTCTTTAGCATTCCATGCAATTCAGCCATTCTTTTCTCCATGCCATTCATATGAAAGTTCATGATGAACGGCTCAAGGGTTGTAGAAAGCGATTGGAGAATCACATCAGTAGCGAGCTCTTCGCTTAGAGGAAAACCCAGTTTCTCTAAGTTCTCAATGTAACCAATCGTCTTAATCACATGAGGGCTCATCGGATTACCTTCAGCCAACTTACACGCAAACAAAGCTTTCGATATCGAGTATCTCTCAGCTCTTGCTTTGTTCTCAAACATGTTACGGAGACCCACGATCATATTGTAAGCATCCACTTACTCATATTGCTTTTGAAGTTCAGAGTTCATAGCAGCAAGCATGAGACAGCTAACATCAAAGGAATCATTTCAGTGTTTATCATAAGTCCTGCGATCAGCGGCAGTAGCATTATCGTCGGGTTCTTTAGGATAGAGATCATCTAGAACATACACCTTTTTATCTTGCTTGAGAACAATTCTCAACTTTCGATATCAATCAATAAAATTTGTTTCGGGGAGTTTTCTCTCTCCAGAATAGATCGCAAACTAAAACTATTGTTTGTAACAACAGGCGGCATCTACAACAGAAATAAATAAGCAAAGTCTTAGCACTAAGTTTATGTTAATTTTCTATTAAACAAAATTTAACAAAAGATACTCCCACTAAGATTACTTTCCCTCTGGCGATTTCCATGAGACAAGATCCATGGTCACCGCGGTTCGGGTAATGATTTGTCAATACCATTTGAACCCGTGACATAGGTAGGCAACACATTGCCAATCACATCGTATGTGACTCTTGCTTGTTGGGATGGCATCATATGCCCCGGCTCCCAACCCTGACGCCCCAAAGTACCAAATCTTATTTGGATCTCCGTTAAGTAAACCAATACTATGCATGTGGATGCACGGGTTAGGCTACACCCACTCCATTGTACAAGAAAGAAAACGACGCTCTTGAATTGTCAAGACCTAACCCGCCAACCTACAAGACAATATGTGTAGCTATTGGCAAAAGGGCATCTACTCTTAATTTTTCTGAGGGAAACTATTAAGTCAGGTTAACATATTCACCACATAAGACGTGAAAGAATAGCTAATCAACACAGATAATCATATTAAACTATGAACTAGTATGGCCTATGACACGGCGATCTCCATCTCCACGACTATCCTTGTCCTCCAGGCCACCTAGGGTTGAGTCCACCATGTTATTGCACTACACTACTACATCTAGCAACTAGTGACAAAATTAAATGAGGATTCAATGCATCACATGTCAGCACGCAGGCCGTTAAACAACAATGGACAGCATTCAGCTGCAATTAACCATGACTCGCAGGTCATCAAATTACCACAATGCATCACATAGACAGGGATCCATACTGTCCGCACCAAACCTTGCAAAAGACAAGTTAGGCGCAGAATCGAATTCTAATGCGCACGATGTGAACCAGTTTTAGTTGTTTATTAATCACGGTTCACGGCGCACCATGCAGGGAACATAGATCAAATATATGAAAACGCAATGAAAAATTTCAACCGGATTGATCACATCAAGCTGACTGTTGGATCATCATCATGGCCCGATTTTCATTAGACCGATCATATCGATCCAATCGCGCGAGGTCCCCTTGAGAAAATAGCAATGCATGTGACCTCGATCTGTTGCCCCGATCTATTCGGCACGCGCGCATCCCCGATGGTGTTACCAGCCGGTAGGGGAATTGTGCAGCACAAATTGGAAAGAAGACGAACTAATCATTTTGATCACATCAAGCTATCAACTCATAATCTATCCAGACTACCGATTGATCCAATCAACCCTTTAACAATCACAGCAACATACCACTATATGCATCTGATCCAAATCCAATATTAAACACGATTGGCTTTGATACCACTACTGGGAAACAGGTAGGCTACGCGACCGCAAAATCAAAATTTTCTACCTCGAATCACCTAGGAGCACATGCAATTAGAGGATCACAGATCGTTACCCTTGACGCACAGATGCAGCGGAAGCAGTTTCTCACGCGTAGAGGAAGTAAACGTACTTGTTCAGATCACCACCGAGTGCTCACCTGTGCTCGCCGAGTGCTCGTTAAGGTTCCCCGAGTGCTCGTCGAGGTTTGCCGAGTGCTAGCCGGTGTTCGCCGAGGTTCGCCAGTGTTCACCGAGTGCTCGCGAAGGTTCGCCGATGATCCAACCGAACAGCGTGTCCGCGTACGGCAACGCCTCTAACGATATCCACACGTACCGAGTAGGAACGCCTCACGAGGTGTGATAGAACCTCGCCGTGTGGCTAGGGTTTTCAAAGAGCAGGAGGGGCGCGCAACAGCTAGGCGTGGTGAAGGCTCAACTCATCTGCTAACGCCGCCCATATGCCTCTCCGTATATAGTCATGCTAGTGGGCTTCAAGCCCGCTAGGGTTCTATCTCCTACGTAGATCATATCCACGTACAAACCCGTTAAACAGTTCCAACTCATTAAGTGTGTGACTCGTCAGGTTCAATGCAAGTCGGCCGTGGATCCGGAAATTTGTTTCCAATCCACCATTCAACAGTGGCACCTAGCAGTACGTATTGACCCCCGAATGCACAGAATCAATATTCGGCTGAACCTTGATACACTCACATACCGATCTCTTTGCCACCCGATACCAGTCAAGCTCAAGGCAAGATGGGCGCCACCCTTGTTGATAGCTTGACCAATTCACTCGGCAGTGGAATGAATATATAACATGACTAACTCCTAAGTCATGTTAGCACGGCCGTGCGCTTTCCCTATCCATCCACACGAGGGGCCTAGAGGTATCTCTCCTGTTGTCGAGGAGGGGCAAATTCCATCTTGATTATCACACCCCTGGCTATGTATCGTGGCATACCTAGTAGGCACCTTTATAACTGACCTGTTACGGTGTAGCGCTTGACGATACCAAAGTATACGAGTCAACATGTTGGGCATCCATGACAATCTCATGATCTTCTACACATCACGGCATCTTCTACATCATCTACATCACCTATGGTGTCATCATCAATAATATGGCATCATCGACCCACGCTATGGCTAGGTCACGTGCACAGCCAGCAAGCTCATCATGTTAATATTGCGTTGTCGCCGCCAACAGTTCGGCCTCCACCGTGGCCACCTTCCCAAGCTCAAGATGTATTCAAGAAAGGCGCATCTCCACCACTTCGACGCCCTCTGGTCCCACAAGCCACGTCGTTGCAAGGCCGGTCCAAGAGAGAGCCCAATTTTTCCACGAGTCAGGTTCAGCCATTTCCGCATACTCAACTTAAAACGGATGCCCCGGATGCATACGGACCCTGTTTGGGACGTTCTTGGTATGCACGGACAAGCTCTCAACGAGATCTTTCCAACGGATCCCATACCACCTCCAAATTCCTTACGGATCAACAGAAATCGTTGAAACAAGAATGCGATCAGAATCTGTCGGGCCCATGGCCCATGTACCTCCTAGGGCTGCGCCCCAAACCCTAGCCGTCGCTGTAAAATCAGTAGCCATCGCTAGTTTAGACTTGGGTTCTGCTTAGATTGTTCTGTCGTTGCCGCTTCGTCGTTTACCGGTTTGCGGAACCCCAACTCGTGTGCTTAATCGGTAATTTGTAATATTGAGATTGCATTTACCGTGTTCTTTCTTGTGTTCTCGATTCGCTTGCAGGAATTAACATTCGTGGTGATGTCAACCGTGTCTTGGCGTGGTTGATAACTAATGGAGACAGTGGTGTAGCGATTGCAGGCTTAGATCTGTTTTGATTGGAAGCCGGATCGTCAACGTCGAGTTCTCCACCAATCGATTTTATCCTACTAGTCAGAAGATCGGGACCCCGTCCCCCATCAGCTGTGGTGATGTCCGACATCCGCTCGTACTTCCCTCGGCTAAGACCTCGAATCAGAAAATTTTGAGCTTTTGCATTAAGCTCCATATCAGCTTGATTCGTGGCCGTCACCTCCTTGGATAACTCATATGGGTCCTTGATCTTAAGCTAAACATTGTAACTCTGAGCCATCACATATGTCTCCATCCTAGCATTCCAATAAGAAAAATCAGCTCCGGAGAACACGGGGTTTGGTGGAATACTTATCCGCCATAACTCAAATAGCAATATAGATCAGCTTCAAAAATCAGCTAAGATTTGCAAAGAAGCACCAAACCAAATGCTCTGATACCAGTTGAAGACCCAAGCTAGGAGGCTAGAGGGGGTGAATAGACGCCACAAATTTTCGACGCTACCGTTTTCACCAAAATCCGAACAATTTGACAATTATGTGTACCCGTAGCATGCATGACTAAGAGACATGGAATACATGGAAATTTTTTCATTCACAATCCTGGTTGTCAAGTGTCCAAAAGAGATGAATCAATTCAAATCTTCTTATAGGAAAGAAGACCAAGCCAAATAATCAAAGTCACTTTACAAAAGTAAAAGCAGATTTTTCAGAATTTGTTCTCACTTAGAGCAGAGCGATGGTGGCTTTATGTTGCTCCAAAAAATTATGGGACATTTCGTCCCTATGAAACTTTGAGTCATGAAGCACACTACCAAAAATCTCCTCTAGAGTAATTGCATAGAAAATATGAAAATCAAACACCACGAGCTGTCAAGAACTTCGAGCAGAAAGTTTGGGGCTCGGTTTTCGCCTCATAGCTCCCAAATGGAGAAACCAGTGGACTTCAAATGTTTAACACATATGGGTATATGAGTCACGCATATTTTTCACCTGGAATCATCACAAAATGATTTTTTCTATGTTTTGCTAAAAATCTTTAACTGATTGCTGCGCGGATGAAAGTTTCTGGACAGATTAGCAACAAGTCAAGAACTTGATCTCTTACCTCTCATATGGTTGCAAAGTGTGTGTCAAATCATATTAACAACCTCAAGGAATCATAGACCACCATAATCAGCAAGAAATCATCCAAGTTCTTCTCAAAACAAGAGCTCCAAACGAAAATAAGAAAAACTAGTAAATCAATGCAAGATACTCATGGAGAAGAAAGATAGAAGTTGTGGGATTACAAACCACACTCCATGTGGTCACAACCACTCTAAGTGCCACCCAAAACACACCCAACTCCCCCTCTCTATTTTTAAAATTTTCAGTTGTAAGGGGATGAGGAGGAGGTGCTCCCCTCCCCGTCTATTTATAGCCAAAGGGTGAGATACCTTAAACCCTAGAGCCTATCTCCACCCATCTCAACTCACACATTACAAGACACACTCCCGAGAGGGAATATTCTTCGCAGCTTCCTTGATCGCCAGCCCACACCTAGGCCCACCGATCAGATCAACTTCGCTGCCAGGTTACCGACACCGCAGCCACCAGCTGCCTCGGATTCCTTGCCATGGCTAAGCTTCTCGAATACACCACCTCATGTGACCACCAAGTCATCGAACCCGGTCGTCTGCACGCCTCCGGGGAAAGGGATATGCCCTAGATCAATCATAGTGATGATTGTACCACGTATTTGTTCATGTATATATGATAACGTTGTTTATCGGTTCTCTGAATAAATGTCATGACTTTGTTCATTGGGTACGAATTGATTGTAAAACACATTGTTATATGACATTGTTATATAATTACGAGGAGCGGTTATGATTTGATCAGCATATGTATTGGTTGATGGTAATGTTTCACATACCATAAATATAGAGATATTAAACCAATAGTATGGACGCATCTTGGAGAACATGGCCAGTCGGACAGACCTACTCCGAGACGCTGTGAGTTGTTATCTCTTATAACGCCATCAGCGTATAGTCTCGAGTGGTATACCTATATGGTCCTTAGACCTTAAATTGTCATGGATGCCCAGCATGCATGTTGGCTCGTATACTTTGATATCATCAAACGCTACACCGAAACAGGGTAGTTATAAAGGTGCATGCTGGGTATGCCATGATACAGAGCTAGGGGTGTGATAATCAAGATGGAATTTGCCCCTCCTCGATAACAGGAGAGATACCTCTTGGCCCCTTGTGTGGATGGATAGGAAAAGCGCATGGCCGTGCTAATATGACTAAGGAGTTAGTCATGTTATGTATCCATTCCACTACCGAGTGAATTGGTCGAGCTATCAACATGGGTGGCGCCCATCTCGCCTTGAGCTTAACTGGTATCGGGGGCAAAGGGATCAGTATGTGAGTGTATCAAGGTTCAGCCGAATATTGATTCTGTGCATTCGGGGGTTAATACGTACTGCTAGATGCCACTGTTGAACGGTGGATTGGAAACAGATTTCCGGATCCACAGCCGACTTGCACTGAACCTGACGAGTCACACACTTAATGAGTTGAAACTGTTTAACGGGTTTGTACATGGATATGGTCTACGTAGGAGATAGAACCCTAGCGGGCCGAAACCCACTATCGTGACTATATAAGGAGAGGCATAAGAGCGGCGTTAGAAGATGAGTTGAGCCTTCACTACGCCTAGCCATCACGCACCCCTCCTGCTCTCGAGAAACCCTAACCGCATAGCGAGGTGCTAGCACACCCCGTGAGGCGTTCCTGCTCGGTACATGTGGATACCGCTAGAGGCGTTGCCGTACGCGGACGCGCTATATGTTTGGATCGTTGGCGAGCACAGGTGAGACATCGGCGAGCACTCGGCGAACACCGGTGAGCCGGCGAACACCGACGAGCACTTAGCGAGCACAGGCGAGCACTCGGTGGTGGTCTGGACGTATACGTCTACTTCATCTAAGCGCAAAAAACTACTTCCGCTGCATCTGCCCATCAAGGGTAACGATCTGTGATCCTCTGCTTGCATGTGCTCCTGGGTGATTCGTGGTAGAAAATTTTAATTTTGCGCTTGCGTATCCTACCCGTTTCCCAACATCCGGACACACCACCTCCACCGTCCCCATGACGCCACCACGCATACCGCCGATACCGCATCATCAAGTGAACACACACGAAACCCACACACCTTACCTCACCTGCAAGGTTAGCCATCACAAAATTATCAACATCAAAATCCATTCGTGACATCACAATTAGTAAGCCCTAACACATCACGTGTTAGCTTAACAAATTCCACCAGACCACGTCCGATCAAAACTATTACCTTGCTCAAATTCAGCACAATGGTCCAGTTCCAATTCCACGGCAATTTTCACAAATGCACCATTAAAAATTCTTCAAAACACTTCTATAGGAAACCTAGGCCGAGAGGGGGGTGAATCGGACTCCTAATTCAAATTTTAACCTTGTTTACGTGACTGTTTTGTCTTGTTTTTACCCAAGCTATCGATGAAGTCCTATTATCTAGATGCGGCAGCGATGCCACAATTAATCAACAGAAAAGGTGGCTCGATGGCTCACACAAGCAATGCACAATTAAGATAATGCAAGAGATTAGGAGACGCAAACAGAGTTGTTTACCGAAGTTCGGTACTCAACACATGAATAACTACGTCTCCGTTGAGGAAACTTCTCACACAGAGAAGTCGGGACTCTCTCGTCCCTAGCCCTCGATCCACTCGTGGTAACTCTTCACCAACACATGGTAGGCGAGCTCCAAACCTTCACACAAGACGAGTTCTTCCACACGCGGAAGCTCCTCGCACCCGCGGTGCTGACACACGACTCCGACCCCCGACACACAGAGGGTTTTGTACACAACCTTCAACGGATGAAGACAACGCACCTCCGACACACGGAAGTGACCCCGACACACGATGGATTTTGGTTGACGTAGTTGTTCGGTTGATAAATCTCGTGGCGTGAAAACGATCTCTCTGGTGATGAAGTCCCAAGAGCACAAGATCGGAGACCGTGTCTCACCACTACCCCTTCTCTCCCACCATGGAAACTAGGGCAAGTGCACCATGGGAGAAGGGGCAAAACTTGGGGATGGATGAGAGGAGGTAGGGGCACCTTCTTCTTCCTCTTCGTCTCTTCTCTCTCTCTCTCTCTCTCTCTCTCTCTCTCTCTCTTTCTCTCTCCTTTTCAATCTCTCAAGCACTTGGAACCCTAGAAGGAGGTGAGAACCATAGGAGGAGCTCTCTAGGGTGGCTAGGGCAAAGGGGTGCCTGCTAATGAGGCTCTCTCATGTTTTCCCCGAGCTAGAGACTCCAATTTATACCCTAAAGGCGAAAAACCTAAGAATAGACGGCCCAGATTGATTTTCCCATGGTGCAGTAGGACCCGGTCCGATGGCCGTAGGACCTGGTCCGATGAAGTGTTTTACCTTGGGAATGACTTGGTCGGACCCAGTCCGACGGTGGTCGGACCTAGTCCGATAGAAGGGTTGCATTTTGGGGACTTAGTCGCTAGGAACCTACGGCCTGGTCGGACCCGGTCCGACGGTGGTCGGACCCGGTCCGACAGCAGGGTTGCATTTTGAGTGACTTAGCCACTGACACGCTCATTCATCAGATCAAGTCCGACGGCCGTCGGACCCAATCCGACGGGGCTAATTTTTGCAGCCCACTACGTTTTGGCTATCCCCTTCTCCCTTCGTGTCTCACATACGGTTTTGTGCCATGTTTGTCGACTTGTGAATTTGGCGGGAATATTTGGACACTAGACGGGAAGTTTTGCGCCCATAGGAAATATATGGCTTTGAGACTTGGCGGCTACGAAACCCCGTACAGCTGTCTACCCTCTGAAGTCCCCTGGACCTATCCCGAACTCTCTCGAAGATGAACGAGGATAAGAGATCGGAAATGTGCTTTGTGGGACCCTGGAGCCAGAGATACGACAATCGGCAGGCATGTTGTCCCTAGGCTACACACACGCAAGAAATCAAAAGAATTAGAAAACAAATGTCCTCAATCTTGACGTGATCCAGCTGTGCGGCCCAGTTGCCATCAATTACCAAAATCATTCAGCCCATGGGAGGCTTGATCTTACAATCTCCCCCTTTTTGGTAATTGATGACAACACCTGCAAATCTAACATGACAAGGCACAAATACAATATCTGGTGCAATAGGTTGGCTCAAAACATTGCATGCCAGCAAAGCACAAATACAAGAGACTAGGCCAGTTGAAATGAAGTGCAAACATATAAGCATAGGCTCCCCCTACAACAATGCATACCACATGAGAATACTATCATATCACATGAAGCAAAGCATCTCCATCCTAGGAGCAAAGCATCTCCTAAGGCCACCACTTATAACCCAAAGTCAATTCTCCCCCCTTTGCATCCCAAAACATGCCAATGCCCAACATGCCAATACCCAATGTGTTTCCAAAGTATGAATTTACAATTATTTCTCCCCTTTAGCATCAATGACCACAAAGTAGTAAACACATGGGATTAATAACAAATTAAGAGCTTTGTAGGTTATACTAGTTCAAGCACGCCCACAAGTCCACCACACTCAAAATTTAGCCATCTCAAGGTCACAATGTCACAAGATCAACTATAGCACAATTGTTAGATGTGTAATTCAAGTTATTATGACCTAAAACAAGTATAAGGTGAACAATAGCTAGAAGTATCAAGAGTTGCTCCAAAACTCAAAGAGGACACATGATGCACCATAGCACTAGAAGATGCAATCCAAGCTACACATGCTATCATCGAGCCTATTTGAGACTAAATCATTTTGGTTGAGCTCATTTGAAAAACTTTCACATTTTGCACTTTGTATTTTATCAAATTTGCCATGTCTCAAGCCATAGGCGAGGCCACCCAGCATAACATTGAAGATGAACGTCTCGGTCATCCAAAGCTCCCCCTAAGTTCATGCCAGTGCCATGACAAGCTATCTCATCGAGAAGACATTGGTGAGACATGTATGACCAATTGTGGCCTTATTCACATTTTGCAAATTTGGCTCAACATTTTCTCAAAATTGCTGAATTTAGCGAAGTAAAAACATGTGCAAAATGGAAGAACACAATCTAGATTTAGAAGCACATGGTCAACCAAAGAGTTTAGAGCAATCAAATGAGACTAGAAGCTATAGCCCTCCTAACAAATGCTCATGGCTTCGAATTGTATGATATATTGAGTTAAGCATAAGTTGAGCTAGTGACACGATAAACACATGCTATAGCTATCAAATTCATGTGATGAACATTTAGGCAACATTTAGGCAATGAATAACATCCAGTATAATAAGCAAAGCACCTAAATGCTTACTCTGGCTTCAAAAGATTTGCAATAAATGACATAGCCACACGACTGACTCAAGCAATGTTTGACTTATCTAGAATGTTCAACTCATTTCTCAATTTGCAGAATCGTGTCTCATCGAGTGGCTTGGTAAAGATGTCAGCAAGTTGGTCCTCCGTCCGCACGTGCTCAAGCACAATGTCGTCCTTTGCCACATGGTTCCGAAGAAAATGGTGACGGACATCAATGTGCTTGGTCCGTGAGTGTTGAACCGGGTTGCACGCTATCTTCACCGTGCTCTCGTTGTCGCATAGGAGAGACACATGGTCAAGTTTAAGCCCAAAGTCAAACAATGATTGTGTCAAGTAAAGAAGTTGTGCACAGCCTCAACAGTAGATAGCGCCACGGAGTTCTGTTTCATTGACGCCCATGATACAAGACACCTACCCAAGAAGTGACAAGCCCTGGAAGTGCTCTTGCGAACGATCTTGCAACCGGCATAATCTGAGTCAAAATAATTAAGGAGCTCAAATCGCGTATCCTTCAGGAACCAAAGGCCTAAGCTAGGTGTGTGTTTCAGGTATCGAAAGATTTGTTTCACAGCAGTCATATGCATTTCTCTAGGGGAGGATTGAAATCTAGCGCACATGCACACACTAAACATGATGTCCGGCCTAGAAGCAGTCAAATAGAGCAGAGCACCAATCATGGAACGGTAAAGCTTTTGATCGACATATTTACCTTCTTCGTTGAGGTCGAGGTGGCAGTTCGTCCCCATTGGTGTTCGGATTGGCTTGCAATCACTCATGTTGAAGCGCTTGAGCAGGTCGTGGATGTACTTCTCCTGGCATATGAATGTCCCGGTCTTGAGTTGTTTGATTTAAAATCCCAAGAAGAAGTTCAATTCGTCCATCATCGACATCTCGAGCTCCTTGCTCATCATGTCGCTGAACTCTGTGACTAAGGATTCATTTGTGCTACCGAAGATGATGTCATCCACATAGACCTGACACAGGAACAGATCTCCATCCACCACCTTAGTGAATAGAGTCGTGTCGACCCTTCCGACCGTAAATCCCTTGCCAATGAGAAAGTCTCTTAGCCTTTCATACCATACCCTGAGTGCTTGCTTGAGACCATACAAAGCCTTCGACAGTTAGTACACATGATCAGGGTGCTGTGGGTCCTCGAAACCTGGAGGTTGCTCAACATACACCAATTCTCCAATATAGCCGTTCAGGAATGCACTCATTACATCCATCTGCCTAAGCACAATGTTGTGACATGTTGTAAATGCCACAAGCAGTCTGATAGCATCTAAACGTGCTACTGGAGCATAGGTGTCTTCATAATCTACACCCTCGATCTGTGTGAAGCCCTGAGCCACAAGTCTAGCCTTGTTGCGCACCACCACTCCAAGTTCATCTTGCTTGTTCTTTAATACCCACTTGGTGCCAATCACATTGTGGTCCTTTAGCCTCTCAACCAGCGTTCAGACTTGGTTTCTCTCAAAATCGTTCATCTCCTTATGCATCGCATTGATCCAGTTTGGGTCGCTCAGTGCCTCTTCTACTTTCTTTGGCTCAAGCTCAGACACAAACGCCGTGTGCTCACAGAAGTTTGCCAAAGCAATGACCTCACTGACGCTGGCTGTCCTTGACCTTGTTTGCACACCTTGAGTCAGGTCCCCAATCACTTGATCAACTGGATGATCACGAGCAATGGTGTGATGAGTCTTGATCAACTGAGGTGGTAGCTCGACTGACTGTGCATCAGACTCACAAGCTGTCTCTGCCTCTAAAATTTGCTCCACACTTGAGCTATATTGAGGAAAAGCTCCCCCTGAATCTGGCACTGGCTCAGGTGTGGGAGGAGGTTGAACTGTCTCACTCTCTTTTGGAACCTCAACAGGCCGCACATCTCCAGCTGGTATCTCCTCCACTACTCTTGCCAACTGCTCACCAACCACATCATTCAAGTTCTCATGCTCTCCTTGGCTCCCATTAGACTCGTCAAACTTGACATCGCCGCTCTCCTCAATCAAACCACTGGACTCATTGTACACTCTGAAAGATTATCTTCTGACAGAGTAACCTAGAAAGATCCCAATGTCGCATCTGCTCCTGAACTTGCCCAAGTGCTCCCGCTTCTTCTTGATGTAGACCTTACAGGCAAAGATTCTAAAGTATGAGACATTGGGTCGTCTTTCCACAATTAGCTCATAGGATGTCTTCTTCAGGAGCTTGTGAAGATACAGTCTGTTGATGCAGTGACAGGCTGTGTTGACTGCTTCAGCTCAGAACAGATGTGAAGTCTTGTATTCATCTAACATTGTCCTCACCATCTCAATGAGCGTCCTGTTCTTCCTCTCAACCACCCCATTGTGCTGAGGAGTGTAGGTGGCTGAGAACTGGTGATCAATGTCTAACTCATCACAAAACAGCTCGACAGAAGTGTTAGTGAACTCCGTTCCATTCTCACTTCTCACCTTCTTGAGGGTACAATCAAAAGCATTTTGGGCTTTCTTTACAAACTTTTTGAAAACATCTCCAGTTGAAGTTTTGTCAGATAGAAAGAAAACACAAGTGTAACGGGAGAAGTCATCAACAATGACCAAGCAATAGAGATTTCCTTCGATACTCACATAGGTTGTTGGCCCGAAAAGATCCATGTGTATAAGCTCGAGAGGTCGACATGTAGACATAACATTCTTGGCAGGGTGTGAGCTTGCCACTTGCTTGCCGACCTGACAGGCACTGCAAAGCTTGTCTTTTTCAAATGTCACATCTTACACCCTAAGAACCAACTCGTTTTTGAAAAGTTTCTTCAAATTTACCATGCCGACATGTCCAATACGCCTATGCCAAAGCCAACCAAGAGAGACTTTGGTGACAAGACAAGTCGAGACAGATGCAGTAGGCTCATTAAAGTTCATAAGAAACAAAATTTTAAACCGTAAGCCTTTGAACACATGTTTTTTATTTTTGTTCAAAACCAACAAACTCTCAGGTGAGAAATTAAAATGGAACCCCAAATCACATATTTGGGCAACAGAGAGGAGGTTATAGCTCAAAGTTTTTACTAGTAGCATATTGTCAATTGAAAGATCTGAAGAAATTTGTGAGCATCGTTGAGCCCTAATTTTTATTAGTGGCATTGATGTCAAAATTAATTAATATTAAGTGCTAGGGGGTTTTTGGATTTCTCGGAACCATGGCGAAGACTCGGCGTCTTGTAAAACCCTAATTTGAAGCGTCGACATAATTGTGAGCTGCTCCGAGATTCTAAGTGCGTGACCGGACGAGAGATGAGGTCACATATAGATTAGGAGTAGTTAGGTTTCTAATTTTTGTCTTCGTCGGATTTCAAAAGGGGTTTGAATCACTCGGACTATGCCGGATCTTTGCGACCTCTCGAAAATCGGTTTCCGTAGTCCACCACTTCTAAAAATACCCAAATATTTTCTTGTGAGATCTCTAGAGGGAAAGAAACCCCCCAAACTCTCCCACACACACTCAAGCTTTTTATCAGAAAAAATACTCTCTGTCGGACGGCGTCAGGAACGAATGACAAGCGTCATTCAAAGAAACCGTAAGCAAGTGCTTTCATTGTCGGACGGCGTCCGGTAGTTACCGGACGGCGTCCGATAAGGTTAAAATCCGTGTCCTTTTCACAGTCGGACGGCGTCTGGGAGCAGGCTGCTAGTGTCCGATAAACTCAACTCGTGTGCATTGCTTTCTGTCGGACGGCGTCCGCTAGGGACCGGACGGCGTCCGATAAGTTCTTTTTCTGTGAGCAGTAGCCGCTGTCGGACGGCGTCCGGTTCCCGTCGGACGGCGTCCGGTAGAGGCTAACGGCTAGGTTTTTTGTCTCCTTCCGGGGGGCAACGGCTAGCTTGCTCTAGGGGCTATATATAGATGTCTAGTGGCTGGCTTCTTTGAGGTTTTGCTGCTCTCTACATCTACCACACTTATTGCTCATTAATTAGATGATTTAGAGCCATTCCTCCACCCACAAATCATCCAAAGCCACAAATCACTAAACCCCAACACCGAGCTTCATTGAAGTCCTTCGATCCGGCATGATCGGGGCGTTTCGGGCTTGTTACTTTTGAAGACGACATCCTTCGTGGAGGCGTGGGCTTGGGAGTAGGCCTTGGCGTGTGGCTACTTTCGAGTCGGTGTACGGGTGATGGAGTCCACCTCGCCGGAGTGGCGGAACGACTACCGGGGAGTAAGTGAGGCGCTAGGCTCGAGAGCGAGCCGGTCCTTGTGCGCAAGGGGTAGCCTCAACGGAGAGTAGGAGTTGCGGCTCCGAACTTCGGTGAAACAAATTCCGTGTCGTCCTCTCTTATTTACTTTCCACACTTACTACTGTTGCATTGCTTGTGATGAATTGTGATGCCATGTCTTAGTTGCGTAATAACTTGTTTATCACTTCCGCTTGCTTGATAATTGAAACCAGGATTGGGTCACTTTTAATTTGATGCTTAATCAAGAATAATTGAAAAAGTTTTAAAATTGTCTATTCACCCCCCTCTAGGCCTTAGGATCCTCTTTCAAAATTGCTACCTTTCCAACACCAAGAACCTTACTCTTGCTTCCATCTCCAAAAGTGGCCATGGGGGAATCTTGCCTTCCTCACCTATTGAGGTGAACAACCGGGGGTTACCGGTCATGTGTTGGGTGCACCCGCTGTCGATGATCTAATGACATCCTCCACTCCGGTAATTCACCTGTCATGAGAAAAGATCACTTATGTGACTCAGGGACCCAGACAGGAGGTCTCTGAGGGTTAGCCTTCAAACCAGAAGCAACGGGAGCAAATCGATCAATCAATGACTTAGGCACCCAAACATGTGTCTTGTGCTCATTCTCAGACTTGAACCCAACAAATCTAGCAGTCACTCTACCTTGAGAATTTTTCTTTAGCAAGTAGTGATCATGCAGCTCAGAATGTGCTCTCGGGAATCTTGGTTGTGTGTGGTTGGGAGTGTTGCGGTTTTGGTTCCTAGGAGGATTTGTCCTACCATAGTTGCATCTAGGAGTACTATTCTAGAAGTTTTGCCTAGGTGAATACCAAGTGTTGTACTTAGGAGCATGCCAAGTGTTGTAGTGCATTTGAGGTTACCGACTTGTCGTGTGAGAGAGTTATAATGCCTAGCATGTTCTTGCCATGTGTTGTGCTCATTGTGCATCTTAGGAGCATTGTTGCTATTGTGCAAGTTGTTACCATGCCTATTCTGAGTTTCGTTCTTCTTCTTCTTAGGGTAGGCATGATAGTAACTTTGCCTCATGGTAGATGCTCGAGGAACACTTGATTTCTTTCTCTCTTTTGGCTTCTCTGGGATAAAGCCCAAGCCATCCCTTTGGAAGGGTTTTCTTTGTTCTTTGAGCATCTTGTCCAAGGCTAATCTATCCTCTTAACACTTTCTAAGCCCTTTATCAAACCTATCAACTTTAGACTTCAACTCGGCATTTTCAATGACGAGCTCCCTAGCAGCCAGTGCAAATTTGTAATTATCAGATGTACACTCTAATGCATTGCTAGAGGAACCAATAGAAGTGAAAGCCAACACATTGCAATCATGGGCAACATCAGGAGAATCAAGAGTCAAATCAACAATAGGTGCAATAGCAACAGATGTGACAGGCATAGCACAAGCAACATCCAAAGCATCAGCAGGTGTAGCATCAACTAGTCGAGCAATAGGCAAAGCAACTAACTCATCATTCTTAGCTAGAAGTGTTTCATGGTTCGCCCTAAGTGCATGATAAGTAATCATGAGATCATCTAGAGATTCATTAAGAGCATCGCGCTCTTCTTCTAGCACATTATACTTAGATGACAAGTTTTTGTTAGAGTCTAGCAAAATGTCATGTTCAGATTCTAATCTATCACATCTAGTGGCAAGATTCTTACACTTAGTTTGCAATGCCATTAGGGTTTTACCAAGCTCTAAGTTCTTAAGTGTCTCTTTCTTATATCGCTCACAAGCTTCCCTAAGACAATCATGCATACCTTCAACATCCACATCTGAGTCAGAACCGAAGTCACTCACCTCGCTATTAGGTCGAGCCATCAAGCACTTGGAAGTGCCAGCAGCATTTGGTGAAGACTTTGCCGATGTAGAGGAAGTAGTGGAAGAAGACCCATCATCATCAGAGTACCACACTCGAGGCTCAGCAACCGCTGTGAAGCATCTTGGAGTGAAGACTGGAGGAGGAGACACAGACTCAGCTATCTCCATGGTGGCCTACTCTTGATTAGCTGACTCCTCATCATCTCCTGAAGCTAACGTGTCGCTGGAGCTGTCATCGGTCACCCATTCATCCATAAAGGCTAGCCTCTTGCCTTGTGAGGAACGGCCTTGAACTCTGACTTCTGGGGATTCTTCTTCTTGTTATTCTGCTTTGACTTCTCGCCATCGCCCTTCTCCTTGTACTTGGTATTGCCCCTCTAGGGGCACATTGAATCGATGTGTCCTTTCTCCTAACACTCATAGCATCGGTATGATGCGTGGGTGTTTCTGCTCATCTTTTTCTTGCCTCCATATCCGTTTCTATTCATGAACTAGCCAGCTTGCTTCATGAACAAGCCAAAGTGTTGGAAGCCATCCTCGAGCTCATTCTAGGTCATCTCACCACCATCCTCAGGTTGACTTGACTTGTGGCCACTCATCTTGGATCCACTGGCCTTGAGGGCGATCACTTGATTCTTTGCTGGAGCAGGAGAATCCTCAGGATCATTGAGTAGCATCATCTCATGCGCGGTGGTCTTGCTGAGCAAATCTATGGGTGCCAGCTTCTCCACATAACCACTGTTGGTGAGATAGGTGATGATGTCCCGGTAGTCATTCTTAGGGAGGATCCGCAGCATTTTTCTGCACACTTCATCATTTGCAACAGTGTGACCGAGCCCCTTAAGCTCGTTAAGGATGGGGTTAAGCCGAGTAAACATAGCATTGACATTTTCATTTGGAAGCATTCTGAATTGATCACACCGCTTCTTGACAACTACTAGTCTACCCTCCTTAACAGCTGAAGTGCCCTCGTGAATCTCAATGAGTGTGGTCCATATCTCGTGTGCACTAGTGAGATTGCTAACTCTATCGAAGATCTCCATGCTCAAACCACAAAACAAAGAGTTCATAGCCTTAGCATCGGTCTCTAGGAGTTTGGTTTTGTGCGGGTGTGGGAGGTACACCATCAGTAAACGTAATACCAAGAGGAGACTCTACAACATTCCAAACATCCATTCCTATGACCTGGAGAACTATTTTCATGCGCAACTTCCACAAACTAAAATTAGTGCCATTAAACAAAGGAATTGGCGGCTACACTACCCCGTCGGCCATCTCTATGCGGTTAAGCAACTAGAGAACCTGCTCTGATACCACTTGTAGGAAACCTAGGCCGAGAGGAGGGTGAATCGGACTCCTAATTCAAATTTTAACCTTGTTTACGTGATTGTTTTGTCTGGTTCTTAACCAAGCTACCGATGAAGTCCTATTATCTAGATGCGGAAGCGATGGCACAATTAATTAACAGAAAAGGTGGCTCGATGGCTCACACAAGTAATGCACACTTAAGATAATGCAAGAGACGAGGAGATGCAAACCGAGTTGTTTACCGAAGTTCGGTGCTCAACACATGAACACCTACGTCTCCGTTGAGGAAACTTCTCACACAGAGAAGTCAGGACTCTCTCGTCCCTAGTCCTCGATCCACTCGTGGTAGCTCTTCACCAACACACGGTAGGCGAGCTCCAAACCTTCACACAAGACGAGTTCTTCCACACGCGGAAGCTCCTCACGCCCGCGGCGCTGACACACGACTCCGACCTCCGACACACGGAGGGTTTTGTACACAACCTTCAATGGATGAAGACAACGCACCTCCGACACACGGAAGTGACCCCTGACACACGGAGGATTTCGGTTGACGTAGTTGTTCGGTTGATGAATCTCGTGGCGTGAAAACGATCTCTCTGGCGATGAAGTCTCAAGAGCACAAGATCAGAGACCGTCTCTCACCACTAGGGATGGCAATCGGGTCGGGTCCATCCGGGTCTAGCTTCCATGGACCCGGACCCGAGACCCGACTTATAGACCCGGACCCGGACCCGAAGTCATTCGTGGGTCTAAACCCGGACCCAGACCCGGACCCGATGGGTACCCGGACCCGAATGGGTACCCATCGGGTCTAGTCTCAGCTCAATCAACATTCAACAGAGAGTCAGAGAGGGGAGGGACAAGGAAGGCGCCGCCGTCGGGGCCGTCGTCGGGGCCGCCGTCGGGGAGGAGACCGCCCCGTAGCGCCGCCGTCGTGGGGTGGGAGGTCGTCTGCTTGCGCCGCCGTGGGGAAGTCGCAGACCGCCGTGCCACCGTGGGGAGGCCCTGACACCGCCGTCGTCTGCGTGGGAGGAGGTCGAGGAGGCCGCACCGCCGAGCCGTCGTGGAGGTCGAGGAGGCCGCCGCGCCGCGCGCCGTGGGGAGGCCGCGCCGCCGCCGCCGCCATGCGAGGAGGCCGCACCGCCATGGAGGAGGAGGCCGCGCTGGCGCGCTGCCGTTGAGGAGGGAGGCCGCAGCGCCTGGGCGGTGAGATGGGGAGTGGGGAAAGAGGGGCGGCGTGGGATGGAGACTGGGGGAAGAGGGGCGGCGTGGGATTGGGGGAAGAGGGGCGGTGAGATGGGGATTGGGGAAAGAGGGGGCGGCGTGGGACTGAGGGAAGAGGGGCCAGCCTGGGCGGTGACTCGGTGAGATGTGGATTGGGGATTGGGGAGATAATTTTGTGGCCCCACTTGTCAGCCTAATTCGGGTCCGGGTCTGGGTACCCAAGGGTCCAAAACGAGACCCGGACCCGAAATCTAATACCCATGGGTCTCAGATGGGACCTGGACCCATCGGGTCGGATACCCGCGGGTACCCGGACCTATGGGTATTTTTTCCATCCCTACTCACCACTACACCTTCTCTCCCACCATGGAAACTAGGGCAAGAGCACCATGGAAGAAGGGGCAAAACTTGGGCATGGATGAGAGGAGGTAGGGGCATCTTCTTGTTCCTCTTCCTCTCTTCTCTCTCTCCTTCAATCTCTCAAGCACATGGAACCCTACAAGGAGGTGAGAATCATGGGAGGAGCTCTCCATGGTGGCTAGGGCAAAGGGGTGACTGCTAATGAGGCTCTCTCAAGTCTCCCCGAGCTAGAGGCTCCAATTTATACCCTAAAGGCGAAAAACCTAAGAATAGACGGCCCAGATTGATTTTCCTGTGGTGCAGTAGGACCCGGTCCGATGGCCGTAGGACCCGGTCCGATGACCGTAGGACCCGGTCCGATGAAGTGTTTTCCCTTGGGAATGACTTGGTCGGACCCGGTCCGACGGTGGTCAGACCCGGTCCGACAGAAGGGTTGCATTTTGGGGACTTAGTCGCTAGGAACCTACGGCCTGGTCGGACCCGGTCCAACAGTGGTCGCATTTTGAGTGACTTAGCCACTGACACACTCATCCATCAGACCAAGTCCGACGGCCGTGAGACCTAGTCCGACGGGGCTAATTTTTGCAGCCCACTATGCTTTGGCTATCCCCTTCTCCCTTCGTGTCTCGCATAGGGTTTTATGACATGTTTGACGACTTGTGAATTTGGCGGGAATATTTGGACATTTAGATGGGAAGTTTCACGCCCATAGGAAATATATGGCATTGAGACTTGACGGCTACGAAACCCCGTACAACTGTCTACCCCCTGAAGTCCCCTGGACCTATCCCGAACTCTCTCGAAGACGAACGAGGATAAGAGATCGGAAATGTGCTCTGTGGGACCTGTAGCCAGAGATACGACGATCGGCAGGCATGTTGTCCCTAGGCTACACACACATGCAAGAAATCAAAAGAACTAGGAAACAAATATCCTTAATCTTGGCGTGATCCAGCTGTGCGGACCAGTTGCCATCAATTACCAAAATCATTCAGCCCATGGGAGGCTTGATCTTACAACTTCAAATTCCATCTTGTCACATATATTCATCATCAAACCGAAGTACCCTCCACATGGGTCTCAACATGGTTTTGCCCACAACTCCATCAGGAGTGTGAGTACCTCACGAGAACTCTTGAGAAGTTTCTTGGGGCAAACGGAAGCTGAACTTGATATTTGACAAAATTAAGATATCAAGGGGTAGATGTATAGGTTACAATTAGCTAGAGCATATCAAAAGACATCCACCTAGAGACCTTATAAGGGATGAGAACGGGCGGACAGCTGTTCTTAGAGACAGTTTTGCTGAGACTACTGTTTCCAGGTTCGCATGGATCGTTAGGAAAAATCCTACCACACGGTGTGTTTAGTCTCAAAATAATGCTCCATAGAGTCCACCAAGGAAAAGTGTTTTCCTGACCACTCCTGGAAATGACAGAGGATTATTTTGCACCTTTTGCGATAGGATAGGACATACTAAGCAGAACTATTTCTGTCACCCAGAGGGGGGTGAATAGGCGAATAAAACAAAATTGCGGAAAGTGGACACTCAAACAGTAGCTAGCACGTTGGATGTTCTGATGTAGGTCGGATGTTCCGATCTGGTTCAGTACACCTTGCATCAGATGTTCTGATCTGAGTCCGATGTTCCTATATACGTCGGATGTTCCGATCCTGGCTGTTCTGGAATCGACGAAAACCTGCAGTAAAAAATGATTTCTCGCAAAACCAAGTTTAGAACTATTCAAAAATATTCAGAACAAGTCACAAACCAATAGTAAAACATATACTCAAGACCACGATGAAGAACAAGGCGACTTTTGTTTACCGATGTTCGGATCTTTGAAGGGAAATCCTACTCACCCTTAGGGAAGACAGAAAGCCCGGATCACCAAGACCCTAATCCCTTCCTAGCGTTGCACAACAGCACTCACCGGTGTTCACTAGATGAATCCTTTTCCTTGCGGAGGTGGATTCACACCTTCACAAACTCTGGAGACACTTACCACACAAAGCTCGAGGCTCACCAGCGACACCTAGCTATCTAGGAGCCCTTCAAGTCTCCAAGAGTAACAAATGCGATGAAGAAATTAGGAATCGCTAAGTGCCCAAGAATTTGATGCCTCTAATTCGTGGAACACTTTGGGTGCCTTGATCTCTCTAGATCTAGATCTTACAAGATGAACAAGAAAGAGAAAGGCTAGTGTTCTTGAGAACTGATGAAGAAAAGAGTATTAGGTTCAAATCAAAGTGTAATCAGAGTGTGTAACCTTTTGGCAGGTATTAGAGAAGGCCTTAAATAGGGAATATCAAAAAATAGTTGTTGCTGCAGAAGATCCCGCATCGGATGTTCCGACCCACGTCGGATGTTCCGACAGTCATCGGATGTTTCGACCCACGTCGGATGTTCCCATGGTATAGGTTATGTGAAAAGGGTATTTTGAGTGGAAAACTCACACGAATTTCGAGTTACCTATTTTGAGCACTTATGAACCTTTATATGCTTCTCCATAGCATCCCCTTTATAGTACAGCATGCCTAGACTCAAGAAATAAAGATTTATAATTTGCGACTAGAAAGTCTTGATGCCATCTTCAATCTATAAAATTTTGAGGGTTACTCTACCACTTTTTAATCTGTGTATATCTCGTCATTAAAAGCATTAGCCCTATAATTGTTAATCATGAATCACCAAAACCTACTTAAGGCCTAGATGCACTTTCAATCGTGTGGAACGAAGGAGACAGGTTAGAATTAAAGGACCTTCTAAGAAACCTGCACCTAGATTCATTCCATCTCAGGCTAGACCAGTGGGTAGACAGCCAAGACTTGGAGATCAGCCTTCTATTTCTCGTCCTGTTGCCAGTCTAGGGCGTGAGCAGCATCGTACTCAGGACGTACCTCCTATTGGTTACAGAGGTGAGTGTTCACGACATGAGGTACCAACTCTATGGTGGAGGAATGGCAAAAGGGTAGGAAGCGCGGACAGGATGCACCTACCTCAGCTCAACGATAGACTACTCCTAATACAGCGTCAGGACGTTTCCCTGCTGAAAGGGATGGACTAATCCGAGTAGAGTCTGTTCGGTATGGTTGTGTAACTTAGTATTAGGTGCCAAAAGATGCACTGCTATTTCCCAATGATGAGTCACATTTCTTCACTAGTTGACTCAGGCGTGTCGGGCTGAAAAGGGGGATATGTGGATCATCGATTCTGGGTGTTGTTGCCACATGATCGAAAACTCTCAGTGATTCTCCTCCTTAGTCCATGAGCTATCCGGAACCTGACATCAAACTATTTGGATTTGTGTGTAAATCCTAATCAAGGTCAAAGTGACAGTCTTCTATCTTACATAACCTAGGATATCCCATGTGTTATGAAACCTAGTTGATGCATTCTCATGCCATGAAAGGTGGACAAGACAGTGATAGTGGTCTCCCTACAAGGTGCACTCCTTCTGAGTTCTACGAGCATCGGAAGAAGGCTCGAGGTGATCCTTCCTCCGATCCTCATCCTCATCGGGGTGTAGTTCATAAGACACCAGCCTCCTCTCCCCCCTCCTCAGTTAGAAGAAGAAGATGTTGTGGAACTAGAGGCAGAGGAATCTCAAGAAGTTGAAGCTCGGGGACCATTTAGCTTGAGAAAGCCAGCTACTCGCTCTAAAGAAAAAGAAAAATCAAGGCAAGTGGTAAAACCATCTCTACCATTTTATTTTTAATTCATTCCTTTTCATTCTTTTTTTCCCACATTTTTTTCTTCATTTCTCGTCATCTCGAACAATATTCATCCGATAAAATTTGTGAAAAAAATGAATAGAGAATTTCCTTTTTAAGGAATGCACGAAGATTTTTTTTTTCTGAAGAGAAACCACGAAAAGAATCTATTGAAACATCTTAAAGGAGCAAAAATCTCTTCGTATAGAAAAAATTGACCTCGAAATCTCTTTGTATAGAAAAAATTGACCTCGAAGAGATACGGTTGGTCGGAGATGGTGCAAATCGAGGGTCATTTTTCTTCCGGGAAGAAATTCTAATCACTTGAGATGCTTAAAAAAAAAAAAATCTTCGCAGTTCTCTTCAAAAGAATTTTTTTTGCATTGTCTTCAATAGAAAATTCTTGCTCTGTTTATTCGTAATTTTTTTTTTTAAGGATGCTGCTGAAAGATGGGAAAGAATGGGGAGAAAAGAATAAGAAACAAAATGAAACGAACAGAAAATATTCGGAGATAGTCTTTACGAACGGAGAGCATAGCAACAGTGAACAGTGAAGGCTCCATCTCACTCCCGGCCAACACATGCCAGAGGCATATACAGCACCAACACGGCAGCACCACATATCGGAATCGGAAGCCCCCTCATCCTCCTCCTCCTCCCCTCGCCTCCAGGCTCCAGCTGCTGCCTCCGGGCTGGATCCTCCTCCTCCCATGCTCACCGCGCTCGCCATGTCCTGTGATCTCCACCCCAAGCTAGAGCTTGAGCTGGAGCTGGAGCTCGACCACGCCGCCGCCCAAAGGCCCATCTTTTCCGCCGCAAAGCTTCTCAGCAAGTCGCCGGAGCCCACCTCCGTCCTCTACGACCGAAGCCCCAGCCCGCCCACCTCCTCCTCCCTCGGCGCCGCCTCCTCCTACTCCTCCGCCGCGCCGGAGCCGCCCCCAATCAGCGCCGAGGACTGGGAGGCCGTCATCTGCGGCGACATGGCCGCGCTCTCCGCCCAGCCCCAGGACACCTCCCTCCTCCGCTGGATCATGGACGCCGGCTACGCCGACGGCGACGGCGACGCATTCGCCTTCAAAACCCCCGCTTTTGACCCATTCTTCTTCCCTCCTCCTCCGCCGCCGCCGCCGCCTCAACTGGAACCAGCGGCAGCGGCCGTCGAGGCATTCTCGCTGCCGCAGCTCCCGCCGCAACTCCCGCCGCAGCCGCTCCCCGAGGATCTCGACCCTCAGGCGGCGGTGGACGAGCTCCTCGAGGCGGCACGCCGCGCGGACGCCGGGGACTCCACTGGCGCGCGTGGGATATTGGCGCGGCTCAATCAACGGCTCCCCTCGCCGCCGCCGCTGGGGCATCCTCCTCTCCTCCGCGCCGCCGCTCACCTCCGGGACGCGCTTCTGCGTCTGCTCCCGCCCAACGCCAACCCTCCTGGATCCGTCTCCTCGCCGCTCGACGTCGCGCTAAAGCTCGCCGCGCACAAGGCCCTAGCAGACGCGTCCCCCACCATCCAGTTCGCCAGCTTCACAGCCACACAGGCATTCCTCGACGCGCTTGGCGGCGCGCGGCGCGTTCATATCATCGACTTCGATGTCGGCTTCGGTGGGCAGTGGCCGCCACTCATGCAGGAGCTCGCGCACCAGTGGCGCCGTGCAGGTGCCCCGCTGCCGCCGCCGACCCTCAAGGTGACGGCATTGGTATCACCGGGGTCCAGGCACCCCCTCGAGCTCCACCTCACCTACGAGAGCTTGACACGCTTTGCCGCAGAGCTCGGCATCCCGTTCGAGTTCGATGCCATTGTGTTCGACCCCTTCGACACATCCCCACCCATGGGCTTATCGGTGTCGCCCGACGAAGCCATGGCCGTTCATCTTCCAATTGGCTCAGGAACCTTCTCACTAGCGCCAGCATCCCTTCATGTCGTCAAGCAGCTTCGTCCTACCATTGTTGTATGTGTCGACCATGGATGCCACCGCGGCGACGCGCCACTCCCACAGCATGCCCTGAACCTCTTGCGCTCTTGTGCAGCGCTTCTTGAATCGCTGGAAGCAGCGGGCGCATCGTCCGACGTGGTGACCAAGGTTGAGCAGTTCATTCTGCGGCCAAGAGTCGAGCACCTAGTGCTCGGCGTCAAGGTGCTCCCATGGCAGTCCATGGTTGTGTCTGCGGGGTTTGTGCCACTGCAGCTCAGCAATGCAGCGGAGGCTCAGGCCGAATGCCTGCTCAGGCGCACGGCCAACCATGGCTTCCATGTAGAGAAGCGCCAGGCAGCGCTATCACTACGGTGGCAGCACTCCAAGCTCGTGTCGGTGTCAGCCTGGCAGTGCTGAGTGCTGATGCTGGCATTGCTCCTTCCTCTTGTTATGCTGGGCTGCAAAACCTGATCATCCTGGTATAGTTGCCGTAGATTGTTCTTGCCAACTTGAATCTTTTCAAGTAGTAGCCAAGTTGTTTTGTGATATAAACTAGCGATTGGTATGAAGCTATTGCCTTGGAGATAATTCTTTCTCCATGTCAAGGTTGTACAATTGTTGTGATGTGCTGAAGAATATTAACCCAAACTTGTGATTAATTGATCATCAGATCATGTTTTGAATTTCTGCGTGCATGCATGTATTTGTGCAACTCATATAGGTCAGTACTAATGGTTATTTGTTTCTCCTTATTCTTTTCCGAGAACAGTTTCTCCTTATTCTAGTAACCTAAACTTCTTCAAGTGGAAATCAGGAAGGAAAATCTGGGGTAACAGAAAGCGTGCCAATAGATAACTGTACATGGTTCAGTTGGGTACTTCCGAAATTTATAGCTTGTACTAATACAAACAAACCTATTGGTTATAAAAAACCTTTGAGCTTTGAATCTTACAGTCGGTATGTGCACTGTTATCGATTGCATCAATCGGTGTACAATTAAGGTGTGCTGAATTATTGGACTCTTCTACATGTCGCAGATTTTTCTTTCTAGTTTTCGGAAAGAGGTGACAACCATGAACAGTTGATATGAATGTGATGTGCCTTTATTAACAAGTGAGGTCCATTGTACTGCTCCCATCTTTCACTCATCGGTCTTACATGTTGCATCCTTGTTTTTCTCCTGAAGAATTCTCTTGTTTTTCTTCAGTTGAAACTGCAATTTGCTACACATTGCCCCCATTAGCACGATGTAGGGTTGTTGAGATGGCGTGGTAGCGGAACAGTAGTGCATGAATGTTGTATTTCCCTTTTTTTCTTCCAGCACAAACACTGGAGTGAAGGGTAACATGTATGCGTCCTGATACCTACCAGTAAACAAAGGAAATGTTTCTGTTGAAGCGTCGTCATCTGTGAGATGACACTGACATCTGATTATGCGCATATGCCAATCTTAACTCGCTGCCTGCTTCATTTCAGTAGCCATTTAAATAATTAATGGACATTTGGAAAAGCACAGACTAGTAGTAAATCAGTAACATCTTTTGTCAAATGTCAAATAAGATGGTACTGTCACTCATACATCCATCTAATCTTTTGCTTGCAGTTGCTATGTCAATTGTTAGGACTACTCTCGCATTTGTTGGGTATGTGCCTACGTGGTCCATAACTCCGCCAAATGTGCAGGTAGATCTATTCAGTTACAATGGATTATGGTAGAGTGATGACTAATATACATCCCAAACTGTAAAAGGATTCAGAGTTACACTCTCCAAGGGTTTATAGGTGGTTCCTTTTTAGTTTTACCCTAATTCCACGAATTAGGTGAATGTAAGAAGCTGACTTGCCTGTATCAGCAGACTCGTATGTATGAAATTCTTTTTGGAGCCTTCAGCCATCACTAGTACCTTTCAGCATCATAATACACTTTGTCCTCTTGTAATCGGCTGCATAAATGAAGGGCTACATGCAGTTAACCATTGAGCATTTTTTATTTGCAGTTGTGAATTTTTGTGAGATTTTTCCTGACGATTGCTGAAAGTTTTGATCAACTTTTCTTTGACACGCCTTGATTTGTCTCTCGATTGAACTGTAGCACTACTATATATGCCTACATAGGTGAGGCTTGGGACATCGCTCATGTTCTGCTCTAGAAGGCTTGAGGCGACTTCAACCAAAACTCTCCTTGCTTCAGTTGTCTATATGATAGCCAAGCAGCTCATTAGACTGATGTCCTCTCTTGTGTACAGCATGTTCTTAAATGCTTCAACACTAAAGTATCAATCATTTCTTATGCTGTATTATATGTGGTGTGTTTTGGCATGGATCATTGGGTGTCACATGGACTTTGCCCCTCATCACATGTACACCTCATTTCTTTTTATTTCACTTGGCCCCTCCACACTCAACCAGGTACAGATATATATATCTATTAGGTGAATTTTGTTAATTTTTTTTGTGAACAAACCAGCATTAGGTGAACTTAACCACATGATTGCAGTTGAAATGCATGCCTTGTGTCTTGTCTGCTGTTTTAAAATGGTGGCCATAAGTTAGTACACACATATCTTGATAACTCTATCAGCATGCTCTCCAACGTGACAAGTCTGCAAAAGTTTATTCCTTCAAATTCAACTTATGATCCATAAGAAAGCTCAACAAGGCAGGAGGGGGAAAAAGAAGACGATGTCATGGACTATATTTTTGTTTGACCTTTTACTGATAGATATATAGATGTAATCCGATAAGGACCACACTGCCTGCCATTTCTTGATTGAAGATTATGACCTCCAAAGTAGCTCTCAGGACCACAGGCCAGTTCATTGGATGCCAAAAAATGTGTGGATCCTAACTAATAAACATCCATAAGCACTGTTGAGGCGTGAACAATAGCTTAAGCCCATGCTGCCATAATAAACCGCAGATGCAGGTGAGGCAGCAGCTGCAGCTACTGCTGGTGCGGCTGCTTCTTAATCCCCACCTCCCCAGAGAAGAGAAGTATCTCAATATCCATTGCTTGTGAACTCTGATGCCTGGGCTGCATGCTTTACAGCTTTCTCTTGCTGCCCAGGAAAGGTATTTTGCAATGCTCAAGCAAAGTAGGATCTTGGAATGCCCTGTAAAGGCACATATTAGTAAGCATAGCACACCAGTAAACCACACGAGAGTTCCTATTGTTGCTGATACCTTTGATTCAGTGGTAAGCTAATCCGTGATGACATGTCGTTTTCTGCACGTTGTTTTGAAGCAATCTAATTCTATGGTAATCAGAATGGGCAGGCAATACCAATGCAGTTTATTAGCAAAGATCTGACATTGCGAGGCACTCTGGTCAGTGTCAATGTAATCAAGAGTAGAGATGTTAAAATACGACCATGAAGATGATTGTCGGTAGCCATCAGGGGGGGCCCGCCCTTTGGCTTTGGATTAAAATGATACATGCTACCATATCATGTGGCTCCAGATAACCATCCAAATTCCAATATTTCAGTCAAAGCAGGGAAGATATGTGAAGAAGGCTGCATTAACGCAACCGATCACACGGATTCATACTATACGAAAATCGAACGTGATGGAGACTGCCATTTTCTCATGGAGGCTGCTGGTTAGGTTGTGCCGCATTTCCGAGCAAGCTTTCGCTCGCTACCTCTCCTTTTTTGAGGATGCCTTGCAGTCGCAGCCTCCTTTATATCGGTCTCCTCTTACACCCAGATAGAGGGAAACCAGCCAAGTCAAGAATATAATCAAGTCTACAGCAACAATACAAGATTGTAGGCAATGCACAGAGGGGCAGTGTTCATGCTAGGCAGTAGCTGCACCCTATACCAAGAAAATTGTTCGCTGTTCAAGTTCTTAAGAACGGGCTACTATGCTCAAATTAAGGCAGGCCAAGAATGACATCAAGCAAGTTCCCAGTTAAGGTGAAAATGCATCACTACGTTTGCAAACTGGAAAAGGAGATGTACATGGCTTACAGTTGCAAAGAGTACCCGAGGAAGGAAGCACGCATTCTGCTGCAACGATGTATGGTGGTGTAAGTGTGGAATTAAATACTATTCTGACTTTATTTTAATTCAGAATTAAAAAATAATTTGCTGGTTTAATTAATTAAAAAATAACCCTCCGGCGACGGACCATCGGGCGCCATATATGAATCACCCGTTGGATGGACGTTATTAAAGCCGCATAGTATTTAGCGCCGAACGAATAGGCGCTTAATAGGGGCAACGGCCCGGGGCCTGTTCGAGGTAATAATCGCCCGTTCGTCGGGCTTTTTTGCACTATTACGTAAAACCGCCCAACCAGCGGGCTTTTTATGCGGCGCGGGAATGGATCGCCCGATTGGCGGGCGCTAAATCATCCACATCCTCGCGCGCCCGGCGCTGCATCGGCAAGGTGGTCATTTGCAGCCCCCACGGTAGAAAAAAAAAGAAGAGGAGAGAAGAGGAGGAGGAGGAGGAGGAGGAGAGGAGAGGAGGAAAAGAGGAGAGGGAGAGGGAGAAGAGGAGAGGACAAAAGAGGTAATTTTATAGCCCTCTCCTATTTTTATTTTGTAATGTTTGAAAATAAGGTAGGTTAGCAATATGCCACATGATAAATTGAATATTTCGTTTAATGCATATAGCGATTAGGTTTCGATAATAATTAGGTGTATTTTCTGTAATTTTTATGTACATTCGATTTAGAGGTCTAAATTAGGATAATATTCCGATATGGTTTTTGTATGACATATGTAAATTAGTTTTAGGATTTAATGTTTTATAATATGTACGGTAGATTGTAGACTATATTTAGGGTTATAACTAGGGTTGTAAGGGAGGGTAATACGTTGATTTAGTGCGTATGTTTATTTTTTACAGTTTAGGGTAAGGATTTACAAAGTTAGAGGGCATGTGTAAGTTTGTCGTTAGGGTAATAGCAGGCTCAATTTATATGAAGCATAATGCACGTAGGTTTAATGCATAGTACAAAGGATTAAAAGAGATAAATCTTTAAGATGTTTTTGTCGGTACGGGAATAAATAAAAATTTATTAGTAGTCGTTTTTTTACAGGGTCAATGTCGAACCGAAAATTTTTTAATGTTCATTATGGACAAGGGGATATCAATTTTGGTCCAGATGGGGTAGACTTATCTATGTTCCAGTCAGTGATGTTGGGGATATCTAGGCCCACGGAGAGAAAGTTAGCAGGGCTAGAAAACTGGCTATTAAGGACGTTCCAAATTAACCTCAAGAACATGGTCTGGATATCAGCGCTGTTGTTAGTCGTGCAACGGAAAGACCTTATTGGGAGTTGCTACCGATAAAGGCAACCCGAGGATGAAGGTGTTATGTCGAGATCGTCACTGAACGAGTACTGCCACTAGCACTTCTTGTTAGGCAAAATACAGGCAACAAACTGAAGAAGGGTTGGTTGAACATGTCGAAAGTATGGATGTTGAAGGAGCACATGTAGTACATGGTGAGGAGACTGAGTATGTTGTGCAGGAAGAGGTGGGGGAGCTAGAGGAGGCAGGGGAGGGATCAAGTGAGCAACAAACAACGCAGGAACCCACAGGTGCGGTAGATGAGGGCGAGCATATTGAAACTATAGTTGCGGAGATGGAGGCCGAGGGTGATGAGCACGAGCAAGTCTCTGAGGAAGATGTGTCCGACGATGAGAGTATCAGTGGGTTTCAAAATATCGTGCCGGTCGAGTGGAACTCATCGAACTTTGTGGAGCTATCTATCCGAAAAACAATCAAACAGCCTGGGAATACCACCAGAACGAGGTGATTCAAGGAGCGACGTATCCCATAAAGGAAGAATTGCTGACAGCCGTGAAGTTTTGGGCATTCTCACTTATGAGAGAATTCAGGGTTGTGAAGTCTAGCCGAAATGTGTACGATATGATGTGTGTGGTCCCTGGTTGTCCTTGACGTGTGCATGCCTTAAAAAAAAGTATGTTGAATACTGGGTTTGTTTAATAGTAAGGGAGTATAATTGTACGGTGACTCAGGTAAGACAGAAGCACAGGAACCTAACATCGATAATGGTAGCACAGATAATGCAGGCTCAAATAGCACAAAACGTAAACTATGAGCCTCGGTCTATAATTCAAGCTATGGAGGAACAATTCCAGTACACCATTTCGTATCCAACTGCTTGGATGGCAAAACAAAAGGCATTAGAGATGAGGTTTAGGACATATGAAGCATCTTATGCGAATATGACATCCCTGTTGGCGGCCATAGCCAGGAGGAATCTGGGAACATATTATGATTACAAAGAGTTGGAGACAGAGGGCGATGATATTGGGAAGTTTGTTCTGCAGCGGGTTTTCTTTATTTTAGGGCAATGCATCAGGGGATTTCAATACTGTCCTCCAATTCTA
Organism: Raddia guianensis; assembly: GCA_036346415.1. Classification (NCBI taxonomy): domain Eukaryota; kingdom Viridiplantae; phylum Streptophyta; class Magnoliopsida; order Poales; family Poaceae; genus Raddia; species Raddia guianensis. Next base: position 48,132,699 of record CM070539.1, on the reverse strand, counting down.
TGTGTGGACGGAACATTCCTAACTGGTAAGTATAAGAACCAAATCCTGACAACAATAGTCGTTGACGGCAACAACCAGATTCTGCCGGTGGCATTTGCTTTTGTGGAAGATGAGAATATTGAGAGCTGGTACTGGTTCTTAGAGAGGGTGAAGCATGCGGTTGTTGTTGGCAGACCAGATGTTTGTATAATTCATGACAGACATGCTGGATGTTGACGGCGATCGAAGAAATTAAGCTTGGCTCTGACTATCGAGCTGCTCAGTGGCCAGACATAAATATCCGGTGGTGCATGACACACATGGTGCGAATTTCTTTAGCCAGTTCAAGAGTAAGCACTTAATGAATCTGTTCAAACGGTTGTGTAAGCAAAATCAGCAGCGTAAGTTCAATCGGCTGTGGCATACGTTGGACGAGCTGACCACGAAGCATACCAGGGAGGCTGGTAACATGAGGAACAGAAGAATTGCAAACTTTTCAGAATGGATTGAAAATTGCCCGAAAGAGAAGTGGACATTGCTGTATGATTCGAAAAGCCGTACATATGGAATGATGACTACAAACTTGGCGGAGGTATACAATTGGGTTATGAGAGGGACCAGGGCACTGCCGCTCGTAGCAATTGTGGAGGAGATTTTGCACCAAACATGCAAATATTTCATGGACCGGTATCAAGCAGCCTCAATTGCTATGTCTGACAATCGGTTGTTTTTTTTCTGTGGTTGTGACAAAGTACATTATTAAAAAGGTTAAGAAAGCACAGCTACACTCACCTCAAGCAATGGGTACCAACGAGTTGAGTTATCAAGTTCACTGCATGGATAGGGCTCGCCTTGGTCGCAAACGTCAGAAGAATAGACAGGAGTGTATTCTTGCTGATAAGCAATGCAAGTGCTCGTGTCATAAGCCCAAACTGCTACATAAGCCTTGCTCTCATGTACTTGCAGCGCATCGATGACAAGTCAGTCAACCTACAATTATGTATCCCAATATTACAGGAAAGAAGCTATACTGAACACTTGGCATGCCGAGATATATGGATACGCCATCTACGGATCATTCACTGATCCGCCTTTGCCAGACTGTAGGCATGTCCCGAATAGGAACATGCTAAAATGCAACTTAGGACGCCGAGTGCATCGACGTATTCTAAATGACATGGATCAGTCCGAGGCAGGGCGTCCCGTGAAGGTATGCAGCAGGTGCAATGAGGTCAGTCACACGTACGTCAACTGTAACAATCCCAGTGGTGGAATATGATTGGAGGCTGGACCTTCTGGGTCAGGACACAATGGTCGACGTCCATTCCGTTGAGTGAACATATAATGTAATGCGAACAAATTTGTAATATTTATTTTCGTGTCTTACATGGTGTATTGTAATAATGCTTTTCGTATGGTGTATTGTAATAATGTTATATCTGTCGCAGACATGTACTATTTTAAATGAGGAACCTTTGTCATTTGACTACTGTAATAAAGTTATCTACAATGTGTACTGTGGTGACCCATCTTTTCTTTTTAAATTGACCCGTACGTTGGTGCAAAATATATGATTAATTCGTGAATTTTATGTAATGCAGCATGGCAGACGACGGTGGTGGACAGCAGGCCGATCGCCTTTTGGATCCCTCTGTGGACCAAAGGCATCGGTCGCGCAAGAGTGTCGTTGAGGGATGTCAGCTCCCAGCCTTTCGTCCTAGAGTACCGAAGGAGCTGCTGACTCTTTACGCCCGATGGATTAATTGGTCAGGACTTAAAATAATTGTATATTCCTTAATGAAAGATTGCGATTTCTTATTTATTATGGGCATGCAGGTTACGCCTTGCCGGCTTGCTTCCTTTGTGCCGAATGCTGGAGGCGACGGCCCTCGAGGAGCGACAGGTCCTTCCACGTCGGCTCCAGCAGACGCGGTTCTGCTTCGACAGGTCTCTGCTTGCAGCTCTCGTCAACCAGTGGAGGCCAGAGACCCACACCTTCCACCTACCATATGGTGAGGTCGCCCCCACCCTACGGGAAGTGTCCTATATACTAGGACTTCCCTGTGCCGGGTGACCCTGTGGTGGCTGTGGACGTGTCGCCACTTTGGCGGGCTGAGCTGATGGCCCGGTACGCCAATATCCAATGGCGGCCGGGTTTCCCGAACTACAGGCCCATTCTAACTTCAGAGACGCATGAGCCAACGAAGAAGTGGATACTGCAGTTTACGGTAATAAAATGCAAAATTACATTCTATTTAACCAAATTACATTCTTTTTAACCAAAATTACCTTTTTAACAGGCCGAGACCATCCACCCGGAGGCAGACGAGGCTACGGTGTCTAGGCACCTCGAGACCTACCTGCTTTGGCTGTTTGGGTACGTGTTGTTTTGCAACACGTCGGGCAATGCGGTGGACAAGTTTCTGCTTCCGTACACCCAGTCCATCGCCAACTCACAGGGAGATCAGGTACCCGCCTACAGCTGGGCTTCCGCGGTGCTTGCAGCTACTTACAAGGGGTTGTGCGACTGCATCTTCAAGACGAAGGAGGCGGAGCCGTTGATCATAGGCTGCCCACTGCTACTTCAGTTGTGGTCGTATGAGAGAATCGCCGTCAGTCGACCTCTCATGGACCACAGTGTGTACGGTGCCGTTTTCTACCATGAGGCCGAGGAGGATAGGCCTACAATGGGGTTCTTGTGGTTTCGCCAACGGGTAATGAAATGGACCACACTTTTGATTTGTCCTCCTATCTTATTGAAATTCTATAATTTGATAACTTTACCACTTTTGCAGCCGACGTGGGCTCACGTCACGCCCCACAAAGACTACCCGGACTATGTCCGGATGATGGACGAGCTACAGGATCACGACTTTCAGTGGCAGCCCTACCGGGACGAGCTCGTTCAGGCTTGTGCACCTCTTGGCCTGTCGTCGCTCTGTACGCGTGACTCCGAGTACTGACTTACGAGGAAGCTAGTACTCTTCGACATCTTTGTCGAGGAGTAATCACCGTACATGGTGATGCGTCAGTTCGGGCTCATACAGCAGTTTCCCCAACCAGTCGTGCACACCGTTCCCTCTCACGTTCACCAGTACGTTCGTTACACGCTTTTCTTGACAATTGTTGTTTTTATAGTGGCATGGACTAAGCATTTAATCATGTTGTAGGGTCAGCAGACGAGGCCAGAGTGTCGGCGCTCATTGGGGTCCTGTGATGGACCCATGGGTAGAACAATGGGAACAAGCACTGGAGGATCTCGTCGACGAGGACCGGGAGTACGACGACCGCACGTACGACGCGTACCTACGGTGGTACGTGCCGGCTACACGCACTCGTGTCGGATACACGCCTCCTACGAAGATCGTGCACGTACCTAGCGTCTCCGACATGTACCCTCAGCACCACCGACAGGCTGCATATCAAACGGTAACCTTTCCATCTCCCACGGATAATTACTAATTTGTCTGCATCATGGAACTTACATTTGTGTAGGATGTCGTGTTTTCGATCATTGTGCAACAGCATGACCTCGTACGGCAGTCCAACATCGAAGCACGCCATGCCATAGAGCGCATCCAGGGGGTATTCAGATGACGGCAACTGGCAAGCGAGATCCTTGACACCTTCAGGAGGATTTAGGAGAAGACCATGCGAGCTATTCGTTTGACCTCTTGTTGCGCCGATCCAGTCGCCCTCGCTCCCGTACCTACATCGGCCCCCAGACCCCCGTTCTCCGGTATTGTAATGCAGAAATCTTTGTTTTCCTTTAACATGCACATGTGAATCATAATAATTAAATACACGTCGCGTGCAGGCATGCAGCGTCCGCGTGCTCCACCGCCCAGTGCCCCAGGAGCTGTCAGGCCCTGGCACGACGCGAGCGGGACATCGGGTGCCTTCCAGAGGCCATTCTGGCCCCCTCAAGACGTGACCGGGACGTCCGGAGGCTTGCAGGGGTCTTTGTGACCTCAGCACGACACGGCCGGCACATCGGGTGGGTTCAGGCCCGAGGCGTCCACTCAGGCCGCTACGTTTTAGGGGTCGTTTAGGCCCCCTCCCGCGCCCACTTTTTGTGGTTAGTCCTCCTATTTTTATTTCGGGTAATCGAATATATTATGATGCTTACAAATCAACCCATTGCAGCTTCTGCGTACACCTCGACTTGGGACAGCCCAGAGGCGGGCCCGGAGATGCATCACAGCCCTCTCGTCGATCCACCAGTGTACCAGGGCAGTCCTCTCACAGTGGATCTCTCGGACTACTTCTTCGGCAGTCACCAGGAGATAGGGCCGTCACAGTTGTCCGAGGCACCCCTGTCGCCTCGCAGCCGTCGCAGCCAGAGCATGCGACGCCCGAGCCACAGCTCCGACCGCAGCAGGACGTTGGGGCCCCGGACCACTTCACTTTTCCCTCTACACAGCTCTGACATGCGCACAAACCTCGAGCTGATGGTTCTATTGGGGACGTCAAGCCTAAGAGGGGTCGTGCGTAGGATATTTGTTAGTGCATACCTTTTGTGTGTTGTTAGCACCGCTACTATGTCACTTTTATATCCTGTTGTTATTATTTTGTTTATGTTATTTTGCCCACACTCTACGTACCCTGCAACGTTTAACAATCGCCGACGTAGCATCTGAGTAGGTGGGCCCCAAAGGTGCGTCATAGCCGGCAGCGCAGCGCAACCAAAACCCTAAGCGACAAATACTGCTTACATGAGCCGTCTCCGCTACGCAATAATTCACGGTTACTGTTCGTGAAATTAACCAGTCACGTCAGCATTGTCTCTCTACTTCACAAAAGGATGACCTGTTTCATGATTCGACCCATCACGCATGCTCGATCGGGGTGGCTGCCAATGATATCACTTTTCACTGTTCCAATAATCGACGTTGCTGCATGTGCTATTCAGTGATATTCATACGTACGCATTGTTTCCCCCTCTCCATCTGCTCCCTATATAAGTGAGGTCATGCCATTCACTAATATTCATACCTACGCATCGTTTTCCCCTCTCCATCTGCTGAAACCATCGTAGTAAGATGGCCGAACAATGGTCCACCAACGCATGGATTAGGCCAAGTTGGTGGGAATCGTCCGGGCCAGGATGCCACACCCATTACCCATCGGAGGACCTTCCTATCAAAATGAAACAGAACTACACCACGAGTCAATCATGCTGCGGCCCGGCCCTCACATCATCCTGGACTGGCCAAAGTGTGCATGTGGAATTGATGCAGTGGTGCAGACCTTCGACAGGCCAGTCTCTGGTTGGACCGGAAGGAGAGTCTACCGATGTCCTCTATACGCAGTGAGTTTACTTACCTTCATATTGAACAAATATATTTTTAGATGCAGCATAACTTTCTATCCTCCAAAACAGATAAATGATTATCGTATGGCATCGTGGATGGATGATCCTTTTTCAATGGTAGCAGACGCATACATGATAGTTCTCCACGCAAGAATCACAGATCTCGATAACAGTCTCGAAATGACTAGGCGTACACTAGAGTTGCACATCCGCACGGAACGCTTGTGCCCTACATGCCGGAGGCAACGCGAATTCTGTTAGGTTGTGCTGTGAGACTTTATGTATCTATATGCTATCGTCATTTTCGTGCTGTGAGACCATATCGTGCCTTTATGTATCTCTATTAACAGTCTATGTATCGTATCGTCATTTTCGTATGTGAGCACATTTAGTCCAAACGGTTGTTAATCCCACCCCTTTCTCTCTCCGTCGGTGCAAACATGTCCTTCAACGTCTCCTATCTCTCTCCATCAATGGACACTGCAGCCGAAATCGACGTGACAGCACGACTAGCAACAAGGTGGCACCTACTGTTTCACAAAGTGATGTGACAACACGAAGAGGCAAAAGCTGCTCGCGCAGTTCTTCTACACTGGATGTGACAACACGACGAAGCAAAACCAGCTCTCCTCGCCCACGAGCTGCTAGGACAACGAGGTCATTTTCCTTTAAATCACGCACCCGATGCCCACGAATCTCGCACCGCACAAACACCCGCAGCGGATATCTCGTTTTCAAACACTCGTCCCTTGCACTAGAACTGTATCTTCAGAAGTTTGGGAGGTGGCCTCTTATTTCAATCCGTTTAATTGTGACTATATTTTTTTTATTTTATTATGTTCAACCTGCTTGCATATGTGTTGTTTGTGTTTTATCGTCCTCTTTACGTGTAGTACATGGATAACGTGCATACTACTACTCGTCCATTTGTGCCACCTAGATGGTGGCTTTCATACGGCCTAGGAGTTCGAGCACACGTACCCTCCAAAGATTTGCCGGTCGTATCGAGAGCTCACTACAACACAAATCCTACGATGCTTAGAGATCCGGAGTTCTATAGAGGATGGCCCAAGTGCCTTCACGGGGTCGACACGATCGTGCAGATTTTTTATCGTGTTGCAGATGGTTTTACGGGCTGAAGGTTTTACAGATATGCCATGTTTGAGGTGCGTATACCATTAAAAATTATTTTATTACGTTACAAAAAGGTTATGGACAATATACTCGAATGTTCGCAGGCACAGGATTGTGACTTTACAAAATGGATGGATCATCCATACCCAATGGCAGCATCGACTTACATAGACTTTCTGCATGGAAGAATACAACGGTTAGAGCACAGAGTAAATGGTCTACTGCGTGCACAGAGACAGAGTGGCAGCGAAGACGATTAGTTCTTGACCCACAATATGAGATGAACCCCCCATGCACCTATTATACATACCTTTGTGGATGTCACTACCCCGACAGTCCGAACGAACTAGTATGCTACAGGCGAAATAAATTTCGGAGGGAGTACGGGCACATCGAAGACCCAGACTTCGTACAAAACCATTCATGCAGTACTCAATGGTGAATTTGTCCATATCATTTTTCAGATCAACTGCCTTAAATGCACGCGTACTTGTATTCCGATCGAAGTCACAAAAAACAAAGTGTCATTTTACCTTCTCCTATCATTCCCGGTTGTCACCGTCAAATTTTATGGTTTTTCAGAACCGATGATTAAATATTAAAACAAATTGATTAACATGATACAAATCATGGCACGTATGATGCATAAAACAATTTATCATATTAGCGCATCATAACTAAACCTACATGCCTTAGGAGATTTTAGAACATAGTTGTTCCACACGATATTCTACTGGGTACAGCGGGGGTATTTCCCCTTCGCAAACGCGCTAGGTCTTAGTTCCCTAGCTCTAGCAGCCCTCTCGCGCTTTCTGGCACGGTCCGCCTCACGCTCATTCACTGCCGCTGCCGGTCTGCTTCGCGCTGTGCTTGAAACTCTTTACTCGCAACCTTGTTTCTTTCTTCCCTAAGGGCGTCTTGCCACCGTTCCTCGGCTATAGCACGGCGCCTCGCCGCCTCTCTTTGCATTTCCCGCTCCTGGTCGGGAGTCTGCTCCGCGTCCAAATATTGGACAAACTCGCACAATGGAGACTAATAACATTGAAGTTAGCTTTTACGTCTATATGTTCCTTATGAAACTAAGAAGTAAGAAGTCACTTACAGGGTACTTTGCCTTCCTCTCCATCTCGGGTGTTCGGTCGTACGCATAGTTTGCGTATTTCCAATACCGTCTCCCGTACGTGTAAGACGTGTCTTGAGACATTCTTAAAATGCAAAGACTGCCGCAGAAACACATGGGCGGCTGAACATCTCTTGGGACAGATTGATGAACAGACTTCCTTGGTGGCGATGGGAACTTCATGTCACTCTACTCCTAGACAGAGCTTGTTTCTAAAGTGAAGTGTTTCCAACACTCTGCTCGTCTGTATACCTTGTTGCTGCTCCCCTTTTTATAGCCGAGCGTGTGTCAATTAAATTATCAAAATCATCTAATTAATCCATCCCTAATTATTAATTTATTAGCAAAATGCGTTACGACAAATGTCTAGTTGCGAGTGTGGCAGGCAGGAAGTGATGGTGCAGTAGTGTCAGCACCTGTAGGAATCCGAAGTGTGAGTACATATATGGTAGGCAGGAAGTGATGGCGCAACAGTGTGAACAGGTAGCAGGAATCCGAAGTGAGAGTAGCAAGCAGGAAGTGATGGCGCAACAGTTCACCTGCAGGAATCCAAAGTGAAAGCACATGGCAAGCAGGAATCCGATGGAAAAAAACGCTGCGAACAAAAAATACGATCAGAGCGATGGTAGCAGGGCCCACTGGACCAAATAACGCCCGTTGGTCAGGCGTTATTTAAATAGCCCCCGTTGGTCAGGTGTTATTTAAATAGCGCCTGACCAACGGGCGTTTTATAAATAACGCCCAGTCAGCGGGCGCTGGGCGGCTATTTTTTATTTTTTAAACGGGGAATTATTTTTTAAATTTTGAATTAAATTAAAGCCAGTACAGTAAAAAATTCGTAAGTGTGTGTGTCTTCTGTGGGCCATTGTTGGGCCGATGGGCTGTGTGGAGTGGTTAAATATGTTGTATTCCGACGAGTAAACTCAAGAGAAGAATAGTATCAGTTTCCCTACCTCAACTCTGTCTCTTTCCCGACTATCTTCTTCCTCCCCAAGTCTCTTTCTCTCACACATCCAGATCCCCTACTGCCATGGCGGACTGGAAGACCTAGAGATTGTTACATTTTCGTATCAGAGCTAGGTTGTGATCCGATTGGGTGATCTCGCAAACCCACGGCCGGGCAGTAAGGCAAATGAAGGTAAAAATGAACTTGTCCCTGAGCACGCTGAGCAAACTACAGAAGGAGATAGTGTCGAAGATGCATGTGGTGTCGCGAATTGACATTCTGCCTCGAGCTCAGATGAACATTGTCGGCCTAGACTGATTGGAGCAATTCCTCAGGTAACTATCCCTTACACGCCTTAAGGAGGTAGTGCCGAAAGTGCAGAGGAGCAAGAGAGTATGATGCAAATCACTGAAGTAGGAAATCAGAAAAAGGGGTGGATGCCGAAGATGGAGTTTCCAAAATTCCATGGCCGGGATGCACGAATTTGAACATACAAGTGTGAAATGTTATTTGAGATGTACCAGGTACCTGCTAATTTTCAAATTTTAGCAGTGTTACACATGGTGGACAGAGCCTCTTACTGGTATGAGTCCAAGGCGAAAACTCTAGGCAATATGACTTGGAATCGGTTTGTGGAGGAGGTCTATAAGGAGTGTGAAGGCAATACACGTCGGGACAGGACCAGGGAGCTAATGCTATTGAAATAGCATGGAACTGTGGGGGAGTATAAATGCCAATTTGATTCATTGGTCCATCGCATCAAGATGTATGCTAAGAATGTTAGTTAGATGATGCTCATAAATCAGTTTGCAAGTCAAGGGAACTCATATGAACAATAAGTAGGTCCAAACTTCAAAGAAGAATAGCGAGCATAGCCATGCTAGATAAGAGGGAATTATGGAAGGCTAAATAGTTAAAGGAATATAGGACAGCCAATGGGTTGTGTTTTAAATGTGGGGAGACCTACAACATCAGTGCAAAGTGACTGTAGGAGCTCAAGTGAAACTAATGCAATCAATGGAGGTGTTGTATGATGAAATGTTGGACACTACAGTGCAAGAGGAGGTGGAAGAGGATAATATGCACATATCCTTGCATGCATTGTATGGAGCAGATGAAACACATATTGTGAGGCTAAGAGCCAAAATCAAGAACAAGACAATGTTGATCATGTTAGTAGATTCTAGGGGTTCCCATTCATTTATTGGTAAGAGGATGGTACAAAAAATGGGGCTGCAAACCAAATCTGTTTCTAATATGGCAATTCAAGTAGCTGGGGGAGAATACTTGCATTGCAATGAAATGGTTCCTATTGTGACTTGGTGGGTGCAAGGAGTAGCTTTCACTTATGATATGAGAGTGTTTGAGTTTGGTGGTTATGATGCTATACTAGGCATGGATTGGCTGACAGAAAGAGGAGAGATGACATGCCATTGGCAGGAGAGGTGGATCAAGTTCCAACATACAGGTCAAGAGGTGCGGTTGCAAGGGATTGTGGGAGATCTAAAACAAGACGTTGCTGAGGTGTCTGTTGCCAAACTCAAGAAATGGGTGTTATGCAATGAAGTGTGGGCTTCAGCTTTGATAGATCCAAGGCCACCGCAAGAAAAACAAGGAGATGATTCATAATCTCAAGAGGTGCAGGAAGTACTACAGTAACTGAGGATATCTTCCATGAGTCCAAAACTTTGCCTCCTCACCGAACTTATGACCATGCTATATCCCTACTACCCAATGCTGCCCCTGTGAACTCAAGACCATATAGACTCAGCTCACCAAAAAGATGAAATCGAAAGGCAAGCTCAAGAAATGCTAGATAAAGGAATGATTATACCAAGCATTAGCCATTTTGCCTAACCTGTATTATTGGTTAGCAAGAAGGATGGCTCATGGAGATTTTGTATAGATTAACAGAAGTTGAATAGCATCACGGTCAAAAGCAAGTTCCCAATGCCCATAGTAGATCAACCATTGGATGAATTGGCTGGGGTTGCAGTGTTTACTAAATTGGACATGAGGTCAGGGTATCACCAGATAAGGTTGCATGAACTGATGAGGAGAAAACAATCTTCAAACTCACCATGGGCTTTATCAATTCAGGGTGATGCCTTTTGGGCTCACAAATGCACCGGCTATTTTTCAATGCGTCATGAATTCCATATTTTCTAAATACTTGAGAAAATTTGTATTGGTCTTCATGGATGACATACTTGTTTATAGCAAATCTCATCACGAGCATTTCACACATTTGAGGATGGTGTGTGAGATATTAAGTCAACAACAGATGTTTGCAAAAAGGTCCAAGTGCATATTTGCACAATTGGAGTACCCAGGACATATTATCTCAGTTGGGGGAGTGGCTACAGATGCAAGGAAAACAGAGGTATTGAAGAATTGGCCAGTACCAATTAATGCCACGGAGTTAAGAGAATTTTTGGGCCTCACAAGCTATTACAGGAAATTTGTCAAAGGATATAGGGTCTTAGCCAAGCTGTTAAATATGCTACCGAGAAAAAATACTTTTACTTGGAATGAAGAAGCCTGGAAAGCTTTTGATCAACTTAAGGCAGTTATGAGCTCCACATCAGTATTGGCCTTACTAGATTTTAGAATGACATTCACAATTGAGACAGATGCTCTTGGCCAAGGAGTTGGAGTAGTGCTTAGCCAGGAAGGGCATCCAGTGGCATACTATAGCAAAGCTTTGAGCTTGAACAACCAGAAATTTTGCATATATGGGAAAGGGTTCCTTGCTATTATCATAGCAATAGACAAGTGGAGATGTTACTTGCTGAAAGGACCTTTTATTATTAGGACAGACCACAAAAGTCTCATTCATTTGCAAGACCATGAACTCACCTCTGACCTACGAAGGAAGGCTATGACAAAACTAGTTGTTGATGCCTTATCTAGAGTGGGCCATGCTTTCAGCATGTGGGCAATTTTAGGAGGTCAAGCTATCTGGCTTCAAGAAGTAGCAAATTCCTATGCAATGGACCCTAAGGCACGAGCATTGCTGACTGAATTAGCTGTCGGAGGTTCCAAGAATGTATCTTATAGTTTAAAAGATGGAATTATTAGAAAAGAAGGGAAGATATGGGTTGGAGCAAATCTTGGTCTGCAAACTAAACTAATTACAGCCTTCCAAAACAATACTTAGGCACTCATGCTACTTATCAAAGCCTTAAGAAGTTATTTAATTGGGATGGACTCAAACAAGATGTCAAATCCTTTGTGCAACAATGTGAAACCTGTTAGAAAGCAAAACATGAAAACTGCAAGACACCAGGGTTGCCAAACCCTTTGCCAATTCCAAAAGGCCCTTGGTAGGACATTGGCATGGATTTCATTGAGGGGTTGCCATGTTCTAAAGGTTATTCAGTGATTTTGGTCGTTATTGATCGATTTACAAAGTATAGTCACTTTTTGGCAATCAAACACCCTTTTACAGCAACACAAATAGCTAGTCACTTTGTGAAGAATATTGTCAAACTCCATGGAGTGCCACACTCCATTGCATCTGACAGGGACAAGATATTCACAAGCAATTTTTGGAAAGAGCTTTTTAAGCTGTTGGGAGTCAAGCTGCAGATGAGCTATGCTTATCATCCTTAGATTGATGGGCAATCAAAGAGGTTGTGTCATGACCCCGACTTCACCAAGGTACACTCACGATCAATTTCTAGTCCCAAAGATCAATACTAGCAACTCATGAGCGACGGTTGAACATCATCACAATTAGAATTAACTAAGAAAATAGTATATCTTGCAAAAGTAATTGTTCCACAACTACTTATTACAATAATTTAATCCATAATATATAAGAATTCAGAAATCTAAATATGCAGCGGAAATAAAAGTATGACGATTCTCCAAACCTGGCCCTTGAGCATAAACTAATCCCGATCAAAATCCGGAACAGAATCCTCCTAATCCTGAATGTACACCGGACTTGTTTCTTCACCTGAATCCAAATTTATCTGTGGTACGTATAATGAGTACACGGCTACCCAGCAAGAATCGTTCTACTGATGCAAAAATAATAACAAGGATGGGTGGTTATTTTGCATAAACACCTACACTAGTCAAGTTATCATTAATGTTGTAAAACAGTTTCGTAAAACATTTATAAGTGATATAGATTCCCAAGAGAAACAAACAGAGCTCGGCTTCCCTTAGCCCCTCTATAGGTCAAAAATTGTCTCGAACAACACCAACCCATAAGTTATTAGCACAAGAGAGTATCATGTACGACCTACCTCCCATCCCATAACCGTGAGAACAGATATCATGATAGTTTTAACTCTGCATAGTGAGCACACTTTACCCATAAGCTCCATGGTACTCTTATGTGTTAGCTCTACTTCTGGAGCATATACCAAGTAATGATACAAAACGATTCATTAGTTTTGTCTATTAATACCGGTGACCCCTATAAGGTTTCAACATTCTAGGTTCCCCTCTTGATCCAATGGACCCGAGTGTCCGATATTTTCAAAGAACCATTGTTAACAGGTTTCCCTAATTACTAAGCCAGGACTAGCACATGTTGGCCGACATGTCAAAGCTAGCTCTTATGGTTGCGCTCGCTTAATTGGTTTGGTCGGATAAGCACACATCGAAAGTCCTTAGACCAATGTGAACACCTCCATCCATACCACATACCCTCAACACATTTGCCACATTGAATCAACACACGCCACATAGGTTTTAATTGATTAGGAATTAATGAGCAACTTAGCATCCACGAGTCATACCAAATTACATAAGCAATTACATAAAATAATGAACCTAATCAACTAAAAACCCACGAGCACTAGCATTCTATGCACAAGGATAGGCTACAAAATCATCTAAGGCAACAATATTCACAGGGTCAACGACTCTATGTGAATATGATATGTTCTACCCAGACTCATCATTTTATACACGAGATAATAAATAGAAACAGTAAACATGGTGCATTTGCAAAATAGGAAGCAAGATGAACACTATCTTGCCTTGTAGTACTCTTGATCATGATAGCCTCCTCCTTCTTGCTCCTATTCCGGGTAGAATTCAGGTCTTCCAAAGTAGGAAACTGAGCTATCTTAGGGTTTTCGACTTGGGCCTCCATCCTAACTCAGTTTTAGGCTTCTAGAAACTCCCCTAAAAATTGGAGCATGAGATTCCTTCGTTTTTTGTCATGTTTTCATGGCTCTTATAAGCTAATGGGCTTAAAGTTAATGCACATGAAATCATAGGCTAGGTTATGAGTTTGGGCTTGAAATTTGGACTGGATTTTTCTAGGATTTTTACCAATGGTTTCTAAGTTTTTGGAATTTAAACCTAAAACAAATTAATTTAAACTAGGGTTTTGTATATAAAATTTTTTATGTAGATTTAGGGTTTTAAAATACAAGTGACATACGATAAAATAGAGGATGTCACAGGTTGAACCACAAGTGTCTGGAACTCTACTTAAGATGTATGGTTCAATATAACCCAAAGAAATAGAATCAGTGGCTTACCTTAGCTGAGTTTTGGTATAACACCAATTATTGCTCAGCATTACAAGAGACACCATTCAAAACACTTTATGGCACTGAGCCGAGTTATGGCGTCACACCTGACATAGCCAACACATCAAATACAGAGGTGCAGGAGTTCTTGAAACAGAGTAAGGAAACTGCTGGCATGTTGCAGTACCATCTAACCAATGCTCAAAAAAATGAAGAAGATGGCTGACAAGAACAAAAGCTTCAGAAGTTTTGAAGTAGGGGAGTCCGTACTATTGAAACTTCAACCATATGTTCCGTCATCTATTGTGCACAAACCATCAGCCAAATTGGCTCTCAAATATTATGGACCTTATAAAATCATCACAAGGGTGGGTATTGTGGCTTATGAGATGGAATTACCTCCAGAAAATTTAATCCACCTGACTTTCATGTTTCTCAACTCAAGCCCTTTGTGCCTAACTACACACCTGTCTCTGTGACATTGTCACATCCAGTGGAGTTAGATGTTCAGGATGTGGAACCTGTTGCAATTCTAGACAGGAGGTTGGTTAAGAAAGGCAATTCACCTCATGTTCAAGTCTTGATTCAATGGTCAACTTTACCGGCTGCTTCATCTACTTGGGAAGACTATGACATCATTAAATCTCGATTTCCTGATGTTGCTGCTTGGGGGCAAGCAAGTTCTTCAGAGAGAGAGGGGGTGGTGTAACAATGTATGGTGGTGCAAGTGTGTGTCTTCCGTGGGCCGTTGTTAGGCCAAGTGGATTATGTCTCTTGGTTGTGTGGAGTGGTTAAATATGTTGTATTTCGAACAGTCAAGTTAAGAAAAAAATAGTATCAGTTTCCCTGCCTCAACTCTCTCTTTCCCAACTATCTTCTTCGTCCCCAAGTCTCTCTCACATCTAGATCCCCTACTGCCATGGCGGATCGTCCATTTTATAATGGAAGGCCCGAGAGAGAGGCAATGGCTAGACAAAAACACAAACAACCATGTTTGCAGTGGTAGACATATCAAAGCACTATGCATCCCAATCCAATTCGGAAATGTGTTTGTCTACACATTGTACTTCAGCCAACATCAATCACTCCAACACACAACTCGGAAATCTGTTTGTCCACACATTGAAAGGATTGCCAAAGTTATAACATCAGTATAAATTGTAAAAACATGAAAAAAAAATGTGGCATGGTTTCTATAATACTATCTCCTTTTTTTATTTGACGTCCTTTACTTTTGAACACACCTTTAACCATTCGTCTTATTAAAAAATTTAGTGCAAACATGCAAAAATATAAGTCGTGCTTAAAGTATCTTTAATGATAAAACAAATCATAACAAAATAAATGATATTTACATTTTTTTTTAAATAAGGCGAATGGTTAAAAGCGTGTACAAAAGTCAAAAGCGTCAAACAAAAAAGAATGGAGAGAGTATAATTTTGAGCCTTACTAAAAAGAAATTTCTTCTCAACATTCACATTTACAAGCAAAATGATGGAGACCCCTACAGCACCATGGTCGTTGGATTCTCAATGTACCCCTTGAATGCCTTGAGGCATTCTGCGCCAAAGGCGCCTGCAAAACAAAACAGTGACAGTCAGTAACCTAAGTACTACCTCCGATCATAAAACAAGTTGCCGTTGACTTTTAAACACATCTTTGACCATTCGTCTCATTCAAAAAGCCATGATAGTTATCATTTATCTTGTTGTTATTTGTTTTATATATCCTTAAAGATAATTTAAGCATGACATATATTTATAGATGTTTGCACTAAAATTTTGAATAAGACAAATGGTAAAAGACTTGTTCAAAAGTCAATGGCGACTTGTTTTTATGACCGGAGATCGTAATAGGTTGGAACAACTGATCCACGGCTAGAAATACAAAATTCCATCTGCTCACTGGCCCTCTGCTCCAAGGATCACCCTCATCTCAGCTGCACCAAGAAGTTGCAACCATAGCATGCAAGCAACATAACAACATGGTTTCCAGCAAAATTAAAAAAAAAATACACGCATATCTGACGAGAGACTACTAAAACAAAATTGCGATCTACGTTCAAGTTTCATTCTCAGTGTTCAACTTGGTAACTAAAGAATCATTGGCCCATATCTGCTTACAGAATCACAGATCTTTGAACGCAAACAGATTCATAGATTGTACAGGGTTTCAATGCTTTTGTTGACTTTTGCAAACTATATGACACCGCCAATAGTAGCACAGCAAGAATTCAACTTTCTGAGCTTCAAGTGCTACCAGGATCATAATGGTGGAACTTGCAAATAAGCTTATCTTGGCCAACAGAAAACCAACAAAAGGGTACAACTTATCTTAGCTATCTATGTTAATTATAAGTCTATAAGACGATATATCAGCAGATTCAACAATGCAATAATTATGAAACAAATTACCAGAGCCAATAGCCCAAATTGCTGACTGGGGAGGATTTACAATGGCACATAACTGCTTAATTCCAAAAGGGCCTCCCAAATTTGACACGGTGAAAGTGCCACCCTGCAAAGCATAGCATCCAAATTGTCAAGGACAAACACTGTTGTATACATGCCAAAAATGATTTGGTCTCTAGCTCATAATCTTCTGTCTTAAGACTGTTATCCCTTGCTCTTTGAGCCAACAGCTTGACCTCATCAGCAATTGTAGCTAAACCTTTCTTGTCTGCATCCTATAAAATAAATACTAGTTAAAGCAGAAGATTTTTTTTTTTAAAAAAAAAGCATGACCTAATTTAGTACTGAGTCAATGACCCACCCTAATTACTGGGACAAACAAACCATGCTCAGTTTGCACAACAACGTTAATATTCACATTGTGATACCTGGAAAATATAAATGAATAGGACACGTACTGAGTAAAAAAAAAATGAAGCTCCCACTTTCAATAATCCATATCCTTATCTTACTGGCGAACATAATCATTCATCCATGAGCTGTTACACTCAGGAACCTTGCGAAGTGCCAATCCTGCAGCCTGCATGACAAACTGCAGTCAATTCAAAATTGTACAGTAGAGACGGCACGTCCAAGAATTGCATGAAGAATACAAGATAATTTTTTATTGCAACTATACTTCATTAGTTTGTCAACACAAGTACAACAGTCGGTTTGCAGTAACCTGGGAACAACAAAATTAGAATATGTTAGTACAGCGCCATGAACAGCAGTTACTTTGAAAGAATTCTATGGCAATGATTTTACCTTCTTATTTGCGCATTTGGGATATCAACATAGCCTAGGCCAGGAGCTGCTGCAGCTTCCTTCTAGACACCCTTGGCTACAGAAGGATCACCAAGCACATTTATAACTGAATTCCCTTTTCTACTTGCATGCTTAAAATAATGATCATTCATGACTAATCATGCATCCATCTTGCCCTTTTAGAGCAGTACTGTAAGCCCACCATCAGGTGTGAGGTCTTTTTGCAATGGCAAAAATGAAAAATACAAGACAACATACATAAGAAAATCTTCAATGTCTGCCTTCAAAACACGTCCATCTGGCCCAGTACCTTTTATGCTTGACAGTGGAACCTGTTTGGGGAACGAATTTTCAAAGTTCAAATACCGCATTCCTTATAAACTGTGTAGATAATTGATACACAATATGTTTACGTTGTTGCTTTCTGCCAATTTTCTGGCGACTGGACTGGAGAATATGCGATCATCTGAATGAAAAGATTTTTCAGTCTTTGTAGCCTTTGGCTCAGGAGCCCTGGAAAGCTCTTTATCGACTTTTGGTCCCGAGGGCTCAAATTGGGGCTTCGGTTTAAGTTGCAGATGCAGAAGAGGATAGGGCCTTGTAATCCTTAAATTAAATTTATTAATGTTCTCCTCTTCTTCCACAGTTATTGCAATAATCTAATTAATACTCACTTTGTTCTTTTTTATTTGTCGTCATTGACTTTTAGACATGTCCTTCGACCATTCATCGATCTTATTCGAAAATACTATGCAAACAGATTAGCAACACTAATGATGCTTTTGCTTGAGCTTTGGTCCACGTGAATCTGGAACAGGAGAAGCTCGTGTGTGAAACAAAATTCCAGTAAGACACTATTGTTTGCCTTGATCCGCGCGTGGCTGCAGAAGATATACGGCGGAGAATATGGAGCCTGGCCGTAAATCGCAAGCCGCCACTCCAATCAATTAGTTCCTTATCTACGCACATAGAGATGGAGCAGATAAATTCCTCGTGAATAGGGTGAATAGGGCAGGACGAAAAGCTCGTTTTTTTGAATTTTGTACTTGATTTTAAATTACATCTGATTCAATTCTGAATTGTCCTAACATTAAAATTAGTCGGTTTTAGACAAACTTCAAATGCACTTAGGCTCGGCTCGAGATTGGCTCAAAAGCTCGATGGTAAAGTTACCCCTCCAAAAATAACAAAAATCATATAGAATCAATCTGTCAATTTTAGAAAGAGCTTGAAACGAGCTCGTGTCCACGTGCAAACTATTATGAGACTTCCGTCGCGATATCTGTCGTGACGTGATTTGGTTCCAGCTTCTGCTACAGCAGACTAGATTGGGGCAGGTTGATTAGATCGAGAGATGTGCAAGATTTTTATCCTCCCATGAATGTCGAGAATCACCGGCGGCAGCGGACGAGACCTATTCAGGCTCTGATACCAATATAAGGGTTTGTGGGCTATGAGGTCTACCCTCTATTCCTCTTATTTTCTTTGGTGCTGCTCAAAATTGACTTTGAGGCCAGAGAATAGGAGCCTATTTATATACTCCACTTTTAGGTGTCATATATGATCGTTGCGGAACCCAATCCAAACCTGGCCAATGGGCTGGTCCGGTTCAGCTTTCGGCCCAATCACTATGTGAATCGGGCCAAACAAACCAACGGGCCGGGGGCTGATGTCGGCACCCGATTTACAATATCGGATTCCACCTGTATAAACCCGTACTAGTCCCAAGGATCATGGCTAGTACACACAGATATACAGAAACGGAACAGTGCCAACGATATTATTATTACAAAAAGGGAACATAGTCCAGTGCAAGCACATACAACGGCTCGCAGGCCGCACATCAGAGCACACGGAGATACAAGCCTAATACAACATCTAGATACTTATCCATCCCACAGGCACGAGGGCTGTAGGAACGCGCAACCCTAGTCTTCATAATCCTCATCAGACAACGCCTCCTCGGCGTAGTCTGGGTCATTCTCCTCGGAAGGCGGGCCATACTCAGATGGACCAGCTGTTGAAATTTTAAAAAGAGGGGGAGAAAAGGAGGGTGAGTACAAATTGTACTCGCAAGTCCGGAATTATGCAAGTGTGGGTTCAGTACAAGGAGAGCTTAGGTTATTTTGCAGAAATGCATTTATTCATCCTAGTTTTGACAAAGCAAGTTCAAAACTTTAAATCTCAACATTTTCTTTGTGCTCTTCTCAAACGGTTCTCGCCACTTGGCCTCAGTGCCATAGCGAGAACAAAATTATTTCTTCTTTTCTTTTCTCAAAAACTTGCTAGTTTCGGTTACCTCGCGACACTTTCCGATAGGCCGTTACCCAATTCGGAATATCGCCGGTGGCTGCTAGCTCAAAATTCTTTCTTCTTTTCTTTTCTCTTCTCAAATTTGCTGGTTCCGGTTTTCCGCGTGACACTTTCCGATAGGTCGTCGCCCATTTCGGAATATCACCGGTGGCTGCCAGCTTACATAAAATCCTTCTCAAGATCCTTTCTCAAATCCTTTACTCAACTCAAATCCTTTCTCAAAAACCCTTTTTCAAAAATGGTTTTTAAATGAAGAATCTACCTTATAACCAGTCCCATCGCGCGCTCATAACCGCGAGCACGGCTATCATGACAGTTTTAACTCTGCAGAGTGGGTACGCTTTACCCTCTTGAGGCTACGCACCCATTCGATGTTTCGCCACAAGACCATCAACCACGAGGGCTAACGATCGGGTCCGTCCCATACCGGAGCTCGAGGTCGTACTGTAATGGCTCCGTTCATAGGATTATAGGATGAGCAGTCCTTAGACTAGGGAGAGTTTATATTTTAGCCCAAGAAACCCGGTGCCATCGCACTAACCGACACAATATCTCCCTAGTCGGAAAGATTTTGGGGTAAGAGGAAAATCATTTCCTATTAAGCATCACCCTTGATGCGCTATCTTTAAATCATCCTTTCCCAAACATTTCTCAACAATATTCTCATTTCACACAAATGATTGAATCATTCCGCATAAATGATTTTAAGCATTTATCCTACCACAACAAGGAATTTAAATAAGAACAATTCATACTTTTAGCCTTAGGTTTCACCTACCATATTTCTTACCTTTCTAATTGGCATAATAACTAATTCTAGCAAATACGGCATTTATCTTTTAAACTAGCATGCATATTTTCAAGTCTAATAAACATTTTCTAAATAACCGAAAATGGCTTCACAATATGATCAAAGGGGGACTTGCCTTGATCTGCTCCGGGGAAAGCGAAGGGGACGTCGACGATCGGGTCTTCGGGACATTGATCTTCTAACGCGCACACGCACATGCAAAGCAATACAATAATCATCAATAAATTATTTTTGATGCCAATGCTTTTTAAGAAAATGCAATAGAACAAAAATATGCTCACATAAAATGATGACACCTCTAGGTTAACTAATTAATCAAAAATGAATTCTATATGTATGACATGCATATATATATATTTTTATTGGGTTCAGAAACACTTAGGGTTTTTGCAGAAATTTTTCTAAAATTTTTACAATACAGCAAGTATTTTTAATAAAGCTTTTTAGTGCATCACAAAATGATTTAAACCGAATTTGTAAAAGAAAATAAAGGAGCGGGCCCTTCCGGCCTTGGGCCGGCTCGGCCGACACGGCCCAACAGCGGGGCGCTCATGGCAACGCGCGGGCGAGAGCGCAGGGCTTGCGCGGGCTGACAGGCGGGACCCAGCTGTCGGCGGCACGCAGATGCAAAAAGGGGGAAAAACAGAGGAGAGGCAACCGGCGGCGGCGCGCTAAGCGGCGGCGGCGGCTCCGCCACCGAGCTTCGATTAGGCGCGTGAAGCGAGACACGAGCGAGGATAAGCAAATGGGGGTCTCGGCAGCGCTGGAGATGCACGAAGGCGGCGACGCGACTGGACACGGCGGCGGAACCTAGCTCACGGTGTCCGCGGCGCCGACGAAAGACGGAACCACAACTCCATTCCTTCGGTCGCAAGCAACAAAGGAGAAGTAGAAATTGATTGGTGAGCTCACCGGTCGGAGAGGATGGTCGGCGACGATGGCGGAACCACGGCAGCGGCGATGGCGCGGCTCTAGCTCGGGCAAAAGACACGGCGGGCGCGAAACAAATGCAAAGAGGTAGCGGCGCCCCCTTTTATAGGCACGCACACCCGACGTTTAATGCGGCGCGAGATGAGGCAATCGCCGGCACCAAGACCGACCAGAGGCGACGGCATCGCGCTCGGATGCGGTGGCACCGAGGCGAGATGACCGGTGATAAGACCCGAGAGGCAGAGGGAGTAAAGAGGGTCCGGGATGAGGATGAGGATGAGGGATCGCGTGGCAGAGCGAGCCGTTGAACGACGGAGAGAGAACAATGGCGGTGACCGCGACCAAAGGAGAAGAAACAGGGAGGAAGAGGAGGAAGAGGGTCAGCGACGGCGGGCCCACTGTCGGCGAGACCACGGCGCACGGGCGACGCGAGGGAGGTGGTCTGGCGAGATGGGCGATCGTGACGCATGCCCAATGGAGGAGAGAAGAGGAGCGGAGAAAAGGAGAGGGAAAAGGGAATGGGCGACAATGAGAAGGAATAAAACTCTTTTGAATTTTCTGATTTCCCAAAGGCATTTTATTTTTAAATAACCCTTTTAAATATGCTAATACTTAGGGAATTATAATTTCGATTCCCCAACATTACAAAATAATTAAATAAGAGATTTGGCTTTAATGAAATATAATAAATGCATTAAACAAATTATTGGATTTTTCCTCCAAGGATGCATGCTTGAAAAGTTTAAATCAATTTTCCAATTTAAATGCAGTGCATGCAATGATGATGCCATGGTGCAATATGACATGATTATTTTGCGATTTTAAAATTATGCAATTTAGGAAATTATTAACGTGCCAAATTGATTTTAAAATTTGGGATGTTACAAACCTCCCCCCCTTAGGGTGAAAATTAAATATGTATGGAGAAATATTTAAATGCACTGCAAAGCTTTATTATTAATATGGATTTACATGGCCGCCTTGTTAAAAACTTTGCCAAGTAAAAATTCGAAGTTAAGAAAACCTTGATAAATAAAAAAGAGTACAGCATAAAGATCTACAATACAAGTATAAAGTATTTTGGGGCCTTCTTCAGTCTTCATCAAGCTCTAAACCCTCGAATGCAGCCCCAACTCTTGATTTTGTTTCTCAGCGACGAGGTTCTGCTATCGTCTTTCGGCTAATGCCCCATCTTTCGTATTAAATAGTATTTCAACCTTGTCACTATGGAGGGAATTCCGTATGTCCTCTAGTATTCTTCTAGCGAGGCTGAAAGTAGACTCGAAGGAAACTCTGGAGACCAAAATAGTTAACACACCCCGTGCTAGGATGGGTAGCACTGGATATGTTCCACTATGTTGCTGCCACCATGTGAGAATATTGATCTTTTCTTCTTTAAAGTCGACGACGTCCTTTGCTACATATGAGGCAAGCTCGCCAACAGCTCCACGTGATGCTTGTGCAGTCGTTCCAGTTCTGATGCTCGAAGAATTTGAAATGTCCTTGCCCATGATAGTCTTCCAAAATGATATCTTTCTCTCCGTCTGTTGAACTAGTGGTGCCGTGGTGGACGAACTCATACTTTTCTTCATATTGTCTATACAAATCATTAAGTTTATTTCTATCTTTGTGAAAATAATTAGACTAATCTATTCCAGTAGCAGCAACAAGTTTTGTTAGAACATTAGTTAATTCAGAAAGTTTAGCTCTAGGGTATAAGAGAAAAGTAAAACAATATAAGAATGGAGCATCTCTCTAGTATTTTAAATATTTGCCTTTCATATGGCTAACCGCATTATATAAAATTGGATCATTTTCAAACATTTTTAACTTATTAGCGATGTGATAAATTGACTAAATACTAGAAGAATATGTAGGCTCATACACAGTAGAAGCACTAAGGGCGGCTTCATAAAAAATCTCTAAAAATGAATTTAATTAGGTAAGTACCTACCAAACCAGTGAGTCCAATGTGACGTTCCATCTGGAATTCGATAATGAGTGTTAATAAAAACTTCAAAAACTTGTCTATATGGTCATATGTGTTGCAACATAAGATAGATGGAATTCCATCTAATAGACATGTGTAGACAAAATTTTCTATTTTGAATTGATGATGCACAACAATAGTTTTTCCATGCAACAATCCTTGTATTAGAACTATTTAAAAATGGGATGGCATGACGAATAACTTGAAAATAAGGTTACAATCTTTTTAAACCATATTTAACAATTAAATTAATGATATAGCATGCATAACGTTGATGCATTAAAACAAGATTCAGCACATGTAGATAACATGGGTGTCAAAATATTCATATCACTAGTATTAGCAGATGCATTATCCATGGTAATAGCAAAAATATTATCGATTATTTCGAATTCTTGAACAACATTCATAATACAATCAGCTATATTCTCACATGTGTGATTATCATCAATAAGTCGAAGAGCAATTATTTTTTCCCTATCTGCCAATTTTGGTTAACATAATGAGAAACAATACTTAAATAATCTTCTCAGTCCTACCAACCGAGATGTCCGAGGTTAACATAACAAAAAATATGCAAGTTTTATATTTTTCTTTTTGAAAGTGCATCTAGGCCCTATTTGAGTTTTGGTTATCAATGAAGAGCAAATAAGGAACTAATGTTTTTAATGAGTTTATGGATAGATATTTTTAATCTTGAGAAAATGAATATAAGGTGCTTGTGGAGCCATTGAAGATAAAAGGAGGAAATTGTGCGAAGTCTTTAGACCTAAGTCTTTTATTTTAATTTGAGTCAAGGTCACTCGTACTATTAAGAGGGATACCACGGAAAACCATTTCTAAATGGTCAAAGTACTCATTGTTGATGAATCTTGACATACTCTATCCACCAATCAAATTTGAAGGTGTTTTGATGAAATTCCTATCGAACTATCAGATGTTAACATCGGACTATCCGATACAAATCGGATTGCTCCGATCCATGGTCTGATCCATCCCTCTCTGTCTCGAACTCGCAAAAAATATCAAACTATCCGATATTTTCTTTGGAGTATCCGATGTATATCGGAATGTTCCGATGCTTGGTCTGATCGACCTGATGCACTCACGGGTTCTCGATCTTCCGGTGAGAGCATAACTTTGATCTATGCGGAGGATGAGTTTGACGATCCGGCACCTTGACCCACTCACCGGAAGATCGTGCAGCACCTTGAGCACATCACAACCCCTCTCTGTCTCCATATCCCAAAAATATTGGACTATCCGATAATATTATCGAACTATCCAATATGTTCAAACTCCTTATTGATTGATTCTTGTTTGAACAACTCCAAAAGTACTCTAGAACCACTAAAATAGCCACTGCTTTGAGTTTCTCTCACTTTCATATCGGACTATCCGATATGCAATATCGGACTATCCGATATGCTGTCAACCTCAAACGGCTAGTTGGTGGGTGGGGATATTTATTCCCCTCTCCCCCACGGGCTGGGGTTGCCTTTCACATTCACTCTGAGCTGAGCACTTATTGCAACCCTAGTTCCCCACCTTCCCTCTCTCTCATTCCAAATCTCATTGATTGCATCCATGTGAGAGTGGAGAAGCTATATGTCGGGGATTAAATTGCGGCCCATTGCCATGGCCCACTCCCTGACGGCCCAATCGAACAGCCTACCAGGGCCCAGCTCCCTGGAAGGTTCTATCTGGCCCATATGCATCCTGCCGAACAGCTTCATGGCTGGCACGGTGCGTAATGGCCTAGGATTCCTGTTTGAGTCCGACTCGAACAGAGTTCTGCACGGCTACGTGAAGACCCGGACGTGGTTTCCCGGATTGGACTAGGAGTCGTGATCCCCAAGACATGGAGTATGCCTTATCTACCTCGGGATGTATTTGGCATGTACTGAGTTCGTTACGATCTCGTAGTTAGCCCGGCCCGATATTCCCTCGGTAGGTCGGTTTGCTCTGCACTATATAAACAAGGCCCCTACGGCGTGTAGGAGGGACTTGATCTGGCTTTTTGTATCTGCTAGACATCTGAGACGACTTAGACGCATCTGGCATCTAAGATTACTTTGTCGCATACTACTCACCTGTACACCCATAATCTCGCCGAGACTTGTTCGTCTCGCCGAGCCACCTCTTGTATTCATCTCTGATATATAAGAAAGGTGGACGAGGGCTATTATCTCCCGAGAGGCTGAACCAGGATAAAACTCGTCTTCTGTTCATTTCATTGTTCGTGGTTGTTCGGCGTGTCTCCTATCTCAATCTTAAAGAACTTTAGCGACTTGAGATCGATATCTTAACCGTCGACAGCTGGCGCCGTCCGTGGGGAAGCGCAGATCGAACATGTCGAACTCTATCAGCGACCAGGAGATTCTCTCTGAGGACTACGTCTCAGAAAGGCAGGATGTCTCTTCCCCTGCCAGATCGGATCGATCTCTTCGATCTTGATCGCCTTCCAGATCTGGTTCCCAGCTCCGTGCTCGGGGGCTGAATCTCTTAGCGCCGAGCAGCTCTTCGCCCGGGGAGCGCGTCTGGTCCCCGCGACGAGCTCCGCGCTCGGGGACTGGATCTCTTCGCGCCGGGCAGCTCTTCGCCCATGGCATAAGTTCGTCCCGCGACGAGCTCCGTGCTCGGGGTGGATCTCTCACACCGGCGGCTCTTCGCGCGCGTCTCGTCTCGCGACGAGCTCCGCGCTCGGGGACTGGATCTCTTCGCGCCGGGCAGCTCTTCGCCCGGGGCGCAAGTCTGGTCCCCGCGACGAGCTCCGTGCTGGGGGCTGGATCTCTCGCACCGGGCAGCTCTTCGCCGGCGCGTCGTCGTCTCGCGACGAGCTCCGTGCTCGGGTGGATCTCTCGCCGGGCAGCTCTTCGCCGCAGCGCAAGTCTCGTCTCGCGACGAGCACCGTGCTCGAGATCGGATCTCTTCGCCGGCAGCTCTTCGCCGGCACGCGTCTCGTCCCCGCGACGAGCTCCGTGCTCGGGTGGATCAACTTCGCGCCGGGCAGCTCTTCGCCCGGAGCGCCCGTCTGGTCCTCGCGACGAGCTCCTTGCTCGGGGGCTGGATCTCTTCGCGCCGGGCAGCTCTTCGCCCGGGGCGCGCGTCTGGTCCCCGCGACGAGCTCCGTGCTTGGGGACTGGATCAAAATTCCTTCCGGATCTCGGGGCTGTTCGCCTGGCTGTGGATGACGGGAGAGAGCTGACCAGCACTTGGAACATCGACCTACCGTAAGTTCCTCGTGTAGGTCTTTCGTTTCGAGCTTGGCGCTTTTCTCAAACTTGCGCCTTAGTTCGTCCAAGTCTCTCGGGCCGCCATGTAAAGTTCAACCCAAGAACGGTGAATGTTCGCGGCCCTCGCGCCCTTCTCACCACTCGCCTTCTCGGACTATCTTTCTCTCTGGTAACACTTGATGGTCGCCCGGTCTTGCGAACTCTTGGCTCCGCGATCTTAAGGGTTTTCCCCGCCCGTATCTAGCTTCAACAAGTTCCTAAACTCGAGTTGCGTAACACGGCATCCACCTTGCGGCTAAGCTCGCTCTCGTAAGCCCTCCATTGCAGAGGCACTTACCGCCACAGACAACGACTTGGCAAAGCTCGCGCTCGTAAGCCCTCCGCGCAGAGGCACTTTCCTTGTTCGGTTACCTTCGAATCAATTAACTTACGTTAACGGCGTTCTCGAACGAGTCGATCAGATACGGTGTCGCTTAACTCTCTACGCACGTGCTTGAAGTCGCAAGTTCAGTCTTCATGCATCGTCTGCATCGGGGCTAGGTGTCGCTCTTTCTCTTGTGCACTGCTCGAGTTCGCAAACTTAGGTCCTCGGCGGTACCGCACAACGGGTGGGAGTTAGGCTAAGCGTTCTACCGGTTTTCTTAAAACTTTCTAGCTGTTCGCCTTGCTCTTGGTTTCTGTTCGTCCTTGTCTTTTCTTTGCTCTTTTTGCGAGAAAAAGTCGCTCGATCGACTCTCGCTCTGATTCAAGCGCTTTCGGCGGACCTAAGTCGCTCGGCCAGCTCCTCGAGGACCGCTCTCCTCGGTCGATTGGGACTTGAGCTGAATTTCGCGACCGATGCGCTTTTCGAGTTTTCAGTTCCTTTCCTTAGCGTTGGTTTTCCAAAACCTCGTTGGTCTTCGCTCCGTGAGCGCTCCCGCGTCTGAGCATGTCTTTTATCCGGCGACGACCTATATGGCTCCGGTTAGCAAGCGGTGCACCACCGAGGAGTTTCGCCACCGTAAGTCGATTCTCATCGCAACGGGCATGCCCACCGTAAGCCGATTCTCATCGCAACGGGCACTCCTGACGCTGGTTCCGCACCCGCCGAGGCGACACCAACGCTGCACGGGTCCATGTCCGGATAAGATTTCGCCTCGCACGTCTTGCCTGCGGCTAAGGTCCCGATCGCCTTCCCTGGTTAGCGGTCTTAGCCACAGTGGGCTGCACTTGCCCGCACACGTCTTTTTTATCCATGCTACGCCCTTCCCGCACGGTAATCGAGCAATGCACCACCAACGAGTCCCGCCCACCGTAAGTCGATTCTCATCATAACGGGCACTCCTTGCGTCGGTTCGCGATTCGCCGAGGTGACACTAACGCTATCAAGGGGCGTACCCGAAAAAAATTATGTCTTGTGCGGGTAGGTCGTCCTTAGCGTGTTTTTCAAAACTCGCTTTGCTCTTTTTAGAGCTTGTTCTTGCTCTCTTTTTTCCCTTGCTGGCTGGTTTCTTGTTTGTTTTATGCAGGAAATACAGGAACGGGGAACATCAGACTCCGGTGATGGTCGTGGCGAGGTTCCAGGCTTCCCCACCAAAACCGATGTCTGCATCCCTCTCTTCCCGGGTTTGCTCCGCGCATGACCAGGGACTGATTCACTTCACCTGCGTATGGTTTCTTGCCTTTGCCCGGCACTGACCTTCACAGTTCGGCTAAGTCAAGGTATTGCGCCACCAACGGAGTCCCCGCCGACAAGAAGTCGATTCTCATCGCGAACGGGCATACCCATCGAAGTCGATTCTCATCGCAACGGGCACTCAAGCGTCGGTTACGCACTTGCCAAGACAACGCTAATATCGTTGCAAGGAATACGTAATGGGTAATGCGTTGATTTCACGTTCTCTTGCGGCTCGATCGCATCGGGTTGTGATTCATCTCGCGCCGGGCAGCTCTTCGCCCGGGGCGCACATCTGGTTCCCGCGACGAGCTCCGTGCTCGGGGACTGGATGGCCTTTGACTAGGTACGTCTTCGCCTGGTCGTACTTTCTGGTTCCTTTAACGAGCTCCGTGCTCTGGGACTGGATCTTTTTACCTGGTTTCTTTGGCGAGCTCTACGCTCTGGGACTGGGTCACCTTTCCCATTCGTATGTATTGTCTGCTCCTAGCACACGATCTACGTCTGGAGGCGCATCACCTTCGCTCCTGAGCACGACGTTCGCTCGAGAGCGCAATCTCTATTTCCTCGGGCAAGCTTTAGCCCGAGAGGTGGTTCCCCTATCTTTTCCTAGGCATCTGAATGCCTGGATGCAGCAGCACGAGTCCGTCTCGCGACTTGCTATGTTTATTCTCCCGGAAGATCTGATCTTACCGGATGCGGTGGTACGCTCTTCATTACCAAGAACCCGATCCTCCTTGATGACGTTCACCTCAAGGAGATGATTAAATCTTGCACCGGCGCTCTTCGCCGGAGCGCGTCTCGTCCCCGCTGACGAGCTCTGCGCTTGGGGATCGGATTTCCGATGTCTGCTGATTGAAGGCCGAGTGCTCGCTTTCGGACAGATGTCGTTCCGCTCGACGAACGGAGTTGCTTCGGCCTTGATCGGTTTATTCGGTCCCGAACAAGTCTTGTTCGGTTGAACCATAACCTGTTCGATCGCTGTTACATGCCTTTGTAGCGTAAAAATACCCTCTTCGTGACTTTGAGTCTCAAGAGGACGACCCCACTCTAGTGAGTCCTTCCACTTGAGTCTCGGGGGCTAGCTGTCGGGGATTAAATTGCGGCCCATTGCCATGGCCCACTCCCTGACGGCCCAATCGAATGACCTACCAGGCCCGGCTCCTGGAAGGTTCTATCTGCCCATATGCATCTGCCGCCAACGCCTTCATGGTCGCACGGTGCGTAATGACCTAGGATTCTGTTTGAGTCCAACTCGAGCGAGTTACGCAGACGGCTACGTGAAGACCCGGACGTGGTTTCCGGATTGGACTAGGAGTCGTGATCCCCAAGACATGGAGTATACCTTATCTACCTCGGGATGTATTTGGCATGTCTTGAGTTCGTTCACGATCTCGTAGTTAGCCCTACCGATATTCCCTCGGAGGTCGGTTTGCTCGCACTATATAAACAAGGCCCTACGGCGTGTAGGAGGGACTTGATCTGGCTTTTTGTATCTGCTAGACATCTGAGACGACTTAGACGCATCTGGCATCTAAGATTACTTTGTCGCATACTACTCACTTGTACACCCATAATCTCGCCGAGACTTGTTCGTCTCGCCGAGCCACCTCTTGTATTCATCTCTGATATATAAGAAAGGCTGGACGTAGGGCTATTATCTCTCCCGAGAGGCCTGAACCAGGATAAAAACTCTGTCTTCCTGTTCGCTGCTGTTCGTGGTTGTTCGGCGTGTCTCCTATCTCAATCTTAAAGAACTTTAGCGACTTGAGATCGATATCTCAACCGTCGACACTATATTTGAGTGCTTTGTGTTGATCGAGCTTCATCCTTGAGCACTTGGTCTCATCTCCAAGTTGGTTTTGCGTCGGATTTGTTACTCTTGGAGTTTCAGGGCTCCTAGATGGTTAGGAGTCGCCCTTGAGCCACCGATATTTGGTGTGGTGGCCGGAGACCATTTGTGAAGTCCGAATTCGCCTCTAAAAGGGAAGGATCCAAAGAGTGAAACCAGGAGTGCTTGGTGCAACCAAGGAGGCAACCTCAAAGATCCGAACTTCAGGAACAATCTCTTCGAGCCTCCTTGTGGGTTTGGTTCTATTTCTCTTGACCTACTTGTTTATTGCTCGCTAACCCTATTTGGTGCAGGTGGTATATTTAAAATTGCTAAGGGGATTCAAACCCTAGTTTCAGCAATATCGGATAGTCTCCAATATATATATTGTTTTTTGTTGTGTTTATTTTTGTTGAAAATTTGTGAAGCCTATTCACCCCCTCTAGGCTACATCTCGATCCTTCACTTTTAACTTTGACTTCTTGGTGTTATACAATTTTTTTAAATCTCTAGTGGTTGTTTGATGAGAAACATTAGTAAACCTAGGATTATGAGCACTTTTAATATATTCTTCAAAAGCAGGAGAATCACTAAATCATAAGGGTATATCTTCCGAAGCAATTAGCCGACACAATGTCTCTCTATGCCTCGGCATTATACTCCCAGTTATTTACTGTACCATCAGGTTTGTAGCTCAATTGTTGCTATCTCATTTGAACTCAATTCTTCTTCTCACACACCATAGCATGCCTCTTAAGATGTTCTGTGCCTGAACCCGTCGCCGCCGATAACTCCTGTTCACAAATTTTACATTTAGCTGCATACCTCACTAGCCTGTCGTCCACAAGGTTCTTCAACTCCTTGTAGTTGTTCCACATATCCGATCGGTTTAGTCGAGCTCGCTTCGATTAGAGACGGTATTGGAGCCAGAAGCACAAGTTGAACCGGATGCGGATTCATAGGGATGATACTCGGTTCGTTGAGTTGAGTTTCTTCAACTGGATTCATAGGGAGCCGCCGCACGTAGGGTAGAGAGGGGGCCCACGTGTGGCGTGGCTGGGCTAGGATGGCCAAGGCGGCCAGTCGGCAGGAAACGGCCCAGGGTGGAGGGCCCTATGGGATGCTTGGCGGGGTTAAAGCGGGCGACCGGGTGCGGAGAGTGGGGTACGAGATAATTTAATTTTCAAATTTGAAAAGCTACAGTACCCTGGCCAAAAGAATTGAACCCGGTCGACCCGGTTCGCATAATAACAAACCAGGTCGTTGCTATGTAAACCGAAACCGTGCCGGTCTGGCCTAAACCTGGCCAGCCCGGTGCACAGTTACGGGCCGCCCGGTTTGGCCCACTTAATTCGGCCCATATGGCCAGCTCTAACCCCATCCCTATCAGTTCACGACTGACGACGCGAGCTCTGATGCAGTGCTGCCTTGCCCCGCCACCCGCCGCTCGCCACCTCCTCCTCCTCCGCCGCCGCCGCATGTCGTCCGAGCCGTGTCGCGCCTTCCAGCTCCGCCTCAACCCTCTCACCGGAGACTCCGAATGGCTCGTCGTCGAGGAGGCCGAAGGGGAGGCGGACGCGCCCCACCCGCCCACGAAGCTTCTCGCTGCCACCTCCTACCTCGACATGCTCAATGACGCCGCCCGCAACCGCGCGTACCGCCGCGCCATCGACGCCGTCGTCACCGACCCCTCCTCCCACGTCCTCGACATTGGGTCAGCATCGATTTCCCCAAACAAAACAAGAGTGATGTGCTCACCCAACACAGGATTACTGTCTCATGGCATACCTCAGTGGAATCCTACATATAGCAACACCAGTGCACCTCCAATTAGAATGCTTTGGGATCACCCTCTGTTTGTGCTTAGGTTTCTGTGCTTTTAAGGGGCAGGAGCAGGAGCTTTAACTGATATTGGCCCTTTCAGATAGAAAGATACGATGACCTAAAATCATGATATTAAATTTTTTGCGAGATAGAAGTAGAACAGGTGTGTTTTTTTATTTACATATACTTTTGTAACATTGCAGCATTATTAGTGAATGGGAGGTATATCACGACTGGTCCATTGGGCAATGCGATAGCGCTCACATGTTAATTTTGGGGCAAATTGTTCTTTTTGCAACCGTACGTGTTAATACTTCAAAGGGCAAACATGAGAGCACTGGTGATTCTGGTTGTTTCACATCACGTATTTGCCAATGTCTTCCCTAGATAATCTATGATATATCATTTGGACAAGCAACTTCTGTCTATCTGCTTTTGAACTTCCTTCTCTGACCGAAACATGGACAATTCTATCAAACTATCACGCAGAACCATATATCCCAACTTTTCTACTTCCAATTCAAGCCCTCAATACACAGAAGGAAATCCACCCCAACCTAGAGATGAAGCCAACAAACCACTATCTATATCACAGAGATGTCGCCTGTTTTCTTGACTGATTTAGCTTCTTTAATATTTCCACCTCTGCCCCTTGCAAAGTGTAATGTGTTGATTTGCTCATTAACATACAAACATACAAGTAGGTGGCATTCCGCAACAATGGTTGGAGATACAGTGATCCATAACTCAAGTAGTCATAATGGATAGGTGGATAGATGAACACATAATTGGTTCTCTTTCTCTTTTTTTTTCCCCTATCACTAAAGATTTGCATGACCAAGTTATCTATCTCTAGGTTTTAAGGCTATGTTTTTTACAAAATTAATGTTACTTGCTGCCTTCACGTGCATACATTTTATGATTTTATTTCTTTTTTTAGCTGTGATGGGTATATGATATGTGTTACCAGAAAATAAGGAATGGTTGTTAATGTTTATGATGGTTCCAGGGCTGGTACTGGGCTGCTGTCCATGATGGCTGCACGAGCTTTGGCAACTGTTGGTGGTGAAGGCAGAGGAGGCGTGTCAGCATGTGAATCCTACCTTCCAATGGGTAAGTTGATGAGAAGAGTATTGAGAGCTAATGGGATGGAAAATAAGGTGAAAGCTTTTCACAAGCGTTCAGATGAGCTCAAAATAGGGGTTGAGCTTGATTCACCAGCTGATATACTGGTAGGCTTTTGTTTTAGCTTATATGGCATTCTCGTTCTACTTTGGATCCTGCTCAGATACTAAACATGTTGTGCATACAATTGTTCAGATATACTGTAGTTCCATAATGTTTTTGTTTGTTTTCTTTTAAAAAAAACTTATTCAACTGTCTCCTTCTGTACTGAATTCAAATTATTAGTCTCATTCAGATTTTGTTATTTCAATCAACATATATCATGCATGATAATTTAGTACGCGCTATCTGTATTGTGGACCTTATATTCATTATTCTTGCAGTTAGGGTTATCTGAAAAGTTAGCTTTTCTCTTGCATTTCAACTGCATTGTTGTTACATACAAAGTATAAATTAATAGTTGTATTGAACATACTATGTTTTACAGGTAAGTGAAATTCTTGATTCTGAGCTGTTGGGTGAGGGTCTGATACCTACTCTACAGCAAGCACATGATATGTTATTGGCGAAAAACCCAAAGACGGTTCCATATCGAGCTACTACATATGGGCAGGTCAGCGCCCACTGCCTATTATATGAGTTCATCCCAATAATTCTGCACAAATACAAAGGCAATATTCAATCAGTTATACCGGAATTTGTTTGTTTCTTGTGTATACTAGTTAGTTGAAAGTACATTCTTGTGGAAGCTGCATGATTTGCACAACAATGAAGCAAATGCCGCAGATGGTATCTGGCT
The DNA here is from genome assembly GCA_036346415.1 of Raddia guianensis. Lineage (NCBI taxonomy): Eukaryota > Viridiplantae > Streptophyta > Magnoliopsida > Poales > Poaceae > Raddia > Raddia guianensis. The sequence continues at coordinate 48,098,974 of CM070539.1, read as the reverse complement.
TACTCCTGGTGGGATGGAAAAGATTGTGTCTGTGAAGCCACAGCAACATGCAATGCAGTGTGATGCATTAGAAGATGAGATACGATTGGTATAGACTAGTCTTTTGCATGTTCTCATAGGAAAGTATTGTCCTTGGTCCTAATTTTTTCTGCTTCAGCTGTCAGAGCCCTTCAAAGTTTTTGAATTTGACTTTTGGAAACGACCAGATAGTCATCGTGAAACCAAGATCAAGATAAGAACAACTGCTAGTGGACATGTTCATGCTATTATTTCATGGTAAGTACAGCTTCTTGTAGCCTCTTTAGTCACTTATATATTATCTGAATAATTACTTTGTCTTCAAATGCAGGTGGGTGCTTCAACTAGATTCTTCTGGGTCAATTTTTTACTCAACTGCTCCTAGATGGGTGAGACAATCAAGTAGTGAGGGTCTACCACATTGTGCCAACGGTTGGTTAAATAATGAGTAATCATGACATCTGTTGTAGTTTCCCTAGATTTATGTGCTAATAAAGTTTCCATGCCTTGTCTAACATGTAGGGTAGAACAGTTGGTATGTACTTGGCAGTACGACACTTCCTTGACGTGTTCAAGTGATGTTGGACTTAGGCCATGTGGGTTATCTAGACATATTATGGAGAATTTGCGCCTGTTTTTTATTTAAAAGAAACAACTTTTCATCAACTCGGTGCTATATTTGTACTGATGGGACAATTAGTACAGCCTAAAAGACCTATAATTTTCTATATTATCATGTCCTGTTATTTAGCATGTTGTATGTTATGTAACCTTGATGAAATTTAGCAATGTCCAAAATAATCATTGTGCCCCCAAACCTGGCTCAATTGTTCAAAAATGATCATGTTGCCCCGAACCTGGCCCAATTATAGCTGGCGTTTACTTTCTTGACTAAAAGTAGATTGAGCTGGACCAGGTAGGATTTGCTCAAAAAATCAGGACTTTTGCAAACATAACCTAAAAACGTGTGGTCCTAATTTAATACAGCCTATGATATATATGCATTTGCTACTTTGAACTATTCATCATATATGTGTACACCATTAGTGCAGTGATGCCATGATAGTTGAGAACAGTAGAACACAGTTTCTAATGCATTTGAAGTTTTTTAGCTCTGCTTTGCTGCCTGTTTATTATTACCGTATGTATGGTGCCATACTATTGCTGGTACTGATGCAACACTAGTACTTGCTGATCACCTTGCTTAAGAGTTAAATGATTTGGACATATGATTGTAGTATTGTCGGGGAGCATCAATTCTCCTTGGACTTGTTCTCATATGTAGAAATCCATTGAAATCACAGTTAAACTAGCTGGATCATGGGCCTTTTAATACTTACCCTACATCTCTAAAACAATGAAGTTCCTACACTGTTTCACCTTTATATCTATTTGTAGACCTGAAGGATTGGTGTGATCACTGGAAGCAGTGTGTTTGGTTTACACAAGGGAGAGGAGCTCCTGCTATGGAAGATCAAATTCTTTATCTCAAGGCTGGCCATAACGAAACTAGCATATCATATCAGCTGGACAGCAATGATGAAGCATGCAGTAGAAACTTCAAAAGTGACCATCTAACATTGTTACCGGAAAGGGTAGCACTTTATGGAGATATAGATTGGCGATCGTCTTATATAAGTGCCATTAAAAATGTTGTAAGTACTCCCCAATTTATTTGGTTATATATCACGTTGTCATATTGCACAGTTAACATTCGTGAACTTATGTTTTGTGCAATTAGAAATGGACCGCTGATGTTAGTCCAGTATTTTAGTGTATGACTTCTAAATATTTTCAAATTTGTTAATATTTGAAACCCGTTTGAGCTTTCAATTGTGCTTACCTTTTTAGGCCAGTTTGCTCATTTTAAAAAGACTTCACTACAAGGCAACATATCCTGCGTACACAGACTTCCCGTATACACACCATGTACACCAACTAAATAAGTCAAAAAATCTAACAAAATTGTAGATGTGCTTCATTGGTTTCTCTACCTTTGTATAATGTTTGAAGGTCAAATTTATTCTATATTAAGATTTACAAATAAGGGAAAATTCTATCAATTTTAAACTATTCAATTTGTTAGAAACTTAAATTTTTCTCTTTTTTATAACTCTTAATATAGAATAAATTTAAGCTTACAATTTAATACATAGGTAAAATAAGTTCATGAGTACATCTACAATTGTTTTTAGAATTTTTCATGACTTTTTTTAGTCCGTGTACACGATATATACACGGAAAACCCTGAATACATGGGATATGTTGTCTCGCTACAAGGTTTTAGCAAAGTGAAACTTAGCCCCTTGAACTCGAAGTTTACTTTTTTAGGCCTTGTTCTTTTCATTGTATCGTTACGTTGGCGTATTGCTGTAGCAAATTTGAGAGCCCTCTAAAAGAGGTATAAGGATTATAAAAAGAATTAAAAAATAGTTTAGGATCTTTGGAAGGACTAATAAAAGCCACGAAAAAATCGTTGCAAATTATCACAACATATAGGCCATATAAAAATAGCAAAATTTGCTATAGTAATACGCACCGGTATATAACGCTAAAAAGAACAAGGCCTTAGTCTCTTGAACTTTTATCTTTTTGCACCCAGCCAAAAAAGTGAGGTGGTCATTAGTTTTCCATTAATTGCCAAAATGGCTGCCACGCGTGGTTTTTTAATGAGATGGCATATGCGTAACCTCACTAGCTTCCTTTGTGCGTTTCTAAAAAATATAACTTAAAAAATTACAAAACTTCACTTTAAATTTTTAAATTTTGAAACATGTGAAAATTTGGATTTGAAAACATTTTCACATTCAAAGGCATAAAAAATTCCAAAAAATCGTATTTGAAAATTCAAATTCGAAGGTTCCAAAAAAACTGAAAATTGAATTTTAAAATTTCCAGATTTAAATTTGAAGGTATTGAAATTTTGAAAAAAAGAATATTGACAAGGTATAAAATTAGAAAATTCTGAAATTTTTAAACTTGTTTTTTGAAGAGAGAGAGAGAGAGAGAGGTGAAGCGGATGCCATCTTATTTAAAAAGTCACATGTGAAGCAATTAACAGAAAGCTAACAACCACTTAGCATTTAACAGCATCCCTAACAGTCTTGGGGCTAAGGTGCAGATGAATACAAGTTCATGGGGCTGAAAAGGTAAATTTATGTTCAAGTGGCTTATTGAGATTTTTCTATAAGTTCAGGGGGCGGCAGCGTAATTTTCTCTTTGAAAAAATACAATGAAACTTTTGCGTTATTTAGAATGAATGAAAACTAGTAGCTTTCAATTGGAATACATTTGTCAGTTCTATAATTTATGTTATTTACACCATTCTCACCTCAACTTATTCATGTTTAATGTTTACTTTCCCCAGTTGTATGAGAGATCTGCCCCAACCTGTATTGTGGTTGACGACAGCATGTTCTTAGCTCTATTAGTTTCTTCTCTCTCGCCACTTTCAAAAGTCATTGCAATGTTTCCTGGTCTGCGAGACAAGGGTGCAACTTATCTTCAAACTGTTTCAGATGCAAATAAATTCTCTATGGACCAGATTCAAGTGATGTGTAAAAGAGTCACATCTCTTACAATGGATGATCTAAAACATAAAAAGGTCAATGTTACTATTGGATGGCTTGACTCAGATCCATACTACTTTTTTTTATGAATATCTCTTGATCTTCTATCTTTTTCTCTCCATAGGTTAATTTACTAGTGGGGGAACCATTTTATTATGGAAGTGAAGGGATGCTTCCATGGCACAATCTGCGTTTCTGGTTTGTTAATTTAAACTCACATTATTCATTGTTCATCAAGCAGAACAAATCGATATGTGAATACATGTTGCACTCAAATTCATTCACTATGTTAAAGGAATTCTATGCTTAAATTCCACAACCATATTGTACTTACCACTGAATTTTTTATATTATATTTGATTCTCTATCTGCGTATGTGAATACATGTTGCTATCTGATCCATTCATTGTGTTAAAGAAATTCTAGAAATTCTATGCTTAGTAAATTCCACAACCATATTGTACACACCATTGAATTTTTTATAGTTTATTTGATTCTCTATCTGCATGTTCCTCGTCAATTCCTTTTCCGTCTGGCAGAAGTTAATGTATTCTTCACTGATGGTTTAATTTCATATTTTTACTATGTATGATTGTTCTCGAACCCAAATTTTGAAGAAAAAATCACTTCCTTTCAGATATTTACTTTTATTTAGTATGCTATACTGGTGACTATATTCTTGTAGAAGGGACGAAAATGTACTTGGTTTGATGAGATGAAGCCACTTTAATTGCTGTTGGATTGTTCTGCGCTTTGCTAGAGCATGCTGCTGTTAACAGATGTCCGGATTAATAAACCAACATTTTGTCATATCCTCTTAACTAAAGGCTTGCTTTTCTGCTTTTCAATTTGTGTATCATTTTAGAGGTTAGTGGCCACTTAATGTAACATGGCCCAAGTTTGGACTTTAAGTGTTATGTTTGATATCACATTGTTTCAGCTTTCAAATAACAGATAAACCTAGGAGAATCATTCACATCAACAGCTTTAACCCTCCTAGGTGAAGCGAGGGGCAAAAACGCTAAGGTTTGGTTTGGGTTTGGCATGTATGTGGTTGTTTATCAAGCATTACTCATCCATATGGACCAATGTGCTTGTAAACAGACAGGATTCATCAATATGGGAACTCACAGTTTACATGGGAGGGCCAATTAACTTGTTATATTTTTGTATGAAATTGATTTTGATGTTTTTCCTGTTGTATTACGAAGCAAAGGTTTCAATATCTGTTCCTATTGTTTTCCCTAGGAAAGAAAGAACTTTGCTTCATTCGATTTTGTCTGAGGATGCATTCATCATGCCTTGTAAAGGGATTCTAAAATTTTGTGCCTTGTCACTTCCGGTCAGTCCATCATTTGGTCACCTTTTTGTTCATGTTCTCTCCATACTAGTTTCTTTGCACTAAAGGACTACTAATTTTTTCCCTGATAATTGAAGTACTACAGGACTTATGGAGGAGCCGTTGCAGCCTTAAAGATGTTGAGGGTTTTGATCACTCAGTTGTTAATGAGACTTTAGGAACCTGTGGTGACCTGCCTGGAGAGCAGAAAGGCCCTTGTCTACCATATTATGTATGGCAATGTGGTCATACCAAGGTAGAATGAAATAACGTACTGAAGTTAAGTGCAGAGATATCTTTCATTCAAAAGTAACTAACGAGAAGTTTATCTTTAACAGAAATTAAGTAAAGTGTACTCTCTCATGGACTTCGACTTTTCTGAGCCTATTCATTCCTGTTTTGGAAAAGCAGAGGTATCCTTTTGGCTTTCTGGTGGTATTCATGTTATAGTTAAGGTTTATTTAGCTGTACTGGTCTTTTCAAATATGCAAAGATCTTAAGTGGTATTAGTTCCATGCAGCCAGTGATTGGACTTGAGGTGAAGAACGTATTAGATTTCATCAGTTTAGTCAGTGATGCAAACTTATATGCCAGGCATCTTTTTGTGTGTGATTCTGATCTACTCAACTTTTTTGTTTATAAAAAGGGTATTGTTTAGATATTTAAATGTCTGGTACATCATCGTCTGTTCATGATGATACTGAATATATTAGTTGGGACAATAAACAAACCGATAGAGCGGCATGCTTTCAGTAGAGTAGTTGGCTCATGCAAATCTTGTATAGAAATTGTGTTGGGATTAGTGGTGATGCACTTGTAGCCGAGTGTTAGCTCAGGATGTCATGTTGCTTTGCTGGCTAAAATACGCATGTAGTTTGTGTACCATTTTGTGTTTTTGATGCCTTAAAACCTGTGTATGTATTCGATATTGCAGGTTGAGTTTGCGGATGATGGAATGTGCCATGGCTTTGCCGTTTGGATTGATTGGGTACTTGATGAGAAAAATTCCATCGTGTTAACCACTGGACCAGGTGAACATTATGTCTTTTCTCTGGTGTGTTGATGCGTGGAAGCGGTGATGAAATGGATTAATGTCTTAAGAGAGGCTCTTAACGATGGTGATTGGTGAACTCAGATCAACGATGGTGGAAACAAGGAGTGCAGCTGCTTAGCAAGCCCGTGGAAGTGAAGGCAGGCAGCTGGGTGATGCATGTGGAGGCATCATTTGATTCCGCCACTGGTGACATCTCGTTTAATTATGATGTCATCTTCTGCAATACAGCAGGCGATTGATTCTACGGACAGTGTTTCTATTCCAACCCGGCCCATTAGTATATCGGAAGCGGCCCAGCATTGTAACTGGAGCAGCCCATTATATCATGTGGGGATGAGCCCAAGCCACCGGGGAGAGAGAAGAGGGGTACCAGGGGAACATTACACTCACTGTCCTGGCATACATATATTAAATGTCGTGCTGTTGTAGCCGCCTACTACACACGTCTCGTCTCCTTGCCTCGAGTCCTGTTCCCTTCCCGTCCTATCTGACTTGGCGTGAGGGAGAGGATGAGGATATCGTCGAGCGTATCCCGCTCCTCATCGTGTCCAATCAGCGGCAAGTGGGGCTCGGAGTCCCGCCAGCCCTGCCAGCTGCTCACGTGGTCGTCGATACGGTGCGGGGCTTGATCGCCTGCCTGCCCACCAAACGACCATGTGGCCTGGTCGGCGCGGTGCTCACCCGACGCCGCGTGTCCTGATCAGCACGGTGCTTGCCTGGCGCCGCGTGTCCTGGTCGAAGCGGTGCTTGCCCGACGCTGCGTGTCCTAGCCGGGGCGGTGCTTGCCTGGCGCAGGGGCCTGGCTGCCTCGCCTGTCGAGAGCGCTATGTCTCGGGGTCCAGTTCCTAGCAATGGGGCCTGCATGCCCGCCAGTCCACTCGGAACCAGACCCGGTCTTCTCGGTCCTGGATGACTCGGTCTTCTACCCTCCTCTGGAGGTGGAGAGGGCACCCCGGTACCTAGTGTACCGACACTTCTCGTTCTTCGTGGGAGATCGATACCTTTGGAATACTCAGGGGTGAAAGCTACTCCGATATCCGTGCGCTTGTGGATTAAAATTCTAATAGACATAAGAATCGCCAACAGTGTCCTGCCTCATCGAGTAGATGCCTTGTCGCCCACGCCTTGAGTCGTAGCTGACCAATACTCGTCCTTCTCTTCTCGCCTTGGGTCGTCCCCTGTTGGGTGCTTCTTGGTCCTTCGCGAGGATACCCGGGGCCCATGCTCTCCACACCTCGGAAGGTGTAGACGTACACGGTCTTCGTCGCACGAAGAGGAAGCACCCGGACACGAGCCGCGGTAGCCTTGCACCAGCAAGGGCTTCGTTGGTGAAGAGCAAGTTGTCGTACGGTCGGTGAGGCACGGAACCGGTGAAGCTCGGGTACGTGGCGGTGAAGATCACAACTTCGGCGAATGAAAGACCCAAAAAACACTCAAATCCAACCGGGAGACACACCATGTACCGGCGAAACGAGGGGGAGGGAACACTCCGGGGAGGTGGAGGGAAGCCTTCTCCTACCTTCTCCCATCTTTTCCTCTCTTCTCCACTCTCACTCACCCAAATTGCCAAAAAGGGGGAGATTGTAAGTCCTAGGACTCCTAAGTCTAGGGTTTTGGCATTTGGTGCCACGTCAACCAGGTTAAGGACATTATTTGCTTAGCACTTCTTTTAATGACTTTGGTTACGTGCATGTCTGAGGCTCGAACACATCAGGTGCGAGTCTCAGTCTTTGGCAGGTCAGTCCTATTGAGCACTCGAGTCATCGTCTCCGATTCTGAGTCTAGGTGAGTCTAGAACATTCCAAAGCGGTCGAGAGAGTGACAGGTGTCCGAGGGGTAGTTTGCATAGGGTCGAAGTCACTGGAAGGGCACGGAAGCATCTGTGGTGCCTTGTGACGTGTCGGGGTCGTTTTCGTAGCCATTAAGTCACTCAAACTCCTTAGGCGCGAAAACTCTCGCCCAAAAGCCAGATCGACCCTATCCTGAGCCAGACTGTGCCTATCCTGCCCAAAACCCGACAAAAAGCCTAACCGAATCAAAGCCGAGCATCCGAGGGGCAAGCGAGAGAGAGTGGAGTCACTGGGGTTGGTTTGGTTTTTCTTCGCGGATTGGTGAGTTCTTGGGGGTCTTCCGGTCGTCATGTTCGAGTGCTCTTTGGGGTTGTTTCCCGCCTGGTTTGAGACTCCTCGCCGTCCCCGAGCTTCATCGGTCCAAGCCGTCGTTGTGCCGTACCTCTTCACCAAGCGAACCACTTCACCAATGAAACCCTTGCCCCGGGCAAGGTCACCCGGCTCGTGACCGGGTGCTTCCACTTCGCCGGAGCCGAAGTCCGAGGGAAGCCGTGCACGACTTCAACTCCGGGACGTCGGGACGTCGTCTAAGTTGCTGAGTCGCCGCCAAGTGACCAAGTCTCCGTCGGCTCCGCGTCAAGTCGAAGACTCCGTCGGCGTCACTTGTACAAACACCTCCACAAAGGTCGGCGCCACTACGTGGTGCCGGGGTGTCAGGAAAGCCATCGACTTGTGGTGGAACCCGGCCTCGGTGTACGGGTCGAAAGCGAGCCTTAGGCTTACGCCCTAAAAGCTTACCGAGTGGATTACAGGCACAGGACGAGAAAGTCCTGGTCTCTCTTCGGGGAGATTCCACATCAAGGAGTAGGTGCTTTGCGCCGAACCTCGTTAAAAAATCGGTGAGCCTCTTGTCCATTTAATTTCCGCATTACTTACTCGTTGCTTCGGCTGTTGTTCTTTAATTTGCCTCGGCTATTAGGATTAGAATCTACGTCCGCTCTCTACTCGATAGCTAGGTCGTTTAGTTAGTCAATTTAGGTCTTGTCTCTAGATTGGTTAATTCTAAATTGAGTAAGAACTTAAAAACCAAAAATAGAAGTTTAAATTGCTCGATTAGTCCGCTTCACCCCCCTCGTGGCCTTAGATCCTTTCAAGTGGTATCAGAGCCACGGTGCTCTCTGTTATTGCTTAACCACATAGAGTCAAAATGGCCGATGGGGGTAGTGTCGCCGGTAATACGATCCCTCTGTTTACTGGCACTCACTTTGGTCACTGAAAAACTAAAATGACAACATACATTCAGTCTCGTCGACAAGTTTGGGCTGTGGTAGAGTGTCCTCTAGGATTTGAAGTAGACAAGGAAACAGGTCCTACCGCCGCTCAAATCATAAAACTTGACCTAGATGCTAATGCTAAAAATGCACTGTTTTCTAGTTTGGGGGTAGATGCCTTTGAGAGGGATAGCAATCTTCCCACGGCACATGATATATGGAAAACTTTAGTAGAAATACATGAGGGTACAGATGCTGTGAAGGAGGAGAAAATAGTAGTGTTGCGAAGGCGCTTTGATCGCTTTAGGATGCTTCCAGGTGAAGATGCAAACGCCATGTACACTCGACTTAACCCTCTAGTGAACGAGCTCAAGGGGCTCGGGTACACCATTCCTGACGTGGATGTATGCAGGAGAATAACCTCGGTGCTTCCAATGGACAAGTATAAGGAGTTCGTCATACTCAAGAGCCAGGAGGTCAAGAAGATGACCCCAGGACAGCTTCTCGGGCAACTTGTTGCCCATGAGATGCTGGTGAACAATAGTGAAGACGATGAGCCTCCCAAGCCCAAGGAGAAGGCCATCGCTCTCAAGGCCAAGACGTCCAAGTCAAGTGGCAAGTCAAGCAACAAGTCTAGCTCTGGGGGAGAACAAGGAAGTCCAAGACTGGCCCTTGCGATAGACAGACTCACCAGGCAACTCAAGAGGACCGGCTCAAGAATCTTCAAGGATAAGAAAGCTCTTGCCGCTATACATTGCTATGAGTGCAACGAGCGAGGCCACATTGCCTCGGTGTGCTCGAACAAGAAGAAGAACAAGTCCAAAGGCAAGGACAAGTCAAGCAGTGATGAGGACAAGGGCAAGTCCAAGCACAAGTCCCGAAGGTACAAGTCCGGCTTCCGTCGCACCGACAAGAAAGGCAAGAAGCAGGCCTTTGTCGGTGAGTGAAGACCGACAATAGCTCGAGCGACTCTTCCTCCTCTACTTCGAGCGACGATCGACCCAAGGAGAAGGACAAGGGGAAGACGAAGTCGCTGCTTGGTCTCACGGTGCTCGAGATGACACCTCCACCACCTGCTCTTCCGTCAGTGTGCTTGGCGGCTACCTCTGATGATGAGGCCGGCTGGGAATCCAACATCGAATTCAGAGTTGAACCAGTACTTCCTCCTTGGTGCCTCATGGCACCCTCCTCCAAGCCTATTGACGATGAGGTGAGTAATTCAGCTTCTTCTGACTGCACCTCTTGTCCTTATGAAGTTGGAACTCCTGAACATCTAGAATGGGTATGAGGTCTAGTACAAACGGGAGAGAAACTAACACGACAATATATGAACACATATGAAAAACTTAAGGTTAAATATGCTGAAGTGTCCAAGGAAAACACAAGTCTAGAAGATATGATAGATAAGTTGCTAGAACAACAATGGTGTCTACAAGATCAAAATGATGTGCTTGTGGATGGAAATGCTTTGGATGATGCTGTGAATGCTTTGCCTAACTTTGAATATGCTTCTAGTCAAGAGTGTGTAGATAATGAGTTGATTGAGCCTGACACACATGCTGAACTAGATGCCATGACTTGTGATCCTACACCTGCTAGTTGTGTTGCACTTGTGCCTGACCTGCCTGCTTCAGCTAGTAGCTTGTTGCCTATTGCTTTGCCAGCTACTTTACCAGTCACCGTGCATGATTCACCAATCTCAGCTGATCCCGGATTTCCTACTGTCCTGTGTGCTAATGCTCATGATTCAATGCTCCTCTACCTGCTTTACCTGCACAATTACCTGCTGCACCTAGTACTAGTGACAAGCAAAAATCTGTTGCTCCTGTTGAGAGTTTGCTTATGCATGTACCTTCAAGTTCAATTGCTTGCTCTAGTGGTCCAGCTGTGATTGCCTCTTTTTCAAGAGGGTCTAGGGGTAATGGTGGCTTGTATGATCCCGACCATAGCAAGGGTGCATTGGCGGCAAGAGAGTTGATAATAGAAAATGGGGAGCTATTGAGGGAAAGCTGTGAGCTGAGAGCAAAACTAGCTACGTACGAGGGGCTAGAGAGTGAAAATGCTGAGTTCAGAGCTAAGCTAGCCAAGTTTGAGGTTAGGAGCTACGAGGGGAGTTTGTCCTTGGATAAGATACTCAAGGACCAGCGACCTGTCTCTAAGAAGGGCGGATTGGGGTTCACTCCCAAGAAGAAGCCCAAGGGGAGAAAGGGAAAGGGTCTTGGTCGTCGTGCATCTACCAAAGGTGCCGATACCTCTCGTGCTACACCCAGGGGGAGCATCTACTACCACTCTTGGCAATACACCAGAAACCCTCGTCCTAGAACTCAACCACCCAACAACTGGCAGCCCAGGGTTTGGAATAGGATTAGGCAATGGGAGAACCCTAGGGCTAGAACTTGGAACACTAGACCCATAGTGAACTACAGGCGAAACACTTGGGATACTAGTAGGGGTGACACTTGGGGGAGGTACCCAGCTAGGACTAGAGGGTGGAATGGTTGGAATGGGTATGGTCAGCGTAGGAACTACACACCAGCTAGACCTCACTTTGAGCCACGTGGGTACGGGATACCTAGGGGATTTGAGGGTAGGAGACCACCACCCAGAGCACCACCTAGGACCCAGCCTAGATCCTACACATGGACTAGACCCAACCCCAACCTACCTAGAAACCACATAGAAGTAGACGGGAACTACCTGCTCAAAAGGGATGGGCAAGGTAGGATAACCACTAGGTTTGTGGGTCCTGCACGAGAGAACGAACACTGTGCACGAGTTTGGGTTAAGAAATCTTTAATTGCTGCTTTTGGAACTGTTAAGACTAACCGTTGAGGACCCATTGTTTGGGTCCCTGAGTTACGCAAGTGATTTCTCCTTTAAGATAGGTGAACCACCGGAGTGGAAGGCGCCAATGGTTTTCAATGTCACATATCACAGCAGGCGAGTCACCGGATGGTCACCTCACGGGGGAAGAGAGGATCTTCCCAGCAGGAGTCACTTGTGATGACAGCAGTGAGCAGGGATTTGTGTTCTGGATTTCTGGTGGTTGATGATCAAGAGCAATGGGACTCAAGGACAGCACATCAATCCTAATGACGTGGGAGATGAGCAGCTGACAAGGGCACACTAGCTGATCACAGTTGGTGTGGTCGGATTCGTGGAGGCAGAGCCCGAGGATGAGCCAGCACCAGTTCCTCCACTGACACCTGACCGGGCAGTTGACTCAGGGAGCTACACCTCAGTTCAGTAGCTTCTCCTCTAGGTCAGCTCCAGCTCTCGCTCCAGCCGACAACACAGCTACGAGGTCCGCACCAGAGACAACTTTAGAGCAGGAGGAGACAAAGAAGACCACGGACACCTAACTGTGCACGACTCGGGGAGTTTTACCTCAAGACAGCTCGACTTTGAGTCACCAAGACTAGCAGATTGCTCAGAGTCGGAGGGATTACCTGAGTTAGCGGGGATGAGTTTGGATCTATCGTCAGGAACAAGGCTAGACTCGTGGCATAGGGCTACTCACAGACTGAGGGGTTTGACTGTGGTGACACCTACCCTTTAGTGGCTCGTTTGGATGCAATGAAGCATAGTGCATAGAGTTCAGTCAGCCGACGACCAGGAGTTCGAGATGTCGATGATGGGGGCAACTCAGTTTCTTTCTTGGGTTTCAAATCAGGCAGCTTTGCATGGGCACTTTTGTCTCTCAGGAGAGGTACTTCACCGACTTGCTCAAGTGATTCAAGTTGCAAGACTGTAAGCCCATTCGGACTCCGATGGCTACTAATGGGCTCCTCGACCTCGACACTCAAGGTACTCTTATTGATCCCAAAACTTTACCGCTCAATGTTTGGTCCCTTGCTGTACTTGACTGCTTCTAGGCCGGACATAATGATTAGTGTATGCATGTGCGCTAGATTCCAAGCCGCTCCTAGAGAAATGCATCTAAAAGCTGTTAAACGCATGTGCTCAATTGCTCTCTCTCTCACAGTCTCTATATGACTATAGTATAAAACTTGACCACATTCCCCTTGCTGTGTGATAATGAGAGCGTGGTAAAGATTGCGTGCAATCCGATCCAACACTCATGTACCAAGCACAATTGACATCCGCCACCATTTCCTAAGAGAACACACTCAAAAGGGTGACATTATGCTTGAGCATGTGCGAACCGATGACCAGCTTGCTGACATCTTTACAAAACCACTAGATGAGAATAGGTTTTGCAAATTGCACAATAAATTGAATGTCCTTGATAAGTCAAATGCAATTTGATCATCTAGACTGGACTACGGGAGAGGTCCCATTACAATACTTGTGCATATGAGTGTGTGATTTTGAGCTTTGTTCTTTATACTCGCTTCTCAGGTTGTTCTGTTAGCTTAACTACATGTTCTTGAGAGCTAGTACTTGGAAACTGAATCACTTACTCATATGAAGCTTAATTAATACACCTGCTAAAATGATGCCTTGAACTTGTGCTAGGTCACCTAGAGCCACTTGTTTCTCTCATTGCTATCCTTGTACATTGGATAATCTAGAATCTAGCAAGTGTAATTGGGCATTCTATTACTGGGGTAGAAGGATAGCTAATTGAGAACCCTTCCAAAATGTTGAGCAAATAAAATAAAATAAGCTGTAATCGCCTCTCAAAACCTTCCCAACTGAGGCTTGAGTCAAAAACAGCAAATTTGAAAAATGGCATAAGCCAAATGATTTGAAAAATGAATAAAACTGCTCAACCAAAACATTTTATCTCTAGAAGCTTGACTGCCAAACTTGTACTAGTTTAGCACCAATAGCAATGTTAGCTAGCATTCTCCCTTGCACTAGAATGGTCTGCTAGGAACTTGTGGCTATAGGTTCACCTTGTACTTGTGCTCGGTTAATACTTAGTAAAGATCACATGAAAATGGCTTAATTTGAACTAAGTAGATAATGTGACCTTGCACTAGTATTGATATGTCATGTGGTGAACTAATGGTCTTGTTTGGCGTTGGTATAAATTGTGAAGCTCCTAGTTCGCTTTCTCATATGCACTCTAAAGTGGTGCCAGTTTAGCTATCTTTTTGCATTTTGCTTACAAGAAGGGGGAGGAAAATTGTGAAAACCAATCTCAATTGCTTAAACACTGGTTTAGGAGTGATGGAAAGCGTTTGTGCTTTTGTTGTTATGAGCATGTGTCGAGGGGGAGCATGAGAGCTAAAAGAGCAAAATTGAGCCAATTCAATTTCAGCACTTCAATTCACGTTTGCATTGATCTTGGGGAACGAGGAATCAAGTCATGTGCATATGCTATTGATTGCTTTGATGTGTGTACTTGACTTGTGGCTGTGCTAAACACTTGCTCTAGATCATTGCTCTTGCTATTGCTCTATTTCAGCTCAAACACATGTATATATTGTATCTTGCTCTTGCTATAGTCATGCCTATGCATGTGTATCTTGCTCATGAATTGTCCCATTAAATTGGGTTGTATCTTGCTCTTGTTTGGTTCTCATACATATGAGTTGTAACTTGCTCATTGACTAGATCACATTCACATGTTTTGTAACTTGCTCTTGATTGGATCATGCCCAAATGCTCACCAAAATTGACTAGAATGTGCTTAGGATTGGATGAGCTGGCTTGTGATGTGCTCTAGTTGGCTAAGGCTTAAACATGGTCAAAACTCGGACTTGGATTATGGGCTAATGCAACTAACCCCTGCCATAGATATTTGCACTTGTATTGCTTTCAGATTGTTTTTGCAGATCTTGTCACCAAATTACCAAAAAGGGGGAGATTGTAAGTCCTAGGAATCCTAGGTCTAGGGTTTTGGCATTTGGTGCCACGTCAACCAGGTTAAGGACATTATTTGCTTAGCACTTCTTTTAATGACTTTGGTTGCGTGCGTGTCTGAGGCTTGAGCACGTCAGGTGCGAGTCTCAGTCTCTGGCAGGTCGGTCCCATTGAGCACTCGAGTCGTCGTCTCTAGTTTTGAGTCTAGGTGAGTCTAGAACATTCGAGAGCGGTCGAGAGAGTGCCAGGTGTCCGAGGGGTAGTTTGCGTAGGGTCGAAGTCACCGGAAGGGCACGGAAGCATCCGTGGCGCCTTGTGACGTGTCGGGGTCGTTTTCGTAGCCACTAAGTCACTCAAACTCCTTAGGCGCGAAAACTCCCGCCCAAAAGCCAGATCGACCCTATCCTGAGCCAGACTGTGCCTATCCTGCCCAAAAGCCGACAAAAAGCCTAACCGAATCAAAGCCGGGCATTCGAGGGGCAAGCGAGAGAGAGTGGAGTCACCGGGCAGTGGGGTTGTCCCCAGACAGCCCCACCGGACCGTCCGGTCGTCCGGTGCGACCGTGTCCAGAAAGAGGAGCAAAGGGGAATTGGTCCGGTTCTGACCTGACCGGACGCATCCGAAGAAATCACCAGAAGCGTCTGATGAGCGACCGGACGCGTCCGGTGACCACTGGACGGTCCGATGAGGCCAAGTCCAGAAGCGTCCGCACCAGTTCAACCGCGCCTAGCCAAAGCCACCGGACGCATCCGGTGAGGTGCGCCGCGGCAGGTCCTGTAGCGACTGGACGCATCCGGTGAATTTACAGATCGATCGATCTGAGCCGCCCACGCGTCTATCCTTGCTCCAGATTGCGCCACACGTCCTAGCTCGGGTTAGGGGCTATAAATAGAGGTCGTGGCTGATGGGGAGAGATGTGAGAGCTCTTCATTTGTGTTCCACTTGGCTTGTGAGAGAGAGAGAGAGAGCTTCTCCCATGGGTTCCCCCTTGCCCATGTTCATCTCCACCTAGGGTTGGGGTGAGAGAGAGAGGAGAGGAGAGGGAGAGAAGGAGCAAGGTAAGGTCCTGGGTTCCCCTCCGTTCTACGATGTTTTGCCTTGGTTTTTCTCCGCGGAATGGTGAGTTCTTAGGGGTCTTCCGGTCATCGTGTTCGAGTGCTCTTTGGGGTTGTTTCCCACCGGGTTTGACACTCCTCGCCGTCCCCGAGCTTCATCGGTCCAAGCCGTTGTTGTGCCGTACCTATTCACCAAGCGAACCACTTCACCAATGAAACCCTTGCCCCTGGCAAGGTCTCCCGGCTCGTGACCGGGTGCTTCCACTTCGCCGGAGTCAAAGCCCGAGGGAAGCCGTGCACGACTTCAACTCTGGGACGTCGTCCAAGTTGTTGAGTCGCCGCCAAGTGACCATGTCTCCGTCAGCTCCGCGTCATGTCGAAGACTCCGTCGGCGTCACTTGTACAAACACCTTCTCGACGAAGGTCGGCGCCACTACGTGGTGCCGGGGTGTCGGGAAAGCCACCGACTTGTGGTGGAACCCGTGTAAGAGCAAGCTCCCGAGGGGCTTATTTGATTTTGGTAATTGATGGCAACTAGGTGGTAGAGATGAATCACGTCAAGATTAAGGATATTTGTTTCATAGTTATTTTGATTTCTTGCGTGTGTGTAGTCTACGGTCATCATGCCTGCCGATCGTCGAATCTCTGGCTGCAGGGCCCCACAGAGCACATCTCCGGTATCTTATTCTCATTCGTCTTTGAGAGAGTTGGGGATATGTCCAGAGGATTCCAAGGGGTAGCCATGTGTCCGAGGTTTCGTAGCCACTAAGCCATCCAAAAACCGAAACCCTTTGTGGGGTATGAAACTTCCGTCTAAGCCTCACGAACCTTCCCCCTGTTTGAGCTTAAGTTTTGACGCCAAATGTTTCTAAATCCTCAAAAATACCTTCGTTCGGGTAATGCTACAGAATGAGAGAGGTTTTTCGGGCTGCTAGTCGACCTAGAACAAGCAATGGGCAGACGGTCCTACCAGTGGTCGGGTTCGCCTTCGTGGCACATCTGTGGTATTTCGTATTTTTGAGAGCCTTCCCGTGCTCGGATTAAAAACATCAAAACATGAAAGTTGTAGAGAATTTCAAGGCGCATCTTTTTCGTGTTGATAACTTTTCATTTGAGCAACAAAAAATCATATAAATTGGAAGCTTTCAGCGACACAGGGACTGGGAGCCGACGAATTGTGCCTTCGGCGGATTGTCTGACTCAGAGGACGGACTGTCCGCCCAAGTGTTATTTTCCTGTGTTTACAAGTTCAATTTCGGTGGCGCATGCCTTGGGTCGGACTGTCTGGCCTGAGTCCGGACTGTCGGGACCTGTTGTGTCCCTCTGTCTCAATTGCATTTTCTCTGAGGCCTTTGCCTTCGTCCGGACTGTCCGGAGTTGTCCGGGGTTGTCCGCCTAGGGCTTGAGTTTAGATCTGAGATCTATTTTTCTTGGGTTTCGAAGTGGGGAGTATATAAGGGGATTCCTGGTCGTGAGAGAGGTGTGAGAGACTCATTTGCAACCCTAGCCTCCATTCCCCAAGTGTGAGAGCTCTCCCCCATGGATCCTTGCTCTAGGGTTCCATGTGCTTGAGAGATTGAGTGAGAGAGAGTGAGGGAGAAGGAGTGAGGAAGAAGAAGAGAGCATCCCCTAGTCTCCTCTTCATCATCCCCAATGTTTGTGCCCTCTCCCATGGTTGTCATGCCATCCTCCATGGTGGGATGAGGGTTGAGTGAGTTGTGGTGTCTCCGGTTTTGTGCTCTTGGGATTCTTGCTACCAGGAGACGTCGTCATCGCCAAGCTCCATCAACCGTACCACAAGCAAACCCTTCTTCGTAAAGGTCACCGTGCTTCCCACGGTGCTTCCTCTCCGTCCGTTGGGGTGTGCAAAGCCCGTCGTCGTGTCGGCGGCCATCTTGCTTCCCAAGGTGCTCTTCTCCGTGCGTCGGAGATGTGCTAAATCATCGGTGTGCTCGAGGTCGGCTTCGCTTGTGAAGTCTGTGTTTCGGGTCCTTCGCGTGTGAAGGGTACCAATTCGTGTGAAGGTTTGGAGCTCGCCTACCATGTGTTGGTGAAGAGCTACCATCGAGTGGATTGAGGGTTAGGGACGAGAGAGTTCCGACTTCTCTGTGTGAGAAGTTTCCTCAATGGAGACGTAGGTGTTCATGTGTTGAGCACCGAACTTCGGTAAACAACTTGGTTTGCACCTCTCTGTCTTATTTACTTAACCGCATCTTGATATCCACTGCCTGTGAGTGCCTTCGTGCCTTCTACACTTGTGCATCGATTGCTTCCGCCAACTAGACTTGTGTAGGAATCCACGCGCTAGCTGTGTGCCTTAACTTGCTTAAGTGACTAAGTGCAACAAAAGTAAAATTGAAATAGTCCGATTCACCCCCCTCTCGGCCTTAGGTTCCTTCAACCCGGCCTCGGTGTACGGGTCGGAAGCGAGCCTTGGGCTTACGCCCTAAAAGCTTACCGAGTGGATTGCGGGCATAGGACGAGAGAAACCCGGTCTCTCTTCGGGGAGATTCCGCATCGAGGAGTAGGTGCTTTGCGCCGAACCTCGTTAAAAAATCGGTGAGCCTCTTGTCCATTTAATTTCCGCATTACTTACTCATTGCTTCGGCTATTGTTCTTTAATTTGCCTCGGCTATTAGGATTAGAATCTACTTCCGCTCTCTACTTGATAGCTAGGTCGTTTAGTTAGTCAATTTAGGTCTTGACTCTAGGTTGGTTAATTCTAAATTGACTAAGAACTTAAAAACCAAAAATAGAAGTTTAAATTGCTCGATTAGTCCGCTTCACCCCCCTCGCGACCTTAGATCCTTTTAGACGCGTCTGCGACCCCCAACTGGAGAAGCCTTCTCCGGACGCGTCCGGTCCTGCACCGGACACGCCCGGTGACGACCGGGCCTGAATTTTCGACTAAGTCCCCCAGCGCATACCTTTCTGGACCAGGGCCCAGCGGATGTGTCTGCCGCCCCTGCGGACACGTCTGGTGGGGCTGTCACATGCCCCCCACACTTCTATCTCTCTCTCTTCTCCTCTCGACCACCTCGGATGCCCTACTTTGGTTTGTTAGGCTTTTTGTGGTGTTTTTGGACTTGGATAGGATCGACTCGGATGGACGGGAAGTTTCGCGCCGGATATTTTCGAACTTGGGCTTGGCGACTACGAAACCCCCGGGACACGTCAAAAGTAGCCTCAGGTTCCTCCGGGCACTTCCGGTGACTTCTACCCAAGGCAAACTACCCCAGACAGCTGGCATTTTTGAACTCTCTCAACACGGCGCAGATGGGGATAAGACTGGAGACTCGAGTGCTCAATGGGACCAACCTGCCAGAGAGAGGCCTGCGCTTGACATGCACGAGCCTCGACACGCATGCAATCAAAAGACATTAAAAGAAATCTAAAAATAAAGTCCTTAGTCTTAGTTGGTTTTAGAATGTCCTCAAATGCCAAAACTAACCCTAGGAGTCCTAGGTTTTACAGATTCGTGGTGCCCTAGCCTACGGTGATGGCCGCACCAACCCTCGTCGGAGCTCTGTCCCGGCGGGTGCGCTCGAAAACATGGCGATGGAGTGATGCCTTGACTTGGGTGACGACGGCCCAAGGCGAGGCATTGAGTCGCTTGGGAGACGGCCAGACAGGTGGCATCCGTATGACCACATCAGCCCTATCTCGACCGAGGACGGCGGGTTGATTTCATGTTAACATAAGGGCTTTCCTACAAAATTGAACAACGTGGACAGTTGGATCTATCTGATACACACTATCGGATGACCATCAATTTTAAGGCTACGTCTACGTGGATACTCTGAGAGGGCTGGAAGGACTAATTGGTTCTAATAGATAAGATTTCGAAGGATTTGATATTACCTAGTGTGTTTTTTCTAAAAAAAGCCAACAAAAATGAGTTGCATGTACTTTGGTGACAAAATGGTCATTTTACTGGCTAGCATAAAAAACTTATTGAGATCTGATTATCTGATGGCAGCGTTTCTGCAATTGGTATTCTAACCAAGGGCAATCTGACGCGTCATTAGCTTCCAGAGACTTCAGCTCTTGGCCTCATCCTCTCGCGTGAGAAGAGCGTTCCGTCTGAGCTCGCCTCCGGCCAGATCCGTCGGTCTCCTCTGCCTCCGGCGGCCTCCTGGCCGGCGCTGAGGTAGGGAAGACCAGGATCTTGGCCTGGGGGTTGTACAGTAGTAGGTTTAGGTTTAGTTTTAGCAGTAGCAATAAAGAGGCGAGAAGGTTTTAGAGCTTTTTGGTAGCTGCTTGCTTCGGGTCAGACGTTCTGACGGTGCTGGCAGGTGAGGTCTTCTAAGCTCTTGGTTCTTCTCGTAGTAGGTTTAGTTTGTCTAAGACTTCGGTGTTCTCGTCTTCTCCTTGGATTTTTTGGATCTGATAAAGGGGATGAGGGCATTAGTAAGAAGTGTAGGGTTTGGTCAGTCGGTGGAGACTCCGTCGCCGTCGTTGAAGGTGATGTTGGTGGTTATCATCGGCGTTGTGGAGTTGTGCTCTTTTATTCAGGTTTTGTTGGATTTTGGTGCAAAGACGATGATTGCTGCTAGGGGCTTTTCAATCCACTGTCTGAATGAGTCGCTCCGGAACTCGTCGATGTCGGCCATGACGTCTTTCTTCGGCGCCGGCGTGGTGAGAAGGGGAAGCTTCCTGCTGTGTTGTTCAATCAGGTCCTTTAGTGAATTTGATGTTATTTCGAATTTGTTTTTAGACTTGGTTGTAATTTCGTGGAAGTTTCAGGAATGAAAAAGTGGTATTGTTCTCAAAAAAAAAAAAAAACCAAGGGCAATCTTAATGTCAATGTATGTAAATAGATCAAGTTCCGGTGGCAATCATCATGGCAAAGATGAAAATTTCAAACCTTCAAGTGGCAAATTTGGTCGCGACCCATTTGTAAAGGCTGAAAACAAACGCACGCTGCAGCCGCCGCACTTGTGGGTCCCTCTCCCTCTCCCTCTCCCTCTTCCTCGGCTCCGCCCACTGAACCTCGACGTTGCCGCCGCCCGCCGCAGCTAGGGCAGGGGCTCACCGTTACAGGGCCATCTGGTATCCCACGCCGCGGCGGCTCTTCCTCCGGCATACCATTCAACGGCGGATCCACTGCCTCCTGCTGGCGCCGCCACCTCCGGCAACCGCTTCCATTTCCCACTGCTCTGATTTCCTGTGCGCGCGACCCACCCAGTCTCCTTCTTCACGTCCTGCCGTGGCCCAGCAGCGCAGGGCACATATAGCCCCGCATCCTCCCCTTCCCTTGAAGCGCAGCCATGGCATGGCCCTTGCTCTTCTGCTGCTCACATGGAAGGTAGGTTTGTAAATCGCTCCCCAAATTTCAGAACCAGAAGTTTGTCTATTGCTATGCTTTGCCTATTGCAAATGGTGGTGGGGGGATTTGGTGATGTGGCTTGACATAGAGTTTAGCAACTCGAGATAGTGTCAAAGTTACATAAACAACCATGTAATGAGATTAAGCTAGTATGATACTACTTCCGGTCATAAATACCTGTCGCAGTTGATTTTTAGACATGTCTTTGATCATTCATCTTATTCAAAAATTTATTGCAAACCTGAAAAAATATAAATCATGCTTAAAATACCTTCAATGATAAAAGAAATTACAACAAAAGAAATGGTAACTTACATAATTTTTTGAATAAGACAAATGGTCAAAGGCGTGTCCAATAGTCAACAGCGACAAGTATTTATGACCGGAGGTAGTATTAGTTAGTGACTAATAAATACTTTTGATTTTGTTTCATTCTATTGTATTATGACACTAGTTTCCAACTTTTCATCAGTCATATGTGAACTATGGTCTTCCTTCATTTATTCCTTTCCGAATCCACTTCCCATCAGTTTCATGTTTTCTTGATTAGTGATCTTTATTTTCATTGAAGTAGATCACTCAGAATGTGCACATATTATTGAATTATTTTTTTACTGTTTTTTTGACTAAATGCCCTAATTGTCTTCTCACTCAGGTGCATTTTCTAGAAGAAATATTACACGAAGAGGTTTTCACTAGACAGGTGATCCACTTTGCTTCTGTGAGTGATTTCCAATTTTCCATACACCTTTTTTCGATGTTGTTCATCTTTGCCTAAGCGTCCTTGAAGCAACGCCATAACAATCTGCCGTGTAGGTTATTTTCGGGCACATGGGTCTAATCTGGTTGTAATTCTTATGTGAGTGCTTAAAAGGGAGAGATAAATGCATTTCCAGCATGCAGCCAATAGTACTTTAATATATTTCTTCAAATTAAAGTACCAAATCCCAGTTCTTGCAAAGTTACAATATTTGCATGTTTGTGTGTAACTGTGTATCAAGATTTGATTTTCTCTTCACAATAGAATGGCTATCTTTTCTTATTAATCCTTTTTACCCCCTTCCCAACTTTGATGGAAATTATCATGGTGATCATGCTGCCATTTTGTTATGTTGCTGTGTAGAACCGTAGAATATTTTTGGCTACCTGGGTCCGATCTATTTGTAATTCGTATTTGAGTGCTTAAATGAGAGGTATACCTGCATTTCGAGCATGTAGCCACAAGTACTTTAATATATTTCTTCATGTTAAAGTGCCAAATCCCAGGTCTTGTGGTTCCAATATGTACACATTTGTGAGAGATTTGGGGCGTGTTTAGACATTAGTGACTGAGTTGAATGAATAAACTTTCTGGGTTGAAATAAGCTGAATGTTAAGGTAGAGTTCGAGAGGTTTTAAAATCCGCTTCTCGAAGCTGGTCCGTCTTTTCTATAATACTTTTCAGAGCTTTTTTGAGATGATTTCGTGATATGAAAAAAAACTAGAAAAAAAGCCAAATGTTTTTTGGCCATATAAGCCTAGGCCACTTTGGACATGCTTGATTTTCTCTTCCCAAATAAACTGCCTAGATTTTCTTGTTAATCCTTTTGACCCCCTCTCCAACTTTGACAAAAATATGAAAGACCAGTTTTCTGAAAATTAGGAATAATCACAGAAAATCGGGATTAATCACTGATTAATCCATGATTAAATATTAGCTGGCAGCCCACTGATTGGATTTGGGAGGGTAGGAGTTGGGGGGAGTGGCAGAGGGGGCACCTGATAAGGGTATCCATGAGACCAGTAAACTGAGAGAGGATCGTCTCCACGAGTTACGATTTGGTGCACGATTTTGATAACCAAGTACATCTTGAAACCACTTTGCTGGTGGTTCAAAAACAATGGCTAACCTATGGTTGTCAGGGGGCCAACCTTAATTCACCAGTGCTCGATTGCTCACTATTGGCCTATGTTGTGCTGTTGACGTCGTCTACACCTGCAAGACGTGCCAGCAGGCCGATCAGGCCATGGCTGCGCTTGACGAGGCGATGGGCCACAGGCCAGTAGGCTCCCAGTCAGGTCTTCGTCATCCTTATCAAGTCTGTTAGATTGTTATTTGTTTCATTATCAAGTCGTCCATTTGTTCAAGGATTAGTTCAAGTTGGTAGTCAGTTGGTTAGCTTCCCTTGTACTTTGGTGCTGTTGTTGGCACCAGCTGTATAAGGCAATAAAGAACCACAGAAAAGGCATGTTGTTGTATGCCACAAATAAATCTCTAAGGCGCTGCCATCGATAACCGGCCCGGTAGCATCGTACCGCTCTTACCTCGTTCCTGTCCACAGTGACTCCTTCCTCGCGCTCTGGCCACCGGCCTAGAACACGAGCCTACGAGAAAGGGTGTATCAGCCTACCTCATGGATGTAGACTGCTTACTGCTTCCTTATGACGATGGTACGTTGGTTGTCGGGGAACCATTCCCATTGCTCGACAGCTCCCTTTTGGCTTACCTCCCTTATGGTAGACCTTTCACCAGTCACCACGACAGCACTTAGGCGACAAGACTGAAATAGGGGATGATGACGGCGCTGATGCAGACACAAAGGCCACTGCACAGCGCCTGGACTATGGAAGGGTGAAGCGGTGGCAAGAGGGAGAAGAGGGGGACTTACTCAGCGCTCAGCACAGGAGGGATAAGGAATGGCGATTACTAATAGGAGGGAGGAGAGGTGTGGTGGGAGAGCCGGATAGGATGGTGAGCTAAATTAGCGCACAACTGGACAGTTGAGTTTGAAATATGTTACATGTTTCTTTCATATAAATGTCAAAGAAACACAATTCAAAATTTATTGATTTAGAATCTGCATATGCCTTTCTGAATGGTGCGGAATTGTTAATGAGTAATGATAAATTGATATTTCAAGTCTACCTTAATTACTTCATCCACCTGCTTAACGGCCAAATTCAATTGCTATGCAACCAAATATACTGCTAGAACTTGGATTGCTGCTCCTATGAAACAAATATTTTCATCTGGATGGGAATTATCAATTATAATTCTATTAGTTTACTCCCTCCAGTTCAAAAATATTAGTCGTTTTAAGTATGTCCTCAGTTAAAGTTTTGAAACTTTATCCATAAATTTTTTTTAACTATTTAGATTGATCACGTAAAAATCATATGGATAGATTTGTCTCAAAAAGAACTTTCATAACAATATAATTTGAGTTTATTTACAAATAAATTATAATAGTTTTTTATGGTCAAAGTTATATTTTGGAGAAGTCAGTGTCCAAAACGACTATTATTTGAAAACTGGAGGGAGTACTTCATTACAAAGAAGCAACATACGATCTTGAACACTGGCCATTGCTGCTCCTATAAAATAAATATTTTAACCAGGATGGGAATTATAATTCTATAAGCGTACGTCATCAAAAATAAACTGAACATATGATCTTTAGAGCTGATCTCTGATAAGCTGAATTTACAGAGCTTCCTGAAGTGGCTGCCTTGAAGAGGCGACCCACTTTTGATTTCTTACAGTTTTGAAATGTACCTTTGAGTTAAAAAGGGCTGAAAATACCAAAAAGGAGGAGGGCTTTTGGAGCATTGAAATGTGCCGGTCTACAGCCCTATGGATAAATGAGGAGGGTTGTGATAGGCTTGGCAAGCCAATATAGAAACCCAGGCTCTCATGGAAATGAAACCCAAAAGAAATAAGTAGATAATCATAAGCAAATAAATTGTAAAGGACAGGGCCGACATAGTTCTTATGGAACAATTAGTTTTGATCCCCATAAGATTCTATAAAGCATAAGTGGTACTTAGTTACAGAGAAACAATAGATAGTCTTTGATTGCTCATCATATTTTATCATTCAATCTGTTATATCTGGCTAATTATATAAGGGAATAACATTGAAATGCTGTAAACCAGCAACATACTAAGTGATTGTGAAAAGGTATTTATGCTTAGCTTTTTCAGCTTATCTTTACAGTCTACTATTACTTCATGGAATAGCATTTTCATCAGAGTCTATCAGTTTTACTTTTTGTCAAAGTATGTTTTATTATATACATATGTTTTTGTATTTATTATTTTTCAAATTTGCAGGACCTGGCGTGCCATAATCACTGTTTACGTCTGAGAGCTGATCCATGGTTTTCATATACTTTTGATATTGTTTTTACGAGACTGAAATCAAATTTAGGTTACACTAGCCTTCTCTACTCAGAATTTTATTTGAAGCCTTGCGCCTTTCGAAATCAATTTGGTAAGCAGTTTGATGGAGTGTAACAGAGAAGAGGCCTTGAAAGCCAGGGATATTGCTTTAAAGAAGTTGGAAAATAAAGACTTCAATGGTGCCAAAAGGATTGCACTGAAAGCCCAAGGGATTTTTCCAGAGCTTGAGAACATATCCCAGCTGTTAACTGTCTGTGAAGTACATTGCGCAGCAGAAGCAGAGATAAATGGATTGTTGGACTTCTACAAGATTCTTCAAGTGGACATAACGGCGGATGAGTCAATCATAAAAAAGCAATTTCACAAGCTTGCCTTTTCACTTCACCCTGATAAAAACAGTTTTGTTGGAGCTGAAGCTGCTTTCAAATTAGTTGCACAAGCTAACTCAATGTTGTCTGATCGGACGAAACGATGTGCATATGACATCAAATGGAGGGTTGCTTCTAGAATTGCACCAGAGGAGGCCACACAACCTAAGCAGGCTACAGAAGCAAGGCAGGATACAGAACCAGAGCAGGCTACAGCACCAAAGAGGGCTACAAAACCAAATCAGGCTACAACACCGAAGATGGCTACAGAACTAAATCAGGATGCAGCACCAAAAAGTTCTACAGAGCCAATGCAAGCTACACAGTCCATGAATATTACAAAACCAATGAAGAAAACTCATGCAAATTACAGTACTGTAGCAGGATGTGGACCTTCGGTTCGACCACCAGCTCCTGGACAAGCATTCTGGACCAAATGCTCGACCTGTCAAACAAAATATCAGTACTACTTAGATGCAATAAATCGTCGCATCTCCTGTAAGGAGTGTGGTAAATGGTTTGTTGCATTTAAGCTAAATGAACAAGATGACCCTTCTATATTCTCATCAAATGCAGCCAATGGTGCTGGACGACGGAGTGATGCTCCCAGTCAACAGGACAGCTGTACAAAGTTAGCTTCTGATGATAAACCCTGGATGAATGGAGCGCAGCATGATGAACAAATTAAGAGAAGGGCAAACGTGGGTGGTGAGGATACGTCTAGTCACTCACATTCACATACATGCAGGAAATGGGGAAGTGAATTTTCTACTGGGAATCTGTCTAAATCTTCTGCTCCAAATGCAGATGATAAGGCAGATAGTAGGATGGCATCTGATCGTACTTATCCAGATGTCACTGACAAGAAAAACACAGGTAGTTGGGTAGATACACCTGCGGATCCAATTGCCACAGGAATACCTAGTCCACGGAGATCAGCTAGGAAAAAGGCATACATTGATGATAGTAACATCATGAATTCCCCCAGGAAAAAGAGGCGGTCAATAAAGGATCGGTGCTCAGATGCTGGCTCGAGTTGTAAGCAAACATTTGATGATAATGTTGCTCATGCTGATGGACAAACTGCTGAGCCTCATATCTATAGCAAAACACACAACCAAGACAAAGGAAACCCTATCCATGGGGGCAACCAGAAAAATAATAAGAAAGAAGTTACTCACGATGCAGCTGCTGTGAAAAAACATTACAGTTCTGGGAACTTTTCCTACCCTGACCCAGAATTTTTTGACTTTGCTAGGTGCAGGGATGCCAATCTGTTTGCAGTTGATCAGATCTGGGCACTTTATGATAACCATGATTGTATGCCACGGTATTATGCTCGAATACGACGTTTTGATGCTACCAACTTTAGAGTTGAATTCACCTGGCTGGAGCATTATGCGATGAATGAGGAAGAGGACAAATGGACTGATGAAAAATTGCCAGTGGCCTGCGGGAATTATGTCTTAGGAGAACCAGAGTTGTCACAAGATGCTCTCATGTTCTCTCACATTGTTTCATGTGCGAAAGGAAGAAAAAGGGGCCAATATGAAGTATATCCCAGGAAGGGTGAGGTATGGGCTCTTTATAAGGGTTGGAGTATGCGATGGAGCTCAGACCCAGATAGCCATAGATCCTATAGGTATGAATTTGTGGAAGTCCTATCAGATTTCACAGGGGAAACCGGTGTTGTTGTTGTCCCCTTGGTCAAGGTTGGAGGATTTGTGAGTCTGTTTGCAAAAGCAAAGGACAAATCATCATTCGATATTCCATCAAGTGAACTACTTCGATTCTCACACAGTATACCTTTCTATAGAACAAAGGGAGATGAGAAGGTAGGTGTACCTGGTGGATTCCTTGAACTGGACTGCGCATCACTTCCTTGTGACTTGAACATAACATTTCCATCAGTTACTCTTGATTCTTACATGCGTATCAACAAGAAAATGAACAATGTGTTGCATAATATCAATGGTATTAGTGCACAAGGGCTTGGAAGGGGAAAAAAGGACTGTTCTCTTGAACGAACCCCAAGTCAGCGACAGAGTACCTGTAGTGGGAATGAATCTGGTTATTTCTCTCAGCAATTTTGCCCCTCCCCTACTACCTATACATATCCAGACTCAGAATTTTATAACTTTGAAGAAGGCCGATCATGCAATAAGTTTGAACGCGGCCAAATATGGGCTCTTTATAGTGACCTTGATAAATTACCCAAGTACTACGGTTGGGTGGCAAAAGTTGATGCGGAGCCATTCAGAGTGCATTTGACTTGGCTTGAAGTTTGCCCGCAGCTGGAGCAGGAGAAGATGTGGTTACAGCATGATGTACCTGTGAGCTGTGGGGCATTTAGAATATGTGATTGGAGGATTAAGTATGACAGTATTGATGCATTCTCTCATCTAGTAGAAGTTTGCCGAGTTAATTGGAAACGATATTTTGAAATTTATCCTCAAGCAGGGCAAATTTGGGCCATCTACAATTACTGGACACCTAGCTGGGTTCCTTCCAGTGAAGATTCTTGTGAATATGCCATTGCTGAGATTACTGAGCGCACTGAAGCTAGCACAAAAATCTTATTTCTCACTCAAGTAGACGGTTACAGAGTTGTGTTCAGGCCTGACAATGGAAAGAGTATTCTGGAGATACCTAAAGAGGAGTATTCAAGGTTTTCTCACCAGATACCTTATTTCCGTTTGACAACAGAAGAAGGTGGCAAACTCTGTGGCTTCTATGAGCTCGATCCAGCGTCAGTTCCTGGTTCTTTCCTGATCCAGGGTACCCACTGACTTGCAGACACCGAAGTCGGCTGTTCTCACTATATTAAAACTAATTTACATCCTATTAGGTTAAGTAGTGACCATTTGCGACGGAGCTGCAGTGCGAACCAAACTGTGCTATCTTCTTTTGTAATGCAAGAGGCCTCAGTACTCATCGTTGTGCCAAGCATAAATTTGCATGTTGTCGCATTAGTATTTTGGTACGTGATGCCTGTTATCCTGAGATCGATCTCTTCGTAAATACTGTCTGCAGCAAAACAGCAAATGAGTATTTGGTTCCCGGTACACTTTCAAGTTATGAGCTTCAGGAGCATCTCAAGTCCCAAATAATCTACCCTAGTTCTATGACCTAGCATTCTCTTGCCTTTTTTGTCCTGACATGAAGCTGTAAGGACCTGATGGTCAAGTTATATGTTGCTTAATGCCATAGCAGAGATCCGGTGCATATATTTCAAAAAAAAAAAAACTGCCTTCATCATAAGCTCAGAAGAAATCGCAATGTTGTTTCCGCACGAATTGCACGTGTATGCAGCATACGCGTCCTTTTTCTATGCAAAGTGGTGAATGTTCAAAGTGGTGTCAATAAATATAAAAAGAAATTATAAAATGAAAATGACAACGCGATAAACAACGATATGACTAAACATGACATCTTTGACGTCTTCTGCAGCTGCACTACCAAGGAACATTCCCGAGTGAAAAGTACTCCCTCCGTCCCTAAAAAAATATCATTCTGGTTATACACCTGCACAATCCTCATGTCCAGATACATAGCTAGGATGACGTTCTTTTAGAAACGGAGGGAGTAGTTGTCTTCTACGGAGTATTTGCTGACCAGTGACCAGCGGAGCCAAGTTGGCTCACCGTGGTGCACATGCACTAGGGTCCAAACACATTTTTAGGTAAAAATATATCACACTAGGATGGTAGGCGCGCCTCGGCGCGCCGTGGTTAGTGTTTCATAAAAAGAAAATAAAATAAAAGGAGAGAATGATGGAATGCAATACTAATATTTTTTCCTTGGGCTAAAAATGTGAGAGTTTTTAAGCAAATAAGTTAAAAGCTATTCAAAAGAGATATGTAGAGGATAAAAAATATAGTTAATTTTTAGATTTCTTAGCACTACTACAAAAAGTCTCAAAACATAACTACCAACCATTACTTCCTATAGCCTCTACAAGATAACAAATCTGAGCAATGGGTTTTAATTTTAATTTAAGGTAAATCAAATAGAGCCTAAGAGAATTGAAGAAGCAAACAAAATTTAAAAACCTTTTGCGGTAATACCAACTCCTGTTACATAGTATGGTTCTTTTTAGAAGACAGTAAACAAAACATCTTCTACCTTTGTTAGCAATAGTTGATACCATCAATATAAGAGGTATCACCTATTAGACGGCTACAATATGATCTTTAATAGAGGCCAAGATTAACACATATGGAGATTTGAACTTGAAATGCTTCTAAGCTTTAAAAAATGATTTGCAGGTACCCCTGATTTTTGATCCAGTGGAAACATATTTCGGTGCATGCTTTGTCACTCTACGCCCTGCCGTATTTAGTCTGACAAAATAATATGCTTCCTGAAACCTGCATGTACAAAAAAAATCATTTAGTTTTTCTAGTGGAAGCATGAAGCTAACATGAACTCCCTTATTTTTTTTTAAACTAAAGAGGCAATAGATAAAAAAAGTAGATTAGAAAAAACCAGATGCCAGAGAGGTTAGTCAGTTTTGTCGACGGTTGAGATATCGATCTCAAGTCGATTAAAGGTTCTTTAAAGAGGGAGATAGGAGACACGCCAACGTAAGGCGAACAAACAATCAACAGCGAACAGGAGACAAGGGTTTTTATCCTGGTTCAGGCTTCTCGGGAGAGATAATAGCCCTACGTCCAGCCTTTCTTATATATCAAAGATGATTACAAGAGGGTCCTCGACGAGACAAACAGGTCTCGGCGAGATTATGGGTGTACAAGAAGTAATACGCGATGATGCGATGATCAGGTGCGCTAAATCGTGCAGGATTGGCCCCTCTACACGCCGTAGGGGCTCGGTTTATATAGTGTTGAGCAACTAACCTACCGAGGGATAATCGGGCCGGGCTAACCACGAGATCGTAACGAACTCAGACATGCCAAATACATCCCGAGGTAGATAAGGAATACTCCAATTCTTGGGGATCACGACTTCTGCTCCAATCCGAGAAACCACGTCCGGGTCTTCACGTAGTCATGCAAAACTCTTGTTCGAGATGGACTCAAACATGATTTCTTGGCCGTTACGCATCGTGCCAGTCAGGAGGCTGTTCGGCAAGATGCATATGGGCCAGATAGAACCTTCCAAGGAGCCGGGCCCTGGCAGGCTGTTCGATTGGGCCGTCAGGGAGTGGGTCATGGCAATGGACCGTGATTTTATCCCCTACAGCTAGCCCTCGAGACTCAAGTGGAAGAACTCACTAGAGTGGGGTCTTCCTCTTGAGCCTCCAAGTCACGAAGAGGGAAATTTTGCTGTCATAAAGACGTTCAATAAATGACCGAACAGGCTAAGGTTCAACCGAGCAAGACTTGTTCGGGACCGGACAAAACCTGATCAGTACCGAGCAACTCTGTTGTGTCGAACAGGAAAACACATCTGCCCGAGCAGAGAACCCAGCCTTCAGTGCAGACACTGGAAAAAATAGCCGTTGGCAGATCTCAACGGTAACTTACGCTGCGCAGTGAAAACAGACGACCGTTTTTACTTAGCCGTTGCGGTAAAAACTAGCCGTTCTGTGGCAAAAATCCGTTGCAAGGCTGCTCATTTAGGCCTATAAAGGCACCCAAGTCGTCCGCGGCTAGCCACTTCTGCTCTCGCGTCTTTCCTTCCCAAGCCCTAATTCCAACCGCGCTCATCATCAAAAATCCAAACTCCACCCTCAATCCTGTTCGTCCAGCCCTGGGAACTGCTATGGCCAAGGTCGCAGGCACCAGCATGACCGAGGAGGACTTGAAGGTCTGGGAGGAGAAGGGCCACATTGACGCCGGCAGCTGGAGGCTACCCGAGGAGGAGGAAACTCCGGAGCCGCTCGAGTACGAGTTTGTCAACTTCGAACAGTTCGCACTGTTCGGGTTGAGGTCCCCCGAGAGCGACTTCGTGGAGGCCTTCTTCAACATCAGCGGATTGGAGGTGGTGAACCTCAATCCGAATTCGATCCTCCAGATGGCCGTCTTCGCACACCTGTGCGAGGGCTACCTAGGAGTTGATCCGTCGGTGGGGCTGTTCCTCCACTATTATACAGTGACGAGGAGCAGCTTCGCCGCTTCGGCGCTTGGGTGCTACTACCTCAAGCTCCGGGCCACTGCCGACGACGCGCCGTACCCTCGTCCACCACTGCTCGACTCAATGGGCGCGGTAGTCGGAGCCTGCATGTTTTCAATGGCCTCGATTTTTTCAGGGTTAGCAGAAATTCCTTGCGAACCAATTACATAACCGAGCAACATTTCATATCGAACACCAAAGGTACACTTCTCTGGATTTAATCTTATTCTGTGCCTGTTGGGATTTTAAAAAGTCTCGGCCAGGTCTTTTACATGATCTGAAGTATACTTGCTCTTTACAACTATGTAATCGACATAGACCTCAAGGTTTCTTCCGCGCTGTGCCGGGAAAGTCTTCTCCATTAAGCGATAGAACGTGGCACCAGCATTGCGCTGACCGAAAGACATGGTCGTATAGCAGAAAATACCGAATAGGGTGATGAAGACAGTCTTCTCTTCATCCTCGGGGGAGATGCTTATTTGGTGATAATCGGAGTAAGCATCCAAAAAACTCAAGAGCTGGGCATCCGCAGTCGCGTCGACCAGCTGGTATATGCGAGGCAGCGAAAAATTGTCCTTAGGACAAGCAGCGTTCAGATATGTGTGATCGACACACATCCTCCACTTACCGTCTTTCTTCTTTACAATGACATGGTTGGCCAGCCACTCGGTGTGATCAACCTCATGGATGAAACCAAGAATGAGCGCGACTTGCTGGCGATCCTTGATGATCCCCGCTGAAGTCCGAAAAGCGTCAAGCTTCGGCGATCAGGTTCTTGTCCGGCCGGACTGTCAGTTTATGCTCGATAACCTCCCTTGGGACTTCGGGCATGTCAGACGGCTCCCAGGCAAACACGTCTGCATTAGCTCGGAGGAAGGCAATGAGCTCGCTTTCCTATTTGGGGTCCAGATTGGCTCCCAAATGAACTGTCTTGGAAGAGTCATCAAGAGATAGCGGAACTTCCTTGGTTTCTCCCCCTGGCTGAAGAGAGACCCTAGGGCGTGTAGACTTGGTCTGCGGAACTTCGGGACCGCGCGGCGGAAGCTGGTCGACCAGGACAAGGGACTGCTCGTCGCAATCCAGAGCGGCTTTGTAGTTGCCCTTGACCGTGATCACACCGTTAGGACCCGGTATCTTAACGCAATGGTAAGCGTGGTGGGACACGGCCATAAACTTACCAAGTGATGGACGGCCCAAGATTGCGTTGTACGCAGATGGAAAGTCAACCACGCCAAACGTGATTAATTCTGTCCGAAAGTTGCTTGGGCTGCCGAAGGTAATAGGTAGAACGATTTGCCCCAACGGCCGAACAACTTCTCCCGGGACAATGTCGTAGAAAGGCATCGCGACCTCTTTAAGCTTGGAGCGAGGAATCTGCATCTCGTCCAAGACTTTAGCAGAAAGCAAGTCCAAAGCGCTCCCGCCGTCGATCAAGACACGGCCAACTCTGGCGTTGCTGATGGTCGGAGCGACCACCAGTGGGAGCCGCTGAGGCTTGGTCATCCCAGTGGGGCAATCCTCCTGAGAGAAGGAGATGGGGACCTCGGTCCACTTCATCGATTCGGGCTGAGGCTTGCCCTTTTCAAAGTTGTGGACCTCCTGAGCAGCTTCCTTGAGGCTGCGCCGGGAGGGATAAGCCGAGGAGACACCGAAGATGACGGCGATATGGTTCACGGGCTCGTGATATTCGTCATCGTCTTCCCGATCACCATCATCGGTTTGGCGCTTGGCCTTGCCGGCATCACTTTTTTCGGGCAGGGTGGGCATTGGGCCCTTGTCATTGTAGAAATCCTCGAGCTTTGCAGCCCAGGTTCTGCAATGGCGTGTATCATGCCCGTAGTTCTGGTGGAACTTGCAATATCGGTCACTTGGACCTTTCTTGCCTTGGTTGCCTCCCTGGGCGGGCTTCTTGCCCTTATAGTTATTGTTGGGCTTTTTCTGCCCATCCTTGGGAGGAGGTGTGCGATCTATCCCGGCGACGGTGTTGTTCGCATCACCCTTCTTTTTCTTCTGGGACTTCTTGTCACCAGGGTTGTTGCTGCTCTTCTTCTTTTCCTCCACACCAGGCTGGACGGGCAGCTCGCCCTTGTCGAACGTCTTCTTATACTAAACGCGCTCTGCCGCATTGGCATAGCGATCAGCCGCCTTGAACAGATCGTTGGCGGTCCAGGTCTTATTGATCTCGAGATCCTGGGTGAGCCGCTCGTCGCGGACTCCGTTTTTGAAGGAGCGGACTACAGATTCATCCGAGATGTTCGGGATCGTGTTGCGAATCTTGATGAAACGCTTCACGAAATTGCGGAGGGTCTCCCCGTTCATCTGGATCATCTGGTGCAGATCATCCTCCTTGCCCAGACACACGTAACAGCTCTAGAAATTGGCAATCAGAGCGTCACAAAGCTGATTCCAAGAGCTGATGGAACCCTCTTGCTAATTGAACAGCCACGTCCGAACAGCACCCTCAAGGACAGTCGGGAGGTAATTAGCCATGACGTGCTCGTCCCCCCCGGCCGCCATGATGGCCGTAGCGTAGATGGAAATGAATTCCTCTGGGTTTTGAGTCCCATTGTACCTCTCCATGTGACCGGGCTTGAATTTTGAGGGCCACCGACAGCACCTGGCTCGTCCGAAAAGCCCCTGACCCAAGGCATAAGACCGGCCACCTTCCCCAGCAGAACCTAGCCTTGAAAAGACGTTGATCCTGTTGGTCGGGGGGACTCTAGCTGAGCGGAAGGTTTCTGCCTGGAGAAACTCTCTCCGTGATAGGCCTCCACGCTCCTTCCTCGTGGTCGCGACAACGCGCTCCTCGCGAGGGGATCGTCCGTGATCATCGAGTGCACGCTTGCCCCTGTGGTCACGATGACTTCGGGGACTTGGCGAGCGACGGCGACCACGGGTAGCCTGCCCGTGGACAGTGATCCTTCGACGGTGACGACGGTCACGCGATCGATCGGAGCATTCGCTGTCCGAATCCACCCGGACAGGCTCATCGCGCTGCCCGGATGAGGCTTCACCTATAGACTTAAGGCCCTCGGCCAGTTTCTCGAGGTGAGAAGCCACAGCATCGCCCACAAGGACGAGGTTGTCCTGGTGAGCGGATCTGATTACGGTCGCTAGGGCTTGGAGCCGTTCTCGGCTCTGCTCAAGTGGTCCTAGGATTCCTAAGGCATCCGCGTCTTACCCGATTGGAGTCTGGGCACGCGGGGATTTTGCCCGGGTAGGCTGAACCTTTGCCGGGGGTCTTGGCGTAGGTGCGCGAGGCGGATCGCGTCCCTGACGCTTGCGCTGATCGCAGATCTGCGCCAGGGTTTGGTTGATGGACTCGTCGAAACTGCGGCGAACAATATCTTGCTCGCGAGCAGCTTGTGCGGCTCCATCTTGGTGCCGAGCAGAATTGGTCCGCCCGATCTCTTCGGCCGCCGTGACCCGTGCACGATCCCCTGAGGTTCCTGCACAGGCCATGTTGACGCCGCGGTGGCCGTGCGTTGGTGCGCTAGACGGTGTCATCACCGTGTCGCCACAGAAGGAATCGACCGACATAGCCTTGGAGTCCGATAGATCTAAACCAGCGCAAAGATCGTCGATTCCGTATTCGTCGTCGATGACGGGAGCCAGACCCGAGACCACTTCCGGAACGTATCCAGAGAGCTCTGTCTCAGATACAGACATCGATCGAGGTCGATAAGATCGATCTGATCTGGCAGGGGAAGAAACATCCTACCCTTCTGAGTCGTAATCCCCAGGAAGAATCTCTTTGTCGCTGATAGAGTTCGACATGCGCGATCTGCGAGATCCCCACGGACGGCGCCAACTGTCGACGGTTGAGATATCGATCTCAAGTCGATTAAAGGTTCTTTAAAGAGAGAGATAGGAGACACGCCGAACAAAACGAACAGCAATCAACGACGAACAAGGAGACAAGGGTTTTTATCCTGGTTCAGGCCCCTCGTGAGAGATAATAGCCCTATATCCAGCCTTTCTTATATATCAAAGATGATTACAAGAGGGTCCTCGACGAGACAAACAGGTCTCGGCGAGATTATGGGTGTACAAGAAGTAATACGCGATGATGCGATGATCAGGTGCGCTAAATCGTGCAGGATTGGCCCCTCTACACGCCGTAGGGGCTCGGTTTATATAGTGTTGAGCAACCGACCTACCGAGGGATAATCGGGCCGGGCTAACCACGAGATCGTAACGAACTCAGACATGCCAAATACATCCCGAGGTAGATAAGGAATACTCCAATTCTTGGGGATCACGACTTTTGCTCCAATCCGAGAAACCACGTCCGGGTCTTCATGTAGTCGTGCAAAACTACTGTTCGAGACGGACTCAAACATGATTCTTTGGCCGTTACGCATCGAGCCAGCCAGGAGGCTGTTCGGCAAGATGCATATGGGCCAGATAGAACCTTCCAGGGAGCCGGGCCCTGGCAGGCTGTTCGATTGGGCCGTCAGGGAGTGGGCCATGGCAATGGGCCGTGATTTTATCCCCGACAAGTTTCTTTAAAAAAAATGGCCCAGACTATATTTTAGAGAGATACCTCCTCTGATGAAACACTTGCATCTTCAAGGCTCTTTGTAATTCTGGATGATACACTCAGTCCATCTGACCTAGTATCAAAATATAAGGCAAATCTCAGTAAACAGTACTGATTCAGTTCAAAATCCTTTTCTTGATGCAAGGCATGGATTTTGGAATTGTTTGATTCATGAAGCAAGCATAATATGCCTGGATCGGTAGTTGTTCACTATGAGCGATAGCAGGGCACACAATACAACTCCTGTGTTGTTGGAACATTTACCATGATATACATGCTCTAATGTGCTTAAAAAAATAAAGCCTTCTACTCCCCTTGCTACTCCGAATTGCAGTTCATCTTGGGCCTTCTCTAATCTTGGTGCAGACTAAATTCAGACATGAATGAGAAAGCTAAATTCAAAGATATCCTCTGAATAGCTGGTAAGGAAACAAAAGCTGATCGATGTGCAAACTAATATCACAACAATGACAATAAGTGCTACATAGCATACCGGTCCTTGCTTAATGTTAGGATTATCAGCTCCAATTAAAAAAAAGCGCATATGCATTGTCATTGTTGTGATAGAACTAAAAACGGGTGAGCCAGAAACACGGAATTAATTTCAGAGCCAAATAAAAATGCAGGTTATAAGTCACAACCACAAAAAAGATAATTCAAAGTATTTCTAAAAAAAAGTTATGTTCCTACATACAAGAGATTGACTCCCTAGCCTCCTCTTTTTTCGAAGCATAGAAGTTTTCTAATCATAACCAGAATATTGCCACATAATAAGATAAATGCCTAAAGTTTAAGGACCGCCAGTGCATTTTACTCTATATCTTATTATGTGGCAAAAACTATCTGCCACAGAATAAGATAAATGCCTAAAGACTTAGTTCATATGTCAGGAAGACAAATGCCGCCTTCTTTCATAGAAGAAGGTTGGATACAGTTTATGATAACTGATGACAAGTTCCGATATAATCATATACCAGTGGTAAATGGTGGTCGGTTCTTAGCTTTGGCCTCAATTCCGTTTCAATAAAAAAAATCACCGATCCAATCATAAAAGCACATATAACAGGTAGCTACCTTAAGTTATCCAGGCTAAGCTCTCTAACATTGCTTAAGAGATATTATTAAAAAAAACTGACAACGTAAAATGTATCATTGCTCATCTAGAGAACAGTCATTGTTTACCGAAACCAAAATCAGAAAGGTATCTTTGCTATACTATAAAAAAGGCATACATGACATTACCTGCCAAAACCAAAACCAGTAGTGTAAAGAGTATATTGTCACCTCCATCGATTGAGTCGAGGTTATAAAGGTAATGATTTGACTTTTACTGTGGCACCACACATGACAAAATTTTCGCTCCTAGATTAAGTAAACCATGAATGCCTACAAAACAAGACATGCAAAAGTGCATCAGAATACATTGCAACTTTTACAAGACAAGTAGACTTGACAGAATTGGAAGTCATTTGTTTCAGGAAACTGAATCAGTTTAGTGACTTTGTAAAAATAAGAAGAAGAAGAAGAAGAAGAAGAAGAAGAAGAAGAAGAAGAAATTGAAAACTTCCAAAATACAATGAAAAATAAGTAAGCATGTAAAATCAGGTCATATGGGATGCTCCGTTACAAGGGTAGACCATCAACAAAGCATGGAGTATTTTTTTTTATCTCATTAGGAATCAATCCTCAAATGGGCACTATCTCTCTATTCATTAGCTGATATGACCATGTATTTAATTAGTGTTATAGCTACTAGGCTGCATTTTGCATACAGACATTATATTTGAGAATCGGACATGAACAATCTAAGAGAGTAAATAGAACAGCTTCTCCGTTAAATAACGGATACATACAGACATTATATTTTACCACAACATCACTATGAAATTTTAACAAACAGGCATTCTATTTTATTGCAGTTCCTACAATATTCTTAATCAATACTGTTATGCATGAACCAGTGGACCCCAACTCCACATGGCCGAGCTCAAGGATTAGCTCGGCAGAACTCAAATCAATGGAAAGTTAAGCAATAACAGAGAGCACCGTGCCTCTGATACCACTTGAAAGGATCTAAGGCCGCGAGAGGGGGGTGAAGCGGACTATTCGAGCAATTTTAAGCCTAATTTTATTTCTAGGTTGTTAGTCAAATTAGTGAACCAAAGATAGGATGAACCTAATTTGACTAAGCTTGATGGAATGAGCTAACAAGCGGAAACGAACACTAGTCCTAATACCCGAAGGGAAAACTAGAGCAATAGCCGAGGCAATAATAAATGCGGGAAATAAATGTGCAGAATCGTAAAAGGGAGGCTCACCGATTTTTTAACGAGGTTCGGCGCAAAGCATCTACTCCTCGATGCGGAATCTCCCCAAGAGAGACCGGGACTCTCTCGTCCCGTGCCCGCAATCCACTCGGTAAACATTTAGGGCTTAAGCCCAAGGCTCGCTTCCGACCCATACACCAAGGCCGGGTTCCACAACAAGTCGGTGGCTTTCCCGACACCCCGGCACCACGAAGTGGCGCCGACCTTCACGAAGAAGGTATTTGTACAAGTGACGCCGACGGAAACTCGGTCTTGACGCGTAGACGACGGAGTCTTGGTCACTTGGTGGCAACTCGGCAACTTGGACGACGTCCCGGCGCCTCGGAGTTGAAGTCGTGCACGGCTTCCCTCGGACTTCGGCTCTGGCGAAGTGGAAGCACCGGTCACGAGCCGGGTGACCTTGCCCGAGGCAAGGGCTTCGTTGGTGAAGTGGTTCGCTTGGTGGAGAGGTTGCCGGTGAAGACCACGGTGAGGCGAGAACACAGGGAGGTGGTGAACTCAACTCCGGCGGGAAGTCCCAAAGAGCACTCAACACGGAAGACCGAGAGATCACCCAAACCTCACCGAGACATGGAGAAAACTGGGCCAAAATGACGAGAGAATGGAGGTGAACCCATGTGCTTACCTTGCTCCTTTTCTCCCTCTCCTTTCCTCTCTCACCCAAACCCTAGGTGGAGATGGACATGGGCAAAGGGGAACCCATTGGAGAAGCTCTCAAACACTCACAAGGCCAAGGGAACAAATGGAAGAGCTCTCTCTAGTCTCCTCCCTCAGCCACGAGGTCTATTTATAGCCCCCAAACCGAGCTAGGACATGTGGCACGATCTAGACAAGACAGACTCGAGAAAACGGTTTAGATCGATGGATCTTTGAATTCACTAGACACGTCCGGAGCTCACCAGACGCGTCCGGTCGCTGAAGAACTGACGCAAACACCCTTCTCCGGACGCGTCCGGTGGCTTTGGCTGGGCACGGTTTGAACTGGCGCGGACGCTTCTGGAGCCGATCTCACCGGACCGTCCGGTGGGCCTGTTTGTCCACGGGCCGTTTGCAGCCTCTTTGGATTGGCCAGCACCGGACCGTCCGATCCCTCACCGGACGCGTCCGGTGGGGCTGTTTGGGCACAGCCCCACTACCCAGTGGCTCTATTCTCTCTCGCTCACCCCTCCGAAGCTCGGATATGTTTCGATTAGGCTTTTTGTCGGCTTTTGTACTCGGGATAGGATCGACCCGGCTTTTGGGCTGGAGTTTTCGCGCCTAAGGGATTCAAGTGAACTTAATGGCTACGAAACCTATCCGGTGACTTCGATCCTAAGCTAACTACCCCTCGGACACCTGGCACTCTCTCGACTGCTCTCGAAGGTTCTAGACTCACCTAGACTCAGAACAGAGGCGACGACTCGAGTGCTCAATGGGACCGACCTGCCAGAGACTGAGACTGACACCTGACGTGCTCGAGCCTCGGACACACACACAGCCAAAATCATTAAGAAGAAGGCTAGGAAAATAAAGTCCTTAATTGGTTGACGTGGCACCAAATGCCAAAACCCTAGACCTAGGAGTCCTAGGACTTACATTTTCTCCATCCTCGGTTTTTTCCCATTGGGTTTTTCCAACAGGAGTTTTTAACGAGGCCCATGCGTGGTACGACGACGTTACAAAGCCAGACCTTCGCCACCAGTGTGTGGCACCTTCGGAATTCCCACCTCGACAAGAAGGGGTGGGGCCAAAGGAGATTGGTCAAGCACCACGCCGAGGTGGTGACATGACCGCAAGGGGCTTCTGTCGTAACAGTGCCCCACCCCCTCTTCTCAAAATTGGGGTGGGAATCCCAAAGGCACCCAAGACACAGGCAGCCCCAGTTGCTCGGACCATTGCAGAAGATACAAGGCGCCCCAAGACTGGAAGATCGTGCGCCCTCCATCCTCGTGGCCCGAGCCGCGGGCTAGAATGAGTTAGACAATGTGTATAGGAAGGCACATGAAGGCCCATCATGTATATATGAGAATGTATAGAAATGCCCTTAGGTGGGCTAGGGTTTGGGGGGCCAGGTGGTAATTTCCCATCTTGGCCTCACCCTATATAAACAACCATGTAAGGGGGGTTTTCCCAAGCTGATTCATTCACAAGATTTTCCCAAGAAGCTCTTTCTTCCCATGGGCACTCCTCTCTCCTTCCCTCTCATGGAGGCTAGTAGAGAATGCCCCCAAAATCAGTCGTATTGGGGCACACCCCTATACAACAGGAACCATTATAAGTGTGCTTATCAATTTTATATCTCTCATAATTAGCTTAACGAGTCGGTAATAGTTGGCCCAAGTTCTCTATGGGGAATTGGAGATGCACATTTGTGGAAAGCACATGGGTCCGAGTGTTCGTGGGACACTGTGGGCCACGGTGACTGAGCTTGAAAGGATATTTGGAGGGCTAAACCATGTAACATTATCTAAGGAGAGGCCATTAAAAAAACTAAGATCAATTTATAATGTAATATGCCTATTTAACCTTAAGAAGAAAATTTTGTATGGGGGCCAAGGCCCACTTTGGCCCTAACTAAGCTCCGGCCCTGATGGGTCGCATGTTGCGGTTCATCCTCACATAGCGTAGTGTGTCGGACTAGCCCAAAACTATGTGTAAGGTGTTTTTGACAAAATTGCTTGAGGTCGTGCGTCCAATACAATCAGACACATGGCTTGGCATATCAGCCTAGCGACCATAATCAACAACTAAGTAGACCAGCAAATCACTAGTACGACTTTACACGCGTTGCTTCCAGTTCCATGTTCTTCTTCGCCCTCCTCATTATATCTCCAACAGTCGCACAATTGTTCTGAGCCACACAACACCTTATTGTAACACCCTGACCCAGTTATGCTTAGAGCCTAGTCTACTTATGTGACTGGCCCACGTATGCATAGCATCCACTTGGACTTTCGGTCTCACTTCGTTCAAAATGGTTAACCCGAGGTGCTATGATTGGACCTAACATGCTTTATATACTGGTGCAACTCTGTAAAGAATAGCAAGATGGTACTATTACAACACTACTAATCTACATGGGCCAAACAGGCCTCTCATCAAAATGGGTTGAAGTATTATTTATTTATTTTAACTCAAGTGGCACAAGCTAGAGATGTACAATTGGGTATTGGATAAGAATACATTTATAGTTTTTAGTTGTTGCTTACCTTTATATATCAAAATGGTCTATCAAATGCAAAATTATTTATTTATGGAAAACGTAAATTTATTTAGAGATATATGATTATTTCTTCCTCCAAGACTACTTTACTTTTTGGTTATTGCCAAATGGTTACTTGAGATATGTATGGTTAAGAATACATTAATAGCACATAAATCTTTCTAAACTTAGAAATGAAAGTTGTTTACAAGTTGCACAATTTTTAAGAACTATTTATTTTTATAGGAGATGCAAATGCAAATCTATATTTAGTAATTTCTTATTTATTTTATAAATTGATGGTCTTTAATTATTTGAAATTTATATTTTATTCTCCAAATGTTTTATATAACACTTATTTAGTGGAAAAAATATGGTTCATTCTTGTAATGCCAATTAATTTGATTGGCCCTTTGGATGAATACAAAATTGTGTATGTTTTTTTTATTTTGTGCTTAATTTTGATTGCTTGAAAGGAAATTGGACAAGATTCACATATTTGTAAGTAAAGAATGGAAGATGGTGGATTTATGTCATATTTTTATGTCTTTTTAACTTCTATTATATTTTTGGAAAAGAAATTATTTTAAAAAATGCTTAACCCTTTTTTCGATAGAGGCTACTCCATTTCTTTTGTCCTTTGTCCCTACATATGATTTTTTTTTATGTTGTATATCTCATACCCATAACGCTAACGCTTCCATTTTGAAGCCAAAAATCTTGTTTAAGATTTAAATTTTTTACATCTAGAAGATATTTCATTTGTACTTATCCTTGAGTGTCATTTGTTTAGTGTAGATTACACCTATAACGCTGACGTTTTGCTTATTTTGGGGGAAAGGAAAATCCTTTGCAAGATTTACTTTGGGCGTATTAAGTCCTTCTAAAACTGTGTGCTCCACCCTCATTCTCGTTGCTATATAAATGGCACCATATTGAGTCATCTACCAACACTCCACACCTTCCTACATTTCCATTCGATCTGTGTATACATTCAAAAGGCCATGGCTGTTAAGGTGTATGGGTTGCCAATGTCGACCAATGTAGCCCGTGTTCTGGTGTGTTTGGAGGAGGCCGGGGCACAGTACGAGGTGGTGCCCATCGACTTCTCCACCGGGCAGCACAAGAGCCCCGAGCATACTGCTCGTAATGTAAGATTCTCATTTTTGTATCTTTGGGTGTGGCTTCTATTTTTTTTTTCAATCGCACGAACATGAATTGTTTTCTAATTTCTCCTATTTTGCATTGTTAACTTTCAGAGAACAAGGATAACAAAATCATTAGTCCAAATTATGCCTTGTTACAAAAGACATTGAATAAAACTCTCTTTTTGATGGTTATTATTGTTTAGGGATTTA
Organism: Raddia guianensis; assembly: GCA_036346415.1. Lineage (NCBI taxonomy): Eukaryota > Viridiplantae > Streptophyta > Magnoliopsida > Poales > Poaceae > Raddia > Raddia guianensis. The sequence goes on along the minus strand of CM070539.1, from coordinate 48,055,758 downwards.
CCTGCCTTCCATTCTTGATGCTTGAATGACATCTTTGGTCTTCATGTTTTTTTATACAGCCATTTGGTCAGGTCCCAGCTTTTCAGGATGGAGATCTGATTCTGTTTGGTGAGAGATAATAATGTTTCACTTTTCCAGTAGTAACTGATCAGTTACTTGTTTTTCTTTTGCTTCCTACTTATCTGATCCGTTAAAAATTATTTTGCACAGAGTCACGCGCAATTGCAAAGTATGTGCTTCACAAGTACAACTCTGAACTCCTAAAGGAAAGCAACGTTTCTGAGACTGCCACAGTTGATGTGTGGCTGGAGGTCGAGTCACACCAATTTAACGCGCCCATGGGCGTGATCATCCACCAAACCCTCATCGTTCCCGTGTACCTTGGTGGCGAAACGGACGTGAAGCTTGTTGAGGAGAACCTGGAGAAGCTGAAGAAAACATTCGAAGTGTATGAGGCTCGCCTGTCCAAGTTCAAGTACTTAGCCGGAGATTTCGTCAGTCTGGCAGACCTGAGCCATTTCCCAACTGCGTACTACCTGCTGGCCACACCACATGCATCCCTGCTTGATGGGTTCCCTCGTGTGAAGGCTTGGATTAATGGCATAATGGCTAGGCCGACTGTCAAGAAGGTCATCGAGATGATGAAGGCCACTGCTTAGAAAACCATGTGTGCTTCGTCGCTGTGTTGCTTGTGAGACTCCCCTCTGCTATGTGAGCATAATAAACTTAATAAAGCAAACAAAAGCATATGCCTTGGTTGGTTTCTGAATAATTAACAGGATGCCTTCATCTGACAATTACCGAGTCAAATCACGCTGGCTGACTCATCAGCCTAACATATGTGCCAAATGGTAATAGTAACACATGTTTCACCGTTAGCACATGTTCTGTCCTGACTTAGCCTTTGACCCCGAAGAGAAGTTTGTTGCCGAAGCGAACACGTCTACTGGTTAAATCGCAAGCTAAATTCCGGTCTAACACACTTGGTCGACGCGCGCGCAGTCCTCTCCCAATCTAACTTGATTGCCAAGGAAGCTGCACAAGCAGCTGCAAGTGCAAGAGCAAGCGCATATATCGATCATACTCCTATATATAAGATCCTTTGCTCAATGCGAGAAGTGCGTTGCAGCTAAGACAGTTGTGCCACTCATGGTCATGGGAGGCAAGAAGATGAAACCCAGCAATGGCTTGCGGTCGACCGTGGCGTCCTTGTTCGCCTTCTTGCGCTCCCCGAACGTGGCGGCTGGTTCCGGCAGCCGCGTGGCCGGAATATATGGTCCGGCCGGCGGTATGTTGGCCGCCGGTAAACATTTCTCTAGTGCTCACAGGATACGCTTTGGCTAACATAAACATGTATATTTGTGCGGAGAGTGGCTTCTTTTCCATCCCGTGCTTGTAGTACCACAGATATGTACTGTAGTACTACGGCAGCCGTTTTGCATACATGAGTCCACAACTCCACGTACGGGGTTTAGCCTAGCTAGTCAGTTCAGAAGCTGGAAGGAGTTAGCTAACGTCTATCTCATCAGGAACTACAGGATAATTATGCATCTATGCAGGTTGTATATTGATTGGGCTGTGTGCCTGTGTGTTAGCATGCTGTGTTATATGCATGTATTCATCGTAATTAATCATCTGTTGGTGAGCTAGCCGAATAAGATGAGAAACATGGGAGTTTGTTGCTGGCCAAGAGCTCCCTTTATTTAGTGTTTTGTTAGAAAAAAAAAAGATTCAATCATATTAAGACTCTTTTACAAAAGATTCATGGAAAATAGCCCCATGAACAACAAGAATCTTAAAAAATCTAACTGAAAAACAACCTACTCCCTCTCCCTTAGTACCAAAAAGGATGTCATTCAGTAATCCCACTACCAAACGTGCCGGCCCTAGGAAAAAATAGGCGGCAGCAACTTTGGAAAAAAAAAAGGACGAGCTCGGCACCACCCAGATCCGGTTTCTCCTTGCGTTGGCAATAGCCTCCGAGCAGCTGTCGGGGTAGAAGGAGCACGGATCTGGGCGGGGCACCTCGGATCTAAGATTTCTCCGTCAGCAGACGGGGCAATAAGGCATGATTTTCTTCGTTTTAGTCAATAAAAGACCTCGTTGTGTCGACACGACGGAGGAAGATGCAGAGTTTCGGCTTGGGCCTAAGTCGACACGGTGTTCGTGGCCGGCTTAGTGATTTGGGTCGGAAGCAGGGCTTCTCTTCTAGGTATCCGGTGAGGGCCAAAATAAAGTTGACAATTGGAAAAAAGGGAACCTGTTTTGCCCCTCTTCATTTGCTAGATCTGGTTATTTCTGATTTGTTTCTTGCGTCGGAGATCTTGGTGGAGTCGAGTTAGCCGAGTGCCTTTTTTTCCATGGCAATTCCTTCTTCAGATTGTTCCTCGAGTCGGTGATTCAAGCTGCCACGATTACTTTTTTATGTTGATCTTTCAACTCTGCTTCCCATGGTGGACGAGGATGAAGAATATGATGCTATGGTTGACTACAGCGGTTGCTAGAGTTCTTGAAGACGATCGAGTCAGAGAGAGATTCGGAGATGATGGATTATTAGCATTAGACCCTTATCATGATCACATTGTAATTGTTTTATGTAAGGCTTCTATGTAAGAGGGACACTGGTATTTTAATGATAAGTCTCTGTTCTAAAAAAGGATATCATTCTAAATTTGTCCAAATCAAACATTTCTATCTTATCAATAACTAGAAATCCATATAGTATAACAATATATGTATTATATATTATGAAAGTATTTTTCATGGTGAATTTAAAAACATAAATCTTATGTTGTTAAACTACACAAATTTTTAATAATTGATGGTCAAAGATAGAAATGTTTGACTTAGGACAAAACTAGAACGACATTCTTTTTGGGACTGAGGGAGTATGTATCTAGCTTCACTCTGTTTCCTGCTACCATCAAATTCGAAGATCATCGTCATCCACATCGCTGCCAACTTTATCTCCTCTAGACACATCCTCATAGAAAGATTACAATTAAACTTCAAGATTATATACTTGTCATGGATGTAATTGAGAACGATGAATCCAAACAGGCACTATCGAATATCATCGTCATCACCATCACCATCACCATCGTCATCATAATCATCATCATCATCAAGACCGCTAATACATGAGGCCACCAAAATTTATCCCAAATATTTGCCTTTTCTTCAACTCTTCTACCATGAATAATCCCATAGGGGAAGAGATCTTGACTATGAGTCGTCACCAACCGCCCGAAATAGATCCCATGTCGAGGCTCTTACTCTTTTTCATCCGAACCACCAACAACCGAAGAGGTCTATTATTGATTAAAACAAACACCAGATGTGGCCTAAGTCGAGCAACCTAGCGATTGGCCATAAACCTACACAAACACTTAGGCTAACAAAGCAAAATCTAATACTAAAGCTCCCCACCACAAATCCAATGTCGTCTTCTACCATTGACTGTTCGGGGGCCATAGATGAAGAGAACCTCGACCAGATCTGCAGCGACACTCTAAAGTAAAGCTGCGTAAAGCTGTTGAAGTTGTTGTAAATTTAGAGTATCGGATAAAGTGAAGTAATCTTTTAGAGTACAGTATAAAGTGTGAAGGAAATTTGCAGTACGACTGTTTATAACAATTTTTGGAGCTTCATGTATCTATGCTCGGCTCCCTTCTTTCCCTCTATGGTGTAAGGATTCTAGGCCAAGAGGGGGTTGTGAATTGGCGGTTTTGTCAAGTTTTAGCTCTTTTTGACCCAGTTGTGCTAGTCTTTATTCAAGTCAATGAACCACTTAGCGCTTGGATTCCTACACAAATCTAGTAGAGCGGAAGCACAAGGAACCAAACAACCAGCTCAAAGTACGACTACTAGTGGCACGAAGACACACCCACACGCAATTAATATCTCAAGTATGTGGAAAGTAAAGGTTCAGGCGAGAGAGTGCAAACCCGATGTTTGATGTGCAACACATTGTACACATACTCACCATTGAGCAAGCTTTCCACCGACGCTTCGATGCACAAGCCGGGACCCTTTCTTCCCTAGCGCTCAATCCACTAGTGGAAACTCTTCACCGACACATCGGCGGGGCGAGCTCCAAACCCAGTACACGTGATGGCAGGTCCCACATGCGGAAGACCCTGTTCACACCGACTTCACAACCGAAGCTGACCTCCAACGCAATGGAGGATTTTGCACACCCTGAACGCAATGGGAGAGGAAGCACCGGCTACGCCTAGCTGATGACCACCATGCTTGGTGAGTTTTGCACACCCTGACGCAATGGGGAGAAGCATCGGCTACGCCTAGCCGATGACCAACATGCTTGGTGATTTTTGTTGCGGTACGATTGGTGTAGATGTTATCTTGATGATGAGGTACGAGGTACGGCTTGAGGTAGTCGTACACTTGGTGAAGTCCTCGGTCCTCCGGTGGTGGTGAAGTCCAAGAGCACAAGACCGGAGATGGGAACCTCACCACTCTTCCACCATGGGCTTGGCCAAGAGCACCATTGGAGAGGGATGAGCTTGGGTGTCACATCCCAATTTTTTGAAAAAATTTCAAAAATTTTAAACTTTGGGAGAAGGGAATTATCTTTAAGGGCCAAGTGCTATTTTGAGGTTTCTAAGATTATTTTCCTTATTTTAAATATCGTTTTCCTTATTTTTAGGCCTCGAGGGATTAATTTGGAGGCCGCTGACTTCTTAAATTAATTCTTTTGCGCTTTATAAAAGATTTTGCAATTAAATATTTCCCTATTTAATTTAATATTTTCCTTATGGAAAATATTCGAGAAAACTATTTAACCTATTGATTTAAAAATTTCAATATTTTGTTGTAACAAAATATTCGTGAAATGTTTATAAAACTTTATTTAATGGACTCTAGAGGTCCCACAATATTTTCTCTAATTTCAATGGATTTCTCAAAAAATCCATTCACTATTTTACGAAATATAATTTTGAATTATACCATTTCAAATTATTTAGAATCTTTCAAATCTATTCAAATATCTTGGCATTAATATCTTTCCCTGTCCAGAATATTTTAATATCTCAGCTTTAATTCCTTGCCCATTCAAATGAGTTCAAATTGTGTGAACTCATTTACTTTTTGGCCTATTCACATCTTTCCATATGCTAATCATCAATCGACTGAAATCCGAGGGGATTTCAGTCGATTTCTCACTTACCCGAGCGCCGCCCGCCGTCTTCGTCCCCTTCGGTGACCTCCTCGCTTGCCCTTGCCGCCTACCGCCATGGGTTAGGGTTTAGGTAGGGTTCGGGTTGAAGTGTGCCGGCTTAGAGGATGGCAGGGAGGCGGCGCCCAACGGTTGGTGGGGATGGAGTGAAGCGGCGGCGCATACTGGAGCCGGGACGGGTGGAAGGCGGTTGGGGCGGCGGTGGCAGGGGGTGAAGGCGACGGTCGGGTTAGGTTAGGCGGGGTAGCGTTGGCGGGGGGGACGTTGGGCGCCGGCCGCGGGTGGCGGCGGGGGAGGAGGAGGAGGAGCGTGGAGCAAGGGCGGGCCGTCGGGGTCGGGGGCGGTGGAGGGGATGAGAAAAGGGGAATGTAGGAGAGAGTGGGGGGGACGCGGGGCTGATGGTTAAAAAAAACAGACAAATGTGCAATAGACAGTCCCTTATTCTTTTTCTTCTTTCCTTTTGTTCTTCATCTTTCCATTTCTCCCTCCTCCAATCATGGGGACTGGCATGCCTTTTTGCCCCAAGCCAGGCACGTGTCGTGCCCGCTGGCGCACACATCGTGACCCATCCCTCCACACTCGCCCCACGCCGAATAACGTCATTCCCACACCGACACATGTTTTATCGCGACGGCATACTCCCGTCGCGCACCCACCGTCACCCCCGCGCGTTGCAGCCCACGACCAACGTACATCGCCCAGCGCCTCCTGCCAGTGCCGTGCCTTCCCTTTTCAGCCAGCCATAGGCCATAGCCTGCCCGCCAGATGAGCAGCAACGATGCCTTGTCTCCCCAACCCCAGCCGCAGCTAGCACTAGCAGTGCTTGCACTTTTGTTTGTACATGTCAATTCCAATCTTCATTTGACCACCAGAAATTTAATTCTTGCCCGGTTGCGATGAAACGAATTTGTAGCATCATAGTCAATCTTAATCCAGCTCTATGTACATTTTCATAATTTTCTAAAATTATTATTATTATATTTTCTGCTATTTTCTAGTGATAAGAAAATATTTTTATTCCATTCTATAATCTTATTAGCTCAATTATTGTGCAACAATGTTCTAGCTATTTATAAAAGTTTAATATATCATTCTACAAGTTTTTATGCCATTTCCATTCATGTTACGTCGTGTTATTTCTTTATCGTGGTTATTTGTATTTCTTTGCGTTAGATACGGGGTCCGCGGGAGGAACTCAAGACCAGCAGCTCGAGTACTGTCAGCCGAAAGCCCAAGGCAAGTGTATTATACACTTGGATGCCCTTTTAAATCTTTTCTAGATTCATTTTAAAATGTTTTGTTAGAATTTCATAATTAGCCTGCTAATTAAATTTTTCAATTTAATTTATAGTTTAGATAATTGGGAAAATATTCAATGCACAAGACTTCTCAGTGCACAAGTGCAAAAAATGAATCTCAGCCCTTCATCTTAAATCCAACGAATCTCAGTGCACAAAACTTGGGTGTATAAAGTTGGGTGCAAAAAACGAAGTAGGCAGTTGGGTGTATAAAGTATAAAGTAGGAGAAGTCTTGTGCACTGAGATTCGTTGGATTTAAGATGAAGGGCTGAGATTCGTTTTTTGCACTTGTGCACTGAGAAGTCTTGTGCACCGAATATTTTCCCTAGATAATTAGCCCCACAAATCCTGAAATGCCCCATTAATATTATGTAGCATTCAATTACTTTTACTTAGGTTTTTCTCACTATTCCCTAGACCAAATCATTCTATCCTTAGATTAATCCTAATTGTTCATTTATTTAAATTATGCAATTCAATCCTGTGAATTGTGTGCTTTGGGAAAATGTGGTTGAGGCAGTAGGGTGATGCCAGGGAATTGTGAGGAGACTTGGGTAAGGGTAGTTGGATGTTGGAGGAGTCCGCACGGGTTAGTTCCCCAGCTGGATGTTGGAGGAGTCCGCTAAGCCGTGTTCCCCAATCTACTGTGTTACCAGTCTCCTTTTGGGTGTGAGTGGTAGGATTGCCCTCGTGGCAAGTTTGTCGTGTGTGAGTGGCGGGATGTCCCGTTTGGAATCTTGCTGGGTGTAAAACCCTCATCTCAAATTTAAATAATGTTCAAAAAGATTTTTTGCGCTTTTAAAAAGAATAGGCTAAAGTTTGCAAAATTGGAATTTACGGAAAAACCTCCTTTATCCTATTCTTTGGAATTTCCTCATAGTTATATAGTCTCTTGCTGAGTATTCGCGTACTCACCCCGTCTTTTATGCGGGCTGCTCATTCCAACGAGCAGGTGTCTATACAGACCCTGATGAGAAGGAAGGCTTCGAGAAGGACTACTCAGGCATCTACTCCGAAAGGACCTGCAGTCAATGCTCGTGGGAGATTTAGGCTCGAATAATTGTCATTCATTGATCTTCAATGTAATCTTTTTATTTCCATTATAATCTCTGGATCATGTAATAAACTCTGATGATGAGAATTATGTAATAAAGTACGTTTGGCTTTTGTTTCACTCTGTTCGGCTGTGTGTACTAGTGTGATCCAGGGACTAGTACTAATGGCACAGCGAGGTCTTGGGTCATCCGACCCGGGGTCTTGACATTGGGGATGGCTAGGATGAGTCTTGGTAAGGCTCTCTCTTCGTCCTCTCTTCTTCTCCCACTCAATCTCCCTCTGAATTTGTCACACACATGCACATGGTGCCTAGGGGCGAGAGGCAACGATGGGAGGAGCACTCTCACAAGGCTGGAGCATGGGGTGGCTGCAAATGAAGCTCTCTCGACTCCCTCACGTGTTTTAAATGCGAGTTAGGTTTGAGAAGTTTGGAATATGCCCAGAAGTATGTCTGGGCAACCGACTACACCCATCAACTCCCACCCAGGTCATCGTAGGTTGACTGGGTCAATTGCTTTCATGGTCAGCTAGCGTTGCCCGATGGTCCATAATCTCGCCTCTAGCGTAACACATCTAGGGTTTGTGATGCTTCTTCCTTAGCTATTAGGACAACCTCCAATGGTTGCTCGTTGGTGCAACTTCTTTGTTCAAGAGAGACCGACTCCTTAATTTGGAAGAGCAATTAGTCAATGGCTTTGTATTATGGAAAAAGATTACTTTCCACTTTGGTTTTTCCTTTTTGTTTCTTTCTATTTCCTTGGGCTAAGGTTTAACATGTTTTATAAGTAATAAATGACTATGGATAAGTATGCAATGTTTTTTTTTCTAAAAACACATGGTTTAATTATGTCCCATAGTGACATCATCATTCACAGCATCAATCCTACGTCAACTAATCTAGAAAATCTAGAAGGCGAGTAAGGGAAGAGGCACTATTCAAGTGGAGTAGGTGGCATCGTCCAAGGTGGATGGAGAGCGGAACCATGCCACACTTTTGGGGTGGGCGAAGCCGATGCTGGCCGAAGAGGTTAGAATATGCGGTGTTGGAGTTGGAGAAGGTTGTGCTAGGCGTTCATCCATTTGATTCATGAAGTATGTGGGATCTAGTGCTAGAAATGTGTTTAGTAATGTGCCAATGGGTAGGCGAGCCGAGCTTGATCATGCAGATGGATGGAAGTCGGGCTAATAAAGAGCCAAGCTTGAGTAAGCTAGGCCTTGCAGACTTGATTTAGGCTCCGCATGGTCACCATGCGAGTTGGTGAAAAAGCTTGGCTCATGCTTAATTTGAAGCTCGATTTGCCTCATGAGGGCTTGTGACCTCTATGATTAACCAAATCTGCGCTCTTTGGGGTTGAGAGAAAGGGGGATGTTAAAGGTGTGTGACAGTTGAATGCCTTTAGGTTGATCCTTTGAATGTCTTTTTTGAGCATATAATAGGGTCATGTCTAGTCATAGGCAAAACGAATGAGCCAACTACTAGTGATGTTGGCTAAATTGATTCCTAGAAACCCATAAATCTACGAGCTATGAGCGAGCTAGCCCTAGGTTTGGCTCGCTAATTGACCGAGTTAGAAAAAGAAAGGCTCGATTGAGCTTGGTTTCGTTGGTCTACGAGCTAAGTCTGAGCAGATCCAATACCAGCTCATGAAGTTTGAGTTAGGTTGTTGATGCCTTTGTTAGATTAAATTGGGTTTAGCCCATTTAATTTAATTATTTGTAATTCCAAGGCCCATGTAAAATACTAGGAGTTATATAGGTATTAGTACCATACGGGAAATTGAGAGAGGGATTGACCAACATAAATAGTTGGGTCGTGTGTCTCTCAATTAGAAGGTTAAGAAAGGAAAAGGGAATACCACACGCGCGCCGAGCCGAGCCAAGCCATGGCGTGTGCGTGTCGAGACGAGCATGGATACAGAAAGTTTTGCCGTTTTGGAATTAACTCAGCTACCTTATTAGTAATAACAGACGACCGTTTCGTAACTGGTGGCTTGATTGCTTCCATTTCAAAACCGACGGTTGATGACTTGTAACGTACCGCTCCCGGCTGGCGCCTATATAAGGTGCGCTCTGTCCTTTCCTTTTGGGACACAACACATACCATATTCTCCACCCACTTCTTTCTGTAGCGCTGCCCTACTTGCCATCTCCGTCTCTGTTCCTTGCGCGCACAAGAGAACCGAGAGAGCAGGTCTTCGGAACCTCGTCCTTCTCTGTTGGTCTTGCACGGGATAGAAGGCCGATAAGATTTTTGGGGAGCGCTTCGGTGTGACAGCTCTGGTGGTGTACGACTACATCGACTACTGGAGGAGTTGCTGTTGTACCTCTACACTACATCGACTGGCTTCTGCATCAACTCGTCACTGCATCGATTCACATCTCTGCACCAACCTGTGATTGTCTACATCGACCGTCATGGTGAATAAGAATGAGCATGTCATTCCTCCCCCTGCGCCTGTGTCTGTAGTGGCTCCGGCTCCGGCTCCAGGGTATATTCTTGTATACTTTGTGTTCCTTTTTATTTCCATTTCAATGTTGCTTGTGTATGAGATAGATATGGCTGCTTCTTTCATATCTAGTACCCGTAATATTGTTTTGGAAATGTTAGTTACTCCTGTCATGTTTTACATAATAATTTTGTGGATTAAAATATTGAGAAAATTCCTAATTATTCCAACAATCCAAAAACCTTATTCTAGTAATTTTTCGTTCACTGGTTTCGCTGTCCCGCTTAAGCCAACTGTGTTTGATGATGCAAATTACAAACATTGGCGCGCCAAGATGATGTTATGGTTGATTGCCATGAACGTTTTTCATGTTGTGCAAGGCAAGCACACCCCTGAGGCAGGGCTTTCTCCTGAAGAGGAGATAGCTTTTGCGGCTGCGGATAACTTGTTTAGAGGCGGCGTGATTAGCGTTCTTGTAGAAAAACTTGTGGATGTGTACATGATTTTGCCTAGTGGTAAAGAAATGTGGGATGCACAGAGGCTAAGTTCGGGGTTTCTGACGCAGGTAGTGAATTATATGTCATGGAGTAATTTCATGACTATAAGATGGTCGATGACCATTCTGTAGTCGAACAGGCTCATGAGGTTCAAGCGCTTGCGAAAGAACTTGAGAACTTTACCTGTGTATTGCCCATCAAGTTTGTGGCCGGCTGCATCATTGCGAAGATGCCACCTTCTTGGAGGGATTTCGCCACTACTCTAAACATAAGAGACAAGAATTCAGCTTCGCTGGTCTTATTGGGTCTCTAGATATTGAGGAGAAGGCAAGGGCAAAAGATACACACGGAAAAGAAAATGGAAGTTCTAATGCCAATCTTGTGCAAAAGAAAAATTTCCAATTCCACAAGAAAAATAACAAGAAGTCTGACAAGCCTGACAACAAGAACAAAGCCATTCAAACATCTAGCTTCAAGAAGAAGAAGAATAAAGGGAAGGGAAACTGCTTTACCTGCAATAATCCTGATCACTGGGCTAAGGATTGTCCTGATCGCAAAGACAAGCAGAAAAAGTCCGCCAATGTTGTTATTGGCAATACTGAGGCAGGAACATCCGGGTATGTAACAGTACCTACTGTTCTTTCAGTATGTCGTTCACCAGATTTGTGGGTTGACACCGGGGCTAATATGCATGTTTGTGCTGACAGGTCCCTATTTTCTTCTTACCAGGTAGCAGGGGCTACCTTCGTGCTGCTGGGTAATGGGTCGCAGGTGTTTGTACGTGGAGTCTGCACGGTTGATCTGAAGTTTACATCAGGCAAGATCGTGCGACTGAAGAACGTGCAACATATACCTGCAATAAATAAAAACCTTGTCAGGGGATCTCTACTGTGTATAGATGGTTATAAGTTAGCATTTGAATCCAATAAATATGTTATTTCTAAATATGGATCTTTCATTGGTAAAGGCTATGAGAGCGGAGGCTTGTTCCACTTATCCTTGTTGGGCATGAATAATAATGTGGTGAATCATGTATGTAATCATGAGTCTAATATTTGGCATTCACGGCTTTGTCATATTAATATTGGTTGAATGACGCGATTAGCCAGTATGAATTTAATCTTAAAATTTACCCAAGTCAAAGGTTCTAAGTGTCAAATATGTGTGCAATGAAAACAACCTCGCAAGCCTCACAACACAGCAGAGGTGAGGAACTTGGTACCTTTAGAATTAGTTCATACCGATTTGTGCGAGATGAATGAGGAGTTGACAAAGGGTGGTAAGAGGTATTTCATGACTTTGATAGATGATTCTACTAGAGTTTTCTATGTGTACTTATTAAAGTCAAAAGATGAGACTTTTCACTATTTTAAGATCTATAAAGCTGAACTGAGAACCAACTTGATAAAAAGATAAAACGGGTTAGGTCATATCGTGGTGGAGAATATTTTTCTAGTGAATTTAATTCATTCTGAGAGGAACACAGAATAATCCATGAGAGGATGCCTCCCTATTCGTCTCAGTCAAATGGGATTGCCGAAAGAAAGAGCCGCACTCTAGCTGATATGATTAACGCCATGTTAGAAACAGCGGGACATTCTAAAGAATGGTGGGGTGATGATATATTGACTGCATGTCATGTCCTAAACAGGGTTTCTACAAAGAATAAAGAAATCACTCCATTCGAGGAATGGGAAGGAAAAGATTAAATCTCTCTTACTTACGTACTTGGACTGTTTGGCTAAGGTCAATGTGCCAATTTCAAAGAAGCGTAAGCTTGGACCAAAAACCGTTGATTGTGTCTTTATTGGTTATACTTTTCACAACATCGGATATAGGTTCTTAATAATGAAATCTGGAGTACCCAATATGTATGAAGGTACAATCTTAGAGTCCAATGATGCCACATTCTTTGAGGACATATTTCCTTCTAAAGAGACACCTAGCTCATCTAGCCAAGAATTTATCTTCTCTCCTAAACCTACCACTCCTATAATACAAAATGAACCAACACTTGAAGAGAATCCAATAGATGAAGACAATAAAGTAACTCGTAAGAGTAAGAGATAAAGGACTTCAAAGTCTTTTGGTGATGACTTCATTATATATCTAGTGGATGATACTCCAAGAACCATTAAAGAGGCTTTTTCATCTCAGGACACTGACTATTGGAAGGAAGCGGTCCAGAGTGAGATGGAATCCATCTTGGGTAATGGAACTTGGGAGGTTGTTGATCGTCCGTATAGATGTAAATCTGTAGGATGCAAGTGGGTGTTCAAGAGGAAGTTGAGGCCTGATGGTACGATTAAAAAGTACAAGGCAAGGCTTGTGGCCAAGGGTTATACCCAGAAAGAAGGCGAGGACTTCTTCGATACCTACTCACATGTTGCCAGATTGATCACTATTAGAGTACTACTATCCTTGGCTGCTTCCTACGGTCTGCTCGTCCATCAAACGGACGTAAAGACGGCTTTCCTTAATGGAGAGTTGGAAGAGTAAATCTATATGGATCAGCCAGATGGATTTGCAGTAAAGGATCATGAAGGAAAAGTGTGTAGGTTGTTGAAGTCATTGTATGGTCTTAAACAAGCACCTAAGCAGTGTCGTGAGAAGTTCGACAGAACTTTGACATCTGCCGACTTTGTTATGAATGAAGCTGATAAATGTGTGTATTACCGCTATGGCGGGGGAGAGGGAGTGATCTTGTGTCTGTATGTTGATGACATACTAATTTTTGGGACTAACTTTAATGTGATTACGGAAGTCAAGGATTTTTTGTCCAAAAACATTGAAATGAAAGATTTGGGAGTAGCGGATGTCATCTTAAACATTAAATTGTTATGAGAAGATGACGGTGGGATTACACTTGAGCAGTCCCATTATGTGGAAAAGGTATTGAGTCGCTTTGGTTTTAGCGATTGCAAACATTCTCTAACACCGTATGATCCAAACGTGCTATTATGGAAGAACCAAAGAATAATAAAGGATCAATTGAGATATTCCCAAATTATTGGCTCACTGATGTATTTAGCTAGTGCTACAAGGCCTTATATCTCTTTTGTTGTGAGCAAACTTAGCTGGTTTGTTTCGAACCCGGGATATGATCGTTGGCATGCTTTGGAGAAGTTGATGCGCTATCTAAAAGAAACATCAAGCTATGGTATTCACTACAACAGGTACCCAAGGGTACTGGATGGTTATAGTGATTCAACCTGGATATCTGATGTTGACGAAATAAAAGCCACAAGTGGATATGTATTCACTTTGGATGGTAGAGCTGTTTCCTAGAAGTCTTGCAAGCAGACCATCTTAACGAGGTCAACTATGGAAGCATAACTCATAGTATTAGACATTGCCACTGTTGAAGCCGATTGGCTACGTGAACTTATGATGGATTTACCGGTGGTTGAGAAACCGGTGCCTGCTATTCTTTTGAACTGCGACAACCAAACTGTGATTGCTAAGGTCAACAGTTCTAAGAATAACATGAAGTCATCAAGGCATGTTAAGAGGCGGTTGAAGTCTATCAGGAAAATGAGAAACTCCGGAGTAATAGCGTTGGACTATGTCCTGACGGCTAAAAACCTGGCAAATCCCTTTACAAAAAGACTATCACGGAATGTGATAGATGAAGCATCGAGGGAGATGGGCTTGAGACCCACATGAGTCATGTCTTAGTGGTAACTCATCCTATGTGATCGAAGATCCCGTGAAGTAGGATGTTAAAACAATCTAGTGAATGGCTGAGAGTACTTTTGTACACAGCCTACTCAGTTGGAGATGCAATACTCTCCATACCTTAATGCATTCCGAGTGGCTTTTGATAAGCAGAGATGTTGTCCTATAGAATATCTAATAAGAAATACACCTATATGAGTTCGACTGCTAGTCACAGTCTATGAGATTGGGTGATTTCTAGAAGCTCATGAAAGGCCAAGGAGTATGACTTATACGCTCCAAACCGAGAGGATGCATTTAGCAGCCTAGTATCAATAGAGGACTCTGATGAAACTTATTCGCACAAAACTGTCAATTCAAGACTTAGTCCATTGTTCAATTGTGGATGAGTGTAACCTCTGTTCTAGATGAAAGTTCAACTTAACAGTCTCCATCAAAACACTGGTATATCAAACTATAGTGGAACTGAGAGTATTTCATATTCGCCTTGAAATTTGGTGGGATTGTTAGAATAAATTGGGTTTAGCCCATTTAATTTAATTATTTTTTAATTCCAAGGCCCATGTAAAATACTAGGAGTTATATAGGTATTAGTACCGTACGGGAAATTGAGAGAAGGATTGACCAACTTAAATAGTTGGGTCGTGTATCTCTCAATTAGAAGGTTAAGAAAGGAAAAGGGAATACCACGCGCGCGCGCCCCGAGCCGAGCCGAGCCGAGCCGTGTGCGTGTCGAGTCGAGTCGAGACGTGCACGGATACGGAAAGTTTTGCCGTTTTGGAATTAACTCGGCTGCCTTAATACTAGTAACCGACGACCATTTCGTAACTGGCGGCTTGATTGCTTCTGTTTCGAAACTGACAGTTGATGATTGGTAACGTACCGCTCCTGGCTAGCGCCTATATAAGGTACGCTCCGCCCTTTCCTTTCGGGACACAACACATACCATATTCTCCACCCACTTCTTTCTGTAGCGCTGCTCTACTTGCCATCTCCGTCTCTGTTCCTTGCGTGCACAAGAGAACCGAGAGAGCAGGCCTCCAAAACCTCGTCCTTCTATGTTGGTCTTGCACAGGACAAAAGGCCGATAAGGTTTTTGGGGAGCGCTTTGGTGCGACTGCTCTGGTGGTGTACGACTACATTGACTTCCGGAGGAGTTGCTGCTGTATCTCTACACTGCATCGACTGGCTTCTGCATCCACTCGTCACTGCATCTATTCGCATCTCTGCACCAACCTGTGATTGTGATCGTCCAGGGTATATTCTTGTATACTCTGTGTTTCTTTTTATTTCTTCCATTTCAATGTTGCTTGTGTATGAGATAGATATGGCTTGTTGTTTCATATCTAGTACCCGTAATATTGATTTGGAAATGTTAGTTATTTCTGTCATGTTTTACATAATAATTTTGTGGATTGAAATATTAAGAAAATTCCTAATTATTCCAACAGCCTTGATGGTAGCATTTTGAACTACTTTGCATCAATTGCCTTAGGAATGAGATTGGTAGGTATGACTGTAAACTGAGTCCGAGGCTCCAAGCAGCTCGGGCTAAACTTGTTTCCTCTCTTCGATCGGGTTCGGCTCCTGTGCGAACGAGCCCGAGGCTAGCCTGTTGTTTTCTACCACGCGGTCTGAACCAAGAGCCGTGGCTCACTTTCGCGTTCGCTGCCGTAGCCCTGGAGATGGTCATGCCCATGCTACCCCCCTTCAGGATCCATGGAAACCTGACGGACCCCTCTAATGGTACGACATGTAGTTGTTGTGTTCCACAAGCAACAACTGCAAAATACAGGCGAAAACCTGCAGTATCTTACGAATTTCATGTCAGTACGCCATGTTCACGTGCTCAGACAACTCAGTTCTCACTCTCTTGAAAAAATGTGGCTTCTTTGACTCATAAAAGAGAAAAAAGATGACAGCATGCATCTCTTAACGTGGGACTGAGCGAGCCCAGAAGGATCAATGGAGGCCTACGTAGAAAGCAACACAAAGCTGGAAGATGCTACCTGGAGGGTGCTCTGCTCTGCCTCACTACAGGAAAGCGCAGTAATTTCGTCGGCCAAAAACCGACGAAATTAGGGGAAAACCGACGAAATTGCGTATTTTAAATCGGTTTGCCACTAAATTGTGACAAAATATGCTAGACGAAATTAAATGCCTTTTAAATCGGTTGCCGATAAAAAATCTGTAATTTAAATCGGTTTTTAAGCCGACGAAATTAAAACCGATCTGTGTATGGCGACGGAAAGCTGACGTGGCGCTTAATTTCGTCGGTCTCGGCCGACGAAATTAGCCGCCATGTCAGCAAAAAAAAATGCGTGCGCTCGGTTTGCTCTGGATGACATGGCTATTAATTTCGTCGGCCAAAACCATTAATTTCGTCGGTTTTGGCCGACGAAATTACAAAAAAAACATTTAAAAAAAAACAGGTTGCTTTATTATTCACAGAAAAGTCACAAAAAATCACAGAAAATCATATAAAATTCAGAAAATTCATAGAAAATTCATAGATATTCATACCATCACAAACTTGTAACCAACATCACATGATGCATAAGAGCACATTGGGGAAATATTTCATGGATCTCAAATAAAGCCACACCGAATTCGGTTACAGCTAATAGGAAAACAGATTCAATTAATTCAATATTCTTCTATGTATTACCAACACACTATAGTCGATGTGGAAAAATATACCCAACACATTACTTGCACAGATGAACAAGAAAGGTTAGAAAGACATAAATGTTACTTATGAGAGTGAGAATGATGCAGATCAAATGTGGTATTACAGAAAAAGAGAAACACAGGAAAAGTATCATGAACATACTGTCTGATTAGACGCCAACAACAGCAGATCTCTGAAATAAATATACCATAGACAAAACAAAACATTGTGACCATAAACAAAAGTTGCATTTCCTCAACCAATATAAAAACAGCAATGTCTAAAAACACATACAATTCCTTCCTTCTTTGCTGATTCATAGCGATTGCAAGCATAAAAGCCACCGGTCTTCTCTCCATGTTCTAACCATGCACCTAGGCATAACCTAAAATGTTGCACGTCAAATAAAAGATATGATCACAGGAAAAAACAAGAACCCCTTCTACAAAAGCACCACATGGATTAGAGCCACACACGTTCATGCGCACACGCAAGGATAAATAACCCTGCGCACCACATAAACAACCTGTGCAATGCATCGAACCAGGTAGTGTATCTTATTCTCATGGTAGCTCAGGTCAATATACTCTTGCAGTATGAATATATTTCTAGCATTTGTTTTCAGCATGTACAAATGACTAGAACAGAAACAAAATGGATGGTAAGAACATACAGCTTTCAAAATTCTAATTAAAATGGAATCTGAAGTTGGATAAAACAAGAATCTCAAACAACAATAGAGAAAGGTCAAGTTAGCAGCAGGACTTTGCTGGAAGCAATTGAAAAATATGCATAGCTTCCTCATCATAACAAAGAACCACATAAGTCAAAAATGTTCATGGGCCTGTAACTTAAATACCCTACGCATTCACTCAAATATCATTGATGAACCATCACAACAACATTAGAAGGTGAAAGTTTACTCATGCTGATGTAAAACATAAGTCCTTTACTACTCTTAACATAGAGCAGCCATTGAATTGGACAGTTTCTTTAATGTTCCCCCAATAATAATATAATAACTAAATGACAAATCCCACGTTGTAAGGAACTATATATGTTCCCAGAGTCAAAATAAATTATTAGCCATAAATTATCCCACATTGTAAGGAACTATAACTAACCATTTCTGCATCTCCGTGTTCGGGTCAGAACTATGATTTATAAACCGGGACAAGTTTCCCTTATTTGTTGCATCAATGACCATATTGCTACTGACCTCACAAAGATAGAACCGGGACCTGTGTTTTATTTGCGTGTCTACGAATGATTTGAAACCATACCTTCTCCGACATATTCTATAACAAATTCGCCTTTCTTTATTTCTTCCTGAGCTATCAAACCAAAGCCACATTTCTCTGTCTAGAAAAAAATCTTTTAGATGAATGATGACTGATAAACAAAGGTTTATAAAGTAATTATATTTACATCATTTAAAGTTTTACATGTAGATGTAGAATGACGGTCAAACAATCATAAAGTTTGATGATGTCATGATAAAAAAATCAAGAACCAGAATTAAATCAATCAAAAGAATGAATTTTGGCATAGACAAATAAGATGTTATTTTAAAACTACATACAAGACATGTGTTTCTCTAGATACCTGCTTGACATATTGAGCACTTGCTTGCATGTATGCTAAGCTATGCTTAGAGAAGGAACTATTAGTAGGTAGCTTTTCTTCGGCTTTGATGCAGCTCCTTCAGTAACAAGTGCTGAAGTGCGTTTTGCCATGAGCTCCTCTTCTGATTGTAGCAGCACATTTTGCAAGCTAAATGAAATAAGTGAAAACATCAACTATCCTATTTGTACAGCTATGAAGTTCATTTCCCTGAAATAAAAACCAGTAGCATGTTTAGAAACTTGGAAAGATCTCTGTCTAACTTAGTTAAATAAAGGATGACATATGGCACTTTCTTAGACAAAAGGTTATTAGTATATAGGTATACAGACGGTAGAAAAATGACTTGGTGCATATTACAGTTTTTCATTGATTAATTCAGTGTGTTTGATCTTATGCTAGTGTGAGATTTATGGCATAGATGCAAGGCTTGTTTTCTGTTCTGTCCATCCAACATTTTTAGCGGTCTATTGTAATTGTCCCAGACAGAACAATTAGCATATTCTATATGCAGTATTATGGGACTTTTATTAAGAGCTTGACTATCCAAACCCAAATTTCAACCAGAAAAAAAGAAGAAGAAAAAGGTGATGCTGGGTTTTTGTACAAACCTGCTTCTTTAACATCTTGACACCAGATATCGCATAGGACATTTGAGCATCTGCGCATAATTTACGCAATGATGAAAATCTTTATGCCAACAGGAACAAGCATATCCCACTGCCCAATTGCCGTCATCAACGAAATCAAACCTAACCTAGAGTCAACAACACACTCATCGATTGACTTGAGAACCAATACTAAGACCAATTCGGCTCGAATACAAATACCCAATACCTAGCACAGCCATGCATACATGAAACCAAAAAAAACCCTATAATTTTCGAGCCGAATCGAGCGGGATTCGCTCCTGATCTACGGCTAGCTACACCGGGACCGGGCAAATCAGCACCAACAAATCGGATCGCGAAGGCGGCAGGCAGGCAGGCAGGAGCGTGGGGGAGGAGGAGACCAGACCTGCTGCTGCATACTGGCGATGTCGCCGGGAGACATGCGCTCATCGCTCTGCGCCACCGCAGATCTCTGGATCCATCATCGCGCGGCGGCGCTGGATCGGATCGGAGCTGGTCGATCTGGCCGGGGTGATTTCTATCTGGCCTTCGCGACGGCGTGTGGTGGAGCGAAGCGGCGAACGAGGGCTGGGCAAGGGCGGCGGTGGCGCGCGTCGGTGTGGGCGGGGAGTGTGGGGCGAGGGAGCAGGCGGCGGGTGGCGCGGTGGAGTAGGGCGGCAGCGACGCGGGGGAGCAGGGCGGCGGGCGTGCGGGGCGGTTTAGCAGGACGGCGGTGGCTAGGTCAAATATGGACGCGAGGTAGATGGGCCGGGTGGGGATAAATGTTGGCTGTATTTTCGTCGGCCGGAGCCGACGAAATTAAAAACATATTTTCATCGGTTTTAGAAAACCGACGAAAATAAAGTCGTAATTTCGTCGGTTTTTTTGTACCGACGAAATTACAATCTTATTTTCGTCGGTGTTTTTGGACCGACGAAATTACTATGGGCCGACGAAAATACTTCGTTTCCTGTAGTGCCTGTAATGGCACATTGGCACAGATCATGTTTTCATGTGCAGTCCGTCCTTCCCATATTAAGCTTCTTCCGTTGCATCTAAAAAAATGTTCGGTTCTTCTTCTTCCATGTTTGAGTTCATACATTTTCTTTTCTCATATTTGATGGTTGTACAAACCGCGCCTTCATTTTATACATACCGTAGAGTACCATTTTATGTATAGAAAGTAAACAGAAAAGCTTGAATACAATCGTCAACTTCTGTATGTATATTTATCCACACGACTAACACACGGATTAACACAAACATAGACAAAAAAAAAAAAAAAGAAGATTTTTTTGTTATCGTCAGCCATTGTGAATTACGCATCAGTGGTCTCTGGGCGGCGTACAATGCCAGCGTGCCCGAGCAACGCCCAGATGACGGTAATGAACTCGCCGCCACGCCGGAGCGACTTGGCATGAGCCATGACATTCTCCGACGGCGCCAGGTAAACGATGAGCTCCGCCCAGAACTCGGCCAGCACCGTCCAGACCATCTCCTCGTCGCCGACCTCCTCCGCCATCTGCCGCGCGAGCTTCGCGGCCTTCCTCAGCGTCGCGTTCATGCTCCCGCCGAGGCACGTCGCCGCGCGCTCGAACCGCACCACCGGCCCCGCGCAGCGCGCGAGCACCCTCGTCACCTCCTCCACCACGCCCTCGTAGATCTCCTCCGTCCACGAGCGGTGGTCCGGCAGGAGCTCCGGCTTCTGCGCCACCAGGTAGGCGGAGTACCTGGACAGGTGTGTTGCCACGACCACCTTGTCGTCGTCGGCGTGCTTCCCGCCGCGAGCTCCCTCCGAGAACTTGATCTCGAGCAGCCTCGTCGCGACGTGCCACACGAGGATCTGCTCGGAAATGCTTCCCTCGCCGTCTCCGTCGCCGCCGCCGGTGTCGCATGCCCAGAGGAGGTTCTCGGCGACGCCGTTGCGGCGTAGTGACAGCACGCCGTTCCCGAGCGCTCCCTGGTTTGTCCTCAACGCCGCGACGACCGCCGACTTGACCGCCGCCGGCACGGCGACCGAGGCCTTGGTGATCCGGTCGACCTGCCGGGAGACGCAGCCGCAGTAGCACATCCGCGGCTGCAGGACGGACGTCTGCCCGAACCGGTCGTCCCAGCGCTGCATGGCCGTGAGCCGGAGCACGCGGCCGAGCTTGCCGCGGGCCCACGCCGACTTGCGCCACGACGGCCGCCACGCGTACTCGGACACGGCGAACACCTTGGCCCAGTCGGAGCAGGCGTAGGTGGCGACCTCCCAGCCCTCGGTGAAGACGATGGCGACGATGAAGGAGACGGTGACGAGCACGTCGAGGCCGACGAAGGCGTGGAACGCGGCGTCGTGGCCCTGCAGGTAGTTCCTCAGCACGACGTAGTCGACGGCGAGCGCCGTGCCGCGGCTGGTCATGTCGTGCACGATGGCGCCGCCTGCCGCGACGCAGCTTACCCAGGTGGCGAGCACGAGCGCCGAGTTGAGCGCCGGGAAGCACCACCCGCTCGCGTACAAGACGGTGAGCTTGGAGTAGAGGAAGTCGGCGAGGAAGGAGAGCTCCGTCTCGATCACCCGGAACGCCCTCTCCGGGTCCGGGCCTTCGCCGAGGAGGCCGTCCTGCACGAACGCCAAAGCACGAACGGAGCCCGCCTCAGCCAGGGGGCAGTGGACGAACCGCCGGAGCTGCAGCTTGAAGAGGGCAAAGGATAGGCACGTGTCCTTCATCTGCGGATAAGAGGTCAGGAGCTCGTCGCCGGTGGAGGCCAGCCGCCATATCCTGTCCACCGTGACGACATGGCTGGTATCGACGGCGACGGCCAATGGTGGAGAAGATGTCCGTGTCCGGCCACCAATGCGGTACCCGCGCGGCCTTGCCTCGATTTGCAGCTTGTCCTCGCCCATCACCAAGTATGGAGGCACCTGTGCCTGTGCGTCGTCGTCTTGGGCGTCTCCTCCGGCTCCTACTTGGTCGTGCCCGTCGTAGAGCTGTTTCATGTAGTCAGCGATGAGGTAGGGGTTGAGGCCGACGGCGAAGGAGGTCTTGGCTAGTTCGGCGGCGATGAGCCGGTGGATGAGCTTTAGGAGGCTGAGAACCCACAGCCAGAGGAGCACGCCGGTGAGCTGGGGGCTCCCGGCCGCGCCGCCGCTGCTTATGATGAGGAACGCCACCCAGCCCATGCGCGCCAGATGCTCGACGGAGGGCCGGAACTTGCTGCCCCCGCCGGCGCTGTCGCTGATCGCCGACGAGCACGATTTGGCGGTGTCGATGGTGTTTCGGAGGACCTGGAGGAAGACGGTCCAGGCGAGGAGGAGGGGCACGCGGGCGGCGTCCCACTTGGCTGCCGCGGAGACGGCGTAGGAGACGAGCGGGAGGAAGAGCGTGGACGCTGCCCAGACGAAGAGGCGGAGGGCTGGGTGGCCGGCGCGGCGGCGGTAGGAGCTGAGCGCGACGAGGATGGCGAGGAGGACAATGCTGACGATGGACGCCACCTCCATGAGGAGCAGGTTCAGGAGGCTGGCACCCATGGCGATCGCTCCCCTAGCTCACTCTGCGACCACCACTCCACCAGTCGCCAACGCGTGTAAAATCGAAGGTCGTTGCTTCATGCGTATTACTTGCATGTCATCTGGTTTCATTCT
This sequence comes from Raddia guianensis, assembly GCA_036346415.1. Lineage (NCBI taxonomy): Eukaryota > Viridiplantae > Streptophyta > Magnoliopsida > Poales > Poaceae > Raddia > Raddia guianensis. Next base: position 48,033,051 of record CM070539.1, on the reverse strand, counting down.
GGCGCATGCATGGAGATGGAGTGCAGAAGAAGGCTGGGCTACAAGACAAGTAAAGTTCATGTTCCCTAGATCCCGCCACACTTGACACTTCTCCTTCTACGTTCTCGTCGGCACCCCTTCGCGCTGGATCTTTAATGGATTTGAGGCAGAGAGGGAGAGGAGAGGAAGAGGTGGAGGACATTTTGTAGGCGGCGCCAAAGCGGGCGGGAAACCCTAAAACGTTTGGTTTGGGCCAAAACCACCGCAGTCCCATGAATTAATAGCAGGGCTGCAGGGGAATGAAAAAAATTAGGGGTGGAAATGGGTCGACCCTTACCCATTAGAACCGACCCACATGACCCATTTTTTAGAAAGGGGTCAACGGATCGACCTGTTGGATCATGTTGGGTGACCATTGGGTTAAAAGGGTCGACCCACTTTCGAAAAATTATTTTGTAGAATCTCATTCAAAGTCTTCTACTACCATTAAATTGCATCATTAGTACAAAACAAACTCCGATGCACTATGCATTATTACAATATAATATATAAACAAACCTTGTTTGAAGTTAGTTTTGTGTTAAACGAGTCCTATTTTACTTGGGAGAATAACTGAATCAAAAAAGCTGTACTCCGGTTACAAGAAAAAAGAACAAAAATGTGTGATGGGAAGATATACTGCTTGTGCAGTTGTGATATCGCAGCAACAATGCTTCTGGAAATCAACTTCTTGGCGCTACATGATCTGCAACTAACTCTACAAAACCTGCACCAACAAGAGTGATCTTTACCAGCAATTTGCTTGGTGGCTCAAAGCACACTAGTAAATTCATGGGAAAGTACAAACCTGTTCAGGCGGACAGGCAGTCTTTGTTTGCGTAGAAAGGGTCCATTTCATGTGAAAATTGTTCCAAAGGACCTTCCTTTAGCTCCACCTGAGGCATCATTAAGTTGTAAATTCAGTTAGCCAAATCATACAATAAATTAAAAAGTCAAAAAAAGATAGTTATTTCAGAACAGGGCACACTCTAGAATTACAATGTACTTATTGCAGGGAAGGCAGCTCTCACAAGCACAACAATTACTTCTGAAGAAGCATTTCTTTGAGTGCACCTAGATATAATGCTACTGATATGTGACAAAAATTACCAATATCCTAACATTCGTTTGGGCAGACATAGTTTATCTACCTTATTTACTCAATCCATCTAAAAGCTATAGGCGTGTATGTGAAAATTTTCCAGCATAAACCTCTCAGTTTAGATTAGCATTAACTATGATGACATGCTCCTCTACACAGTATATTTATGATCGACATCGACCAGTCAGGGTCTCAAATAACGGCGCCGCTACAACACATCGACAGACAGATGCAATTATATGCTGAATAAATCTGAATTAACGGTTTCCGCCATAAGCACATTTGTGATTTCTAAATTCTAAGCAGGGGGTTCAAGACCAAACATAGGCTACAAAACTTCCCTCTACTAGCAGCATAGCAACAACACTTCCCTCTACCAGCATAGCAACACTTCCCTCTACCAGCAATATCACATACTAATTAGCATTTGGGCATAATAATGGCATTCATTCTAGTAACAAAGCTACAACAAGTAGATAAAAGCATTTGTTTTCTAATAGTCACTTCAGAAATGTACAGTTTTTTCTATAAAAAGTGAGGAGAATCTTAACAGAAAAATTCCTAATTCCTTATGCATACATCATACATAGAAAAACAAGTATGTATACATCATACATAGAAAAACAAGTATGTATACATCTAGGTACAAGTACATTTTCTGGACAAAAAGAAAGGGTAAATAAGACCACACTTATGAACTAATGGTTGTGCATTGAAATTCTTGTTGCACTACATAATGAAAACACTCCTTCTGTATAATGTTTAAAATTTAAAGTGATAAATTTCACTTCTTTCTATTCTATTGCTAACAGGCTAGGATAAAGAATTACACCATCCTCTCTCTCTCTGTGAAATTAGCATCCCTTTATTTTGCACAATTAGCATCATCTTTATTATGCACAATTAGCATCAGCTTTGAACGATTTCACATACAATCTGAAAGGTGTGCAAATATATCCTCTCTCTCTTAGAGCATCCCTAAAAAAACGGCTCTTGCACCCACAATAAAGCGTCGAACTCTAGATCCACATCGTGACAGCAAAAACACAGAGCAAGGCGGAGATCTCGATGCTTACCCTGTTCTGGTCGATGATGAGAGGGCTCTGCCGCCGGCAAGGGGCTGTGTGCTGACGTCGGCGTGCCGGCAAGGGTCGACGATGAGAGGGCTCTCCCGCCGCACGGCTGCAGTCCGGAGGCAGCGCTGCACGAGGCGCCGGCGGCGGGAGGGCTCGATGGGAGCACAGGCGGCAGGCGGCGGGAGGGCTGCGGGAGGGCTCGCGGGAGGGGCGGCGGGAGGGCTCGCGGCGGGAGGGGCGGCGGGAGGGGCGGCAGCGGCAGGCGGCGGCTAGGTGGGAGCCTGGGAGGGTCGACCCGGCTGACCCAAAGGGTCGCTAGGGTCGGACACCTAAGGCCCATTTGTTTGGTTAGAATCGACCCGATGACCCAACGGATCCGATTTTTCAAAACGGGTCAGTGACCCAATGGATTTTTCTAACCCACTCCCACCCCTACTTTGGATGAGGGATGGAATGGATCGAGTGGTACCCTTTGGATTTTTCGGGTCGACCCCATCAATCCAAATATCGACTTTGGGGTTGAGTGCGCGCTCCAATGGTTCGTTTTTTTCGGTTCGACCCAAGGCCCATAGGGTCGATCCGACCCAGTCCCACCCCTAGAAAAAATTTGTGTGTGAAAATTTTGTCAGTGGAAAATCACGAGACAAGATCCCTCCGTGGGATTATGGGAGTTCGGCAGTGGGAGTATGAGCGCTGCTAGATCAATTCCTGAACACGAGAGGAGACACGCGGATCTACCCAGGTTCGGACCCCAGAATGGGTAACAGTCCTACTCCTGCTGGTGTGTGATTTCTAGAGTGCTCTTGCACAAGAAGGTGATCTTACAAGTCTGAAATGGGGAATCCTCTCCCCTCTCTTAGCCCAGCACTCACTTTATATACCCAGGGCTGACGCGGACCGAGAGAGAGAGAGAAGTGTGGACTCATTTACTACCCCTCCTACTGTAGCCATCGAGTCTTACAGTCATGTCGCATGGACCCCACGCTTCTTGCCTCCAACAACACTGTTCAACGAGACCATGGGCGTCGCCTGACACCGCTGGACGAGCGTGGCGTCTCATCATGCTTCGCTCAGTGACCAAAGTACTGCTACAATCCTCCTGACTCCACGCCTGCGAACCCATGATACGCCTTTCTGTCCCACACCAAATCCTCCACATTAAATGTCGTCGATACGCATCATGGAGGAGAACCCTTCCCCAGGAAACTTCCTCCTAACCCCCACGGTCCCTCTAACAGCGGACCCCGCAGGGTCGTCGTGCTCGCCTCGGACCACGTGGCTTGCTCAGCCTGGCCGCAAGGGCCTGCTCGCCCGCCCTACGCCATGCTCGCCTGGACGCCACGTGGCTGCTGGTCTTCTATTCAATCACATGCCGCCCCTTGGGTTGCCTGGGCCCACTACCGGTGAGCCCAGACATCATTCCCTTGGGCGTGGACACCCCGGTGTGAAATACACCGATAAATTTGATGTAATTTTGTGCGTGAAAATTTCTCAAAGCAATAGAGGTTGGAACTATAATTTTGCATCTAGATTATTCAATATCAAATTCCTACATTTTAACTTTAAATTTGATATTATGAAACTGAAATTTGAATTTGGATATCCAAAAATTTACGTGAACATGCACGAATTTGATATGTACACAACATAGACGAATGTGATTCAAATTTTATTCAAGTTCTAGTTCGACTAATATCTGATCTGAACGAGTTAGAGTTTGAGTTTTATCTGATTTATGTACAAATTAAGAAACGGTATTGCTCCCTGGCGATGCTTGGCGTAAATCACCCTTGACGGCCCTACATTCTTCACGAGCGATCAACGCGCAGAGGAGGAAGAAGGGAGGAGAAAGGAGGGCGTACCTCGCCGCCGTCGACTTGAGCTCCCGTCGACCTCGCCGTCGCCGCCTCGAGCTTCGCCGCCGGCCGGTTCGGGTTAGGGTTTAGGGTTCGGGGGTTCGGGTTAGGGAATATGTGGGTCCCCCGGGTGTAGAGGAGGTCGGGCGGCGGCGGATCGGCGGTTGGTCGGGATCGTCGTGCGGCGGCGGGAGGGCGCGGCGCCGCCGAGCCGTGAGGGGAGAGAGCGGTCGGGCGGTGGATGGGGATCGCGGCGGCGGCGAGTTAGGGTGGGAGGCCTTGGCGGAGGTTGGCGGCGAGCGGCGGGTGGCGCCGCCGGCGAAGCGAAGGAAGGAGGCGGCGAGAGGGCGCGAGGCCTTGTGAAGCAAGCAGCGCCGTCTAAATTAAAGTGGGCGACGTCGGCCGCGGTGGGAGGAAGGATAAGCGGAGCGGCGGCGAAGCGCGCCCGGCGAGCGAAGCGGCAGCGGCGGCGAGGGTGGAGGAGGAGGCGCACGCGTGGAGAGAGAGGCGGCGCGGCGTCGAGAGAAAGCGAGGAGGGAAGAAAAGGGAAGGAGGAGAGATCTGGGCCGTTGGATCTTAATCCAACGGCCTAGAAAATCGCCTGGGCACCCCTATGGGGGCCCAGTCGCCTGTGGGGGAGACGGTCCCATTAAGAAATGAAACTCGGGTACACAATGTGCGAAGCACAAAATCTTCATTTATCCTATATCATTTTTTCCATCTAGATGGCCTCCACTTGTTCAATTCCATCCAGACGAGCAAGAGCTTGGGAACGTCGACGAGAAGGCGACACTGGATTCTGCGCTACGACGGCCGGAGATCGACACGGCAAAGCTTGGGAAAGAGCGTCGGTGGCGGAGGACGACGAGGGACTGGTGGCGGCGCCTGTGGAGAACGACGACACCGAGCTCGATGGCGGGGCTGCATCGATGGCCAACTCGGCGACGTTGACGGCCAGCTCAGCGGGGTCGTCGGCAGCGGCGGCGACGGTGGCTGCAGCCTGGCCGCACCAAGGAAGATGGGGAATCGGGAGAGTATGGGAAAGGGGATCGGGGTTTTTTTTTCTCCAGGCCAACTATGCCGACGCCTCCGCTTCAGCTTTGAGATCGATTTTTTTCCATAAGGGGCATAGCCCGATTTCCATTACCATGATAACAGAAACAAAACACAAACATTATATGTTTTACGACCCACATTACTTCAAAGTTTCTGAAAAACAAAAAGAAGAAAGGCACTCGCATCCTCTTACATAAGAGGGGAACATAGCAACAAAGACACATATTGTCTTACAAACCGGATATAGCACACTGCAACTACAAAAGTTTCATAGATTCTAGAATTAAAAGTTGAGAGCCTCTCTCTAGATCCAGATGCCCTCCCCCGTGCTGTCGACGGTTGAGATAACGATCTTAAGTCGCTAAGGTTCTTTAGAAGTGAGATAGGAGACACGCCGAACAACCTCGAACAGCAACGAACAGGAGACAGGGGTTTTTATCCTGGTTCAGGCCTCTTAGGAGAGATAATAGCCCTCGTCCGACCTTTCTTTATATCAAAGAGGATTACAAGGTGGAACTTCGGCGAGATCGGTGAGTCTCGGTGAGTAGTATCTGAAAATCTATCGGCTAAGGGTCAAGTCGTAAAACTCGTCCTCGGATGCCCCTAAGCGTCGAGGGGCATGGTTTATATAATCTGAGCAAACCGATCTACCGAGGGAATATCGGGCCGGGCTAACTACGAGATCATAACGAACTCATACATGCCAAATACAACCTACGGTAGATAAGATAATCTCCTAATCTTGGGGATCACGACTCCTAATCCAATCCGGGAAACCACGTCCGGGTCTTCACGCAGCCGTGCAGAACTCTTGTTCGAGTAGGACTCAAACACGATTCCTAGGTCATTACGCATCGTGCCAGCCAAGGGCTATTCGGCAGGATGCACATGGGCCTGATAGAACCTTCCAGGGAGCTGGGCCCTAGTAGGCTGTTTGATTGGGCCGTCAGGGAGTGGGCCATGGCAATGGGCCGTAATTTAATCCCCGACAGCTAGCCCCCGAGACTCAAGTGGAAGGACTCACTAGAGTGGGGTCTTCCTCTTGAGACTCTAAGTCACGAAGAGGGTATTTTTCTGCTACAAAGGCGTGCAAACAAAGCATCAACAGTTATGGTTCAACTAGAACAATACTTGTTGGGACCGAACAAACCCGCCGGTGCGAGCAACTCTGTTGCATCGAGCGAGGAACGACATCCGTCCGAGCAGAGTACCCACCCTCGTCTGAAATCGAAATCAGGTCCCAGCGCAGAGCTCGTCGCGGGGACAGACGCGCTTCCGGACGAAGAGCTGTCCGGGCGAGGTGAATCATCTCCTTGAGGTGAACATCATCAAGAAGGGATTGGATTCTTGGTAGTAAAGAGCGACCACCGCATCCGTAAGATCAGATCTTCCGGAGAATAAACATAGCAAGTCGCGAGACGGACTCGTCTTCTTGCATCGAGCATTCGGATGCCTAGGAAAGCATGAACGGAAATAGAGAAACCACCTCTCGGGCTAGAGCTTGTCCGAGGAAACAGAGATTGCGCTCTCGAGCAAACGTTATGCTCAGGAGCGAAGGTGATGTGCCCCCAGACGTAGATCGTATGCTAGGAGCAGACAATGCATACGAGGGGGAAGGTGACCCAGTCCCCGAGCGTAGAGCTCGCCAAAGGAACTCGGTAAAGAAATCCAGTCCCCGAGCACGGAGCTCTTTAAAGGGACCAGAAAGTACGACCAGGCGAAGACATACCCGTAGGAACTGCGCTCGGCGAAGAGCTGCCGGCGAGGTGATCCAGCCCGAGCACGGAGCTCGTCGCGGGGACGGATGCACGCCCGAAAGCGAAGAACGCGGTCGCGAGGTGAATCACAACCCGATGCGGTCGAGCCGCAAGAGAACGTGTGAAATCAACGCTTTACCCATGACGTATTCCTTGCGGCAGCAGAGGGCGTTGTCTTGGCAAGTCGCGAACCGATGTTTGGAGTGCCCGCTGCGATGAGAATCGACTTACGATGGGCATGCCCGTTCGCGAGAATCGACTACGGTGGGCGGGACTCCGTTGGTGGCGCACTACCTTAACTTAGCCGAATCGTGAAGGTCGCGTGGGCAAAGGCGAAATCATACGCGGTGAAGTGAATCGGTCCACGGGCATGCGCGAGCAAACCCGAGAAGAGAGGATGCGACATCGGTTTTGGCGGGAAGCTCGGAACCTCGCCGCGACCATCACGGTCGGCGTTCCCGTTCTGTAGTTCTGCGAAGACAAACAAGAAACGAGCAGCAAGGGAAAAGAGAGCAAGAAAAGGCTCCAAGAAGAGCAAAGCGAGTTTTGGAAAACACGCAAAAACGACCTACCCGCACACGACATAATTTTTTCCGCACGCCCGATAGCGTTAGTGTCACCTCGGCGAATGCGAACCGACGCCAGAGTGCCCGTTGCGATGAGAATCGACTACGATGGGCGGACCGTTGGTGGTGCATTGCTCGATTACCGTGCGGGAAGGACGTAGCATGGATAAAAAGGCGTGTGCGGGCAAGCGCAGCCCATTGTGGCTAAGACCGCTAACCAGAAGGCGATCGGAACCTTAGCCGCAGCAAGACGGCGAGGCGAAATCTTATCCGGGCATGGACCCGTGCAGCGTTAGTGTCGCCTCGGCGAGTGCGGAACAGCGCCAGAGTGCCGTTGCGATGAGAATCGACTTACGGTGGGCATGCCGTTCACGATGAGAATCGGCTACGGTGGATGAGAACTCTATCGGTGGTGCACCGCCGTTAACCGAGCCGCATGGTCGTTGCGGATAAAAGACATGCTCGACGCTGGGAGCGCCACGGAGCGAAGACCAACGAGGTTTTGAAAACCAACGCTAAGGAAAGGAACTGGAAAACGAAAACGCATGGGGTTGCGAAATTCAGCTCGAGTCCCAATCCCCGAGGAGAGGCGATCCTTCGAGGAGCTGTCAAGCGACTCAAGACCGCCGAGCGGCCGCTTGAATCGAGCGAGAGTTCGACGAGCGGCTTTTCACGCAAAAAGAGCAAAGAAAAGACAAGGACGAACAGAAACCAAGAGCAAGGCGAACAGCGCTAGAAAGTTTTAAGAAAAACGGTAGAACGCTTAGCCTAACTCGGCCCGTTGTGTGTTGCCGAGGACTGAGTTTGCGAACTCGAGCAGTGCACAAGAGAAAGAGCGACGCCCTAGCCCGATGCACGGACGATGCATGAAAACTTGAGTTTGCGAATTCAAGCACGTGCGTAGAGATAGAGCGACACCGTATCTCGATCGACTCGTTCGAGGCGCTCGTTAACGTAAGTTAAGCGATTCGAAGGTAACCGAACAAGGAAAGTGCCTCCGCCGCGGAGGGCTTACGAGAGCGAGTTTTGCCAAGTGGTTGTGCCGTAAGCGGTAAGTGCCTCGCCGCGGAGGGCTTACGAGAGCGAGCTTAGCGCGAGGTGGATGCCGTGTTACGCAACTCGAGTTTAGGAACTTGTTGAAACAAGATACGGCAGGAAAACTCTTAAGATTGCGGAGCCAAGAGTTCGCAAGACCAGGCGACCATCAAGTGTTACCAGAGAGTAAGGTAGTTCGAGAAGACGAGTGGTGAGAAGAAGCGCGCAGGGCCGCGAACATTCACCGTTTACGAATTGAACTTTACATGGCGGCCGAGAGACTTGGGACGAACTAAGGCACGAAGTTTGACAAAAGCGCCGGTTAGGAAGCGAAATACCTACACGAGGAACTTACGAAGGTGGTCGATGTTCCAAGTCTTTGGTCGACTCTCTCCCGTCACCTTTGTCGGTGTAACAGCCCCGGGATCCGGAAGGAGTTTTGATCCGATCCCGAGCACGGAGCTCATCAGGGGACGAGCAGCGCCGGGCGAAGAGCTGTCTGGTGCGAAGTTGATCCAGTCCCCGAGCACGGAGCTCGTCGCGGGGACCCGACGCGCGCCCCGGGTGTAACATCCCAAATTTTTTAAAAACCAATTTGGCACGTTAATAACTTCTTAAGTGCATGATTTAAAAATGTTAAATCACTCATTATTGCATCATGACATCATCACTTCATGCATTGCATCTAAATTAAAAAAAAAAAATAATAATTTAATCTTTCCAAGTCTATGTCCTTTGATGGAAAAATATGGTGATTATTTTAAATAATATTTTCTATAAAACAATACCCCATGCGAAGTTATTTGAAAATAAATTATAAATTTTGGGGAAACAAAATAATATTTCCTAAAAGTATTAGTTTGTTAAAATGGTTTTGGAGTATATAAGTCCTTTGGAAATCAGAAAAAGTTCAAAACATTTTAATTCCCTCGGCCGATTCGCCCACTCCCATCTTTCCTTTCCTTTTCCTTTCCCCGCTCCTCTCTTCCTCTGGTTGGCAGCCATGAGTGCCCATTCATTCACGACGTTGACCTTGGCCACCAAGGCCAGCGCTTATGCGCCATGAGGCGCGGTACCACCGCCATGTGGGCCCCGCCTTGTCATCCCCTTTCCTCCTCCCTTCCTCCCCTGTTTCTTTCCTCTGTTCACCTCGCCGAACCGCCGCCGTTGTCTTCTCTCTCCTCTCTCCCGGGGCCTCGCCATGACTCCTTTCCCCATGCATCGCCGCCCCTACACTCTTCCGCCGGACCCCTCTCCGTCCCCTACCCTTCCTTGTCTTATCGCCGGCCGAACCACCCCTCGCGTTCAATGCGGTCGCCTTCACGGCACCGGCCGGAATCGGCGCCGGCGATTACCTAACCGCACGTCGCGTCAAGGGTTTCTCCGGGCGGAGCTCGCGTTTAAATGGGGAACTGCTCCCCTTTGCTCTCTGCCTTGCGCCGACGCATTCCCTTTCATCCGAGCCGGTGAGCCTTCGACCGTTCCACCGCCATCTCCCTTCTCCTCCTACCTCACCTCGCTTTCCTTTGGTTCGACCTTACCACAGGGTGGCGCGAGTTATTCAGTGGAGCGGCGCCAGATCGAGTTGAGCTGCGTGGTCCGCGTGTCCCGAGCTGCTGCCGCCGCCACCGTAATTCCGCCGCCCGTCGTCCTTTCCGCCTCGGTGAGCTCACCGATCATGTTCCCCTCTCCTCGGTTGATTTCGCCAAGGGGTGGTGTTGATCCGTCTCTCCCCGCGCATGACGCATATCTCGCCGCTGCCGTCGTCTTTCATTCGCCGCCACCTCCGCATCATGGCGCACCGATACCCGTTGCATTCGCCTAGCCCGTCCTCCCTCTGCACACCCAATCGAGCCCGGTGGCTGGTGTAAATCGCCGTCGTTGGCTGCCTTGCACGGGTGCTCCTCCTCTGTTTTCCCTCTCCTCCGTCTTGAGTCGCTGCCAGTGGGGCGAGCGGGTCCGCTTGCCACCCAGGCAAGATCGCGCCTCACCCGCGCTTCGGGCGCCCGTCGTTGGGCCGTGACGGCCGAGCCGGCCCAGGAGCCGGAAGGGGCCCGTTCCGTTATTTTCTTTTTCAATTTCTGTATAAATCATTTTGTGATGCCCTAAAAGCAATTAATTAAAAATAGCTAGATCCTTGTAAAAATTCTGGAAAAATTTCTGCAAATACTTTAATCATTTCTGAACCTTATAAAATCATACATATGCATGTCATGCATGAATCATCCTTTGTTGGCTAAATAACTAGCTCTAGGTGCATTATTTCACGTGCATTTTGGAAATGGCCGTAGTATTTCTTTTAAATGAAAAGAAAATGCTTTAGCAGATCCACTCGACTCGCAAAATATTGATTTCCATGTCATCCATGCAGCAGCATTTGTTATAAGTATTCATGGTTTAGTAAGGGCATCATTTCATGTGTACACAAGTCTTTTGGCATAATTTTGCTTCTAAATAAAAATGCATTAAAAGGTTGTTTGCATGCCCCATTATTTAAAAAACAGCAAGTCATGAAATACCCTTCTTATGTGTGATGTATTGCTTTGCATATGCGTGTGTAGCGTTTAGGAGGTCAAGCTCCCAAGACCCGATCGACGACGTCCCCTTCGCTTTCCCCGGAACCGATCAAGGCAAGTCCCCCTTTGATCATATTGAGAAGCCATTTTCGGTTATTTAGAAAATATTTATTAGACTTGAAAATATGCATGCTAGTTTAAAAGTTAAATGCCGTATTTCCTAGACTTAGTTATCATGACCGAAGATATAGAAAGGTAAGAAATATGGTAGGATTAAACCTAAGGCTAAAATATGAATTGCTCTTATTTATATGCTTTGATTGTGGTAGGATAAATGCTTAAAATCATTTATGCGGAATGATTCAATCATTTGTGTGAAAGGTGAATGTTTTGAGAAATGGTTGGAAAAGGGTGATTTAAAGATAGCGCATCAAGGGTGATGCTAAGTAGGAAATGATTTTCCTCTTACCCCAAAATCTTTCCGACTAGGGAGATATTTTGTCGGTTGGTGCAGAGGGCACCATGTTTTGAAACTGGCTAAAATATCAAATCTCCCTAGTCTAAGGACCGCTCATCCTATGATCCTATGGTGAGCCATTCTGACGACCTCGAGCCTCGAATGGGACGGGCCCGATCGTTGGCCCTCGTGGTTGATGGTCTTGTGGCGAAACACCGTCTGGGCGCGTAGCCTCGAGGGTAAGGCGTACCCACTCTGCGAGTTAAAAGCTGTCATGATAGCCGTGTTTCGCGGTTATGAGCGTCTTGAAGGGTGATTATATGGTAGTTTCTTCATTTTAAAATAAATTTAGAAAAGGGATTTTGAAGAAAGGATTTGAGATGAGTAAGGATTTGAGAAGGATTTCGTTTGAGCTAGGTGCCACCGGTGATATCCCAAATGGGTATCGGCCTATCGGAAGTGTCACGTGGAATGGACCTAGCGAGTTTGAGAAAAGAAAAGAAGAAAGAATTTTGTTCTTGCTATGGCACTTGAGGCCAAGTGGCGAGAACCGCTTGAGAAGAGCCCAAAAAACGTTGAGATTTAAAGTTTGAAATTGCCTTGTCAAAACCGGGTTAAACAAGCTGCGATTTCGCAAATATCCTAAACCTTCCTTGTCTTGAACGCATTTGCACAATTCGGACTTGCGAGTACAATTTGTACTCACCATCCTTTTCTCCCTCTCTTTTCAAAACTTCAACGGTGGTCCATCCAGTATGGCCCGCCGTCCGAGGAGGAGGACCGGATTACGTCGAGGCGTTCTCCGATGAAGAGTATGAAGATTAGGGTTCTGGCGTTCCTCTGACCTCCGTGCTCGTGGGATGAATAAAATTCTAGATGTTGTATTAGGCTTGTATCGTTGTGTACTCTGATTTGCGGCCTGCGAGCCGTTGTATGTTGGTTGTACTGGACTATGTTCCGTTTGTAATAATAATATCGTTGGCACTGTTCCGTTCTGTATATCTGTGTGTACTAGCCATGATCCTTGGGACTAGTACGGGTTTACGCAGGTGGAATCCGATCTTGTAAATCGGGTGCCGACACCGGGCGAAGAGCTGCCCGACGCGAGGAGATCCAGCCCCCGAGCACGGAGGACCAGACGCGCGTTCCGGGCGAAGAGCTGCCCGGTGCGAAGAGATCCAGCTCCCGAGCACGGAGCTGGGAATCAGATCTGGAAGGCGATCAAGATCGAAGGGATCGATCCGATCTGACAGGGGAAGAGACATCCTGCCCTTCTGAGTCGTAGTCCTCAGGAAGAATCTCCTGGTCGCTGATAGAGTTCGACATGTTCGATCTGCGAGCTCCCCACGGACGGCGCCAACTGTCGACGGTTGAGATAACGATCTCAAGTCGCTAAGGTTCTTTAGAAGTGAGATAGGACACACGCCGAACAACCTCGAACAGCAACGAACAGGAGACAGGGGTTTTTATCCTGGTTCAGACCTCTCAGGAGAGATAATAGCCCTACGTCTAGCTTTTCTTTATATCAAAGAGGATTACAAGGTGGAACTCGGCGAGATCAGCAGGTCTCAGCGAGTAGTATGCGAAAATCTATCGGCTAAGGGTCAAGTCGTAAAACTCGTCCTCAGATGCCCCCTAAACGCCGTAGGGGCATGGTTTATATAGTACAGAGCAAACCGATCTACCGAGGGAATATCGGGCCGGGCTAACTACGAGATCATAACGAACTCATACATGCCAAATACAACCTACGGTAGATAAGATAATCTCCTAATCTTTGGGATCACGACTCCTAATCTAATCCGGGAAACCACGTCCGGGTCTTCACGCAGCCGTGCAGAACTCTTGTTCGAGTAGGACTCAAACACGATTCTTAGGTCATTACGCATCGTGCCAGCCAAGGGCTGTTCGGCAGGATGCACATGGGCCTGATAGAACCTTCCAGGGAGCTGGGCCCTGGTAGGCTGTTTGATTGGGCCGTCAGGGAGTGGGCCATGGCAATGGGCCGTAATTTAATCCCCGACACGTGCCTTTTGCTAGCAGCATCTCATTTTTAGGAAGATAGTTTAGGCATCTGAATTTTAACTCTTTTCCTTCAAGCATCAGCACCCATCTTGGCGATGCTACTCATGCCCCCTCCCTGATCAGCTTGCTCCAATCCTGCAATAAAAGAGCTGAATCGATGGGAACTAGACCTGCTCATGGCGGCCCTACCCTCGAAGCCCCGCCGCCTGGCCGGTCTTGGCCGGCCTGCCTCGAACCTCGATCTGGCCTGGCCGGGCCGGGCTCAGGCTCAAAAAAGCAGTCTGAGAAGCGTGGCGGGCGGACTCCAAGCCGGACTGAAACGAAGCCCGGAGGCGTCGGGCGGGCAGGCTCGGGCTCGGTTAATGGGACGGGCTTTTCAAGCCCTACCGGTGGATGATCAGGTCTAATGGGAACACTCCCTAATATTTTCTTTCATCTCATCATTCAGAAAGCCTGACCAATACATTATGAGAGAACACATCAAATGTAAAATAGGAAGAGGAGATCTAATTTTGGTCCCATCAAAATAAGATTTATTTCTATATATCTAGATGCTCCAACAGAAAGAAGCTAGGCAAAAGGTATGAATTCTGTCACTCACACACCAATGTTTCCGCATCCAGGAATAATAACCATCCATACTAGCTGGAATACACTTGATTTTAAGCAGGTAGCAATAGTCCCCCATATTGCTTTTGCCGTCGGGTAAGAGAAAAAAAGATGATCAATGGTTTCTATATTGTCACAGAATTCACACCGAGGGTCCCCTAACCAATTCCTTTTCCATAAATTTTCTTTAGTCAGCAGGATTTTATGTTGAACCATCCACATGAAGATTTTTAGTTTTAGAGGTAGCTTGGCACACCAAATCTTGTTGAAATTTTTATTATGCCACTTATCAGAAATGAGACTATAAATTGATTTAACTGAGAATTTGCTCAATTTGTCCTTCCTCCAGATAGGTTTATCCGGTCTTTCAGTAATATCAACATTAGAAAGCTTAGAAATCATTTCAGACCAGTCTGAATTATCTATAGGATCCATCCAACGACGAAAAGATAGATTCCAATGCCTCATATTGCACTGAGCTACAGAAATGTTATTTTCTAGGCAAATGGAGAAAATGTGAGGAAATTTCTCTTCTAATGACATCTCCTCCAGCCAACAATCCCTCCAAAAATCAGTTTTCAGCCCATCTCCCACATCATACTTTCTGTTTTTCATGTACCACTCTCTACATTTTAGGATATCCTTCCACCCAGGAGAGTCATAGGGTTTGGCCTTAATACAAGAAATAGGTTTTCCTTTCATGTATTTCCTTTTCACTATACTCTGAGATAGAATTTTTTTCCGGTGTGGATGGGGTGCGCGCGAGAGCGACTAAGGAGAGAGAGAGAGAGAGAGAGAGAGAGAGAGAGAGAGAGAGAGGGCTCAATCACTCTAGCGACGGGAGGAGAAAAAGGAGTGACACGACCAGAAAGGAAAATTTGAGATTCCGGTCGCCGTGGACTTTGCCTATGCGCCATCGGCTCAGGTGAGATCTCTAAAGAACTACGGTAGCTCATAACAATGTTGGTGAACTAGGGGCATGCATGGGGACCTCGATCCAATTCCGTGGGCGTTTTTGGGTAAACCGATGGCGGCGCGGTCTCCGGCGAGCTCTTTTTTTTTGAGTCAAATGCGGCACTTTATAGATCAGATAACATCAACCAGAAGTGCTTCCCAGATGCAATCCGGGATTACAGATTTGTAAATATTACAACCAGATAGCTCAGCATTGCGAGCCAAAATATGTGCCGCCACATTTGACAGACGGTTAACATGTTTCACTACACAACTAGTGAAGAGATTAAGGTAGGACTTAATGTCCCCAATGACACAACCTAGCAAAGACCGATCCCTGGTAGAAGAGTTAATTCTGTTAACAACACCAAGGCAATCTGAGTGCAAGATGATCTTTGGAAAACCCTCCTCCTTGGCCAAGCCGAGAGCCCGCCTGATAGCCATCGCCTCCGCCAAGTCAGGGGGGGTAGCATGGGGGAGGAACTCATTGCCAGCAAGGAGGCAGCGCCCCAAGAAATCCCTGAACACGAAACCAAGCCCAGGCCGGGCTCCTTTGAAAATGGCAGCATCCGTGTTGATGAGCACAGTACCTGCTGACGGTGGAGTCCATAATTGAGGAATGGATGGACGATCACACCTGGTAGCAGTCGCCTCCTTAGCACAGTGCTGCAAGATCATATTAGTGTAAGCAAAAACCTTCTGGACCGTCCTACGGGGATCCCCAAGCGAGTGATTATGAAGAGCCTCATTCCGAGCAGACCAAATGTGCCAAAAAGTGACGCCAGGGCCGTGAGATCGGTAGCATTTCCTCGCGTCAAGAAGTCAAGAATCCAAAGTTTTAGGGAAACCATATTCTTCCTCCGTAGACGCACAGAGAACAACGTCTTGACAGAATCCCAAACAGACTTGGCAAAAGGGCACCGAATGAAGACATGATCAACTGAGTCATCCTTGTTACAGAAGACACAGCCTTCCGATGCTGCAATATGGCGCCGCCTGAGCTGGTCGCCTGTCGGGAGGCAATCATGAACCCCCCGCCAAAGAGTGATCTTCATTTTGCCGGGTGCATTGATCTTCCAAAGAGCCCTCCAGGACTTGCATTCACCATCAAAGCATGAGCTATAGCCTCTACCATTCGCACTTCGCCTCGACGAAAAGAGATCCGAGCGACTCAAATTATAAGCCGAGCGGACCGAGTACAAGCCACTCTTGGTATGCGGCCAAGCAACGAAGCCCTCGCCCCCCAACTGGCTGACCGGGAGCTCCAGGACAGCCCTCGCCACCTCCTCGGAGAAAACCATACGGATCAACTCTTCGTCCCGGCTGGACCGTCATCCAAAGATCGGCCAATTCATCGTTGCCCCATCCGGAATGGGCACAAGAGGGACTACCGACCGGAACAAAACCAGAATCAATTGTCCGTCGAATCTTTATAGAGCACCTCACCAATTCCCAACGCACCCTCTTTTGAGAAGGTCCCTACCAAAGAGTATATGCGCCAGTAAACGGCGACCAAGGTCGGGGCATCAAGAGGAGGTATTAGGGAAATATCTTCCTTTCAGCACACGAGAGCACAGAGAATCTGGATCAGTTAAAAGACGCCACCCTTGCTTACCGAGCATGGCCTGGTTAAAAGTAACAACGTCCCTGAAACCCAAGCCACCGAGAAACTTCGGGGAGGATAACCAATCCCAGGACGTCCAGTGCATTTTCTTTCTCCCATCAGCAGAACCCCAGCAGTGATCGACAATGCACCTCCTCATCTTCTCACAAATAGCCACAGGAAATCGAAAACAACTCATCACAAAGGTGGGGATGGCCTGAGCCACGGACTTGAGCAAGACTTCCTTCCCAGCTCGAGAGAGGGGGCGGCCCGACCATCCACTCACCCGCTTCCAAAGCCGTTCCGGCAGAGATTTAAAGGAACTGGAGAAGGGTCTACAAACCTCAGTAGGCATCCCCAAATATGTGTCCTTCAGAACATCACATGAAACTTGGAGAGAGTTTTTCACCTTTGTTCTGACCCCCTCAGGACAATGGTTGCTAAAAAGTAATGTTGACTTCTGAAGATAGCTTCAGTGCGGAGTAGGGATGCTCATTGAAGGTAGCAAAGGCACACGCGAGTGCAGGCGGTAGGCATATCTCTCAGGCGGCTGTTGCAAATAGCGCGCGCAGCAAGGGGCGAGCTCCGACTGGGCAACGGCCTGCGTGTGGGACCCATGATGGCAACAATATGTCTGTAGGGGGAACAAAGGCGCCCAGCCGTGCGGTATCTCCCACAACTGACAAACCAGCGCGTGCGAGAGAGTGATGAAATTTTGGTCAGGAGAGGGAGAGGTGCACACCAGGGGAAAAATACCCGAAATAATCAACAGTTAAATAGAAATTAATAAAATAATCCACTGTAAAAAGAAATTACAAAAATAACACTGGTCCCCACCCGGCGTGAGCGGCAGATGCCGCCACCCCGGACGGCGAACAGACTCCGCCACCCCGGACGGCAAAGAATGCCTGCACACACACGACAGCACATATGCATGCATGCAGTGCACTCACGCACACACACACATGCTCTGCATGCACACACACACTTTGTTCTTTTTCTTTTTCTCTTTTTCTTCCTCCTTTCTTCTTCCTATAAAATCAATTATATATATATATATTCAAATATCTCCAAAAATCATTAGTCCAAGGATAGTCCAATAAATCATTAATCATGCTCAAATATTCATCCAAAAATATTATTCACGCTCCTTGCGCCGCCGTGGCCGCCGCCACCGCAATTGTGTAAGTTCATAGGACTCCTAGGTCCATAGGGTTTTGGCAATTAGGTGCCACGTAAACTAAGGACATTATTTTGCTTAGCATATTCTCTTTATGTCTTTTGGTTGCGTGTGTGTCCGAGGCTCGAGCACGGGTTGTGCGAGTCTCAATCTCTAGCAAGTCGGTCCCATTGAGCAGTCGTCGTCCTCTCTCCGAGTAGAGTCTAGGTGAGTCTAGAACTTTGGAGAGTGTCTGAGAGAGTGCCAGGTGTTCGAGGGGGTAGTTGGCTAGGAGTCGATGCCACCGGATGGGCCCGGAAGCATCTGAGGGGCTTTGTCGTGTCCGGGTTTGGTTTTCGTAGCCACCAAGTCGATCAAACCCCTTAGGCATGAAAACTACCGCCCAAAAGGCCACTCAAGCCTATCTGAAGTCGTGTCGTCCCTATCCAAGTACAAATGCCAACAAAAAGGCCTAACCGAATGATAGTTGGGCATCCGAAGGGCGAGAGAGAGCATTGGGAGAGACTGGCCTGTGGGACTGCGGCCTGGCAGCCCCAACGGACGCATCCGGTGGCGACCGAACGGTTCGGTGAGCCAGATTTCAGAAGGGTGTGCCACCGGCTAGTTGACAAAAAAACAGGCTCCGAACACGTCCGGTGGCGATCGGACGGCCCGGTGGAGCCGATTCGAAAAGGCGAGGTCGCCACGTCTGATCGTATGCAGGCAGCGACAGACGCGTCCTGCAGGCCTCTGGACGCGTCCGTTGAGGTGAGCCCAGGAGCGGCTAGACGCGTCCGGTGAGTTTACAGACCGGTCAATCTGAACCGTTTTCTCGAGTCTGTTTGCTCCGATTCGCGCCACGTGTCCTAGCTCAGTCTTGAGGCTATAAATAGAGGTCGTGGCTAGTGTTTAGACTTGAGAGAGCTCATTGTTTCCACCCTACTTGGCTTGAGAGAGAGAGAGAGCTTCTCCCATGGGTCTCCCCTTGCCCATGTCCATCTCCACATAGGGTTTAGGTGAGAGAAAGAGAGAGAGGAGAGAAGAGGGAGAGAAGGTAGGCCATGGATTCCTCTCTTCCTCCAAGTTCTTTTACTCCGTGTTTCTCCGGCTTGTCGTGAGTTCTTGGGGGTCTCCCGGTGTTCTTGAGTCGAGTGCTCTTTGGGGTCTTCCTGCCGGAGTTGAGTCCTCCCACCTCGCCGTGTTCGTGCCTCACCGTTCCTCTTCACCAACCGTACCACTTCAACAACGAAACCCTAGCCTCGAGCTAGGTCACCCGGCTCGTGACCGGGTGCTTCCACTCCGCCAGAGCCGTAGTCCGAGGGAAGCCGTGTTGTCCACAACTCAGGGACGCCGGACGTCGGCCAAGTTGCTAGGACATGCCAAGCGACAATACTCTGTGGTCTCCGGGTCAAGACCAAGTCTCCATCCACGTCGCTTGTGCAAATACCTTCTTCGCGAAGGTCGGCGCCTCTCCGAGGTGCCGGGGTGTCGGGAAAGCCACTGACTTGTGGTGGAACCCGGCCTCGGTGTACTGGTCGGAGGCGAGCCTTGGGCCATTGCCCTAAAAGCATACCGAGTGGATTGCGGGCACGGGTCCCAGTCTCTCTTTGAGAGATTCCGCATCGAGGAGTAGGTACTTTGCGCCGAACCTCATTAAAAAATCGGTGAGCCCCCTATTGTCTCCTTTACGATTTCCGCTCTACTTTCTGTACCTTAATTGCTTTGGCTATTGCATTAGTGTCCCTTCGGGTATTAGGACTAGTTTACTTCCGTGCACATACTCGATTAGTTTTAGGGTTAGTAGTTAGTCAAATTATCACTCGATAGTCTTGTTGTTTAATTTGACTAAAACAAGAAAAACCAAAAATAGGTTAAAACTTGCTAGTCTAGTCCACTTCAACCCCCTCCTTCGTGTCCTAGATCCTTTCGAGTGGTATCAGAGGCAAGTACTCTCCGTGTTTGCTTAACCGCTTAGAGTCAAAATGGCCGACGGGGGTAGTGTGGCCGGGAACAGGATCCCATTGTTCTCTGGCGCACACTTTGGTCACTGGAAAACTAAGATGACAGCTTACATTCAATCACTAGGTCACCAAGTTTGGGCTGTGGTAGAGAAACCATTAGGCTTTGAGGTGGATAAGGAGACAGGTTCAAATCCTAAAACTTGACCTAGATGCTAGATCTAAAAATGCTTTGTTCTCCAGTTTGAGCACTGAAGTGTTTGATAGGGTGAGTAATCTTCCCACGGCACACGACATATGGAAAACTCTCATAGAAATCCACGAGGGTACAGATGAGGTTAAGGAAGAGAAAATTGTAGTCCTCAGGAAGCGCTTTGATCGCTTCAAGATGCTTCCAGGCGAAGATGCAAACGCCATCACTCGCCTTAACCCTCTGGTGAACGAGCTCAAGGGGCTCGGTTACACCATCCCTGACATGGATGTATGCAGGAGAATTACCTCTGTGCTACCGATGGACAAGCACAAGGAGTTCGCCATCCTCAAGAGCAAGGAGGTCAAGACAATGACTCCAGGACAGCTTCTCGGGCAACTTGTTGCCCATGAGATGCTGGTGAACCACAGTGAAGACGACGAGCCTCCTAAGCCCAAGGAGAAGGCCATCGCACTCAAGGCCAAGACGTCCAAGCCGAGTACCCACAAGTCTAGCTCCGAGGGCGAGCAAGCGAGCCCAAGGATGATCAAGAACACGGACAATCTTGCACTTGTGATGGGTTGGTTCACCAAGGGCATGAAGCGGTACGGGGGCAAGCATTTCAAGGAAAAGAAAGCACTCACCTCCATCCGTTGCTATGAGTGCAATAAGCGAGGCCACATTGCCTCTGTGTGCCCCAACAAGAAGAAGAACAAAGGCAAGGACAAGGCGAGTAGCGGCGAAGACAAGGGCAAGCCCAAGAACAAGACAAGAAGGTACAAGTCGGGTTTCTGTCGCACCGACAAGAAAGGCAAGAAGCAAGCCTTCGTCGGACAACAGCATGAGCGACGAGTCTACTTCTTCTTCCTTTGCCTCAAGTGAAGGCGGTGCCAAGGAGAAGATCAAGGACAAGTCGAAGGCACTGATCGGGCTCGCACTCCCCGAGTCGATGCCTCCACCGCCTGCTCTCCCTCCCACGAGCTTGCTAGCGGGCACCTCTGACGATGAAGGATGGGAATCCAACATTCAGTTTGTACCTGAGCCAGTCCTTCCACCGCGATGCCTCATGGCACATCCTTCCAAGTCTTCAAATGATCAGGTGAGTGTCTCTGCAGCTTCTAGTGCTAGTACTCTGCCAATTGACATAGACTCTCCTGGGGCCTTTATGCAATTGTATGAGATAGTTGTTCAAGCAAATGATCTAGTGCAAGAGTTAGGAACTAAGTATGCTGCAGTTAAAAAGAAACATTATGAACATAAGAAAGAACATGCTGAAGTGTGTGAAGAACGTGATCACTTAGACAGGGTGGTCAATAAGGCGCTAGAAGATAAGTATGCTCTAGAAGATGAAGTTAAGATGCTTGCTGCAGGCAATGCTTTGGATAGCACTATCAATGCAATGCCCACATTTGAATATGCTTCTAGTGTAGAGCATGAGACTTACCTGTTCTAGACACACCAGCTTCGCCCACTGCACTAGATGCTATAGGTTGTGATCTTTTGGCTGCTGGTTATGATGAGACTGATCTTACTAGTGTTACTCCACCTGTTACTTTGCTCACTCGTGCTAGCAGTAGTGCTTTGCCTATTGCAGCTAGTAGCGATTTGCTTGTACCCCAGCCAGCTTGTTTCTAGCATTCCTGCTCATAGCTTATTTCCCACTGTCTTGAGTGATAATGCTCCTGTTGTACATGCTCCTTCACCTGTTTTACCTGCACCATTGCCTGTTGCACCTGTTGAGACCTTGCTTTTGAATGTGCCTTCTAGTTCGAATGCTTGTTCTGGTGGTCCCACTGTTCACCTAAACTATCATTTAGCCCGTTTAAACACCGTTTAAACGCTACACGGTGGTCAACCGTTTACGTTTAAACAACCATTTAGTCTGTTTAAACACCGTTTAAACCGTTTAAACGGCCGTTTAGCCTGTTTATCTAGCTAAACGGTGGGTGACCGACTAATTGGCGTTTAGCGTTTAGGAAAACACTGGGTGGTCCAGCTGCAATTGCCTCTTCTTCTAGTGGATCAAGGGGTAATGGGGATTTATGTGATCCTGACCATTGCAAGGGTGTATTGGCGGCAAGGGAGTTGATCATAGAGAATAGGGAGCTTATGAGAGAAAACCTTGAGCTGAGAGCTAAGATAGCTAAGCAAGAGGGGCTAGTGAGTGAGAATACTGAGTTGAGGGCTAAGTTAGCTAAGTTTGAGGTTAGAAGCTACAAGGGGAGTTTGGCCTTGGACAAGATGCTCAAGGACCAGCGACCTATCTCCAAGAAGGGCGGATTGGGGTTCACCCCCGAGAAGAAGCCCAAGAGGAGAAAGGGAAAGGGTCCTGGTCCTCGTGCATCTACAGGTGTTGATACCTCTCGTGCTACACTTAGGGGGAGCACCTGCTACCACTCGTGTCAATACACCAGAACTCCACCCCTTAGACAACAAGCACCTAACACTTGGCAGCCTAGAGCTTGGGGTAGAAATAGGCAATGGGAAAACTCTAGGGCTAGTTCTTGGAACACTAAACCCGTTGTCAGTTATAGACAAAACATTTGGAACACCAGCAGGGGCGACTCTTGGGGTAGGTACCTAGCTTGGACAGGTAGATGGAATAGTTGGGATGGGTACAGGCAGGATAGGAGCTACAGGCCTGTTAGACCTTACTACCAGGTACGTAGGTTTCAGGGGAAGCCTAGAGGTTTTGAGAGTAGGAGAGCTCCACCTAGAGCACCACCTAGGACTCAGCGTAGACCTTACACGTGGACTAGACCAAACCCAGACCTTTGCTAGGTTTGTGGGTCGTCCAAAGGAGAACGACCACAGGGCACGCGTGTGGGTCAAGAAGTCACTTGTTGATTCTTTTGCTGTTTCTAAGACTAACCCTTGGGGACCCATTAAATGGGTTCCTGAGTCCTCGAAGTGACTCTCTCTTCTGGCAGGAACCCATTAGGTTCCTGGGTCCTCGAAGTGACTCTCTTCTGGCTATGAGTCCTCGAAGTGACTCTCTCTTCTAGCTATGATTGCAGGTGAACTATAAGACCGACGGCCGTCATTGAATAATGGACAGTGGATATACTCAACATATGACAGAAAACGCGCGGTTGTTCATCTTACTCGGAGAAGAAGACAGCTTCCCAAAGAAGATAACCTTTGGTGATGGGAGCTGCAGTCGAGTGATTGAATCCGAGGAGGTATACATTTCTTCAGAGCTTTCTATTTAGAATGTCCTCCTCGTTGAAACATTACATTACAATTTGATCTCCGTTGCCCAATTGCTTGCTTGACTTGGGATTCCATTGCCACATCTCACCAACTGAAATGAGGTTTTTAGATAAAAATAAAAATTTGGTGTTCAAAACTTTCCGTTTCCAAAACCTATTTCTTGCAAAGTTTGAGTTGCCGTCCTTGCTATCTTAGACTAGTACAGCCCTCCTCTTTGGATATACATATTTGTTTGCATCTGTAATTGTAATGAATGGGGAAGTGAACCATCTGTACAACGGCATCCACATGCTTCCCATGTAAAAAAAATGGACACCACCTCTCTTTTCTCTTCTTCCTAAACATCATTAGATATATTAGGTAACAAAACCTCAAGGCAATGCTGTGTGATTGATTACACGATGGACACACCTCGATTAGTCGATTTGGTATCCCCTTGACGTTCTTCAAGTATCACAGCTCTACGTCGTGAAGATCTTCCCCCAAACCACTCAACTGAGCCGATGAGTTGCTATTGGAGCGGCTGTGAGAAGGTTTCCTTCCAGCCCCAGGTATCAATGGCGACGGCTGCATGGTCTGTCCATCAGGTGATCTGGCAGCAACACTGCTGCTCAACTGCTCTGAGTATGTTCCACTCCATGATGCTGCACGTGACCTTGAGAATGAGCTATGAACCATGTCTGCGGGGGCCATCATGTTGTCCATACTTGGGTATCGCTGGCGCTGAATGCCAGGTTGCACTTGCATTGGCACCACTGGTGGCGGTGGCGAAGCCGAGGATGATGCCCCCATTGCTGGAGAGGGAGATGGTTCATCCTGATGTGTGGTTTCACTGTGGGTATGTGCTGTTGCATCAGCCATCTGCTCTGATGCAACAGCAGCTGGAGTTGGCACGAAGAACGAAGCACCAGACAGAGGATTCATAGATGGAGGGGGCAGTTTACTGTATGGTGTCGCTGTTGCTGCTCCAGAGGCATTCGTGCCTCCTTTGTTAAATGTGTCAACATATCTATAGGAAGGAGACATCGTGACCCTCAAGGTATTGAAAAGGGAGCTCAAGAGTGGTTAGGTAAACAAATTACCTGGATCTAACACCCATTCGCCCACGTGCTGAGAACTGATTCTGGCTGGGTGCTATCGGCGGCATCCCCGAACTAAGCTCGGAAGGATTCAAGGGCTTCACTTCTGCAAATCCATTAGCAGTAAATCCTCTGGTGCTGGGTCCATTCGAATTGTAATCTGGAATACCGTTCTGGAAAGAGGTTGTTGTCGGAGGTGGTGGAAGTGGAGGCTCCTCGGCAGGGATCTCAGCACCTTCTTCTACCCATCGCTTCAGCTTCTCATCATAATAGAACTTGTTCTCATCCCCCAACTTTGCCTTCAAAGTACAAACCATAGGAAAGTTAATTGTTGCTGCACAGAGCAGAAAATAGGCACGAGTACTTAATGTATCAATAAGTACCTGGTGATGAGATTTTGAAACAAAACCCATTGTCTTCTGCAGCAACCATCCAAAACGTGAACTGCCTGAACCTGATGTGCTCTGTGCATTATCTGATCCTGCAACCTGTTAGAATTTCAGCATCAGAAAAGAGAATGGAGAATCTCTAGAAATATTCCAATCTAAGGTGCACCTGTTTTGGGGTTCTGCCGAAGTCTGGTTCAGAGACACTCCTGTTATGTGCACTTTTTCTGCCAGGGCCACTGTTTCCTGCCATTTCACTCATGGACTGCTCGGAAGTAGAAGACATTAAAGATGACATAGCCATTACTGACTGACTAGTTACAACTTTCGTAGCTGAAGGAACAGAATAGGTATCTCTGTCGTTAGAAGAGCCCTGTGGCAATGGTGGTAATGATGCAGGTTGTGTACCCATCATGCGGGACAAAGATTTATCAAGCGATGTAAATATCTTTCCAACAAGCTTTGCAGGGGCGAGATTTGTGCCATACCCACCCTAAAGAGCAGTCAATAGATTATCAATGAACAGGAGGGAAATGGTCTGCTAATATGTAGACAAAAATCAAGAAATGACATTAAATACGATAAATTCATGCCTGCTGGTGAGTGCGTATCCGCTCCTCCAGGGATGAAAACAATTGCTTCCATGCTTCTAGTTCAGGTGCACGGCCAGAGGCTTTCAGCACCTTCAAGGATGCTTGACAATACCTTGAGAAGACATTTACAGTGAATGTGAGTGCTTGTAATTAAGAAACCCGGGGGAATGTTGAAACAGTAACATAACACCTTACCTTAGTGAATCAGAAACCTTTCCAACCTCCGCAAGCATGTGTGCGTATATCAGCTTATATGGTTGAAATGGCAAGAGGATATACTGAGAATTACCAAGAACCTTCGCGTATTCATACAACTCCGTTCTCTGTGGATTGCATTAATTGTTCAGAAACAGCAAGTGACAATGGCATAAATTTAATTAATCGAACATGACTAGAAACCAGTAGCTAAGGTAAATTAGCATGTGATGCAACCAATCATGACATTTTACAAGATACAAATGGTACCAATCTAACATATCTAGCAAGACATCTGATCTGCAGGTTAGAACTTGGAACTCATTTAGTCATTTACAATAATAAGGAAGAAGTCCACATTGCCTCCCTCAACTATTGAAAAAATTCACTTTTCCTCTCTCTGTGTTAAATTGGTGAGATCTGGCCATCCAATCTTGCATCGAACGGCCACAAATGAGTTAAGGGAGGAAAAATGAACTTCTGCAATTGTTAAGGGAGGTAAATTGGACTTCTTCCTTACAATAATGGGGAAAACAATTTGAACCAATATATACGACTATCGATAGCTGGACCATTGCTGGACAAAATGCATGGTCTCTATGTCATGATAATACCACACATGTGCATCTCAATGACTGCTTGTCAAAAGCACCTCAGCACCTCTAGATTATCTTCAGAAAATACATGAATAGGAAAAAAAAAAAGGTAGATTTAAAAGACCTGGATAGCTTCAGGGCTGGTAAATGTACGAGGACATCTCCAGTGGTCTGCACCAATTAAACATATTCTTGCACTTTCGGAGTATGAATCAATATTTAGCTCAGCAACTAAATAGCATGAATGAGCAGCTGCAACCTGCGTAAAGATAGGTATAAAGGCCTTGTTCTTTTCAGCTTAAATTAAATTAAATTAAATTAAATTAATATTTGTCATTTTCATACAAACCAAATGATGAAATATTTTATAGTTATTTTTATGGGGTTTTAAATAGTTCTTAGAGTTCTTGAAAATAAATTTATAATTTTTTGGACTCTCCAAAACGTCTCTTGGGGGCTCACAATTTTTTCAGATTAAAACTTTCAACAACTTTGAACTGAAACAAACAAGGCCAAAGTATTCGGCTCAACCATATAAAGAAATCATGTGTATTCAACACAGAATATTCAAACCTCGTTTTTCTCTTTCCAAAGGCAATCCCCAAGGTGAGTAATTACAAGTTCATCGCCTTTCGTCCTGTTGGCAGTTATAATAGCCAAATTTTCTTGCCAGTTGTCCAGCATGCTCTTAGGAGTACCCTGTCCGACAAAAACACTCAGATTGGTTCAAACAAGTAACATGGTTTGGTTAGTGGCTCAAATTAGCTATGAAGGGAGCTACAAAAGAGGGGCATTCCTAAT
Organism: Raddia guianensis; assembly: GCA_036346415.1. NCBI lineage: Eukaryota > Viridiplantae > Streptophyta > Magnoliopsida > Poales > Poaceae > Raddia > Raddia guianensis. Next base: position 48,006,251 of record CM070539.1, on the reverse strand, counting down.
GCAATGTCTGGAAATCATAACATGAGAAGTCAAGAGAGCCAAGCACAATCCATGTTATGATATACTAAAAAGGACACCCAAGCACAATCCATCTTATGATATACTATTGCTTCCAAGCATTAAAGACTTGTAATGCAGTAATGAATTAATTGTGTTACCTCTGCAGGCTGCTGAGGTCTGTGTAATGTACCAGAATAGCCATCGACAGGGCTCTCAACACTAAAAACATCTGCAGGCTGTCCAGCAATTAGAAGACACAGTGTCCTTAATGGTGTTCCAGATACAAAATGACCGCGAGCCATTTTATTCACAGTATCGGCATAAAACTGCATCATCAGTCAATAAGACAACAAATAATTATTTAGGGAAAAAAGAAAAGATGCATGCCATACAACCAATCTATAGATCGGCGACCTATATTGAGTTCGGACCTTATCACCAAGTTGTAAACCAAGAATTAGTGCGGGTCCCCATAGCTGACCTTCCTGTGCATGCTGAAGGGCCTCTTTCCTTCTACCAGAAACTAGAAGATTTTGAACCTCATGAGCAGTAGCCTGCAGTAGTAGTTGTCTCAACCAGGGAAGCTTTTGCTAGATAGTGCAGCACAGGCATATAAGAGAGAAAATGGCTACCTGAATCTGGTTTTCTGAGGGAATATTTTTCATACAATGGACAACGGCTCCATACTCTCTCATATGAGCACTACCGCTCTTACAAGATGAAAAAAGCTTTGTTATTGACATTTCCGGGCCATCTATACCCTGTTACCAAGAATTAAATTATTTTTTCATATCAACATGTAATAACTAATAAGGCATCACATTTAAAAGACAACCATCCTTGCACGTGATAGTGGTGTTAAATGAGAAAACTGACTCAAGTTACTCAAGATAAAGGAAATGAACACAATGAAAAGTATATATTTACATTCCTCAGCCTTAAGGTCTGATTTAATATGCATACCACTAGGCACTAGATATGCATGCCAATATGCACTAGATCCTCACACTCACAGAGCTACGAACTTGCAGCGTCCAATCTTGTTTGGGTATGAAGCACGAGCTAATACCCTTGGAAAGACCTATCTGGGATTTTTTTCCCCCTAGTGGCACACAAGCTCATGAATCTCATTGTGATAGGATTACCTCTTCAAACCATTTTAAGAAAAACACAAAAAATAATTTACTAGGGCATTAATTTGTGATCCTCCACAAAGCCTAAAGGGAATAGATAAATTATGTTTAGGCTAGTTAACAAAAATATGGCCAATGGAGCAATACAAGTCCAAATGAATAGTTTATGCCCTCTAAATTATACAAACATGGGGCTTAAAATGACCGATGACAAGCATAATTATTTTGTTTCATTGCCGTAAGGAAAAAAGTTGATAACCTAACTTTTGATGTCTTTATCGGAGCAATGGCAGCATCCATACAATCTCGACACAGCAATACTTTCCAGCATCAAGTACAATTTGCGGTCCAGACGGTATATGCTAAAAGAACAAATCACTAAAACACAACTTACAATTGAATCAAGCACTAGGACCCAAAATGTGATTGAATAAAAGCCCATAAAGTGCAAACCCTAAGCTTTTTAAGAACAATTACTCGCACTAATTCATGGTGTAGAAATCTATAAGAAGGATAAGTGTGAATTCTTTTAGACAGAAAATAATAGCAGGACCATTGCTGACACATAGTCAAGCAAGGCAGACAGAACATACCTCTTGTGACGGATCAGACCCAAAGGGTGAACGAAGTTTACCATAGTGTTGGCACAATATCTTAAGTAATGAAATAAGCAACTTCTGAACATCCCCTCCTTGGAATTCCATGACAGAAGACTCATAGCTTCCAATAATTTCATCAAGCCATTTATTCACATCCTTTGCTGCAGCACTTCCACCAACAAGGGGGCCAGGAACAGGTTGACGACACAAAGCATGGAAGTAGCGAAGCGCGCTACTGCTAGGAATGCTTGGTTGATCAATTTTATCAGCAACAATCTCTAATATATTAAGAATTGACACCGTGCCAGAAGAATTTCCCTTAAATTGCATAAAAAGGCTTTTAGTTACAGCTTTGTTGTTAAAACAAAGACTGCCACAATGAAATGATTGTAAGATACCTGATTTCCGCTACTTAAGTCCATGGTCATCGAGCTGGTCTCCTTCACAACTACAAGCTTCCCCGCAAATCCAAACGTGACTAGAGCATGCGGTGGGCGTCCATCCTTTGACTTCTGATCATGGGGGGAGTAACCAAATTGTTGAGATGAAGCGTTTGAACCAATGAATTGCTGCTCAGCAAAGTTAATGGAATTCCCACTGCCCAAATAGCTGTTTGTTAAATGCATATGTGCGGTAGGATCAGCATGTGTTTGTGTGTGGTACATGTTTGCTGTTGAAACAAGGCCTTTTGGCTCAGCAACACCATTTGAACTGCCATAACCGTGGCTTGTTGAAGGTCCTTGTACCACATGGCTAGCTTGACTATCTATAGAATGTCCAAATTCCTTGTGATCGGTCTGACCAGCTCCAAAAGGTACAAATGCCTTGATACTCTGGTTGTTTGTAAAAGGTTTGAATCCATGGTGACCAGCCAGGTGGTGTGCTGAAGGTTCAAAGCCCTTGTACCCACCTTGAAGGCTAGCAGAAGTACTCTGATGACTTGCAGGCGATACAACACTCTTGTGAGGACCTTGATAATTAGTAGGTTCGAATCCCTTGAAACTACCCTGGTGGCCCTTGCTACCTGCGTGTTGACTTGTAGAAGGCACCATTGTATTGATACCACTATGATAATTTGTGTAGGAATCCGATGGCTCGGCATTGGCCTGTTGATTAGCCTGATTTGCGGCGTGCTGATGGAAATCATAGGAGCTACCCACCAGGCTATTGTCTCTCAAAGTCTCAGGCTGAATGTTGTAACCCAGTGAACCCTGCTGCCAGTGGTTCTGCTGATTATAGTTGCTTACATAAGAATTATTGGCATGGACTGCAATATGTCCTGCCCATGCAAATCCATCCGAAGCTGCAGTAGTAATTGCAGGGTGGGAAACACTTTGTTGATATGACTCGAGGGTTTGCCACTGCTGAGTGCTGGTGTCAAAGTACCACCCTGGGTACTCTGCGTAGAACAACATGTTTGGCGGGTACCGTGCAACCTCTGTGCTGCTCTCATCCTGGCCCCAGCCCATGGAAGCGGTGCTGGCCTCCTCTGCAATGGTCTCCAGTCCTGCGTGTGAAGGATTCTCACGATACAAAACACTAAAATGCTGCTGCTGCTGAACATTATCGCTCCCAACGACAGTCACAGCACTGGTATTGTCAACGTTACCCTGATCCACCTGATACCACTGTTGTGTGACCTCGTCATACTTCCAGCCAGGGTAGACGCTCTCGAAATTCTTGGGGTCCAAGGAGTCCACAGCGGCGCCTGTGGATTGCGATGATGTGCTGGCGCTGTGATCGAGAGACTCCACGGCACGAGCACCCCGGTCGAACTGTGAATTGGCATTGCTATCCTCCAGACCATTGGAGATGGCGTGGTGAGCATGAGCCGCGGCACTAACGCTGGTGGTAGCTGCAAGAGAATTTTGCGCGCTCCGGTCCTCAGCCCCAGTAGCTCCAAAGAAGGCGTCCTCGCCGGTGCCGCCCGGCAAGAGATCCCCAAACGGATCTGCCGCGCTGGTGGTGTCAGCAAAGACGCTCCACTGCACCTGCTTGACGGCGGTATGGACGGCCTTTGCGGAGCCCGGTGACGTGGCCTCCGGCGGCGCCGACTTGACCTCCGGTAGCGGCACCGCCTTGACCACCGGCGCGCCAGCATCAGGAGGAGGCGGGTCCTGGTCCGCGTGGGCGTGGGCGTCGTCGGTGAGGGCGAGGGCGGAGAGGCCCAGGTCGGCGGGCGCGGGCGCGGGAGCAGAAGCAGGGGGCAGGCGGTGGTGGTGGTCTTCGTCGTCGTCGACTAGCTTGTCGAAGAAGTCGGCGTCGTCGGAATCGGAGGCCATGGCGGGGTGAGGAGAGAAGTAGGGGTTCGGATTGGGGTTGGGGTGGAGAAGGAAGGGGGATCCCCTCAAATTGGAACTGGAAGAAGAGGGGAGGAGGCAGAGTTGGATCTCCGATCGCAAGCAGATTTCTTCTTCTTCTTCATTTGGGTTTGGATAATTGGATTTGGATTTGGGTTTGGGAAGAGGAAGACGACGACGACGCGCCCGTGCCGCGTGCCGCGTGCGCCTACGCACCAGCCGACATCGCACTCCGCAGCCGCTCTCCCTCTCCCATTTCATTTTTTTATAATAAAATTATTTATTGGACTTGAGGACTTCATACATCATACCATTCATGTCATGGCACAGTTACAATTTTAAGTAAACGCACACCTTTTCAAATTTAGTTTAGTTTAAATTATAGTTAAAAAAGTTAAAAGGGTACGGAATATTATTAGGAAAAAAAAGATTTTTTAGAGAAAAAATAATAAAGCCCCCCAAAAATTAAAATGTTATACTAAATAGTATGTATAAAAGTAAACAAAATTTTTACACCAAACTAAAACTAAACTAAAACAGCGAGTTACGGAGGGCTAAACAGTGAGAAGTCTGACTAAAATACCGCCCATATGAATTAGATTCCTCGCAACAATTTTGCTTACCAAAATTCTCCTACTTCCTCGGCTACATGGCAAGCATGATAGTGCTTCCAAGTCACATCTCCCTTGTGCTCCCACACTCCCACATGGTATTGCAACGAGGAGCTCCTCTACACTAGGCCACGTTGGAGCAAGCTTGTAGCTACCTAATGTCACAACCCCGGCTTCACCGGGATCTACCCATGATCCATTGCTAGTTCCAGCGACCAATACTAGTAACTCATGAGCGATTTGGGTCGAGCATCACAACACAATCATCATAACTAAGAAAATATTATAACGATGCAAGAGTAATTGTACCACAACTACTTATTACAATAGTTTTCATAACTCCATATAATAATAATATTCAGAGTAGCGGAAATCCAAATGATATGCAAGAATAAATATGTCGATGCTCTCTAATCCGACCCTTGAGACGATAGCTAATCTTCAGCAAAGTCCGGCATAGAATCCTTCTGATCCTGCGGGCAAACCGGAATCGAGTCTTCTCCTAAACAAATATATCCGTGGTTTGTATAGTGAGTACACGGCTACCCAGCAAGAATCCTTAAATATGAATGCACAGGTATAACAAGAACATGGTGGTTAATTTGCATAAACACCTATTCTAGTCAATATTAATTAAAATGTTGTAAAATTATTTGTTGAACAATTAATGAAGATGAACGAACTCCCCAAGGTAACAAACAGAGCTCGGCTTCGAAAGCCCCTCTGCAAAACTACAAAAGCCTCGAATACTCAAAACTAAAACCAACTCATCAGGTTATTATTAAACACATGAGACTACTATGTACGGCCTACCTCCCCTCCCATAACCGTGGGAACGGCTATCATGATAGTTTTAACTCTGCAGAGTGTAGCACACTTTACCCATAAGCCGAGTGGTACTTTTGCATCTTAGCTCTTTCTTAGGAGCCTAGACCAAGTAACAATACAAGGAGATTCATTAGTTCCCTCTGTTAACACCGATACCCCCTCTAAGGTTTAGACACTGGGTCCCTCTTGAGCCAACGGACCATGACGATCTTTTCAAAGTAAAGTGTGTTAACAGTCTTCCCTAACTACTAAGCCAGGACTAGCACATGTTCTACACCATGTTAAGCTAGCACTTATGGTTGCGCTTGTTTGGTTTGGCTGGATTGGCACACGTCCAAAGTCCTTAGACCAAGGTGACTACCTCCACAACAATCCACATTCCACAAAACCACCCGACTATGACACCTTTAGTCAACACACGCCACGTAGGTTTTAGTTGATTAGGTTATTAAGTAACTCAGCACCTCCGAATATACCAAGTCACAAGATTAATAAATGATGAATAACCTAACAACTAATAACCCACGAGCGCTAGCATCTATGCACAAGGATAGGCTAGGAATAACAAATAAGGCAGCAATAAAGGGCTAATTCACAGGGTCAATGACACAGTGTGAATAATAGGTTTCTACCCTTCCCATCATTTTATGCATGAGAATAAATAAAAACAATAAACGGGTGAGTTTTGCAAACTAGGGAGCAAGATGCAAGCTATCTTGCCTTGGTAGTACTCAGCGTCTTGCGGGCCACCTTCTGGAAACTCCGGGAACCTCCTAAGCAGCGCAAACACGGACAATCTACACGTATATGCATATGTGCAAGAAACAGCAAAACAATCAACAGAACATATAGCTCAATAAAATATATAAAATTCTAGGGGATTTATGGAAAATAATGGCTCTAGAATCACCTAATTTGGAGTTCGGATGCTCCTGAAACAATTTCTAGAAGATTTAGGAAAATCAGAAATTCCAGAAATAAATAAACCGGCTTAACCGATAGAAAACCGATCGAACCGGCGGTTCACGCGGGCGACCCGAGCGCAGCGGCAAAGGGGCGGACACGCGGCGGCACAGATTGGCGCGATGCGCGATCGCGCGATGCGGCTTGACGCGGTATTAACCTTGGTATGATCTTGCGGCGGTTCGGTGGCGGCGGCGAAGAATGCGGCGTGACGCGTGGCGACAGAACGATCTTGCGGTAGCGGGGCGACAATGGCGAAGAAGCGATGAGTCGAGCTGCGTCGGTTGACTAGCCAAGGCACTAGCCTAGAAGATTAAGGCCTAGTTCTTTTCTGTTTAACGGCTTAATGACTTAACGACTTATCTATGTTTTGAAAACACATATGCTTTGAGTTTTTTTAATTCGTTTTTTCGTTGTTTTGAAGGTAGTTCCTAACGCTTTAAAAAGCAAGTCAAACAGAATATATCTGAATCTCGAGACTAGCTCAAGAAGCTCTCGAAGTTCAATTATTTCAGCCGTTCAGCCGATCAGCCGTTCAGATTAGCAAAAACAAGGCCTAACTTGGGTTGAAGTTGGTTATGTGAATAGTGTAGGCTGCTTAGCTATTTAGCCACCTCTAACCATAGCTCAAATTTAGATGTAGGGACAATAGGTTAAGGTGGCAGCAAGAGACCAGGGGGAGAAAAGGGAGGACTACATGGGGCTCATTCCCCACTAGCTCAAACTCCATCCCCTTCCTTGGGTAGTAAATCATGCATGCATTCATACATGGCGACAAGGGTGATGCCCTCGAGAGGATGGTGGCCATCTTGTTGAGAACGGTGTCAAATAAGGGTTTGATGTCCTCTAGCTAGATGTTGTCGTCAAAGACTGGGCAAGAAACGTGGAAGGGGTGGTGAGATAGGTGTACACAACATGTGGGAGAGAGTGAGGGCATTGCAATCATTGATTGAGTGGAGAAGAGTTGCTGGAGCTCAGATAAAAAATAAACAAGAGGGGAGAAAGAAAGAATGCTATTGGAAAATCTAACGACGGAAATTTAAAGAGAAGGAAGAAGTTAAAGAATATTGGGAAGAGTTCAGACTTTGTAACGATGTCACCCGGATTAATACCCTTACTTCCTTTTCTTTTGATTTTGGGTGTTTTTCACTATGACAAGTGAACACTTCTTAGCTAGTCTCGGTCTGAGAAAAGATGAACTACTTTACCTTTCTGAGCATGAATATTGCAGCAACACATTGTAATAAATACTAGTATTGCCTCTTGATCTGTGAGAGGGTAGAAATTAAATAAAAACAAGACTAGCACTAATATGTCATCTCTTTCTGTTTACACGAAATTAGACAAGAAACTGAGGGAGACTACGCCACTTTTGGTCAGGAATGCAAAATTGCAAACCAGTGGCTACGCCACTTTCGGTCTCTGAAAAATTGACACGGAATGAAGGAAAGGCACTACCAACTGAAGAAGCTACAACATATAGAAGTATTGTGGGTTCTCTTCAATATGTTACACTGACCAGACCTGACATAGCCTTTGCAGTTAATAAGGTATGTCAATTTCTACAGTCGCCAATTGATGTGCATTGGGCCACTGTTAAACGTATTCTCCGGTACTTGAAGTTCACCGAAACACTGGGCTTGCACATTAATAAATCAAGCTTGAATTTGGTAAGTGCCTTCTCCGATGCTGATTGGGCTAAGTGTGCGGATGATCGGAGATCCACAGGAGGTTTGCGGTATTTTATGGATGCAATCTGATATCTTGGAGTTCAAGGAAGCAGGCAACAATGTCTAGATCTACTACGGAAGTAGAATATAAATCCTTGGCAAATGCAACGACAAAACTCTTATGGATACAATCATTGCTGAGAGAACTTGGTGTTTATCAAGGAAGCCCTCTAGTTTTGCGGTGTGACAATTTAGGGGACACTCATCTTTCAGCTAATCAAAATTTTCATGCCAAAACGAAACATGTGGAAGTTGATTTTCACTTTGTTCGTGAAAAGAGTGGCAAATAAAGCTTTGGATATAAGGTTTATACCATTCAAGGATCAACTAGATGATGGACTTGACGGCGTGTTCTCCGTTCAACCACTGCGGATCACACCCCTAGTCAGATTTCTATCCTGCTAGCCGATCAGCCGTGCTCGGTTCGATTGAGCGGTGGACGCGGCAGAGAGCAACACACGGGGATTACCCAGGTTCGGACCCCCTTTGCGGGTAATAGTCCTACTCCTGCTGAGCCTTCGCTCCTCTGGTTGTGGTTGAATGGAATGTGGTTTACAGGATGCTTGTGAACTGTGTGTTCAAAGCGCACGTACCCCCTCCTCTCTCTCTCCGCTCCTTTTATACAAGCCTTGGGTGGCGGGAGAGCCGAGGGTAGGCGATCTGATACTCTCGATAATTGACAAGACACAATGAAGAGGCAACGTCTTCTTTGCTTGCACCGAGCGGCGCCGCCCTCGCGTGCCGCAGTGGCCTCGACCCGCCTGCAGACACACGGTGAGGCTCGGGTGAGGCCCAGCCTGCTCCTCCTGACGCGGGCGGCCATCTTAAGCAAACCTTCTCTCTGCCGGTCAATTCCTCTGCGCCACAGTGGCAGCCGCTCAGACCTGCAGGGGTCACTGTAGCGGTAATCATCTCTTCAGCTGTCTATCCACGCGTGATGTCGCATTAAATGCGCTCGTCCTTCGCAGCAGGGAGAGCCTTCGCCCAGAAGACTCCTTCCGCAACGCTCCCTGCCATGTGGGCCCCGCTTGTGATAGGGGGCCCTACAGCGCCGGGGCTCGCCCGCCCGCCCGCTTAGCGTGGGGCCCTCGCCCGGTCTTCTAAGGGCGCGCCGCATGGGAACTGCTTTCGCCCGCTGGGCGTGGGGCCCGTCTGGGCGCCGAGGGGCTCGCCCCGTGGCGGGGCTGCTTTCGCCGCTTTGACCGCGTGGGGCCCGCTTGATCTTCTCGGGACTCTTCACACACGGTATTTATTACACCGACAGTGGCCGGGTCCACCATGATACGCGAACCGTCGCACAAACACTTTTTTCGTTTCTTGTGTGGCGGGAGATGAATCGGGGGAGCCCTGCTCTGGCGTCCGTCGCCTGATTCTCCACCTGCGCACGATCTTCCTTGGGGAACTACGCGCTTTTGGCGGGAAATCAAGCACGCGGGGCAATGATAAGCAGCGACGCGTGGGACGGAATCAAACCCGGCGCTCAAGGCCCGCTTATCATCTCCCCTTGGCGCCGCGATAATCCTTCCGCGCTTTCGGTCTTCAAACTGTCCTTCACCTTCTTCGCCGCTGCCACAGAGCCTTCTTTGCCGCTGCCACCTTCTTCTTTCGCCAACTCGTCCACCGTTTTTCCATGGCGCCCAAACGCAGCAAGGGTCGCCGCGGGGACGCGCCACCGTCTGGGCCTGCTTTGCCTGCTTCTACTGTCGACGAGGATGTGGCGACGCGGCTCCAAGGGTTCGTGCCGCTCACCTCCGTCCGGTTCCGCGCCGGCACCATAGTGCCAAGCCCCCGTGACGGGGAGATTGTGACCTTCACCTGGGCGATGCTTTCGGGGCTCGTCCCGCCGTACTCGGAGTTCTTCTTGGCGGTGCTCGCCTTCTACGAGATCCAGGCGACCCACCTTTCCCCCAATTCTATCGTGGCCCTGACCATCTTCGTCCACCTCTGCGAGATGTTCGTGGGGGCGATGCGAAACTCCCGCTCTGGCGCGGCTCTTCACGCCGCATGCGGTCGCGCCCGGCGGGCCATTGATAAACTGCTACTTCACGCTCGCGACGCGCCGCCTTCCTCCGGTCACGGTCAAGTCCAAGCGGAAGGATCGCACCGCCAATGGTCAGATCGTGGAGGACTCCGGTAGCTGCGACGACCTTGACCTCCCGAGGGTCTGCGGAATCCCTTGCCAACCGGAGGTCTCCGCTGACGACTTCGGCGGAGCTGAGGAGATGATGGGCGCATTCTTGAGCTCGCCAAGAGCGGGCTCACGGAACCCACGTTCGGCGGATTTTTCTTGGCGCCGCCTCGCGCCCGCTCCGCATGAGGGTTCGCCCACTGGCGATACTATGGCGATGAGCGATGGAGTCCGCCTTGTTCCCGAAGGTAAATGCTCCTTCAATCTTTTGGGTTTCTTGTCTTTTTGGAATGTCTCTTCTTTTGACACCTTGTGATTTACGGCTTCTTCTTTTCTCTTGCGCCACGAGAACATCTTGGAGAACGTGCTCTGGCGATGGTGGCGGGGCTCTTGACCGCGCCAGCGGCGATATCTCTTGCAGGAGACCATCCGCCCTCTGCGGATGGGATCACGGGGCATAACCAAGATGCTGCGTGGGTTGCTCCCCATGGAGGTCTCTGGTCCCGCGGTCCAACTGGCCCGAGGACCACTGCAGATCCGCGAACCGCCTCCAGCGGCCGCCAAAGCTTCCGTCGCTGCTGCCGCTCCTGGTGTGGCGGCCAACCGATCAAGGCTCTCGGAGCGCCGCCTCATCCTCGGCCGACGGCAGCGAGGAGGGAGGAGCCCAAAGAGAGCTCCCTCGATCTGAGCTCCGCCGCCTCCTCCGGCCCCTCCGGTGGGGAGCCTGCTGCTGCATCGCCGCCCGCTCGCCACCGGGCGAGGCCTGGCGGCTCTTCTGAACCGCACCACTGCGCGATTTCTTCTCCTTCCTTCTTTGCTGCGCCACTCGCGCTAACGCCGCTGCTCCATGGCGCCAGCAGTAACGGCGCGCGCCCTGCTCATCCGCAACCAAGCGGCAGCGCTGCCTTCGACTTTCGCTTTACAGGGCGCGCCGGTAGCTTCTGCACTTACGCACACTTTACGTTAGGGTTAGCATCTTGCATGTTTTCGCATACGAACCTGTTTACATTTATCTTCATTGGATAGGCGGAAGCTGGGGCCTCAAGCTCCATCATGACTTGATTCGCCCAATTTCACCGCTTGCAGCCCTTCGACGGAGGCGAGGCCTCTCGCCGCGGAGATCGCGGGAGACGAGTGGAAGAACCTTCGGCCGTTGCCGCAGCCAGCGCTAACGCCGTGGCGCCATTACCGCCGACGTCGGCGCTCTTCGAGGCGCTGCGTGCTCGCCACACTGGCGGCACAGGGAAGGCGCTTTAACCTGCGTCGCGGACCGAAGGCTGGCGCGCGGCGCTGGAGTGGGAGGTCGCCTTGAGGGAGACGGCGCGCTGGAGGTGGGCGGCGCAAGCAGCTGCCGCCTCGGCCACCAAAGCCGTCAAAGACCGTCGCGGAGCACTCCGCGTCTTGAATCTCGCCGACATGTTGCGTGGCGCCTACCACAACCGAGGGCGTCCTGTACCGCTGGCGTTATTTTGTACTCTCCATTGGAGGAGACCGCGCGCAATCTGTTGGGGCCGTGGGGAAGCGCCGCCGAGGCCTTTGCGCGATCTCGGTGGTCTTCTTTGGCGCGGCGATCGAAGATGGTCGCCACGGCGCTCTTGAAGCGGCCTTGATTCGTCTTAAACAATCGCCTTGCCCAAAACGCCGCATTTGACCTTGACGCCGCCACCGGGGAGCCTTCGCGCCAACTGGACCGGTTTGAGCAGTCGCGGGTTGACGCCGCCGCCAACCGTGTCTCAATGATGGGCGGCGCTGCGCCGGCAGAGGGCGAGGAAGACGAAGATGAGGAGTAGACGAACTCCCTCATCTTCTTTTTATTTTTCCTATACAGACCCTGTTAATGCAAACTTTTGCTTTTTGCCGTGAGTCTCGATCAAACTTCGCGCGAACTCTTAATACTTGTGAAAAGAGGAACTGAGGCACCTGACCGCCAAAAGCTTTAGACAGAGTGTTCTATTGAAAGTGAGCGCTTTTTCCTTAGGCATCAGGTTACTTCAACCCTTACGGCCTCTCGGCAAACCGACCTTAAACGTTACGTGGCGAGAGCTTAGCTTCCGGAAGTGGTCTAGACGCCGGTGCCGCCGTTGGTGCATTGCCCAGACCGAGCCGACACACCAGGCTAGAACCCGCCTTCCGTCCGCCTCGCCTCGCCCAGCCGCAAGTTTAAGCGTTCGCCCTTGCGACTAAGGGGCCATGAGCCTTAAATACTGTTTCGCTACCAGCTTTCAACAGAATGCTTTCTAACAGACTTTTTGAGGCTACGCAACTGATCGCCACAAGCTTTAGACATAACGTTCTGTTGGAAGTGAGCGCTTTTTCCTTATGCATCAGGTTACTTCAACCCTGACGGCCTCTCGGCAAACCGACCTTGAACGTTGCGTGGCGAGAACTCAGCTTCCGGAAGTGATCTAGACGCCGGTGCCGCCGTTGGCGCATTGCCCAGACCGAGCCGACACACCAGGCTAGAACCCGCCTTCCGTCGCCTCGCCTCGCCCGGTATAAGTTTAAGCGTTCGCCCTTGCGACTAAGGAGCCATCAGCCTTAAGTACTTTTTCGCTACCAGCTTTCAACAGAATGCTTTCTAACAGACTTTAAGGCGAAAAAGAACAGACGCCCGCAGAGAGACAGAACTTATCTTTTTATTGAAGATGGCTTTGTACAATGCAGCCCCGAGGCGAGCGGGGAAGGATGAAGACCTCGCCGCTCGGCTCCAAAGGAGTGCCAAAAAAGCTCTTGGAACAGCTACCTACGGGTAGAACTTCCTCAGCTGCTCGACGTTCCAAGTGTTCGCCAACTCGCGACCATCCTCGGCGAGCTTTGGCCGAGCCTAGGCGGAGATCGAGACCACCTGAAGGGGCCCTCCCACGGGGAGGCAGTTTGTTGCGCCCGGCTGCGCTTGGATTTCTGTGAGCAGGTCGCCATTGCCGGTGTCCTCTCACACCCGTCTTGCTTGATAACGGCGCGGTTCTGCTGATACCTAGCGGCCGGATCGCCATACATCTCTGATCTCCTCCGGAGATTTACTTCATCTGCGCGGTCGTGGTCTCATCTTCTTGAACGCCGCCACCCTTGGTACCCAAAGGCGAGCTCGATGGGAGCACCGCTTGAGCCATACACGGGAAGAAAGGGGTCTCGCCGGTGGCTCTGTTGGGAGTTGTCGCGGCGCCCACAATACGGTGGGGACTTCTTCCGCCCAGCGCTTGCCGCGCTTCTCCAGACGGTCGAAAGCCCTTGTCTTGAGCCCTCTGAGTACTTCCGCATTTGCCCGCTCCACTTGCCCATTGCTCTTCGGATGTACAACGGAGGCGAAGCACAGCTTGGTACCCAGCTCTTCACACCAGTCTTGGAAATCGGTGCTCTTGAACTGCGCGCCATTATCGGTGGTGATCCTGTTGGCGACGCCAAACCGGACGAAGATGCTCTTCATAAACTTTATGGCTGCAGCGGACGTGATCGCCGGGACGGGCAATGCCTCCACCCACTTGGTGAACTTGTCGACGGCGACGAACAGGTGTGTGAAACCTCCGGTTGCCCGCGGGAATGGGCCCAAGATGTCCAGCCCCCAGACCGCGAACGGCCAGGAGAGCGGAATGGTTTGCAGCGCCTGGGCCGGTCGGTGGATCTACTTAGCATGAAATTGGCACGCCGTATCTCCTCACGGCTCGAAGGCATCACGGAGGACGGTAGGCCAATAGAAGCCGTGGCGGAAGACCTTTCAACCAACGCCGGCCCCTAAATGGCTCCGCGACATGCCTCCATGGATCTCGAGAGAATTGCACTCCCGCTCCCGAGTGGCGACTTCAAGAGAACTCCGTTTGCGCCACAGCGTCTGGTCCCCACCTACCGGGCGTAGCTCTTGGCCTTGCGAGCTATCTTCTCAGCAGACGCGTCATCGCCGGGATCACTCCGTCCCACAGGTAGGCTAGGATCGGATCCATCCACTGACCTTCCCGGACGAGTGTGGCGACGTTCCGTACATTGTCGCCGACGTACTCTGTCTGGCCTGGCATTTCCGCATCAACCGTCTCAACAGTTCTTCCGCCTCCTCCCTCCAACCGGGGAGCTGTGGCAGGAAAGGTGTCGTCCCCACCAGAATCGTGGGCTGCGACAGACGGTCGCGTGAGTCTTTCTTCAAAAACCCGGTAGGGACAGTGCCTTTGATGAGGCAATGCAGGGGCGATTCATCCGCCATATAGTTGTCGCGGCGAGGGCGTCGCGAAGCCTAAACCTCGAAATGCCGCTCCAACCGGCGCACCTCCGCCGGTAGGCCGCCATAGCGGGATCCGGCGGTGAAATCCTTCCTCGCTGGTTAATGACCGGGAGAGAGTCGCGCTGACTTGCGTAATACGGATGCCCAGGTTGAAGCCACCGAGCCCGGCGAGCGCCCTTCAGACTCGCGGCGTTGTTGGTAGCGCGGAACTCCGGCACCACGGTGTCGGACAACGTCGCGGTGGGAGACACGAGCGACACCGCCCGGCCCCTCAAGCGAGCGAACCATCGAAGAAGAGAGTCCACGGTAGAGGTCTGGGGCGTCTTGACTCTGTGTCCGCGAGTCCACTACCGATGAACTCCGCGAGCTTGCCTTTGATGGCCGTTCGGGAGCGAATTTGAGGTCGAATTCTGCGGCTCCATGGCCCAGCGTCTGACCCGTCGCCTCGCGGTTGAAAAGGATCTCCCGCAAGGGGTACTTGGTCAAGATAGTGATCTCTCGCCTCTGAAAGTAGTGACGCCTTTCCGGGGGCCGTCAAGTCGGCGTAGAGCATCTTCTGGTCTTTGTGAATACCTTGTTTGGCGTCGTGGAGGACTTTCTTGATGTAGTAAATGGGACGCTGAACTCCTTCTCTTTCCGCCACCAAGACCTGGTGACCACTGGGGTTAGCGCGACATAAAGAATCAGCGGCTCGCCGGGTTGAAGGCGACCAAAGACGGCGGGAAGTGAGATACTTCTTGACCCGTCGAGCGCCTCCTGCGCCTCTGCCGTCCACTCGAATTGGTTGGTCTTCTTGGGAGCTTGAGTAGTGGGAGACTTTTATCCCAGGCGAGCTATAAGCGGCCCAGGGGAGGTCAAGCGACCCACCAAGCCTTTGCATCTGCGAAGTCACGTCGGGGCTTCATGTTCTCGATCGCCGCGATCTTGTCGGGTTCGCCTCAATCCCCTCAGGAGGCGAGGAAGCCCAGTAGGTTTGCCTGACGGAACGGCGAATACACACTTCTCGGGGTTGAGCTTGATGCGATACTTCCTCAAGTTGGCGAAGGTTTCTTCGGTCGCCGATCAATTCCTCGCCTTCTTGGACTTCACCACCAAGTCGTCGGCGTACACCTCGAGTTCCGCCCTATTTGAGGGGCGATGAAGCGATGTGCATGGCCCTCGATAGGTTGGGCTGCATTCTTGATCCGACGCCATCCTTGTGTAGCAGAGACGCCCATAGGCGTCCACGAAAGCGATCTTGTTTTCATCTTCTTGGCCATGCTAATCTGGTGGTACGAGATGCGCATCCGAAGCTGTTACCGCCGCACTTCATTGTGGAATCGGCGATGAGATCAATGCGGGCGTGGTACGGATCCCAGCACGCATACTGTTGAGGTCGGTGAAGTCCACGATATCCTCCACCGCCGTTGGATTTCTTGGCGAGGACGGGTTCGCGAGCCACAGGATGGGCGACGCTATGCGAACGACCACCGCCCTTAAGAGCTTGTCCACCTCTGGCGGATAACTTCACGGTGCTCCACCATCGCTTCCGGACCTTTTGCATGACCGGTCGCGTCGGAACGTCGCCAATTTGTGCTCAATCACCTCCTCGAACGGTCTTGGCGGGTCGACTCACTCGAGGAGACCGCCTTAACCTCCGCGACGAACCGGGAGGCACGGTTCACGGAGGAGCTCCCGAGTCGAAGCCTCGCCTTGGCGCCGATTGCCCCGCCAAAGCGAGAGCGTCCTTGTCGCATGACGGGCGCCTCCGGAGGTCCACTTTCAAGACGATGGGGCCAGCTGGCCCTGGAATCTTCACCACAATGTACGCATAGTGGCAGGCCGCCATGAACTTGGTCAGCGCCGGCCGACCCAATATGGCGTTGTAGGGGAGGTCGAAATCCGCCACCTCGAACTCAAGCATCTCGGTGCGGAAGTTGTCGAACCTCAAACGTCACGGAGAGGTCGACGCCCAATGGACGGACTCGGCCCGCGCGACATCAAGAACGGAGCGCCGGTCAAGCTCGCCTGCTGGATCTGAGGCGCCTTGGCGACCCGGCGGACAGGAGGTTGAGGAACTCCTCCGTCTACCAACACCGCCCTAGCTTTACATTCGGACCGTGGGCGCAACCATGATCGGGAGATGTCAGGGCGGCGTGATCGGGTGGGTGATCGGCTCGATCAACGCGATCGGTTGCTCAAACCACGCCACCGCCTTTTGACCCAAAGCCGCACGCGGCGCAAGACACTCCTCATCGCACGCTTAAAGCTAGCGTGGGGCGGATAGGTGGCCGATCCGCCGTGGATGACGGCAACCGGCGCTCACTTTGTTGGAAACCAAGCGGTTGTTCCTTGCCCTTCTTGCCGCCGGACGCTGCTGCTGCCGTGGACGCGCTTGTCCACCAATTTGTTGGCGACATGGCATCGCCAAGTCGTGGGAGCTGCTGCGGTGGATGGGACGATAAGCCCCTCGCTCCACTCGCGGGACGACGGTCTCGCCCTCGTCGCGGCCGCGGGGCCACCGTGATCACGGCGGTCGCTTCGCCGCCCTGCGGGACCGTTCTGCCCGCCGTCGCGGCCTCCATGACCTCCTCGCTTTCTTCGCTTCGCGCGCTGCTTGCCATGCGGCCGCCGTCTTCGTCGTCGTCGGCGCTGTCGCGCTTCGGCGGCCATGTAAGATCAAGCCTTCCATGGGCTTAATGTTTTGGTAATTGATGCCAGCCCGGGCCTCGACGGATCGCATCAAGGCTAAGGATGTTATTTGCTAGTTCTTCTATTTTCCTTGTGTGCGAAATCGCTTACGCCCATCCGCCCATTGATGTCTGCAAGCTCATCTCTCGGTTTTAGGTCCCCCGAGCACAAGTTCCAGTTCATCTGAGTGAGTTCGAGCGGGTTCTAGAGATGCCAGGTGTCCAGGGTTCGAGAGAGTTCCTGAGTGGGATAGCTGTCCAAGATTCGAGTCTCTTAGCGCCTAAGTCTTCGAAAGTGCCAGGAAGTCTCCGGAAGCCACTTTCCAGCTGTCCAAGGGTTTCTTAGCGCCTAAGTCACTGGGTTCCGCCTAAGTCATCCAAGTGTTCCCGCCGAGTCCACAAAGCGACAAAATCCAAAAACCGAAGCCCTAGACGAAGACAAGAGAGAGAGGTGTCCGAGGGTGCCGGAGAGTGGTTTCTATAGAATTTATGGTTTATCCATTTAGAAATAGGTGGTGAAACTTAGTTAGTTGGATAGCCCTTTCTCTTAGCTTTCCGGAATGCCCAAGATCATAAAAAACGGAGTTCGGGAGCAAAAGTTATGAATTTTTTAGTATTTGGCCAGAGGGCGTGCTGGAGCTTGTCGGACGGAGTCCGATAAGCCGTCGGACGGCGTCCGACAGAGCACATTTTTTCTTGTCGGACGGAGTCCGATAAGCCGTCGGACGGCGTTCGACGAGCACAATTTTGCCGAAAAATCTTGTCGGACGGAGTCCGATAAGCCGTCGAGCGGCGTCAAGCGAAACCTGATTTGGCCTCAAAAATCTTGTCGGACGGAGTCCGATAAGCCGTCGGACGGCGTCCGACAGAGCACAATTTTGGCCTAAAACCTGGTCGGACGGAGTCGATAAGCCGTCGGACGGCGTCCGGCTGAATCTGAATTTGGGGACAAAATCTGGTGGACGGAGTCCGATAATTCTCGGACGGCGTCCGATGGATTGATCGAAACTTCGGGAAAAATGAATCTGAGCCGTTCATTGTTAGGGTTTCGCCTTGTGCCTATAAATAGGGGCTTGGAGCATGGGAGAAACCTGAGAGAGCCTAATCTAGCAGCCACCCTTTGCCCTAGCCACCAAGAGAGCTCCTCCCATGGTTCCCATCTCCACCTAGGGTTCCATGTGCTTGAGAGATTGAGAGGGAGAAGAAGAGAGGAAGAGGAAGAAGAAGGTGCCCCCTACCTCCTCTCATCCATCCCCACGGTTTGCCCCTTGTCCCATGGTGGGAGAGAAGGGGTAGTGGTGAGAGACGGTCTCCGATCTTGTGCTCTTGGGACTTCGCCGCCGGAGAGATCGTCGCCACGCCACGAGCTTCATCAACCGAACGACTACATCAACCGTGCCACAAACCCACCATCCGTTGGTGGTCACCGCCTTGTGTAGGGGTGCATCCTCTCCATCCGTTGGAGTCACAAGTCCGCTGTGTGTGGCCACCTCCGTGTGTCGGTGGTGCCAAGGTGTCCGTGTGTGGAGCCAAATCCTCCATGTGTTGGGGTACCTCATGTGTTGAGGTGAAATCCACCGTGTGTCGGTGGTCGGTGCCGTGTGTCGGTGCGGTGGGGTGTAAGAGCTCGCGTGTGAGAGAACTTCGCTTCTGTGTGAAGGTTTGGAGCTCGCCTACCATGTGTTGGTGAAGAGCTACCACGAGTGGATTGAGGGCTAGGAGCGAAAGGGTTCCGACTTCTCTGTGAGAAGTTTCCTCAGCGGAGCGAGGTGTTCATGCGTTGAGTACCGAACTTGGAAACAACTCGGTTTGCGCCTTCTTGTCTCATTCATTTACTTCCGCACATTAACTTGAACGTTTGCATGTGAGTGCCATCGAGCCTCCTAGTAGTCGCTTGTGTCTCATTGTGATCGCTTCCGCAACTAGACTCTAAATCCATCGATAGCTTGGTTTCCTAATTTGACTAATTAAGCAAGCGAATTAAGTGAAATAAAATTTGAAAAGAGCCGATTCACCCCCCCTCTCGGCCTAGGATCCTTACAGGCCATGACCTGCCCGGTCTCGGCCGCCTTGCGCTTTTTCTTGTCCTTGCCGCCGGGATTTTTCAAAGTCCGGCCGCCCTCCTTGTTGTCCCGTCCGCGTGCGCGGCGAAGCGAACCTCGCCTGAAGGGCGCACTTGTGCGCCAAGGTGAAGAGCTCTTCCGTCGTCTTGATCTTGCGGGTGGCCATCTTCTCCTTGACTCTAGGGTCTCGGGCGCCTCTCCTGAATGCCGTGACCACGGCGTCGATGGAGATGTCAGGGATGGTATTGCGAACCTGACTGAAGCGCCGGATGTAGTCGCAGCAATGACTCTCCTTCTTACGCTCCACGTTGTGGAGGTCGTCCTCGACTCGGGCTGCTCAAGCGTGCCTCGAAAGTTGGTGATGAAGGGCTCAGAGCTCCTTCCACGACCCCACCGGACTCGGGGCAGGTTCATGAGCCAAGAGCGGGCTCACGGTGAGGACTGCAGGAAAGTAGTTCGCCAGAACCTTCCCCGACCCTCCACCGCATTTGCATCACCGTAGTGCAGATCTGCAAGAATTCGTCAGGGTTGGTGGAGCCGTCATACTTCTCGATGGGGTGGGCGGAACCTCTCCGCCATCGGACGGCCTTGTGTGACTCCTTTAAAAGGCGCGGCGGTCGACTTGGAGCCTCTGCTCTGGATCGCCTCCGGCTCGTTGTGCCCGCCGTCCGGATGGCGCCGAAGAGGCACCTCCTTCCTCGGCGGAAGCAGCGTCGCGGGAACCCTCCTGGTCCCCACAGGCGGCGGCATCAGATCGCGATCGCACCCGGTCGTGCCGCTGCTGGAGCTTGTCATGCTTGAGTCTTCTCCTTGTCGTAGATGGAGATCCTCCAAGTGGGACCGGAGATCCCGCCCACCACGTCTGCTGGCGAACCCCGTAGGAGTCGCCTGCTCGCCATCATCTGGCCCGCTCCCTCCCGCCAGGAGATCTGTGAGAGGAGCGCGGGGGCAAGAAAGAACGGGAAGAAGCGGAAACGCCGATTCCCGCGCCTCCGGCTTGCACCACCGCCATGGCAGATCGACGAAGCGGGCCAAGCGCGACCACGGAGCCGCCGTGGAGTCCGAGTCACCGGCACCGGTAGGTTGTCAGCCAGGCCACGGCGCATGGAGGTTACGTGTCGAGTGCACTCCTCCAAGGCCGGCGCCACCTAGCTTGGCCAGGGCGACTGCCCCCCGGCTGATCCACCGCCATTGCCGCGGCCGACGCCGTGGCCGCGGCTCTAGCGGCCGACTCCTGGTCCATCGCGGACTGCTGATCCGCCATTGATGAAGTCAAAAGCAAGAAGCGATGCTAGCGCTCCTCACACAGTGCGCCATCGGCGGCGTGTTCTCCGCTCAACCGCTGCGGATCACACCCTAGTCGATTTCTATCCTGCTAGCCGATCAGCCGTGCTCGGTTCGATTGAGCGGTGGACGCGGCAGAGAGCAACACACGGGGATTATCCAGGTTCGGACCCCCTTTGCGGGTAATAGTCCTACTCCTGCTGAGCCTTCGCTCCTCTGGTTGTGGTTGAATGGAATGTGGTTTACAGGATGCTTGTGAACTGTGTGTTCAAAGCGCACGTACCCCCTCCTCTCTCTCTCTCCACTCCTTTTATACAAGCCTTGGACTGGCGGGGAGAGCCGGGGGTAAGCGATCTGATACTCTCGATAATCGACAAGACACGACGAAGAGGCAACGTCTTGCTGCTTTCGACCGAAGCGGCGCCGCCTCGCGTGCCGCAAGTGGCCTCGACCGCCTGAACACCGGTGAGACTGCGGGTGGGGCCCAGCCTGCTCCTCCTGACGCGGGCGGCCATCTTAAGCAAACCTTCTCTCTGCCGGTCAATTCCTCTGCGCCACAGTGACAGCCGCTCAGACCTGCAGGGTCATCAGATGCGGTAATCATCTCTTGTTGTCTATCCGCGTGATGTCGCGACAATGCGCTCGTCTTCGCAGCAGAGAGAGCCTTCGCCTGAAGACTCCTTCCGCAACGCCTCGCCATGTGGGCCCGCAGCTGATGAGGGGGCCCCACGCGCCGAGGCTCCCCCCGCCCGCCGCTTTGGCGCGGGGCCCTCGCCCGGTCTTCTAAGGGCTCGCCGCGCGCTGGGCTCGCTCGCCCACTTTGGGCGTGGGGCCCGTCTGAGGCGTAGGGGCTCGCCACGCCATTGGGAACTGCTTCGCCCCTTTGACGCGTGGGGCCCCTGGGCGCCGAGGGCTCGCCATGGCCGAGGGGCTGCTCGCCCGCCGACGCGTGGGGCTGCTTGATCTTCTCAGGACTCTTCACACCCTGGTATTTATTACACCGACAGGACTAACAAAAGCTATCGCCATGGCAGATTTGATGCGATTTCGTCACAATCTCAACACCTCCAAACATTGTGATTGTGGAGGAGTGTTAGAGACAAGAATATGTTAGATAAGCATTATCTTTAGTCTGTTGTAACCAAAACTATCATGTAATCTGGCATCTTGCCGTAAGTATAAATATGATCGATCGCCCACCATGTTGTGTGCGGCACATAATAGCTTCTATCTCCTGATAAGTTTTCAAGGTGTCCACAACATCGGGTAGCACAGCCATGTGGGAGAGAGTGAGGGCATTGCAATCATTGATCGAGAGGAGAAGAGTTTCTAGAGCTCGGACGAAGAATAAACACGAGAGGAGAAAGAAAGAATGCTACTAGAAAATCTAACGACGGAAATTTAAAGAGAAGGAAGAAGTTAAAAAAAGGTATATTGGGAAGAGTTCAGACTTTGTAACGATGTCACCCGGATTAATATTTAATATCCTTACTTCCTTTTCTTTTGGTTTTGGGTGTTTTTCACTATTACAAATGAACGCTTTTTAGCTAGTCTCGGTCTGAGAAAAGATGATCTACTTTACCCTTACTTTTATATTATAGCGGGGCAAGTAAAGTTGCATTATCCAAGATGACATAGTATGCACGATGTATACATCTTCCTTTTTGGTAGGCTCCTATCCATGATAGAAAAGAATATACACGCAAGACGGCAAACTGGCCGGGCACTATCCAATAAATATTGGACATTAATTAGCTGCTGTCACTCTCTTCCAGATCACTAGATATGTCCAACACCTCTCTCTCTCTCTCTCTTCTTTGCATGAATACTGCAGTAGTACACTGTAATACTAGTACTGTCTCTCGATCTGTGAGAGAAAGAGAGGGTGGAAATTAAATAAAAAAACAGGAGTAGCACTAATATCTCATATCTTTCTGTTCACACGAGACTGAGGGAGGCGGAGGCTGGCTCAGTTATGCAACCAGATGAGTATATCTTAATCTTAGGACAGGAGGGGCTTCTCAACATCTGCAGCTTGTTGACTGATCACCTCCTTGCTCTTGGCCCAGAGGACGATGTAGAGGCCACAGAACATGAGCCCTATCCCTGCCATGCTGTACCAACAAGGCAACAACACCACCACATCAAATATCTTATACTGTATTGTTGCTTTGAGATTCACACCCAACGCAATATATCCAGTTAGTTAATTAACTCCGCAGGTGTTAGTAGGCTAATTAATGGTGGCATGCATGTAATAGTCAGGGGACAGTGTTAGGTAGGTACAGCACATGAGTGTGTGTAGAACTAGAGGAGGAAAACCAAGGTGATGGATGGAGCAGAGGATCAGCAAGACATGATCGATAAAACGAATGAAGGTTGGCAGTAGTGTGGCATCGATCACACATTCACACGGCCATAAGAAAGTCTCAACGCAATTAATGGTGCATGGAGGAGCTAGGGTGCATTCTATTTTCTAGATAACGAAGGAAATAGCCTATAGCCTTTGCAACAACTAATACTTGTGAGTTAAATAAATCTCGGTCGATCGTCCGATGATAAGCAAAAGCGATATATATATACCTCGGCAGGGTGAGCGCCTGTGAGTGTGGGAGGAGGATGGCGGAGAAGGCCGCGGAGCAGACGGTCTGCACAGGCCCGAAGATGGAGACCAGCAGAGGGCCCTTCTTCCCCAGGCACCACGTCTGGAACACCACGCAGCCGCCCACCACCCCTCCGCCCTGCCATTTCCATCATCACTGATCACCAGCAGCTCATACATATATATATCACTCATCACTGATCAGTTGCATGTATGTGATCAGGATGAGCAGTGCTGGATGTGATGGCTGACCAGTATGGCGATCCCCGCGACGAGCAGGAGGCCGATTCTGGGCGAGCCCATGCTCATCCTGCCCTCCACCACCACCTGCAGGATGGCGGTGAAGATGGCCCCCATCATGGCCGTCACGGAGCACAGCGTCAGCGGCACAGGGAACCTGCTCAGCGTCGCAGCCTGACCGCCATCCACAATGCGATGTATATATATGCAGATTAAAGTGCAGATGATAAATAAGAAAATGGGTGAATGAATGAATGATCCATAAGATCTAGCAGCATCAGCATGCCTGTAGCTTCTTCTTCTTCTTGCAATTGGTACCTGCAGCACGGTGTTGAAGGAGAGCACGGCCACCGCGGCGAGAAGGTAGGAGCAGCCCAGGATCCAGTCATCACCACCAAACGAGCTTCTTCTTGCTCCGCGGGTGGGGCTTTGCAGGAGGCTCATGGCCATGGCTCCCACCAAGCACACACACGTCCCCGCCATCTTGGCTTGGCTGTACTTGCAAGCCTTGTCGAACCTCTCCAGCCTTAATTAATTAGTATTAGTTTGCACCCATCACATCAACGGGATAACATCAGCCTATTTACATCAGTTTGTATTTACATCAACGGGATAACATCAGCCTATTTACATCAGTTTTTACCTTATTTACATCAGTACCTGGCTGATGAAAACAATCTAGATTCTTGTAGTGACGTACTAACTAAATATATCTCTATATAAGAATATTGCGTTGTTGCCCCTTAAATTTGCAGAGATTCTCACGTAGCCACTTGAACTTGAGTTTTACTTTTTCGACCCCCCAAACTTGTATCCGCCAGCACAGCTGCATGCCCCAAAACTGTTAGGGCAGCTGTTAGGAGCTGAGTTGGCGTTCATGTGGCTGTTAAATGTCGACTTGGCGGTTAAATGCTAATATGACTAGCCACCTATGCCTCTGGTCACCATCCACATCATCCTCCTGCTCCTCTATCTCTCTCTTTATCTTTCCTACCCAACATCCTCTCTCCCTCTCCTCTCTTCTTCCTCAAGCATGTCGGCCGGCGAACCCGAGCTCCTTCTCCATGGCCGCCGGTAGCGGCAACCCAAGCTTTGTCCATGGGCGGTAGCTACGACCTGAGCTACTTGGACATGGGTGGCACCGGTGACCTAAGCCTCCTCCATGGGCGGCGGCAGCCTATGCTCCTCCATGGGTGGCCGCTGGACATGGGGAAGAAGAGAGAGGAGAGAGCCATCGAGGAGAAAAGTGGAGAAAGGAAGGGGAGAGAGAGAGAGAGGAGGGACAATGCTGTAGCGGCACGGTGGCTATGTGTTGACACCCAAATTTGGCACGAAATTACGGTTATTTTGGTGCCAAAAAGAGGGTGAAAAATAGTATATTAATCGGCCAAAAATTGAGCTAAATCGGTATATATTCGGATGTCATTATTAGTTGATCGGCTAATATTGGAAAAGATCGTGATCTGCTTTTATACATGCATATATACACAGAAGGATTAGATAGCCGATCAAAAGAGATGATGAACTGGTTAGCGGATTGGTTTATGCATTAATGGTGTGACAAATATTAGAAAGTTGATCAGGCGTATATACACACAGAGGGAGCTAATAGCCGAGCATATATCTTATTGGGAAGAGAATATTTGATCAAGCATGGATATGATGCAGATCGGCTTCTATATATGGATTAATAGCTAAACCTGAGTGTCATGATTAATCAAGGTCGCATGTATAGCTGGTTAGTTGATCATGTTGTTAATAGCCGATCATGGGATTTACTTGTCTGGCTAACATATATCAATCGGCTAGAGTATATATGGCAAGAGCAAATAGCGGATCAAATACCCATCGGCTAATTTTTAGAAACCATGAACCTGGTTACGTGGAAGTCAAGTCAAAGCCAAGGTAATTAATCAAGCAGCTCACGTGGTGATAAAGGAAAGAAGGAGCACATCGGGCTCACGTGGTGATAAAGGAAAGAAGGAGCACATCGGGTTTTAATCCAGGCCGCCAGGAAGAGCTTCGCGTCGATTAAATAAATATTATTATTAGTGTTTGAGTTAGTTTGTATTCGTGCCTTGCACGTCAAGTCTAGTCGGTTTAGTTATTTTAGATAACTAAGAGATAGAGTCCATGTCAAGTTATCGGATTAGCCGGTGCGTTGTCACTATAAATAAGAGCCGCGGTGCGGCATGTAAAGGATCTATCTATCTTCTATCAATCAATAATACATCTACTATTTCGTCTACCTGTTATCCTTGTGCTATGAATCCGATCGATCCTCTTGTATCGGTATTCAAAGTACACGCCGGCGTCTACTGTCTCGATTAAGTTCGATCTCCTCACCGTCGACTCCATCGGTAGGGACTGTCTCGGTTCAGTCCGATCTCCTCGCCGTCGGCATCGAAATACTATCTCCTGGTGGCATTGCTGCGCATCGCCGTCCGCCAGGAGGAGTTAGGTTTCGCCCGGAATACTATCTCTCGGCGGCATTGCTGCTCATCGCCGTCCGCCGG
Source organism: Raddia guianensis (assembly GCA_036346415.1). Classification (NCBI taxonomy): domain Eukaryota; kingdom Viridiplantae; phylum Streptophyta; class Magnoliopsida; order Poales; family Poaceae; genus Raddia; species Raddia guianensis. The sequence goes on along the minus strand of CM070539.1, from coordinate 47,980,378 downwards.
AGGTGTTAGGTTCCATCTCGCTCCATCGGCTCGACGTCTCACCGTTAAGCCGGTCATCGGATTATCGTCCAAGCTATCGGTAAAGCGCCCATCGCTTCGCCGGCGGCTTGTTTGCTCTATCGGCTCTACATCTCATCATTAAGCCGATAATCGGTTTATTTCCTAAGCTATCGGTAAATCTTCATTGTTCGCCGGTATCTTGCCTATCGGTAACCTTGCCGATTGTAAAAGGTCAAATCGGCTGGCACGTCCTCGGAAAGCCCGATCCCCTGTTGTTCGGCGGTAGTTGGTGCCGGGAAACCACTTTTCCGCGTCAACACTATGTGGACAACGCTCGCTGCGGCAGCGCGGACGGAGCCCCTCCCCGCGCGCTCGCCTCCGCGTCCTCCTCCTCGTGGGCTTGCTGCCGCTAGCCTCCTCCTTCTTGCTCACGGCGGCGGCCCATGGAGGAGAACCTCCCCTCACTGCTGCGATCTCCTCATCCCCGCACGCTCGCCTGCACATCCTCCTCCACGTGGGCTTGTCGCTGCTAGCCTCCTCCTTCCCGCTCGCAGCGGCGGACCATGCCTCCCCTCACTGCTGCGATCTCCTCATCCCCGCGTGCTCGCCTCCGCGTCCTCCTCGTGGGCTTGCCGCTGCTAGCCTCCTCCTTCCCGCTCACGGCGGCGGCGCGGACGGAGCTTGTGGCGACGCTAGTAGATAGAGCTCGCGGTGGCGGACCATGGTGGAGTCCCATCGCCATCGTGGCCTCCTCCTCATGCGCTTGGCGCCGACAGTCACCTCCTCCTCGTCCTCCATCGCCGCCACCATCCTCCTCCCCGCTCGAGCTCGCCGACGCGGACTCCTCGTGTGCTTGCCGCCGCCGGCCACATCCTCCCCGCATGCCATTGCTATCGCCGTCCTCCTCCTGCCCACACGCCATCGCTATTGCCATCCTCCTCCTACCCACTCAGGCTCGCCGCCACCTCCCTCATGCTTCCCGCCACGGCCACCTCCCGCGCGCTTGCCAGCGCGGCCACCTCCCCGCGTGCCATCACCCCCGTTGGAGCTCGCCTAGAGAGGAGACCGCGTGGAGGCAGGCCGTGACGCACGAGAGGAGGTAGGCAGCAGCGCTCGCGCGGTAGGTCGGGAGAGGACAACTTCCTTCTGGTCCAACAAAAAGCGGTAGCCCTCCACAAATCCGGTACACCAGCCCTCCTTTTCAAGCTGGATCTACAAAAGGCCTTCGACTCAGTTTGCTGGACCTACCTTCTCGACAACCTAAGGGCCAGGGGTTTCAGCACTCGCTGGCAGGACTGGATAGCCCTGTCCCTCGCCACCTCCTCTTCTCGGGTACTCCTCAACAACCACCCCACAGCCCACATACAACACCGGCGAGGCCTGAGGCAAGGAGATTCGCTCTCTCCGCCTCTGTTCAATCTAGCCATAGAGCCTCTGGTCTATCTCGCTCAATAAGGCCATCACCTCCATGGTGCTCCAACCACTCGGTGGCCCGCTCCCGTAAGCCCACATCTCCTGTTCGCCGATGATGCGCCATCTTCCTACACCCCTCTGCAGCCAACGTCTCCGCCCTCGCCGAGATTCTCCAAACCTTTGGAAGCATAACGGGCTTGCGCACCAATTTCTCTAAAAGTCAAGTGGTGCCAATTTGCTGCTCAAACCTCCACCTCGAACCCATCCTGCAAGCCCTTCCAGCTGAGCAAACCACCTTCCCAATCAAATACCTGGGGATACCCCTTTCCACCTGCAAGATAAGGCATGTCCACTTCCAGCCCATCATCGACAAAGTGGCTTCCCGTCTAGCTGGCTGGCGAGGCCCTTTCATGTCCAAAGGCGGCCGTCTAACACTCTTGAAAGCGGTCCTAACCGCCCTCCCCACTTTCATCTTTTCGGTCATCCGACCCCCCAACTCGGTCATCAAAAAATCGACGCTTTGCGCAGAGGCTGGCTCTGAAAGGGCTCTGACTCCCAACGCACTGCCGGCAGGATCAGCTGGAGTGTGGTCTGCTCACCTACCTCCCTCGGTGGCCTTGGGGTTCTGGACCTTCACCGCTTCTCCAGAGCCTTGAGGATTAGGTGGCTTTGGCTGAGACGGCAGCATCATGCGCCCACCTGGGCCTCGCTACCTCTGTCTGCCCCAGGTTCGGATAACGACCTCCTTCGAGCAGGCTCCAACATCATCCTTGGGAACGGAGACTCTACCTCCTTTTGGGATGACCGCTGGCTCTCCGGTTTCGCACCAAAGACGATTGCCCCAAGACTCTTCAAGGCCTCCTCCAGGAAGAACAGATCACTGCTCGATGCGACTTCCAACTTTGCCTGGATAGCGGACCTCCGCCACAACTTCACGCCCCATCTGCTACCCGAGCTCTCTTTGCTCTTAGCGCGGATGGCTACCCTGCAACTCAACCCGGAAGAGTCCGATATTTTCCCATGGCGCTTCACCCCTAATCAAAAATTCTCGGTTCGGTCAGCCTACTTGCTTCAATTTGCTGGCCGAGTCCCAAGGCCGTGAAAGAGGACGCGGTGCTACGCTAGCCGGAAAACAAAATTTTCTACCGCGACCACCCAGGAAGCAAGCGAGTCAGGGATCACAGATCGTTACCCTTGCAACACGTTAGCAGCGGAAGAAGAGTGGGTGAAGCCTCCCCGCGTGCTGCAAAGCACTGTACGTAGTCGAACTCGACGCGGTACAACTCCTCCTTGTCGCGGATGTAGCCGATCCTTTCGATCAGCGCCGGCGCAGGAGCGACGACGCCTCTACGGTATCCACACGTCCAGGGAAGAAACGCTGCGCGCTGGTGTGCTAGCACCCGTGCGCGCGGCGGCTAGGGTTTAGAGGAGTGGGGCGTAGTGGCGGCCAGGGTTTCGTGGTGGAAGACTCGCCCACCCCGCGCCCCACCTCTCCAATTTATAGAGTGCTCTAACGGGCTTTCTACGAGAAACCCATTATGACTCGCGCTAACGGATCTTCTACAATAGAAACCCATTAGTGCGCAGTGGATCTAAATCCGCACAAACCCACCAATGGATCGAATCCATTAGTAATGTTCCAACCCGTTAAGTGTGTGACCCATTAGGCTCATGTACAAGTCGGCCGCGGTCCCGGAGAAAACTTTCTCCAGACCACAAGTCAATAGCGGTACCTAGCAGCACATAGTGACCCCCGAATGCACACGATGATCGAATCAGCTGAACCTCGATACACTCATATAGGATCCTTTTGCCACACGACATCAGTCAAGCTCAAGGCAAGAAGCGTGCCACCCTTGTGATAGCTCGACCCATTCACTCGTCAATATAATGGATATAATTGTGATTAACTCTTTAATCACTTTGGCATGGCCATGCACTTTCCTTATCCATCCACACCGAGGGGCCCAGAGATATCTCTCCTGTTACCAAGGAGGGGCAAATTCCATCTTGATCTCTTACACCTCACGTCATGTTTCATGGCATACCCGTAAGCTACCTTTATAATTTCCCTGTTACGGTGAAGCGTTTGATAGCCCCAAAGTATACGACTACGCATGCTGAGAATCAATAAGGATCTCAGGTCGAAGGACCGTATAGGTATACCACTCGAGACTAACCCTGATGGCACTTTTAAGATAACTATCTCAGCAGTGTCTCGGAGCGGGTCTATCCAACCCCATGTTCTCTAACATGTACCCACATTATTGATTTTATATCTTCATATAAATGATGCGTGAAACGTTACCATCAATCAATACATGTGCTGGTCAAATCACTATTGTTCCATATAATGATATGTGACCAGGGATCGTTTAGAATAATGTCATATTAACAATGTGTTTCACAATTAAGTCGTACTTAATGAACAAAGCATTAACATTTTTTCAGGGAACTCATAAGTACATGAACATAGACGAATGATACAATCATCTCACATGATCGCCTCTAGGGCATATCACCAACAGGCCGGCCCTACAACACTCTTGGAAACTGTGGGCACCTTCCAGATGCAAGTTTTTCCTATGGACATTGCTACACCGCCGTGTCTTCACCGCCGATGCACTGCTCCGTCGTCAGCTTCCCAACGACTACTTCTGCCCCCTTTGCAGCAGGAACCTCTGAAAGTGCATCTAGGCCCTAAGTGATTTTGGTGATTAATGAGTAACAATTATAGAGCTAATACTTCTATTGGAGAATTGTGCACAGATGTTATACAGGTTAAAATTCATGAGGTACATGTTTACATGTGTTGGTGTACCCCTCAAAATGGATATAATGTAAGAAGGCATCAAGACAAGTATTTATTTGTAAATCTTTACTTATTGAGTCCTAGGGATGCCGTACTATAAAGAGGGATGAAATGGAGAAGCTTATAAAGGTTCCTAAGTGCTCAAAATAGGTATCTCGAAGTTCGTGTGAGTTTTTCACTCAAAATACACCTCATCTAGAACCTATGCCATCGTAACATCCGACGAGGGTGGAACATCCGATGGTGAGCCAACTCGCCAGCTTTTGAGCTATCCAAGAAGGGTCCATCGGAACTTCCATCGGAACATCCGACGCGGGTCGGAACATCCGACGGGGGATCAGAACATCCGATGCGGGATTAACTGCAGCAACGGCTAGTTTTCGGGATTCCCTATTTAAAGCCGTCTCTAATACCTTCCAATGGTTACTGACACTGATTACTCACTCTGATTACAACCTGATTTGAGCCTAATTCATATTCTCCATCATCTTTCTCAAGAAATCTAGCCTTTGTCTCTCTCTTGTTCATCTTGTGAGATCAGGATCTAGAGAGATTAAGGCAACCCAAGTGCTCCACAAATTAGAGATCAAATTTTGAGCACTTAGCGATTCCTACTTTCTTCATTGCGTTTGTTACTCTTGGAGGCTTGAAGGGCTCCTAGACGGCTAGGTGTCGCCGGTGAGTCGTCGATCTTTGTGTGGCGTGCCTCCGGAGTTTGTGAATGTGCGAATCTACCTCCGCAAGGAAAAGGATTCAACTAGTGATCGCCGGTGAGTGCTTTGTGCTTCGCTGGTAAGGGGGATTAGGGTCTTGGTGATCCGGGCTTAGTGCCTTCCCTAACGGTGAGTAGGATCTCCCTTCAAAGATCCGAACATCGGGAAACAAAAAATCGCTGTGTTTGTATCTTGGTCTTGATCTGGTGTTTTTACTATTTGTTTTGGTGTATTCTGAGTATTTTGAATAGATCTAACCTTGGTTTTGCGAGAAAACAGATTTTACTGCAGGTTTTCGACAAATCCAGAATACCCTGGATCGGAACATCCGACGGCCATCAGAACATCCGACAGCCATCGGAACATCCGACGGAGGGTGTACTGTACCACGTCGGAACATCCGATCACCATCGGAACATCCGACCGACTGGTTACTGTTTGACTTTATTAATTCCGCAATTTCGTTTTATTCGCCTATTCACCCCCCTCTAGGCGGCATAGCGATCCTTTCAACCTCGAAACACAGGAGCACCTCTTCCTACAGTGTGCCTATTCGCGGCAGGCCTGGGCTAGGTTGGCGGTGCTGCTCAACTCTCAACGCCTAAACCCTTCAGGATGGCTTCATGACAACTGTTTAGTCAGCTGGTGGTCCACCGACATCCTCCAAGACGGCCTGGGTTCCCGAAGTGCACTCTCCGCCGCCTGCGCCTTACTCTGGAGCATCTGGTTGGAGCGCAATAACCGGATTTTTCGGAATACCGAACGGCCACCTCGGTTTTTTTTCAATCAGCTTCTAGACGACCTGCGCCTTTGGGAGGCTGCGGGCGCACCCTTTGTAATTACCTAACCTGCTCTAGGCCCGTAGGGGAGGGGCCTCCATCTCCCCCCACCCTGTAACTTCTTCCTACTTTTGAATACATGGCAGTCCTCCTGCCTTGCTTCAAAAAAAAGGTCGGGAGAGGTGGCGGTGCACGGCAGCAGCGAGATTTGGGGAGAGATCGAGGGAAGAGAGAGAGAGAAAGTGAGGAGGAAGATGGGGGGGGGACTGATTGAGCTGCATATGTGCACGCCACCTCAATATTTAGGCCTTATTCTTTTCAGCATATCGTTGCGTTGGCGTATTACTTTAGAAAATTTGAGAGCTCTCAAGATGAGGTCTAAAGATTACAAAAAATAATTAAAAATAGTTTTATGATCTTTGGAAGGACTAATAAAAGTCACAAAAAAATGTTACAAATTATTACAACATAGTCTATATAAAAAAAAATGCTACAGTAATACACAACGGTACAATACGATGAAAATAACAAGACCTTAACGACCAAATCATCTTTTAACTGTCACATGGACACTAACTCAGCTTCTAACAGATGCCCTAACAGTTTTGGGGCAGCTGTGCAAACGGACACAAGTTTGGGGGGCAAAAGAAAAAAGGTAAAACTTAAGTTTAAAGGGCTACGTGAGAATCACTGTAAGTTCAGAGGCAACAGTGCAATTTTCTCGATATATATTATTAGCGTACTACCTAGCCCTTAATATAGTATAGATTGTCCACTGATTCATGGGAAAGTAACATGTTTCGGTGGGTCTACCTGAAACAAGCTGCGATGATGAAGATGAGCCCAGTGCTTAAGTTGGGCATGGCTGAAGCGATAGCCGGCGTCGTCTTTTTAATCCCCAGAAGCATCAGTCCTTGAAACACGGTTATTCTGAAGAATCACCAGGTAGCACTTCATCGTTTGCAGAGGATTTTTTTTCTTCATTAGTTACAATTTTAGTAGTTGAAAGAAGCATAACCTTAGAGATAAAAGAGTTCAAGTCGACAGCTACTAGCATGGTGGAGACCATTGCTCATCACCACAATCTCAACCCATTTTTTTCATCCCATTTCTTTTCCTATTCTGTTTCCCATATTTTTTCCCTTTATTCCCAACCATCTCCAATAGCGTCCTTTTTAAAGAATTCATAAGAGAACAGAGAGAGAATTTTCTTTTGAAGAAAATATATGAAGACATTTCTTCTAAAAAGAACCATGAAGAGAATCTGTTGGAACATCAAAGGAAACTAGAATCTCTTCACGAAGAGAAAATGACCCTAAAAAAATACCACTAGAGATGGTCTAAAACTTAGAGTGAGCGCTTCATTATGAAAGAATTAGATTGATATTAGGGCGAATTACATTCGTATCATTATAAAGGCCTTGTACATTTCAGCTTACCGTAGCGTAGCGTTTCAGCAAAATTTAAAAGTCTTTAAAGAGAGGTTTAAATATTGTAAAAATAATAATAATAAATAATTTTAGGATATTTAAGAGTACTACTAAAAATGTAAGAAAATCATTACAAATTATTACACCAAATAGACTATATAAAAAAGATAAATTTTACTGAAATGCTACGCTACGTTACATTAAGCTGAAATGTACAAGGCCAAAGTAGTAAAAATTATATGTTGATTCAAAAACATGTCATCAAAGAGCGGGAGGTGTGCCCATTAATTATAAGGGTGCAAGTGCAATTACGTACGTACCCTCCGAGAGCAATGAGGACGAGCTGTGCCATCAAAGAGCGAGAGATGGTGCGAGGCCATTTCTTCCTCTCGAGCGCGACGGCGAAGGGGAGGAAGAAGGCGGAGGAGGCGACGGCGGCAACGACGATCACCGCCAGGGGGTCGGCTCCAAGCCGGAGGACGTGGTCGACGAACACGACGTAGCCGGCGAGGACGCACTGCGCCACCAGGAGGCCGCCGATGACCACCACCTCCTCCAACAACCCTCCTCCTCCTCCTCCTTGCTGGGCCAGCATCATATTGCACGCCGTCTTCTTCGAGCCTCCTCTTATGATCAACGTACCCAAGCTACAACAAGAGAGGTCTTAGGCTAATGACAAAGGCAAGGTATATGCTCCTGGCATTACCATTCTTATTTTTTTTTTTTGATAAGGATTCTTATTAATTTGTAGCCTTCTTAACTTGTCCTTGAAGCATACATATCCTTTGGGTGCATGCTGCAAGCTACGTACTTCTGGCCATCAGGCCATGACAAATTAAGATCCATTGTTTCACTCCTTAGCTCGCTATCAAATCTACATGCATGTGTAACATATATATGTAGGGCTGGTTGGCTAGCTCCCCGTCCAAGTGATGAGAAGATGATGGGTTTCAAATCAACGGGACGTCGACAAGCTAGGTACTGTACCGCCCTGGTTCATTTAGCTAGCTCATGGGCAAAAGCTAGCTAGGTGTATAAGCAAAAGCAACAATATTGAGCCTTGACTTTGCACTCCCTCGTACTGGAGACCATCAATGTTTCCTGCACTTGGCGACAAATAATTTTTTTTTGCATCGTTTGTAGTTGCTTGCACTAGGAATCAACACAGGCATAATAATACGCACTTAAAAATCCGTCGATTTAATTGACAAGACTAATGAATTATAAACGGTGGTTTGCAAGGCTTGAGTAGTTGAGTGACCAGCCTTGCAATACAGGACGAGCAGGGTTGCTTGAAAGTAAAAAGGACCACACTTCGATTCACTCTTCCGTGGACACTGAGTACACGTTACACGATCGCATCTTTGCGGTTCACTAAAGAAAAGATGCCTTGCAGTTCATGTAATTTCTATATATACCTCTCCAAATTAAGCCCTCGAGAGAGCCGTAATTCTAGCCAAATCCCAGCAATAAAGTTTCGCCTACATATTCATACTAAAGAAATGGCAATAGTTCAATACAACTGCGGTTGCAATTCCACAATTCTGTTTCAAATTCTACCTGGAAAACAAAGCAGAGAAAGAAGCCAAAATGGGCATCAAGGATAAATGGGCTTCCCTTATTTATATTACGCTTGTCCTGACTTTTCAGCACATAATAATTTCATACCTCATGAAGTATTTTACACGACCTGGTTGCATCCAACAAATTACTGCTGCAAAGCAGTTTGATAGCCTACGTATAGCTACAAATAACAGCATGCATATCATACATACACACAGCCAAAATAAATACATAATATAGCATTTTTTCCACAAAGAGGAAAAAAAAAAAAAGGGGACACGTACAATAACATGCCACCATACACTCACTATTTAACAAGATAGAAAATAACTTGACAAAGAGGAAAAGAAGAGCAAAAGAACCACAAGAGCATAAACCAGCTGACCATATACTTGATGAGCAAAACTAGCCTAAGGTCAGAGAATAACTAGCTAAGAGCTATGTACATTCATATGTGACACTACAGCATGCTGCGAGCCCTGCGCTCAGCAAGCCGTCATGCTCCAGATTCACTCATGTTGACAACTGTGCTCTTCTCTTATTTGCTGGTTACCCTGCAGAGCAATTCGTATGCTCAGCAGCTTAGTGGAAGAAGCAATATCACAGGTCATGACAGTTCTGGAAAAGAAAAAAACATAATATTACATGAAAGGGAGCTGAAGAGTGTGTGTAGATCCCAGGTTTCCTATGCTCTCGTGCTTTACTTGGTCCATGCTAGAACCATGCGAAGAGAGCAACCTCCTCTGCAACAACAATGGACTTTTGTCACTCACAATCCAAATATGAAGATGTATTAAAACAAATTAAGTTATATAGAATATAACAAGATATCACCGCTGGCAGTATACAAATGCTTGATTAGTTGACACTAGCAAACAATAGATGATTTAGATAATCTATATTCTTTTCTGCAAGATACGTGCAATAATCTCCATCTGTTGTACTTGTACAAAGGCTGCAAAGAGTCGTAGAAGACAAGAGGCATCCAGACTGAGTGGTCCCAAGCTATGCCAAGAGTTTTAGAGCCTTTAAGAAAGACGTAAAACTGCACTCTACTCTGGGGGTGGGGGGGTGGGGTGAAAAAGGGGCAACAGAGAGATTCAACGAGCATAAATGTCCATGTATTTTCTTGGACGCTATAACTACAAAGGTTCATAATGCAAACAACTAGAAGTAAAATGGCATGAAAGGAAAAAAAAGCAAGTACTTACATGTGCCTCAAAGTTTGGACTTGTCAAGTTGAGCGACAGATTTTTCATCAGCAATAACACCTGAGAATAACTCATCAAACAAAGACAATTCTCATTACAAGTGAAATAACACGGTATGCAATGGATGATAACAGTAAACAGAAGGAACCTATTCAGCTGCTCCAAATGCAGTACACAATACAAAAATAGAGAGAGAGAGAGAGAGAAGTTGGCAATAATGGCAAACCAATGAACCATGAGAGCTAACTTTCCCAGAGTGGCAATGAGCCAATGAGAATGATAAATAAAAGTTCTGGTCCCAGTGGATACATACAACTATATAAGAGACAACTTTTATAAAAATTGTCCAGAAGAGAAGATCCGCCAAACTTCTTTCGTACAAATTAAATCTTAGCAATAAATGGCATAAACTAAGAAAGAATGATTGAACTTCACCCCAGAAATGTTCACCAGCATAAAATCGATTATTCAATTTTTATAGTCTTACTATTCACATTGACTGGATGATGGCACTAATAGCAGCACGTATGGCTTTCTCCTAAATATGCAGTCAAAATCTTCACTAAACATGCAAACAAAATAAGACAAAATTTCACGCAAACAGCACAACTTACACAGAGTCACAGATACCATTATTGTGATATCATCTTTAAGCTTACAAGAAAGAGCAGCAATATAACAGGACAGACAAATCGATTTTGAAGCAAAGCTTAAAGAAGGCCATACCGTTTCAGCATCAATAGGATCCATCTCTCTCAAGCTCTGCAAGTGCCCACTTGTCTCTGGATCAAATACACTTCCCAGAAAGTTGTATACTCGAGCAAAATCGGGCAACGCTGCAAGTTTTTAACCAGAATATGCACAAAATGAAGTAAGAAAAGGAGCATGGATAACACAAACAAATCAATTATATTAATGCTACCAAAGGAAGATATGGGAACCAACAGTGCAACATTACATTTGTACTATTATAATAAGGTCATAGCAGCAGTAATCAGCTAGATATCAAGAGTATTATGGTAATTTTCAATTTAAGGACACAACAAAGGAAACCAAACACAACAACTATCCAACAGAGCTAAAGATTTCCAAACAGAGCGATTGACACCACGAAACCCCAAGTCTCATTGAGAGTAATTAAACTTCTCTAAGAAAGCCCAAAGAATGGATTTTTAGAAGAATCTATGCTTCAGAAACAACCGGTCATTGGACACCCCCTCACCCCACAACCAAAAAAAAACACACACACACACACACACACACACACGTCGCGGGCTAGACCTCTCAAAATTTATCCATGAAATCTTGAAGACAATGCATATCTTTTCTTTCCAAGGAGGCAAGGACCGTATACCCTTAAGTCAGAGTCTACCATGGTACAACCCAATCAAAATATCATGTGTTAAACATGCTAAGTATTGTTATGCTGTGCGCACACCAACATGTGTCACCACATCTACAGTGGCATGAAGCAGACGTATAAAAATGAGGTAGATGCATCTATGAGTATGAGGTTTAGAATACAGCAATAAAAATATAAAGTTTATTCTTTTAACATTTACGGTTAAAGGAGAATCACGATAATTGCAAGGAATGCTATGAGCAAGACCATTAAGCCAGTAAATCACAAAGAGGAGAGAGTAAGATCCATATTCGCTGCAAGTGTGATTTCTGATGTTAGCCAGTACAATTTTTGTATAAGAGAACATGAAAGGTACTGAATCAGAAAAAACTTTAATGAGCGGAATAAAATTCACTAATTACGTGTGAACATTGCTCAATGCATCCAAGCTAAATAGTACTTGGTTTCTTCAGTCTCTATAGCTTTTTGACTTATGACGTATCTAGTTATCTCTTAAACTTTGAGAGCTTCCTAAGGTGGCCTCGAGAATCGGGTCGAGTTCATTGGACTTGCATTTAGAGCTTTGAGGCACACTTTTGACATTAAAAAACAGATCTGGAAAACCAAAGCATTTGTATTTTGAATGGAGACAAGCAAATAAGTGCATAAGTAGATAAGCTGTAAAGAACACACTGGATCATCATCATAACAGTTGCCAACATAGGGTTAGATTGGTCAGTATATGGCGCTAGGGCTGTATGATGTGAAAATAGGAGCCCACCACGCAGTGATGGAAGCACAAATTCTTGCTCAATTGCCTCCGACATTGGCCAAATTCCAGATTGGCTCTCTATGCTACTAGAGCAATTATTTGTTGCACCTGGACAGAACAAGTCGAATTTGTGATAAGTTATTATTTCCAATAAAAAAATTGATCAGAAATGAAGTTTACAATAATGGCACAATTATAAACCTTGTGTTTGTCTTGGACTGAAATGTTGAGGGGTACCACTATCCCAGGAAGGAAATGCAGCATCATTTGCATTTGAGTTTGTAACAAAAGTAGATGTATCCATTGGTACAACACAGCCTTGCTCCATTATATGTGAAGCTTGTTGTGGTAAGACAACCTGAGGGGCTGCAGGAGCTCCAATCATTCAAAATAGATTTATTTGCTAAATCAAAATCGTTCATGCTAGCCAGATGCTGGATGAAAAATACTTACCTTTTTTTGAGGCTTTATGTGGATACGGATGTGCTGCCTTGCGTTTTGGCCGAGGTGGTGGCAAATGTTCGCCTGTTCCACTCTTTTGAACCTTCAAAAAGTACTTCTGCGCATGGCTCCTAATCTGTTAACAGAACTGTATTTTTAGATCATGCACAGTTTGTCAGATACGATACAGTTGAACAATTAAGTCCATCAAATCCTTGGAGTAACAGGCTGAGAAAGAATAGTCATGATGACCTCATTAAAAGAACAAACATTTGAAGATTCTAGTTCAAACAAATAGCCAAACAAACATAATGGTAGAAAATAAGAGGTTATAAACTTTTTTATTTTATTATTCTTTACCACTAACAGTAAACTTTATTATGTCCAAGGATTCAGCCACAAAAAACATTTCCATGGCTAGGCGCTGGAGCAGACAAAATGCTATTGCTGACACTATGATCATAATTGATTAGCTGACAGAGGCAGGCAGTAACACACCCCCATCATCGCCATGGGACTGACTAGTTATGTGGTGAATAGAGCATCTCAAGCTAGACAGAATACTTTAGCCTAAGTAGGTATGAAACAGACTTGAAAAACGTAAAACACCTCAAATATTGTGCGAGAAAGACAAACTGACTAAACAGCAAGATAAAAACCAAAGTTGAGCGCAGGGAAGCCATAAAGAATACCTGTATTACAGTCTTTGAACCTACATATGCTTCAATCTTTTTCCAATCACGATCAAACCTGTTATTGACAAAACGAACAAAGAAATATAAAGAATGAGAATCAAACCATTCCAGCTGCCATATGTGCTGCTCTAGGAGTACACATCCTTAAGGGGCTAAATAATTCATTACAATCAATAGATAAATTACTGAATAGATGCCAACCCAAAGCCCTGATCTTACGATGCACGATGAGGATTTTAAAGCTCCTGACACAGTAAGAGCTAGTATTGATAAGAAAAGAGATTCAACATTTCAATCAGGCGGCAGAAAGTTAGATCACAATTCAATTTTTTTTTTCCTTGGTTTTGTTTTCGCAAGAAGCTGAGATGGGAATTCGATCAGCCGCCTACAAAGCGGCCACAGCAGTTGGTAAGAAAGTGGCGTGAAGGCGGCGGATTAGATCGGAGGTGAGGTTTCGGAAGCAGGCAGCTTGAGCAGATTTGAGGCAACTCCCCAGGTGGACTGGATCCCAACAGAGAACAGAGCAGAGCAGAGAAGAGGAGGGAGCATGGGTAGATGGCGGGCTCACAGCTGCAGCGCCTCGAGGAACTTGTCGTGCTCGGGGTCGGTCCAGCTCTCGCGCGACTTGGTGATGGTGTAGGGCTTCCTGACCCTCCTGGCCCCCTCGTCGTCCCCCTCCCCCTCCCCGTCCCCGTCCCCGTCCGGCGGAGGCACGGCCATGGGCGGGAGCGCGGCCCCCTCCCGCGCCCGCGTCCGGCTTCCCTCCTTGCCGGGATCCGGCGAGTCGAGCGGGTGTGGCGTCGAGCTCAGGGACACCATCGCCTCCGCCGCAGCCGCGAATGGCTTCGCTCGTACACAGACGTGTAGTGGACTAGTGGTGGCGTCGAGACGAAGACGACCAGAGAGCTCTCCTCCTCTCCTGACCACGAGTTCCCCGTGACCCTGACGTCGCGGGCCCACCCTGCGCGTGGGCCGGGCCGGGAGCCCATCTACTTGGCGGCCCAGCTTGCTAGCCTCCGGGCCGAAGCGCGAATGCGGGAAACGTGGAGGGTAAAAACGCGAAACACCATCTTGCAAAAAAAAAAAAATCTTCCGTGGTGTGTTGCGCTGTGTTTGTGTGAGCTGCTTCTTCTCCCCACCCTCGCTTGGCTCGATCCCGACCCCGCGAACCCGCCTCCGCCTCCGCCTCCGCCTGAGCAGAGCAGATCACGCCGCCCGGCGAGCCACCGTGGCGTCCGAATCCAAATCCGCCGCCGCTCGCCTCCGATTCGTCGCTCCACCAGCCTAGGGCTCATCTCTCTCGCTCCCTCTCCGCGGTCACTAGCCCCTCCGCCAGTTCAGATTCGCTTCGATTCCTCAGGTGTGGTCTCCCGCCCTTTCTCCTCCTCCTCCTCCTCCTCCTCGTGCGCGTGATTTGATTCCCTTTCCCTTGCGTGTTCCTGATGCGGTGCCTCGCGATTTTCCTTGCAGGAGATTGTACAGGTGCCCCGCGATTCGGGGTTTGTAGGTAGATTCCTCTCACATTCCAGCTGATTCTAGTCCGTAACATGAGCTAGATTTCGCCGAGGTTGCTCTCAACCCCCTGCGATCCGGCTCTGTAGCTGTCTGATTCTGATTTAGCGTAGAGCTGTCCATCGCTGGTGCGTGCGGGGAGGATGAGCTCCGATCCCCCAGAGCCAAAGTCAGTGTTCGCTGCCCTGCCTCCTGCCTGCCACAGCTAGGATCCTCTGAATCATCATGTGCTCGGGCCGTCCTCTGTGTTTGTCTATTGCAGGGGGAAGATGAAGATAGTCTACTCCAAGGAGTTTTTGCTCTCGGTCGGCGACACCGAGCGCTGCAAGAGCCTGCCTCCGGGTTTTGATGCCTCGCTCCTCAGGTCTTTTTCCCCTGCCGCCTGTCTGCCAGCTGGCCTTCATCTTTTCCCTTTCATGTGCTGATTGTTGCCTCTCTCTTCGCGGATCAGCGATCTGCAGGAGGTGTCAGCAGGTGTGCTTGATAAGAGCAAGGGCCACTATGGTACACCCCTAGGAAGGTCAGATGGTTCGGGGAGTTATTCTTATTCTTCTCGTGGCGGCAGCTCTGGAGGGAGGTGGGAGACTCGCTCGTCTGGATCAAGTGACCGGGACGGGGATTTGAATGATCGTGAGTCTTTAACGCAGGGTAAGCATGTTTTCTTTTTGGGCAATGTTTTATGCTAGTCTCTACTTTACTTTTAGCGTTCTTAGGCTGCACATGATGGATCAGTAAGTTATTGTTTACCGTACCCTTATTTTGGTATGACCATGTTCTCCTTGTGAAATGTATTCAAAGGCTTACTATTTTGTACCCATACATGTCTACATTTTTTTCATGCAATAATAACCGACAAAGGTCAACTTAGTTACATGATCATATTGTTTTAGTTAGTCATTAACTCTTTTTCCACTTCCTTATAATTCTAACTGTGGGCATATTGGGCATGCTGGCCATGCTACTTTCTGCTTCCGTGGAGCTTATAATTTTGTCCTGCAGATAGGCGTAATGGAAACCAATACAAACGCAGCTGGCAGAATACAGAGCATGATGGCCTACTGGGAAGCGGTGGTTTCCCTAGACCACCAGGATATGCTGGGAATTTGGCATCAAAGGATCGTGGCAACACGTATCAGCCAAACAGGACAGCTGAACGGTACCAGCCACCACGTCCTTACAAGGTTTGAGCTGACATGCATGTTCCTTTCTGTCCTTCCTTTCTTTCTACTATAGGATGAGAACCTTTGGAATGTTAGTTAGTGAATACTACATGGTGATGACAGGCTGCACCTTTTTCACGGAAAGATATTGACTCAATGAACGATGAGACGTTTGGTTCTTTTGAGTGCTCAAATGAGGATAGAGCAGAAGAAGAAAAGAAACGAAGGGGTAACTGTCTCTTACTGCAACATTATAACATCCATTTTTTTCACTGCAGTTATCTGCAATGTCTCACACTTGCCCCTTATGTGCAGCATCATTTGAACTAATGAGGAAAGAGCAACATAAAGTCCTGCAAGAGAAGAAGAATGGTCCTGACACTGAGAAAGAAAACCCTGGGAAGGATATCATTTCACTGTTACAGAATAGTAGTGAGAAGGCAGGCGCCGCATCTAAAAGTGAGAAGCCAGATGGATCTTTAGCGTCCTCAGTTAACCAAGAAGATGCCACTAAAACACCCTCAGTTCTACCAGCTCCCACGGCCAGGCCACTCGTGCCGCCTGGTTTTTCAAATGCATTTGTAGAGAAAAAGCTTCAGCCACCACTGTCCAACAATTCTCTTGATCCAAAGGTGCACATTTCGACAATATTTCTATTATGGGAAAATACCTTACATGCCATCATTCTAGGTTTATATATTCTATGGCATTGCAATTGCTCGATTATTGCTCTATGTGCCTGTCAGGATGCCGTTGATTATTACTTTTGGTTAAGCTATATAAACACTTCAAATTCTCAAAAAACACAGTTATTAAGCATGCAACGATCTGAATGTAATTTACATATCTAATAACACACTTGACTTTTTGAGAATTTTTTGCTATGTTTACTGACTGCAACAAAAAGGATAAGTTTTCACTTTTCAACAATGGTATGCATGAGATTATTTGAGCAATTGCGTTGACAAAGAAAATTGTGACTTAAAGTGGTAACAATTACAGGCAATTGACTTCTCAATGCCAAATCCATACTATTTTCAAAAGTACGAGGATGAATTCCCTATGAAAACTTTGTTATATGTTCTCTAATCGGTTCATTTGTATTTATCTTACCTTGACATGGGTGACAACACACTACCAAATTTGAAATGTGACATTAGACGAACAACATATTTTCTTTTTTGATGCTCCTGTGCTTATGAGATATTGTTCTGCTTTTGTCCATTACTAGATTGACGTATCCGTGAGTATAAAAAGGTACAATCCTCTGGGGATACTAGTAGTCACATCCCAGGCAAATGAGGGATAACAAATCTACTGCATGCCATGTCTTACTGTTCCTGAATTGTGTATTTACTGGTGAGGATATTCTGACCATTGCACGATTTGGACAGGTAGAGGAAAACCAGTCGGCAACAGAGACCACTGCAAGCAAAAACAAAGAGAAGGACATTTCTGATAACTCTGCTACTGTTGTTCAAAAGCACATGCTTCCATCTGTTGCCATTACGTCTTCGACTGAATTTACTTCTAGCATTCTGAAAGGGAGTGTAGATTGGGATGCTGATGCAATGGATAAATATTCCATTGAAAAACAAGGCAAATTAAAAAATATCGATTCAGTTAGAAAAGACAATTCAATCTCAATCTTGGAGCAATTCTTTGGCAATGCATTGTCGAAAAGCAGCAGCGATTTACCTGCATATGCTGAGGTATGCCAATAAATACTTATTTGGTGATATTCCACCTTTTTTTTGGTTATTCCTATCTGTGCAGATGCCTTGTGCCAATCTTTGTGGTTTTTGTGTATAAGAGCGTTACATATTTACATTCACATATTATGTACTCAACAATAATTTTTTGTGTGCACTAACCTTTTACATAGCTCATCCTAATCTTGCCAATGTAGTGATGTTGAGTAAACTTGCACTACTGCAGTTTTGTAGCGTTTTCATTACGGAATCCATGTTTTAATAAATACAGATAGGTGCCTTGGTCAATTTTTTTATTGCGTTAATTTTTTTTTTTTTTACTTTGTTAGAAGAGTTTGCTGCTGAGAATTTTGGTTGTGTAAATCATGTATAGTTTTGCACGTTGATAGAAGATAGTGATAGTTGTAAAACTTTGCTAAACCTCTGACTTGTTCAGATTGTGTCGTGCCCTCATCTTAACCTGCTAAGCTTAAAATAGCATTTGGTGGGACACAATGCAGAAGAGACTATTTGTTTCTACCTTGCTGGTCTTTCCCATGTTACATCAAAGTGCTCTGGAAAATGAAAGGTTAACTTTGCTGGCCATTAAAAATATCTCCTGCTTCCTCATGTATTAATTTTGTTTTTCCCTGCTTTTCCCAGGGCAAAGAGATGAAAACAGATGACAATACGATGGTCTCGTCTGTTCCAGAATCATCCAAATTTGCTCGCTGGTTTCTTGATGAAGGTAATCCTGTTTCTTAAATTATGTCATATGCTATGTCTCAGTTCTGTGCATTAGTTGGTATATTTTGTTGTTTATATCGGACATTTGAATCAACAAGTGGTATCATTATTTTGGTAAATCATCTTGCCAGAAGTAACATTGTGGACATGTCCCTCTTTGCTGTATATACATGTTCGCTGAAAAAGGGATTCGCTAGATTATATGTTCTTTTGATGACTTTGAATTTGTATATTTCCGTAGACTTGAAACCTGCAGAAGACTCATCGTCAAAGAGCCTGTTCTCCATGATTGGCAAAAATGAGAACCCAAATCCAGAAAGTATAGCTCCTGGTGGTCCTTTATCTGATGGTGCTATTCAGAATTTATCACCAAGATCACCTGTTGATAACTTGGATGCTGCATCAAAGCTCCTTTCATTTGCATCTCCTTCACCTGCTAGTGGAATCCTGGAACAGTACAAGCATGCTGATATTCCGCAGCCAGCTCCAGTTATGATGACATGTGAGGATCTTGAGCAGACAATGCTAGCACAGGTTGCTGGCAATAGCTGCCGAAACAAGAAGATTACTGAGCAGGGGCGTCAGGCTGTTTTGGATGAGCCAACCACTACACAGAAAGTAGATGTGGACAATCATGCATCACAGCATCTTCTTTCGTTATTACAAAAGGGAACCGCCAATATGGGATCGTCCTCCTTGGGTTTCCACATAGGATCAGCTGATGAGCCACAGATCTCTGATGTAAATGTTATGGTCAATGGTGGAACATCTGGAACTGCTCCAGTTAATAAAGCTGAAGCCATTCCTACTCCGGGGAAGAGCCTAACATTGGAAGCACTATTTGGGGCTGCTTTTATGAATGAGCTCCATTCCAAGGATGCACCGGTCTCTATTCGAGGATCTGCTACCGGTGGCCCTAACTATGAGTTTGCAGAGACAGGCAAAACTTTATTGCCATCTGGTCAAGGAGGATATTACCCTGGTGAACAGGCCCTACCCTATAACAACGTTAAAGATGAAGCGGCACTTAGAGAACCAGGAAATGGAATGGAGTATAGGAGTTCAGCATTCCCTGGTCCTGGTCCAAGTCAGGTTGGTGCTAGCTTTGACAAGAAAGGTTTGGAGATTCAACTGCCTGAAGAAGACAATTTGTTTACAACGAACGACTCTTTGGACGCTCAAAAGCTCAATATTTTGCCATCAGTGAAATCCAGTAGGATTGAGGGGCTATTGCCGGAAAAGGCAGTTGATAATCTCAACTATAGGTTTCAAAATCTTTTGCCTGGTGATGCAGAACATGTTCAAGTACTTGGTCCTGATGCGCTGGGCTCTCATTCTCATGACCACCATTACCAAGTTGAGTCACAGAATCTGTATCATCTTCTACAGGGTAGGCCACCTACACTGGCTCCTCGTCCTATGATGGATCAAATTGGCAATAGGAATCAGCCAGCTCCGTTTGACGTTCCTCAAGCAATACACCATGATCCACACCGTTCTTTCCCAGCTAATATGCATCATGGGCAACATGCTCGTCATGCTCCAGGGGTCCCACATATGGACCCAGCTGCCCATCATCTTATGCTACAGCACATCTCCATGCCTGGAAGTTTTCCACCAGAAGGCTTGCCAAGAGGTGTTCCGCCATCTCAACCTGCACATCACATGCCTGGTTATAGACCTGAGATGAGCAATGTAAATAATTTCCCTATGCACCCTCGCCAGCCCAGCTATGGAGAATTTGGAATGATGATGCCAGGTGAGCCTCTACAAGATAATTTTGTATGTTTTGTTTAATAGCAGAGTTAACCTGTCACTGTTTGCATAGTTTAGATGACACAGAGGATGGCCTGCTAATTGACAAGACAATAACTTTGAGCAAAAAATTCCAAATCTGATATTGCTTGTGGCATGACGATATATGTCATGAAACTCAGTAATATGCATAGTTTCTTTTTTCTGAAGTTAGATGGCACAGAATCTGGTTTATGGGAGCAGAATGCTGTACTCTTTTGGAGGTTATGATTTTCATTTTGACTTGTATTACTGTTTTAACATGAGCAATTTATTGCCTTCTTCCATTGTAAACTTCCCAATCAAAGATAGAGATGCTTAATATCTCTCTGTTTGTCTGTGCCATTTTGTTTGTTATTTCCAATTGTTTCTCTTTCTTGAATTTTCAATTATTTTGGGTCCCTTATTATGTGAATTTTCCAGCTTACATGTATCACATTTTTGTTAGAAGTTAGTCAAATAAGTGATAGTATATGTTTCAACTCCAAACACGTTTGATTTCCCACTCTTCTCGTTCTTGTGCTGTTTAGGTCCGTCAGGTCCAGAAGCGAGGGGCAATCAATCAGAAGCCTTTGAAAGGTTGATGCGGATGGAGCTTGCAGCCAGATCCAAGCAGATACACCCAGCAGTAGCTGGCCCTCTACCCGGTGGTGTGTACGGGGCTGAGCTTGACATGAACCTGAGATACAGATGATTGGATGCGTGGTTAGTCAGAAGGATCAAAAAGCATGATCTGCTGTGTTCTGTGTCACTACTCTCTACCCAAACCGCGATGTATTGTGTCCATGAACTTGGCTTTGCGTGTGTCATCACTGGAGCTAATGGGTTGCTACGTAGATGATTGGGGTGTTCCATTGGTGGTGGTCTACCGTGAATGCAGTATCACTCATGAAAGGGTGATGAATGGGTTGATGATGTGGCGTGACGGGGGAAACGTATTTGGTGCTGCCGTGGTAGCGGCCACCTCTGTACCGTGTCCGTGTGTCCGTTCAACTTTCTGTTTTCAATTTTGTATAAATATACCATTCTGCCCCAGGAAAAGGTACCAGATTAACACATGCATTTTGGGTTCGGTACCCTGCCCCAGTTTCTCAAGATGAACTTGCTCAAGTTTATATGCTGGTGTGAACTTGCTCAAGTTTAACTGAATTGTTTGGATATCAGGGGAAAATCCTTTGATCAAGTTGTTACTGCTTTGGCCAAACAGCGACGGGGCAACAGACACACATGGCTTATATTACGCCACTAAAATTGGACTCCGAAGTACTCTCCCCTTGTTCCAAATTGTAGTTCGCTGTTGACTTTTGCATATTCTATTTGACCATTCGTTTTATTACAAAATATATGTAAATATTATTTATTTTGGTGATTTGTTTTATCATTAACATATTTTAAGCATGACTTATATTTTTGCATGTTTGCATTAATTTTTTGAATAAAACGAATAGTCAAAAGATGTGTTCAAAAGTCAATAGTGAACTATAATTTGGAACATAGGAAGTAGTTAAGAAACACATAGGATAGGCGATTGAATAATGAAACCTGGCATTGTGCTCGTTCTAAACATATTAGATAACTCCAATACAAGAGCGTAATGAGTGCTGGATGTCTTTCGACCACTAAAGAAGAAAAGTACCATTGGTGAGTGGGCATAGTTGATGACGAAGTTGGGCATCCGTTTAAACATGGGAGCCAGGCTAAGGATTTGCATCTACACAACAACTAGGTTTTTAAATTAGGTACTTGCTAGAGATTGACCGCCACCAACATAGATGTTCAAACGAGTGGCATGGTCCAGCACGATACGGGCCCGATAGGGCACGACCCTATGAGGCTTGGCTCAGCACGGCACGTTTAAGTACCGGGCCTTGCCGTGCCAGCCTACGGGCTCAACTGTCAGCTTAGGCATATCATGACAGGCCATTAATCGTCTCGATCCGCCCAGGTCAGCTCAGAGACGTCGAGACATAATATTGATGAGGGAACACACCAGAGGGCGAGGGCGAGCCGGCCAGGGGTGGCGCACGACAGAGAGGGCGACGACGCGAGGTCGTGACGGCCAATGGAGTCACGGAGAGGAGAGGATGAGGGCAAGCCCGCGAGGGCGAGGCGGCCAGGAGCAGGCGCATGGCGAAGAGGGCAACGTCACGAGTGACAGCCAACGAAGTCACGGAGAGGAGAGGATGAGAGCAAGCCGGTGAGGGGCGGTGTGCGGTGTGCGGCGGAGAGTCGGAGTGGGCGAAGATGAGGGGTGGCTCCGGCACCCGGCGTAATGATTATGGTTAGGGTTAGGGCCGGCCGTGCGAGGGGAGGATGGGTTATATCTTATATGTATTGCACCGAGGTTAGCAGGTCGACCATTTAATCAGGCCGGCACGTTGTGCCGCACTTACGGCCCAAGCACGGGCCGTAAAGTGGAACGATGATTGTGGAAAGAGTCTAGGTGGCCATCATTTAAAGTGCTGAAAGAGCATCGCTTCACTTATAAGGAAAAAAGGGTTGTTCTTATTTTTTTAATAATAAATGCCAATTTTTGGGACACCAAACGTGAACGCTGATACGCAGGCCCTTCTTTTCAGTGTTGAGTAAAGTTGAGTTTTACTGTATCAAAACTTGAGAGTTCTTGAAAAGGGGGATAAAGAGGATGAAAAAATAATTTAAAAATAGTTTTAAGATCTTTGATATGAACATAAAAGTATTATAAAATCGTTACAAATTATTATAAATATAGGATTTATAAATAGAACAAATTTTGCTACAGTAAAATTTGAATGTAAAACTTAACTTTACATTGAAAATAAGGAGGCCTCGAGTGTATCTCGAAAAAATTGGTTTAAAAATACACATTTAATTCGAAATTGAAAAAATATGCCACATGTTTTGAAAATTTAAGATATACACACGGATTCCGCCACGAGGGATGACGGGAAGCTGCTTCCGCCGTGCCTGATGGCTTAAGCCAGCTGCTTCCGCCACCGTGCACGGCGGAAGCAATCTGGGCACGCCACCTCACCTGGCCAAGCCTCCATCCGGCGTGCGCGGTGGACTAGCCACATTGGCCGGCGCGCCAACGAGTACGCGTAAAACGCCGGCGAGTACGCGCCATGGAGCGTGCATGTACGCCGCGAAAAACGCGCTCGCGGGCGGCGCGAGGGAAAAACGCGGGCGCGCCCGGGGAGCCGCAAAACCGCGAGCGCGGGCCAGCGAGCGGCGAGATAACTCGCGGGAAAAAATTGAGGCGACGCTATCTCGCGAGAAAAATTGCTATCTCGCGTGTTGGTAGCCGACGCGTCTAGATTTTAGTTGTTCGTTTTATTTATTCAACTAAACATGCTAGCTCCTAAAGAAGCCAACGTGGCATGATCGGACTGCATGCATGCAGCTCGCGAGAGCTAGCCTCTAGCTAGCTGCCCAGAAATTGTTAGTGAGTGGCCAGATGCCGTGCCCAGAATGCTTTCGCCGTGTGCGGTGGCGCAAGCCGCCACCCGGCACGGCGGAAGCCGTCCGGCGTGGCGGAAGCAGCTTTCCGCCATCCCACGTGACGGAATCCGTGTGCATATCTCAAATTTTCAAAAGATGTGGCATATTTTTTCAATTTCAAATTAAATGTGTATTTTTAAACCAATTTTTCCGTGTATCTCCGGGAGTGACACTGGAGACTGGACTGGACTGGACAGCAGTCTGTTGCTGTTGTCTGTAGTAGCAGCAGCCATGGTTGCGGAGGCCACCGCCTCCTGAGGGCTCCCTAAACCCTAACCCTAGCTTCAATGGCCTTCGCGCCGCGCCTCCTCCTCCCGCCGAATCCCCCCGCCCGCTGCCCCCCGCCGGCCTCCTCGCGCCACGGCGGCCGCACCGAGCCGGAGCTGTCGGGCCCTACCCCGCGGGTGGTGGTGGTCACCTCGGGCAAGGGCGGGGTGGGCAAGACCACCACCACGGCCAACCTCGCCGCCTCGCTCGCGCGCCTCTCCTTCCCCGCCGTCGCGGTCGACGCCGACGCCGGGCTGCGGAACCTGGACCTGCTGCTGGGCCTCGAGAACCGCGTCCACCTCACCGCCGCCGACGTGCTCGCCGGCGACTGCCGCCTCGACCAGGCCCTCGTGCGCCACCGCGCGCTCCAGGACCTGCAGCTCCTCTGCCTCTCCAAGCCCCGCTCCAAGCTGCCGCTGGCATTCGGCTCCAAGACCCTCACCTGGGTCGCCGACGCCCTCCGGCGCGCTGCCAACCCACCCGCATTCATCCTCATCGACTGCCCTGCAGGTAAATCGTCACCACATTTTGCATCGAGTGAATCGCCACAATTAAACCTGTAGTGTACCTGTTTATCTCAACCTAATTTTAGATGCGTCTATCTAGAATATTCTTCTGTTGCAAGCATTGCGGTTTAATAGGCTGTTTGGTTGCCTTCTCACGTGAGCCTGGCTCGTATCAGCTCAGCCAGGCTGGCGGGATGCAGGCTATGTAGACGCAGGAGATGGTGTTTGGTTGTTTGCACAAGCTGAGACAGGCTGAGAGGAGAAGATGATTGGTTGACTTCATTAGAGTGCATGTGATCTCCAAGATCAAGAGAGATGTTGTTTGGTTGTCTTGTCTAATATTTTGCGTCGGCTGCGAGTAGACCATATATTTTTTTGAAACGATAGGTGTATGGCACAAAAAAACTGCTGCCATGTTACAAAAAACTATAGGTGTATTATTCAAAAATCGTATTGAATACCAATCTGGGCGCGGTTATGTGCAATTGATGCAAAAATCGATAACACAATTATCAAACATGCCTGCGAACTAAGTCCATCCGTCGCTTGCCTCCTTGCTTCTAACAATAACCACGTGCAAACAATTATCAAATATTATCAAAGACACAGCCAACCAACCAAATATAATTGTTGCTTGCCTCCTAGAGAGAATGTCATTGCTTCTAACAATAGTTCTATTGGCTGAAAATTCAAACCATAACAAAACAGGAAAACAAAAAGTTCGTTCCTCCAAGCCATGGCTTGGTCTTATGCTTGAGTTGAAAATAGGAAAATTCCTTCATCCGGTACTTGATGAATGCAATGCTTAATGAGCCCAAAATTCACCATGCTACATGGAAAAAAAGCAAAGTTAATACATAAGCATATGTAAGTTGAAAACTAAATAGAGAAATTAAACATATAGAAGAGAATTTACCTTACTAAATGTTATTCTTTGCTCAAAATGAGTTTAGCCACATAATGCGATGGTTTTCATTCATAGTCACAAATGCAGCACCTTGCGCCTTATTGTCAACCAAATAAGCAAAAGAAGAAAACAAAGCATTTTCCGAGTAGCCAGTCATGTTCATCACAGCTCCATACAAACCAGGATGCACCTCATGCACAGCTGTCTCTCGAATGGCAGCTGCAACATTATTGACTGCCTCAGTCGTACCAGACAGCATAACTGTTTCCTCATCGGATATAAGCGATCTCTTCCTTTTCTTGTTCCCTTTTGAATCACTAGCTGCATCTTTAGGTTGTTTTTTTGTCATGTTTGATACCCCATCGTTGGCAGGTGTCTTAAGGAAAGATTTTATTACATGCCATACAAGCAAACAAACTCAAATCTTAATGAAATATCATATTTTTACCTTAAAATAGGGATACCACCTCGAACTTGAGCTGATCTTTATGGGTGTATCATTGGAAGGGGGCCTAATCATCTCATCCCGTAGCTCTCCAATAGCATATAGCACTTCTTTGAAGTACCGACTCACCGTTTCTATAGACCGCCTAAATGTGTGATGGATTACTCGGAATATTTGGTTATGACCAACTACATGGAGGAACATTGAGACTTGCTCTTCTATACAAGTGTGTACGCTATCTCGCAACAAATTCCTATTCCTAAATATGTTGCATAGGAGAAAAAAAGGGGCTCTTCTCATACGTAGCATGCTGATGCATTCAACATCACTATAGTTATAAATAAGATTTAGGTTGGCTTGGCGTTCAGCATCTCTATCACACATAGGACCATAGGTGATTGCGGGCCGTGAAAATCTAGCCAATCTAAGTTTATTAACCCAAAAAGCTTGCATGACAGTAACAAGCGCAACTGCTTGAATAATAAGCTTCCGTCGTCGGCTTGCCATATCCATCTAACAAAAACATGACTGACTTAGAGGGTATTATTTTCATACTTGAATTAATAAAAGGAGAACTACATCAGGGCAATTATTTTGACCGTATTCAAATGCAACAGCAAATACTTCAGACTACAAAGCTATAAGGGACACACATATATTCTGTTACTCTGCAAGAAGATAATTGTGTAGTTCTAGTATGCTAACAGATAGAAATAAAAACATCAGAATTTTTTTAAGTAAATTTGTAAGTATGATGGCTCAACATTTATAAAAGAGACATACAGGCAAAAATTCGGACCACCAAGCATTTATGTGCCAATCTGAATGTGACCAAAACTATTAATCACCATATTTGATGCCATGCCTAAATTTAAACATAGTAAAGAAACAGAGAGAGATTTGTATTTTAGCATATTCACTGCTCGTTCAGGACAGACAATAACAGTCCATGCAACTACATTTCTTTTAAGCAAAAAGAAGCAGATTGCAGTAGCTAATAAACAGATTACCAAACATAAGAGAGGTGATGTATCGCGAAAACAGTAAGGAGATCGTAGATGCACACCATACTCTCAAATAAATCGACATGCCAAAAACACTACAAGTAATTTATGTATCTACATCGGCCAACACATATCAAGAATAACAAATAAGAAGAAGATCAGTAGTAGCACTCCCTATTAACTCTATTTTTACATCCTATCAACTCTAATTTTTATTCATACAAACACAAGATCAGCAAGGCAGGGGTGTGTGATAATGTCAAATTTTATTCATACAAACACCGGCGGTGGCAATTTTATTCATACAAACACCGGTGTGTGATAATGTCAAGCTGCAATTTGTTACCTTACCGGCGGTGGCAGACAGCAGGAGGCGTCGGCGGCGGCTGTACCTACGGACCACCCAGCGGCGACGGAATCCGGGCGTCGGCAAAGGACACCGGGAGGGTTTCGGGATGAGTGGATCGAGAGGCGTCGCCCTAGGATCCAAGCAGGAAGGGGACGGCTGCAGGAGGACAAATGGTGACTCGCAACCTAAATAGGGGAAGATATGGCGCGCGGGAATCAGAGGCGGGCAAGCGGGAAGGAGGCGAATCGCAGGCGGCAGCACGTGAAAAAGGCGAATCGCAGGGCGCGGGGAGGACGTGGCCGCGCGCGGGAAGTATGCGAGGCAAACGAGCGGGAGGGGAGGGAGGCGGACTCACGCGGGAAGGACGCAGCATGGCTGTTCGCGGGAAGACGGGAGCTCGCCGGCGGAAGAAGCGGAGCAGACGAGGCGGAGCAGGGGGCTCCCGAGAGCGCCTAGGATGCATCGCCAGAGCCTGGCTCTCCGGAAACGGCCGATTTGGGCGTTTCCGCCGAGCCTGGCCCGGAGGGGTCTGTTGCATCCGATTAACCCGGCCCAGATACGAGATTAGACAACCAAACACTCGTTTGTTGCATCTACAGATGCAAAACTCCACAGATGCGACCAACCAAACAGCCTATAAGTAGATTGAACAACCACATCACCTTGAATATAAAAAAAATACAAAATAATACCATAAATAATTGTCAAAATCATGAATTCTTCAAGATTATGCAAAAGGGCATATAAACTCATGATTAACATGCAATCAATAAACATGGTATTAACTGAATTCAACAAAATCAGCATAAATCTCAGATTTGATTGAAATGGGGTTGCTCTCAGATTGCTTTAACGGGTTGCTAATCAAGGTAGCCTTCTAATGATCAAATATGGCTTAATATCACAAACTATTAAATTAAAAATTAGGCCTAGGCAATAGATTAACAGCACTGCTCTAGATATCAGACCATCAATTCAATGTACAGCAAATATGCAACTCAGCCACCAATAGATAAACAACAACAATATCAGTTCGGCTGGACCAGAACAGCCCAAATTAATGGCAAAATGCCACTGAACACAGCACGGTACTGATCAGCAGTCAACCGGCAAAAAACAGTGCATAAAGCAGTGTCAATTCTCCAATTAGATATGAATCTAACAGCTAGCTAGTTGATCAACAAACTAAATCAGTGGTATTAGCATATAACAACAATGAATTCTCACATAAAAGAGCTACAAGAAGTGCTGATCAAACTACACAAGAGCCTAAATAGATTAATATATTCTCAATTCACGCAATCATCATCGAGCAGTATACTAAGCCCACAAAGATGGTGCATATACCCTGATTGGGATCGGCCTCTATTCAAGAATAAATCCCCAGATGCCCAATTGGCCTGCTGCACACAAAGGAGGAGCACGAACACTTACGGTGTGCCGAATCCGAGTCGGCAAAGCAGTGGCAAAGCGTGCACGAGGCACTGTCCCAGAAATCAGATCGCCGTCCACCGACAAAATGGATCGGATATACGATGCCGTCACCCCCCACCACGGCCAAGCCGAGAAGGGCCAAAGGAGCATGAAGCAGCAGCACAGCAACACGGTGACCACCCCGTGGTCTACGGGTACCAAAGAAGAGGGAGGAAGCACCACCACAGTTCGTGCCGGTGGCGAAGACGCCTAAGCTCCGGCGAACAGCGGTGGTCACCAGTGTACCGAAAATGAGGGGAGAGAAGGAAAACCAAGCAAAACCGAGTTTATAAGGCGAGAGGAGTGGGACTTCACATATAGGCGGCGTCGGCGCAACAACCCCGAGAAAGACGGTCACGCGTGCACGTGCACGCACCACCACCATCGTTGGAGGCTCCAAACGGCCGTCGCCGCCATCTCCTGCTAGGGTTCGGGAGGAACCTGACGTAGCTCACCGGCGCTGCCCCTCGCTGCTCTTTTTACCAGCCAACTGGGCCAGGCCTAGTGAAGGGCAAAAGCCCAACAATTTCTACTCTAGTCCCATTGATCACTCGAATGAAATGGAGCTTAAGGCATTTGAACCTACTTCCTACAACATAAGAGCTGGCCCCTAAATGATGAGAATCACTTCTATAGTTGTTGATTTGTGAGTGCAATATCCTCGCTTAGATTGCTTGAACTGTGCAAGCAGTGGTTGGGATGCTGATGCTTTGCTCGTTTGTCCCCATTGGTTGCCCATATTGTGAGATCAAGGAAGTATTCCTAACTGTTTTCATGATGCTATCATGCTAGTGTAAACTTACGATGAGGTATTCAGATTTTGCTAAATTCAACACATTTATGTTTGTCTATCCATGTTTTTTCCAGCCATCTATCAAGTTATTTTCATTTTGTGTCTTAGTTACATTTATTACCTGTTGTTTGCAATCATTATTAAGGTCAGGTATCAGGGTAGCTAATTTGTTTGTGACATCCAACTTCATTGGTTGGGCATTTAAATTGTCAGATACATACATCCAACTAACTGTATAATGCTATGATGCGGTGCTGCAGTTTGTTATGGGTCAAGGGCTTGATCGCGTCTATGTGCGGCGCCATGCGCGGGGTTAGTTTCAGCCAGCGTTGTAGCTGGGTTAGTTGTTGTCGGTTGTGTAGCAGTGCTACAGGCTGTTAGTTGGGTTAGGATAATTTACAGGCTGTTAGTTGGATCAGGGAGTGAATTTAGGAGTTTGTTAGCCGAGTGTGGCTGTGGTGTGCGTGAGTGTGTTTTGGGAAGAATAAAGGAAAGCAGGAAGGACGAAAATGGCATGCTTTTGATGCTGTAAAACCAGTCTTAGGTGGTGGCTCCGAAAACAGCCAAATTACCCAAGGCGCTTGCTGCCGCGTCGACCTCATCGACGAGCAGCCAGCGATCCGGCCTCTGGCCGGGTACCCGAGCATACGAGCAAGCTCACCCTGAGCGAACTCGTATCACAGTTACAATGCTATCTTCAAGCTTCTGTGTTCTGTATAATTCATACCATCAATTTTTTTAATGGTCACAGGTAGATAAGTGTCAACATTGCATTCATCCTCTCTTATGTGGATCGATTGCAAGCTGCTGCTTGTGATTCGATCCTATTTCATGCAGTTGCCTGCCATATGCATCTAGTTCTGTCATCTAAGGCTTCTCAACTCTTGTAGGTGTTGATGCTGGGTTCGTCACTGCCATTGCCCCTGCAGAAGAGGCAGTGCTTGTTACTACCCCTGACATTACGGCCCTCCGTGATGCTGACCGCGTTGCGGGGCTGTTGGAGTGCGATGGCATCAAAGATATCAAGATTATTGTGAACCGGGTGCGACCAGACCTGGTTAAGGGGGAGGACATGATGTCAGCACTCGACGTGCAAGAAATGCTTGGCTTGCCTTTGCTGGGTGTGGTGCCAGAGGATGCGGAGGTGATTCGGAGTACAAACAGAGGAGTGCCATTGGTGCTGAATGATCCACCCACACCCGCCGGTCTTGCTCTGGAGCAGGCTACATGGCGGTTGGTGGAAAGAGATGCGATGACGGCCGTCATGGTGGAGGAGCAGGAGAGGCCCAAGAAGAAAGTCGGCTTCTTTTCATTCTTTGGTAGATGAGGTGATGCTATGACACCAGTTCAGTGTAGGCTGTGTATAGTTTGCAATTTTGGGTTGCGAATTGTTTTGAGTTTGTTTTATTTTGTTCTTGTTGGTTTCAGCTTGTTCTAGGGTAGAATGATTCTTGTTATTTTATTGTTTAATCCGAAATGCTAGTAAGTCATGCACAGTGCTTCTAACGCTAGAAACTCAATCAAGACCTAATTTAAGTCGACCAAGCAGACCTTTTCACTATCCATCTATATTTCCTAATTTTTTATTATATTTGTTATAGTATTGGGTTGACCTAACTTAATGCTCCAGATACGTGGTTCTCACCGTGCTTCTTGTTATTATATTGGAGGATTCGGCTGTATGTGCGGAGGACCCCGTTAGTGCATGTTTGGTTGGATCAGTGCCACCTACGTTTCTTTTTGTCTAAAAGTATAGCGTTTTGGCATAAAATTAAGCAAACAAAGTGCGGATTAAAAGACTCGTAGCAAACACTAGCGTCTCTTGGTACCGCAATGATCAACGCAGATTGCTGGGCGCTGGGGCAAGTAAAATCGCGTTATCAAAGGTGAACGCGTAACTAGTAAGCACGACATAGAGAATGAAGCACGAAATAAATGGAAATAATGTTGGCGCTAAAAAAATGTGGTATATTGGCAGCTTTACCACTCATTAACCGCATCAGTCATACTTATACACAAGTGCAATGATTCTCCAGTGGGGGATGGATAAAAGTATCAAGACAAGAACATGTTTACAGGTATGCCATACAGATCATTCACTAAAATACAGAAACATCACAAGCTCACAGCCTGGGATGCAGTTCAAGCTTAAGTCCGCCAGGGTCCCGGCACAAAAAGACAGCAGCTGCATCACTTCATATACCTCTGCAGAAACTTGCGGTGGAAATCACTTCTGATGGTATCATTGATGAACCGTTTTGGTGTTTTGGTTTCTCCACGAGCCTGGTTCCTGAATACAACGTCATCATCCCACCTACAGCACGCAGACATAACAGGATTATTAGTATGACAAGGCTTACCACAAAGTGCAGCAACATAAAAAGAACAATGTGATGCAATCAAGTGTATTAACCTTCTCTTAACACTGAAGGAGCCAGCATTATTAATATTGATCAAAGGGTTTCCTCTCATCAGTTCCTCCTCTTTCATCTTGGCCTCTTCTTCTGCTTGTTGACGCTCCATCAAATGATTATAGGGAGAAGAAAGTTGCGAACCTTTCTAATCTTCTCCTCAGCTCTTTCTTTCTTGATCCTTTCAAGCTCATCCATTAGGGCCTCAGTGTCATCATCGTCATCATCATCTTCATCGCTGAGAAAAAGGGTATTCGATGTGTAAAAGCAATGCATTGAGAAAGCCATCTACACTACACGAACATAACACAAACAAACAACTATATATGCCCTAAAGTGTCGAGATTCAAGAAGGCTGCTGTGTTCTGATATTACTTATATCCCCGCATACTAGTCACAAATATCAAAACGAATATCAGGCTATCAGACACTAACCTTGTAGCTTATATCAAAGTATGGTGGACAACAGAAAATGTTGTTTCATCCCAATCTTACAAAACTATTAATACAGTTGCAGGACATATCTCTAATCACTAGTATTTTTACATGTGCATGGTTCAAAAACTATTTAGTGTGAACATAGTAATTTATATGTGTGATTTAAAAATATTGAGCAACAATTCAGTAATTTATATAACATGACTTGTAAACAATTGAACTATACAGACCTTTCATCATCACTTCCGGGCTCCACATTGGAGTCATCAGCATCAATTTCTCGTGGAACTATCTTATCCTCAGCATCTCTCTTGTAGCCTATGATATGCCACAACAGAATAGGTAATTACTATGTCTGAACATAAACAGTTCTTCAAAATTATGCGGGCCAAGATGCAAAAATTCCAGCCATGTGTAAAAGCATAGCACTGTGTTATTTTTTTACACACGGCTAGAATTTTGTAACTTTGGAGTGCTAGTTGGCAATTTTCTCAAATTATCTGGTCATACAACATTAGTGTCACCTACCTTCTAGGAGAAGGCTTGAACTTTTCCGACGATCTCTCTCTTCTGCAAGCAAGAATATGAATTATAAGAGGTTCAACAAATCAAACACAACAGATAGGTAGCTGTACACGGGAGCAAAAAAACAAACATCATGGAAGCAAGAAGCTGGCAACCATTCTGTGTACGGGAGAGGAAGAAAGTAAAGATCGGACAAGGAGAAATACCAGCATAGGACTTATCCTTTGATGAGCAGTGCCTGCGTTCACGATCCTCAAGTTCATCCCTGAGATTCCTCTTCTGTAACTCTTCTTGGGTATGCTGCCCCTCCTTTCTGTGGGTATAATGAGAAAGGTCAGAACATCTTAAAGACGAAGAGATCTCGTCTTAACAATTATGATAATCATGCAGCCAATTTTACTCAAGAGTTTGATGGAGACAACAAATACAATGATTAGTAAGACAATCATACCCTTAGCTGGAGCTATTGATTATGGTCAGCAGTCAGCACTTAACAGAATCTAAGATATTACTAAGAAGAAACATATGGATCAAACTAGACATCGCTAACATGGAACATAAGAATGAAAATTGTGCTAAAATTTAGCTCCTCTCCCCCTCTATCCAGGGAGAGAGAGCAATTTGGTACAGTATAGCTATCCCAGCTCCAAGCTTACAAAATTGCATTTTTTTTTTCCATGGACAAATAACATACAAATTGCTATTTTTCATATTTACTTTAAGCACAAGTAGAAAGTTTGATTGCTTGCTGGTTCCGCATTCGCTGCACTCTTGATCCTTGTAAAGGCGGTTCTTAGCCAAACTTTTCCATGAAACTCGATTCAATCGCGCAGGGGCAAAGGCTACAGGGGCGAACCCTAATGCACTCCCCAACACAAGCGCACAGAAACAATAATAAAAATCATGAGCAGATCCGAGCCAACACTCTAATATAAATTCGTTGAAAATGACCGCATGGTCTGCCACATCAGCAAAACGCCAGGGTGTAATCAGTGAAAGGAGCATGCTAATTAGACGGTTTGAAAACTGCATACGCTGTTACTCCATGTTATAAGTTGTAGTGTTTGTTGCACATTGAGAATTACAACAGCCGCAGACACTAGGATATACGCTTCATTGACATGCCCCTGCAGGTGCATGTAGGAGGAGCATGAGCAGCAGAGCAGAGCAGGAACCTGAATTATTCTTTCTTCCAGAGCTACGCGTGAGCATGAGGAGCAGCAGAGGTGAGCTGTGGGTGGGATGAGCAGCGGCAGTCAGCAGAGCATTAGGCGGCCGGCAGGAGGGAGTAAGAGCAGCGTTGGAGTGTGAGCTGGTCGATGGGCAGCGTGTCGGTGGGGAAGGGGCAGGCGCCGACGTGCGCGCCCTGCAGCGGCTGGCACGGCGGCGGCGTGACGGCGGCGGAGACGCCCTCGACGTCGGTGCAGGTCCAGGGGTACTTCCTAGGCTTGTCCATCTGGGCGGTGACGTTGGCGATGCAGATGCCCCTGAATGGCGCGCCCTGGATGCCCTCGAGCCTCGCCGGCATGCGGACACCGGTGGCCACGACGTCCTGGTAGCTGATGTTGTCGACGACGGGGACGGCGGCGGGGTCGTACTTGTCGTCGGGGTGGGACTTGTAGTTCCCCGTCATCCAGAACACCCACTTCATGGTGTCGGCCGCGTCCGCAGACGAACACGTCGCGGGCGTAAGCGCCCGCCCGCGCCGTCTTGATCCGACGCCGGACTCGAGTCCCGCGCCGCGATGTCCTCCGCGCGCACGTCCCGGATGCCCCCCGACATCTCGCTGCCCAGCGCGATGACGGCGCTCGTCGGCGACACGCACGTTAGCCGCCGGATGACGATGTGCTCGCTGGGCATGCCGTACGCGATGCCGTACTCGTCCCACCCGCTCTTGATGGCTACGCAGTCGTCGCCAGAGACGATGTAGCAGTCCTCGATGCGGACGTGCGAGCACGAGTCCGGGTTGATGCCGTCCGTGTTTGGCGACCTCGTCGGCGCCAAGATCGTCACCCACTGCACCACGATGTTGCTGCTGTACACCGGGTGGATGTTCCACGCTGGCGAGTTCACCAGCGTCACGTTCGCGATGAACACCGTGTCCGAGTGCATCACCTCGATCAGGTACCCGCGCGTGTACTTGAGCTTGTTCCCATGGAACTTGGACCACCACATCGCCCCCTGCCCGTCGATCGTCCCGTTGTCCCCTGCATTCCGGTTCGGTTTCACAACCAAGAAAAAGCCTCAGACGACGACTCTTCTTCATCTTCTTCTCGAGTCGAGGAGAAAAAGAACAGCAACAGCAACAACAAGAAAGATGAGATTTTGATGCGCGTCTCCTCACCGGTGATGGCCACGTTGGTGAGGTTCGATCCGCCGATGAGGCTCGCGTATCGTCCGCCGATCTTGTCTCTCCCTCTTCCGTACGAAGGCAGAGGATCCACCACTGGCCACTCGCCCATGTCCTACACCGCCGCCCACCGGATCATCAGAA
Source organism: Raddia guianensis (assembly GCA_036346415.1). Taxonomy (NCBI): domain Eukaryota; kingdom Viridiplantae; phylum Streptophyta; class Magnoliopsida; order Poales; family Poaceae; genus Raddia; species Raddia guianensis. The sequence goes on along the minus strand of CM070539.1, from coordinate 47,945,211 downwards.
TCTCGAGGCGAGACCGTCGAATCAATGGATACATGAGGTTAATTGAGACCTGGGAGCCGAGGATGACGGCGTCACTGTGGAGGAAGAGGGTGAAGTGGCTGGTGAGGTTGAACGGCCCCGTCAGCCACTTCCCCGGCGGCACGTACAGCATGCCGCCGCCGCCGCCCTCGCTGGAGTACTGCGACAGGTGCTCCACCGCCGACCGGAACACCGCCGTGTTCGACGTCGTGCCGTCGCCCACGCCGCCAAAGTCGGCCAGCGACGCCGTGTGCTCCCGACAGCTCAGCGCCAGGTACATGCTCTGCGCAGCGGCTCCGCCTCCTGCTGGCTTGCCATGGTGGCGCGCCTCCACGGTGGCCGATACGGTCAGGAGGAGAAGGCATAGAGAGCGGAGGAGCTGCGCCACCAACAAACGAGACGGTCAGCGCGCCTGGCCTTGCATATTTTGCAACTTTTCTTGCAGATTTGTTTACAGGATTTGATCTGATGATTAGTACAAAATTTGGGAAAAATCTTTGTTGGAAAACAAAACCTCGCGAAGGAATTGCAGGCGTGGTAGAGAAAGCTTAGAAATCAAGAATGAAATGGACGAATCTGGCAGTACAACGTCATCATCCCACCTACAGCACGCAGACATAACAGGATTAATAGTATGACAAGGCTTACCACAAAGTGCAGCAACATAAAAAGAACAATGTGATGCAATCAGCAAGTGTATTAACCTTCTCTTAACACTGAAGGAGCCAGCATTATTAATATTGATCAATGGGGTTCCTCTCATCAGTTCCTCCTCCTTCATCTTGGCCTCTTCTTCTGCTTGTTGGCGCTCCTGCAGTAAACAAGCACACATAGTTTCCATTTTAATATTTAATAACATTTACAGGAATAAAGCACCTTCAAATGATTATAGGGAGAAGAAAGTTACGAACCTTTCTATTCTTCTCCTCAGCTCTTTCTTTCTTGATCCTTTCAAGCTCAGCCATTAGGGCCTCAGTGTCATCATCGTCATCATCATCTTCATCGCTGAAAAAAAGGTTATTCGATGTGTACGAGCAATGCATTGAGAAAGCCCTCTACAATACACGAACATAACACAAACAAACAACTATATATGCCCTAAAGTGTCGAGATTCAAGAAGACTGCTGTGTTATGATATTACTTATATCCCCGCATACTAGTCACAAATATCAAAACGAATATCAGGCTATCAGACACTAACCTTGTAGCTTATATCTAAGTGTATGGTGGACAACAGAAAATGTTGTTTCATCCCTAATCTTACAATACTATTAATACAGTTGCAGGACATATCTCTAATCACTAGTATTTTTACATGTGCATGGTTCAAAAACTATTTAGCGAGAACTTAGTACTTTATATGTGTGATTTAAAAATATTGAGCAACAATTCAGTAATTTATATAACATGACTTGTAAACAATTGAACTATACAGACCTTTCATCATCACTTCCGGGCTCCACATCGGAGTCATCAGCATCAATTTCTCGTGGAACTATCTTATCCTCAGCATCTCTCTTGTAGCCAGAAAATGTTGTTTCATCCCTAATCTTACAATACTACTAATACAGTTGCAGGACATATCTCTAATCACTAGTATTTTTACATGTGCATGGTTCAAAAACTATTTAGCGAGAACTTAGTACTTTATATGTGTGATTTAAAAATATTGAGCAACAATTCAGTAATTTATATAACATGACTTGTAAACAATTGAACTATACAGACCTTTCATCATCACTTCCGGGCTCCACATCGGAGTCATCAGCATCAATTTCTCGTGGAACTATCTTATCCTCAGCATCTCTCTTGTAGCCTATGATATGCCACAACAGAATATGTAATTACTATGTCTAAACATAAACAGTTCTTCAAAATTATCCAGGCCAAGATGTAAAAATTACAGCCATGTGTAAAAGCATAGCACTGAGCGTTATTTTTTTACACATGGCTAGTATTTTGTAACTTTGGAGTGCTAGTTTGCAATTTTATCAAATTATGTGGCCATACAACATTAGTGTCACCTACCTTCTAGGAGAAGGCTTGAATTTTTCCGACGATCTCTCTCTTCTGCAAGCAAGAACATGCAAGAGGTTCAACAAATCAAACACAACAGATAGGTACCTGTACACGGGAGCAAAGAAACAAACATCATGGAAGCAAGGAGCTGGCAACCCTTCTGTGTACGGGAGAGGAAGAAAGTAAAGATCGGACAAGAAGAAATACCAGAATAGGGCTTATCCTTTGATGAGTAGTGCCTGAGTTCACGCTCCTCAAGTTCATCCCTGAGATTCCTCTTCTGTAACTCTTCTTGGGTATGCTGCCCCTCCTTTCTGTGGGTATAATGAGAAAGGTCAAAACATCTTAAAGACAAAGAAATCTTGTCTTAACAATTATGATAATCTTGCAACCAATTTTACTCAAAGAGTTTGATGGAGACAACAAATACAATGATTAGTAAAACAATCATACCCTTAGCTGGAGCTATTGATTGTGGTCAGCAGTCAACATTTAACATAATCTAAGATATGACTAAGAAGAAACATATGGATTAAACTAGACACTGCTAACATGGAACATATGAATGAAAATTGTGCTAAAATTTAGCTCCTCTCCCCCTCTCTCCAGGGAGAGAGACAGCAATTTGGTACAGTATATCTATCCCAGCTCCAAGCTTACAAAATTGCATTTTTTTTCATGGACTAATAACATACAAATTGCTATTTTTCATATTTACTTTAAGCACAAGTAGAAAGTTTGATTGCTTGCTAGTTCTGCATTCGCTGCACTCTTGATCCTAGTAAGGGCGGTTCTTAGCCAAACTTTTCCATGAAACTCGAATTCAATCGCGCAGGGGCAAAGGCTACAGGGGCGAACCCTAACGCTCTCCCCAACCCAAGCGCACAGAAGCAATAATAGAAATCACGAGCAGATCCGAGCCAACCGAGCAGGCGAGCGTGATGGTTAGAAGCGAATCGCCGGAATCGAGAGACGCGGGAGCGGGAGAGGAGAGGGCATGAGGTCACCTGGGCTTGAGGCTGGTGTGGGCGGCGAGGTCGCGGGAGGAGTACTTCCCCGAGGGCCCGAAGATGCGGGTGCCGCCCTGCTCGTTCCCTCCCTTCGCCGGAGCCCACGTCGGCCGCGCCGCGGTCGTCATCTCGCAACCCTAACCCTAGCTAGCTGCTTCGGCCTGGCTGTGGGCTTCTGGCTCTTTGTTCTTCTTTTTTGCAAGGAGGCCCCTCACACACATGATAATGGAAGAAGTCAATTTCTGCATGCTATATCGCGTATTCGGTTTCACTCAAACAATAGGACAAAACTTGCATATTATCAAACCGTCAAAATCACTCAACCAAAACCATGGTGGTTTTGGATGACATAACATCTAGTCATCATTTTTTCTAGAAAATAAATTCAAAAAAATCTAGAAAATTATAGGAAGCTCAAAAATATAATAAAAATATGCACTGCAATAGAAAAATACATAGAATCCAAATATGCAATAAAACTGTAAAGTTTATGTGCATACTTATTTACAAAAATTATTATTTTTATATAAGGTGTTTTATTTATTAAAAAGTATTCAAGAAAATTTTGTTTGTTCTCTATTAAAATGGTGAAAATATTTTAGTTTTGAGAATGATGTAAAAATTAATAAAAACATAAAGATGCTATTTTGACCGTTGAATTTGTTTTTTTTTTTAAATGCAATTGAAAGGTCAAAATAAATTAGAATTAGAATTTGAAAATATAAATTGAAAGGCAAAGTAAGCATCCCCCTATTTCTGTCAGTTTCTCTCATTTTTCCTACAAGCCAAATTAAGTTTTCTTAAATACTTGATTTATTTATTCAATGAAATACATTATGTACTATTTTTACGTATAAGTATATACATAGAAAAGTATTTTCAATGAATATTTGGATTCTACCTATTTTGTATTTTTGGTATTTTTATTTTATTTTTTTGACCTTCCTATGATTTTCTAGAAATTTTTTGAATTTATTTTCTAAAAAAAAATGTTGATTAGGATGCCATATCATCCAAAACCACCATGGTTTTGGGTGAAGGGGTATTTTGTACCGGTTTTGATAGTTGAGGGGGGTGTTTTGTCCGGTTTTGAAGTTGATGGGGGAAAACTGAACTTGTGCGATAGTTCAAGGGGATAAAATGGACTTCTTCCCATGATAATTGTTTACTGTGCCGCGTAGCCGACTAGGCCATGGCCCGTTTGGACTGGCCAGTTAATCGGGCCGGACCAGCCCGTTAGTCATGACACTAGCCTAACCTGTCATATTAAGCCCGTTTGAGTTTTTCTGGGTCCAAAAACTGCAGTAAATTTCAGAACGAACCGGTTTTTATACTAATGTATAATACAGTAGTACGGTTTAATAAATACACATTTTTGACTGACTACCATTGCAAGTTATTTATAAAATTTATAAAAATAATTTTATGCTATATAAGTGTTTTCGAGATGAATATAAATATCTAATTTTCATATACTCAATTCCAATAGTTAAAAATATTTTTACAAATAAAGTTTTAACATTTTGACTTAGAAAAATATAAAACGTCAAGTTTAAAACTGGCGGAGTAGTTAAGCATAAAAATTGCAAATTTGGAAAAGAAAATACACTGCACAAATCAAATAAATATAATATGAACGTGCAATTTTCATGGTGCTATATGCGAAGAAGTATCCACAACAAGGCCTACAAGATCGTTTAGAATCTCCCCTGTGTAGGGCCGTAGGTCTAATGCGAACCACATACAGCATGACAGTCAATAATTAGATTTATATATAGTTTAATATAGTTGGATGTTATAGAAAATACTAACAATCAATAAAATGATATTTTTTATATGTTGTGAGTTCGCTGAAAAGAAAAAAAGGCACACAAAAGACGGCCACTTAAGGAACTAAAGACGTGTGCCAAAATAGTACATAAACTTTTTTTCACAACATCGAATCACATGTAAATTTGTTTATTCACTGGTGTAAATATGTTGACTAAGATTTCATATATTTTAAGATAGGAGGCAATTCCATATGTTATATTGTGTGACCACATTGGACCCACAAGCATCATTTGTCATATGCACGTGCTCGCACAAGCATCGATGCTTCATCTGTGTAACACTCTGATATAAATTCGTTGAAAATGACCGCATGGTCTACCACATCAGCAAAAAGCCAGGGTGTAATCAGTGAAAGGAGCATGCTAATTAGACGGTTTGAAAACTGCATGCGCTATTACTCCATGTTATAAGTTGTAGTGTTTGTTGCACTTTGAGAATTACAACAGCCGCAGACTGGCGATCGAGAAGCCTTCTATATCGACATATATATAACTGGGAAGAATGGTAGTAACAGCATGCCATCCATCCTTGAAGAAGAAGAAGATGACTATGATGATACAGATACTAGGATATACGCTTCATTGACATGCCCCTGCAGGTGCATGTAGGAGGAGGAGCATGAAGCAGCAGAGCGAGTGGAACCTTAATTATTCTTTCTTCGAGCTACGCGTGAGCATGAGGAGGAGCAGCAGAGGTGGTGTGGGTGGGATGAGCGGTGGCGGTCGGCAGAGCATCAGCGGCGGCGGGAGGGAGTAAGAGCGTACCGGAGTGTGAGTGGTCGATGGGCGCGTGTCGGTGGGGAAAGGACAGCGCCGTCGTCGCGCGCGCCTGCTGCGGCCGCGCGGCGGCGGCGTGACGGCGGCGGAGACGCCCTCGACGTCGGTGCAGGTCCAGGGGTACTTCCTAGGCTTGTCCATTTGGGCGGTGACGTTGGCGATGCAGATGCCCCTGAATGGCGCGCCCTGGATGCCCTCAAGCCTCGCCGGCATGCGGACGCCGGTGGCCACGACGTCCTGGTAGCTGATGTTGTCGACGACGGGGACGGCGGCGGGGTCGTACTTGTCGTCGGGGTGGGACTTGTAGTTCCCCGTCATCCAGAACACCCACTTCATGGTGTCCAGCCGCATCCCGCGAACGAACACGTCGCGGACGTAGGCGCCCCGCCCCACCGCCGTCTTGATCCGCACGCCGGACTCGGAGTCCACCGCCGCGATGTCCTCCGCGCGCACGTCCCGGATGCCCCCCGACATCTCGCTGCCCAGCGCGATGACGGCGCTCGTCGGCGACACGCACGTCAGCCGTCGGATGACGATGTGCTCGCTAGGCATGCCGTACGCGATGCCGTACTCGTCCCACCCGCTCTTGATGGCTACGCAGTCGTCGCCGGAGACGATGTAGCAGTCCTCGATGCGGACGTGCGAGCACGAGTCTGGGTTGATGCCGTCCGTGTTGGGCGACCTCGTCGGCGCCAAGATCGTCACCCACTGCACCACGATGTTGCTGCTGTACACCGGGTGGATGTTCCACGCTGGCGAGTTCACCAGCGTCACGTTCGCGATGAACACCGTGTCCGAGTGCATCACCTCGATCAGGTACCCGCGCGTGTACTTGAGCTTGTTCCCGTGGAACTTGGACCACCACATCGCCCCCTGCCCGTCGATCGTCCCGTTGTCCCCTGCATTCCGGTTCGTTTCACAACCAAGAAAAAGGCTCAGACGACGACTCTTCTTCATCTTCTTCTTCTCGAGTCGAGGAGGAGGAGAAGAAGAAGAACAGCAACAGCAACAACAAGAAGAAAGATGAGATTTTGATGCGCGTCTCTTCACCGGTGATGGACACGTCGGTGAGGTTCGATCCGCCGATGAGGCTCGCGTATCGTCCGCCAATCTTGTCTCTCCCTCTTCCGTACGAAGGCAGAGGATCCACCACTGGCCACTCGCCCATGTCCTGCACCGCCGCCCACCGGATTATCAGAATCTCTGGGCGAGACCGTCGAATCAATGGATGCATGAGGTTAATTGAGACCTGGGAGCCGAGGATGACGGCGTCGCTGTGGAGGAACAGGGTGAAGTGGCTGGTGAGGTTGAACGGCCCCGTCAGCCACTTCCCCGGCACGTCTGACATCGCCGCCGCCGCCTCGCCGAATATTGCGACAGTGCTCCATCGCCGACCGGAACGCCGCCGTGTTCGATGTCGTGCCGTCGCCCACGCCGCCGAAGTCGGCCAGCGACGCCGTGTGCTCCGGCGGTCGGCGCCAGTACATGCTCTGCTGGCGGCGCGCCGCCTGGCTGGCTTGCCGTGGTGGCGCGCCTCCACGGTGGCCGATGCGGTCAGGAGGAGAAGGCATAGAGAGCGGAGGAGCTGCACCAGCAACAAACAAGAGACGGTCAGCGCGCCTGGCCTTGCATATTTTGCAACTTTTCTTGCATATTTGTTTACAGGATTTGATCTGGTGAGTAGTACAAAATTTGGGGAAAATCTTTGTTCGAAAAACAAAATCTCGCGAAGGAATTGAAGGCTTGGTGGACAAAGCTCAGAAAACAAGAATGAAATGGACGAATCTGGCAGTGCATAAGAGAAATGGCGACACCACCTTGCTCGTCGGAGATAGAGAGAACCAAATGGGAAAACCAAGTGCTGAAAAAACTGATCTTTTTTTAAAGAGATTTGCAGGACACCCATAAAAGATGTGAGTACTAGAACTGAAAGAAGACTTGCAAGAAGCAGCAATGGCAATGGCAGTTAGTTACATGGAGAGGTGGCGCCATTCCTGCTCTCTTCGTCAGATTAGCAGGATAGAATGGATTGGGTCGTACAAATGGAGAAGATGAACGGCCTCATTTATAGGTGGCCTTTGCTGCACTGTTGAGTGTTTAGCACTAGCTTTTATTATCCATTAATCAATGAAATCTAAAGCCACCTTTTCCTGCATCATCTTCTCTCCCTGACTCCCTTCGCCATGGTGGTACTGGTGCCACATTCAGGCACCAAAAGTTTCAACTGGGTGCAATGCATGCGATGTGAATGCTGTGCTCTGGGCGATTGTGGGACGGTGGTAATGTCGGCCTCGTGGATTTGAAACTGCTGTTTTTCTTCCATTTATTATTTCTTGTGCGTAATGTAATGAGGTGATGCACATATTGCTTGTCCTTGTCACTTTGGAGCATATTGTAATGGGTGTGGCTTGCCTTTGCTGGGTGTGGTGCCAGAGGATGCGGAGGTGATTCGGAGTACGAACAGAGTGCCATTGGTGCTTGGAAAGAGATGCGATGACCCCGTTAGTGCATGTTTGGTTGGATCGGTTCTCTTTCCCCCGTTAGTGCATGTTTGGTTGGATCAGTGCCACCTACGTTTCTTTTTGTCCAAAAGTATAGCGGATTAAAAGACTCGTAGCAAACACTAGCGTCTCTTGGTACCGCAATGATCAACGTAGATTGCTGGGCGCTGGGGCAAGTAAAATCGCGTTATCAAAAGGTGAACGCGTAACTAGTAAGCACGACATAGTGAATGAAGCACGAAATCAATGGAAATAATGTTGGCGCTGAAAAATATGGTATTTGGCAGCTTTACCACTCATTAACCGCATCAATCATACTTATACACAAGTGCAATGATTCTCTAGTGAGGGATGGATAAAAGTATCAAGACAAGAACATGTTTACAGGTATGTCATACAGATCATTCACTCAAATACAGAAACATCACAAGCTCACAGCCTGGGATGCAGTTCAAGCTTAAGTCCACCGGGGCACAATAAGCCAGCAGCTGCATCACTTCATATACCTCTGCAGAAACTTGCGGTGGAAATCACTTCTGATGGTATCATTGATGAACCGTTTTGGTGTTTTGGTCTCTCCACGAGCCTGGTTCTTGAATACAACGTCATCATCCCACCTACAGCACGCAGACATAACAGGATTAATAGTATGACAAGGCTTACCACAAAGTGCAGCAACATAAAAAGAACAATGTGATGCAATCAGCAAGTGTATTAACCTTCTCTTAACACTGAAGGAGCCAGCATTATTAATATTGATCAATGGGTTTCCTCTCATCAGTTCCTCCTCCTTCATCTTGGCCTCTTCTTCTGCTTGTTGGCGCTCCTGCAGTAAACAAGCATGCATAGTTTCCATTTTAATATTTAATAACACTAACAGGAATAGGGCACCTTCAAATGATTATAGGGAGAAAAAAGTTATGAACCTTTCTAGTCTTCTCCTCAGCTCTTTCTTTCTTGATCCTTTCAAGCTCAGCCATTAGGGCCTCAGTGTCATCATCGTCATCATCATCTTCATCGCTGAAAAAAAGGTTATTCGATGTGTACGAGCAATGCATTGAGAAAGCCATCTACACTACACGAACATAACACGAACAATCAACTATATATGCCCTAAAGTGTCGAGATTCAAGAAGGCTGCTGTGTTATGATATTACTTATATCCCCGCATACTAGTCACAAATATCAAAACGAATATCAGGCTATCAAACACAAACCTTGTAGCTTATATCTAAGTGTATGGTGGACAACAGAAAATGTTGTTTCATCCCAATCTTACAAAACTACTAATACAGTTGCAGGACATATCTCTAATCACTAGTATTTTTACATGTGCATGGTTCAAAAACTATTTAGCGAGAACTTAGTACTTTATATGCGTGATTTAAAAATATTGAGCAAGAATTCAGTAATTTATATAACATGACTTGTAAACAATTGAGCACAGACCTTTCATCATCACTTCCAGGCTCCACATCGGAGTCATCAGCATCAATTTCTCGTGGAACTATCTTATCCTCAGCATCTCTCTTGTAGCCTATGATATGCCACAACAGAATAGGTAATTACTATGTCTGAACATAAACAGTTCTTCAAAATTATGCGGGCAAGATGTAAAAATTACAGCCATGTGTAAAAGCATAGCACTGAGTGTTATTTTTTTAAACATGGCTAGAATTTTGTAACTTTGGAGTGCTAGTTGGCAATTTTCTCAAATTATGTGGTCATACAACATTAGTGTCACCTACCTTCTAGGAGAAGGCTTGAACTTTTCCGACGATCTCTCTCTTCTGCAAGCAAGAACATGAATTATAAGAGGTTCAACAAATCAAACACAACAGATAGGTACCTGTACAAGGGAGCAAAGAAACAAACATCATGGAAGCAAGGAGCTGGCAACCCTTCTGTGTACAGGAGAGGAAGAAAGTAAAGATCGGACAAGAAGAAATACCAGAATAGGGCTTATCCTTTGATGAGTAGTGCCTGCGTTCACGCTCCTCAAGTTCATCCCTGAGATTCCTCTTCTGTAACTCTTCTTGGGTATGCTGCCCCTCCTTTCTGTGGGTATAATGAGAAAGGTCAGAACATCTTAAAGACAAAGAGATCTCGTCTTAACAATTATGATAATCATGCAACCAATTTTACTCAAAGAGTTTGATGGAGACAACAAATACAATGATTAGTAAAACAATCATACCCTTAGCTGGAGCTATTGATTGAGGTCAGCAGTCAACGTTTAACATAATCTAAGATATTACTAAAAAGAAACATATGGATTAAACTAGACACTGCTAACATGGAACATATGAATGAAAATTGTGCTAAAATTTAGCTCCTCTACCCCTCTCTCCAGGGAGAGAGAGAGAGAGCAATTTGGTACAGTATATCTATCCCAGCTCCAAGCTTACAAAATTGCATTTTTTTTTTCATGGACAAATAACATACAAATTGCTATTTTTCATATTTACTTTAAGCACAAGTAGAAAGTTTGATTGCTTGCTAGTTCTGCATTCGCTGCACTCTTGATCCTAGTAAGGGCGGTTCTTAGCCAAACTTTTCCATGAAACTCGAATTCAATCGCGCAGGGGCAAAGGCTACAGGGGCGAACCCTAACGCTCTCCCCAACCCAAGCGCACAGAAACAATAATAGAAATCACGAGCAGATCCGATCCAACCGAGCAGGCGAGCGTGATGGTTAGAAGCGAATCGCCGGAATCGAGAGACGCGGGAGCGGGAGAGGAGAGGGCATGAGGTCACCTGGGCTTGAGGCTGGTGTGGGCGGCGAGGTCGCGGGAGGAGTACTTCCCCGAGGGCCCGAAGATGCGGGTGCCGCCCTGCTCGTTCCCTCCCTTCGCCGGCGCCCACGTCGGCCGCGCCGCCGTCGTCATATCGCACCCTCTCCGCCGCGCGGCAGGGCAACCCTAACCCTGGCTAGCTGCTTCGGCCTGGCTGTGGCTGGGTCGTCGTCTCCCTCTCCCGTCCTCTCTCCTCCAACTCTGACTCCTCTTTGTTCTGCTTTTTTGCAAGGAGGCTCCTCACACACATGATAATTGTTTAGTGCGTCCAGTGCCCGTTTGGACTGGCCCGTTAGTCATGACATTAGCCCAACCTGTCATATTAAGCCCGTTTGAGTTTTTCTTGGTCCAAAAACTGCAGTAAATTTCAGAACGAACCGGTTTTTATACTAACTAGCAAAAACGCCAGTCCGTTGCAACGGGAGAAAAAACAATCCTCGCACGCTTCTAACCCGATAAGAATGGCCCATGAGATAGTGGAGACGATGGAACTTTGAATTCTCATGTTAAAACTTTTTTTAAACAGAAGTGACCGTGAGGATCAAATATCATTCAATATGATGCCACCGTGGCCGTTTTAAATTGTATTGAACAAAAGGAAAAAAAAAAGAAAAACGAAGTCAATGATCAACTTCAAGAAAACAAGGTCTCTGTGATACATATTGCCAGTTACAACCAAAAGTTTCGACAGCTTGTTGCAGCCGAAGAACTTCCTCTTTTGTCCGGACACTCTTTAATATATAGGGTTTCAGACTTCGCTGATAATGAGACAGACATTGGAAAGGTGTTAATGGACAAATCATATTACAATTGAGTGAGATTTAAACAAATCATTATATATTTCTATAGACGAACTCTGGAATCGTTGACAAGTTAAAGCGTAGGGGAAGATCTGCGAGTCGGTTGTTGTAGAGCACAAAGTTGGTGGCTGATCTATTGGCGGCTGGCCAGATAACCAATTATCAAACCAAAAGGATATCAAACTAAGGATCTCGTGTTGTTAAAGTTCTTAGTTTTGATTGGACGATTGGGCAATATCTGTTGGAGCTTTGAATGGTGACTTTGAAAATCTGAAACTGATGACGGAAATCTTGTCTTTGATATTTCGAGAAACGACAACAAAAGGTCAGATCATTCAATTTAAGCCAAAAAAAAGTTGCACGCAGAACGGGATTTAAATTGGAGCCAACGGGCGTTTAATTTTTTAATGTAGATAAAGCGATTCATTGAGGCCCAGGCATTTTGTGGAATAAGAGCAGCAAATTAACCTCCAAACAACATATCATTCATGTACCAGTGCGAAGGAAAGGAAATATCAACGAACTAACACAAGTCCAGACCCTTTCTCATTTGCTTTTCCCTCTTTCAACTTGCTGCAAGCAGCATCTTTGAATTAAAACGAGCTTGCTCAAATGAAGATCTAGCACTGTGGAGCTCCTGGTTATGGCCAAGTGTATGTCAGTCTGGGGGGGAAGCTATCTCACATCTTATTTGTAAAGGACTGATTAAGAATAAAAAGGTTTTACATCTTCGATGGCAATTGTTATGTCTGGCCTTGTACCTTTCTTCAATGATAGGTATTTCTCACGAACCTATAATCAAACCAGGCTAACAAGTCAATAACATACTCTCTCCAAAATATTAAATAGGTAGCAAACCATTATAAAGGTACAGGTAGTAAAATAACATATTGGAAAAACCTTGGATAGGTAGTAAAATAACATATTCCGAACCATTCTGACCTCAAATTATATAACTGACTAAAATCAATTACTTCAATATCAAATGCTAACCAGAAAAAAACATGCAGATATTATTTGCTGATGGAAAATGCGAACTGGTTAGATCCCAGCACAAATATATGATGTGCGAAATAAAGCCATAACTCTAAAGAAAACAAAAGGGAAATCCTTTTGAGGATTGCATTACAAAATGGATGTGCTGCATTTTTTAGAAAAAAGTAGATGATTTCAACATTATCTTTAGAAACACACTTTCCCACCTTTTTTTATTGCATATTTTAAGCAATCAATTCTTGGGTTAACTTACCTGGTCATACAAGAGGCTAGCCTTGTCAAAACGCTTCCGAGCATCCTGAGTAAATATATAAAGCAGGAACTATTTCACGGAACTCTTCTCAGTATTAATATTTAAGATTCAATGTTCATAGCAAACAATGCTGGCACCTTCACATCATGCAAATCGATGTCCACAAAATTCAGCAATCTGTCATTTAGCATATGTTCAACCTGCCAGAAAATGAAATTAGCAATTATGCCATCTCAAGTACAAAAATAAATTGTACCATGAAACGTGACATGTTAGATTTTTAGTTATCAAAATGTCAAATGATATGGCCTTCCAAAAAAATAACTTTATTGTGTAGCTTGAGATGATGCTTTGGAGACCAGGCTCTAGCATTACGTGCACGCAAGATAAGCCTAAATGATTTGTCCATTAACATCTTATTCATAAAAACAAGTCGCCGTTGACTTTTGGACAAGGCGTTGACCATTCGTCTTATTCAAAAAACTATGTAAGTTATCATTTACTTTGTCATTATTTGTTTTATTATTAAACATACTTTAAGCATAATTTATATTTTTGCATGTTTGCACTAATTTTTTGAATAAGACGAATGGTCAAATACGTGTTTAAAAGTCAACGACGACTTGTTTTTATGATCGGAGGTAGTAATATATAATGCCTGTGTATGTAGTAATATTTAATGCATATCTGGGTACACGATAAATTGCTTGAGCCAGATGTGAATGCAGGCCAGCTCCTACAGAGATTCCCAGACAACAGTTGTATGTCTAGTCAAGAATATCAATATGTTATTTCTGGAACCAACATCTTAGAGTACTCGTTAACTAATCTTCTATTGTGGCAATGTTCAAAATCAATATTTTCACTGCACTGTTCAGAATAACTCACTAATCTGTAGCTACAAAATTGATAAATTCAAAGCACTAAAATTAAACGAAATGCGCGAACCTTGCGTGGATGAGCTTGACGCTGGTCTTCATATTGGGACGCGACCAGTTGTATGCGATCGAGCCGGTGATCCCACTAAGCCATAGACCACCTTTCCGCTGTACAAAAAAAATAGCGCAACAAATTATAATACATTACAGGCCAATCGAGGGAAACAAAACAATCTCACAGTGATTTTTTGGATTAATAGCCAAAAAAGGTGAAGCTTTTAGCTCAGAGATACAGATAATCGCCGAGAACGCGCAGGGATTCTGGCTGTCGCCTTGTAGCATCGACGTATCAGAATACCAGCGGAAAACGTCTAGATCCGAGCAAGAAGAGATCAAATCCCCAGGAAGAATCAAGAAGTGATTACGTACGGCTCGGAGCTTGTAGGTCCGGCACAGGGGGGTGCTCGAGAATCTAGCTCGCTGTCGATGGTGCGGTGTGACGGCACACGAAGAAGATGGAGAAGGTCTCAAATCGAAAGCGGTGGACGGATCAACGAATACGGCGGGGAAGGCCGAATCATAGCCGCCCGCCGGGTGCAGCGATTGCTAGGGGCGGCGGCGGCGTCGAGCAGGCCGGCGAGTCAGAGCGGCGGCGGCGGGGGCGAGCCAGGGACGGGGTCTGGTTGGCAGCGGCGACATCGAGCAGAGCCCGAGGCGGCGGCGGAAAGCAGGGGCAGGGCCGAGGTGGGGCGGAGGCAGCGACGGCGCCTAGGCGAATCTGCAGGCGGAGAGGAGGGGAGGGGAGGGGCGAAGGTACCCGGGGAGTCGCACATACCTGCAGAGAAGAAGCTGGGGAAGCCAAGGTCGCGGGCTCGGCGGGGGTCGGCGGCAGCGCTGGCCTCGTACTCGCGGCCGCTGTCGTCGCTGGACTCCTCGCCGCCGCCGTCGTAGCTGCGGAGCGACGCGCTGTCGGTGTTGTACGGGCGGTGGGCGACGACAAAGGAGGCCGGGCGGAGCGCGTGGTAGGCCACGGGGGACCCGGAGGCATGGATCCTGATCCTCTGACTTCGGGGGAGCCGAAGTAACGGTGACTTTGTCACCGACAATGGGGCCGGCGCGTCCGAGGGTGGGTCCCGCATGAAAAACATGGTGCAAGGTCCCACCTGTCAGTGACAAAGTCACGGGGCGAAGTCACCAAACCCGAAGTCAGAGGATCTCAATCCCGGAGGCATATGGCTCGGCAAGTGGTTTCCTGAGGAGGCTCGCCAGCGGCACCCCCTTGGATGCGACGGCGGAAGCCATGGATCTCTCTCTTCTCTCTTGGATTCTTGCATCGCAGGTTGGTGTTGTACTGGCCGGGGTTAGGGAGGCGCTGGGTTGCCGGTGGGTTCCGATCTCGCCGACGGCGCCGTGGGGAGACGCTGGGTTGGGGCTAGGGCACGACGGGATTCGAGCCTCGAGGATAGGGATGGCAAAAATACCCATGGGTCCGGATACCCGCGGGTACCCGACCCGATGGGTCCGGGTCCGGGTCCCATTCAAGACCCATGGGTATTAAATTTCGGGTCCGGGTTCGGATCCGGGTCCGGGTCTCAAATTGGACCCATGGGTATCCGGACCCGGACCCAAAAGAATGGACTGACACGTGGTCCCGTATTGTCATTGCCTTATTTGCCTCCCATCTCCCATCTAACCCTAAGTCCCCAACTCCTCTCCCACCGCGCAGGCACCCACACGGCTACACCCACACGCCACTTATCTCCTCAGCCGCCGCCACCCTCTCCTTCCTCCCGCCCTCCCTCTCGCCACCCTCCCCACGGCGTACAGACACCTCAGTGCTCAGAGACGCCCATGCCGTGAGGGTCCTCCGCCGCCTCCTTCCCTGGCCCGTCGGCGGCAAGCGCGGCGTCGTGTGGGCGACGGGCGAGGTTTCGGGAGGCGGCCTTGGCCTTCAGGGGGGGTGGCATTGTGAGCTCTGGAGGCAGCTTGGCCTTGGCGGGGAGGGCTGGGCGGCGGAGCTCTGGGCGGTCTGTGTGGTCTGGCTCCCTGCGGCGCCTCCTCCTCTTTGGCTCTCTCTCTCTCTCCCGTTCTCTTAGGTTGGACCCGACGGTACCCATTCGGTCTGGTACCCACCGGTCCGGGTCTGAGTATAGGTTTAGACCCAGAGTAACCGGTCCGGTCCGGTCCATTTTTGGTCTCGGGTTCGGGTCCACGACAATTTGGACCGGAGGTACCCGACCCGATTGCCATCCCTACTCGAGGAGGAGGGGGAGGAGGAGGCGACGGTGGCTAGGGTTAGTCCGCTAGGGTTACAGGCAGATTGTTGGTCGATGCCTCGGTGGAAGACCCGTGTGAACGTGGACCTTTATATCGAATCGCGGTCTGCAGATGCAATGACGATTAAAATCGACGAAGGAAGATGAAAACGCTATTCTCTTTATTATATATATATATATATATATATATATATATATATATATATATACACACACACACTAGTGAGATGCCCGAGCGTTGCAACGGGGCTATAAAGAAAATATACTTTGATATGGCCTTAAGAATCAACATAGAGAACTTGCTATGTAATGGCCTTAAGAATCTGCCAAGTTAAATATAACTTCTTAAAATTGATTAACATTAAATGCATGGCTTTTTAATAATAAAAGATATGAAAATTTTGTTCAACACAGAATACAACTTCCACGTAGAAACAGTTGAGTGATATGTTAACTTAACATCAGACTACAAAAGCATAAAGTTGCCAATTGAGTACAGGGCAAATAAGACATGATGTTTGAGCAAACATCGAACTCAAACTAAATTCTATTTCAGTTTTGTCAAGCATATGGTAGGAATGAGAGAAAGTGAAGTACTATATGGCAGTAGTTTCCATATCAATCATATGACAGACACCATCACGATAAAAGAAAACAAGGATCAACCATGCTGCAATTCTCAAAGATGAAAGTAGATACATAATTAGTTAATTCATATACACAACCTGCCACCATGAGAAATTTCATAGCCAAACGCAAATATACATGACGGTGCACTTACACAGAAAATCATAACCTTCTGGAC
The DNA here is from genome assembly GCA_036346415.1 of Raddia guianensis. Lineage (NCBI taxonomy): Eukaryota > Viridiplantae > Streptophyta > Magnoliopsida > Poales > Poaceae > Raddia > Raddia guianensis. The sequence goes on along the minus strand of CM070539.1, from coordinate 47,928,250 downwards.
ACTGACCACTTTCAGGAAGCCTTAGCTAGGTGACACATCAAACAATGCTCGAACTGGACAAACTTGTATTGCCTAAAATCAGCCACAAAATATTACAGAGTTGGTCCTTGAAGCACTTTCACGATCTCTTCTGCTCTAGCTTGTATCTCTTTCAGGTATTCAACAAGTATCCGTTGTTGATAAGAACCTCCTTCCTGCTAAAAAGAAAAATCAGATGGGAAACAGTGCAAGTGGTTGCTCAGCACAAAGCAACGGCAGGTTAAAACACAGAACAATATGAATCTTACTGTGCGAATTAATACTCTCTCAATTCTCTTGTTAATAACAGCATAAAGTTCTTCTGGAGAAACATCTTCCTTCCCTATTGCAAGTCCATCAAGCAAGAGATTGTTCCATTCGTTTTCTGGAGCTGCATTGAACAATCTCAATCTCTTAGTAATTTGTATACACAAAACAAAACAATATCTTTGAGCTACAAAACAAACCCTGTATTACAGATTCAAGAGAGTTTTCCGGCTCTACAACTCCTCCCCCTGAAAAAGCAATGCAGACATCTAAAGATCAAGTAAAAATTCAATCTTTTCTAACACTTGAAGTTGAACGGCCAAAAAAAATTCACAAAAAAGGATTACCTTTGTAAGCATAACTACGCTTTTGGAGGAACTTTTGAGTAGACAAATTAGGACCTAAAAGGCTTTTTTCTCTTCTTTTGACAAATCTTTCCTGTAGAAGGCACAGTATCAGTGCACTGGAGCAAACTTAATAAAAGCAATTACATAATAAGCTAAATCACAGGAAAAAAACCTTTAAATTCTAGCTTATCAAAACAATGTTTGTGTTTGGATTCATGAAACTCTGGTGGATGCAACAAAGCACAGCACATGACTGTGACACAGGAGCTTGCAATTATAATTTATAAATTCATATTACCGCAACCCAGTAAACCATGAACATGGGAGTAACTTAGGCTTGGGCATATTAACCCAGAGCCTCCACATGAAAGAAAAGATAAACACTACATATAATATCGCACGTTGGGGGAGCTGTAGCTTTTGCCATAAGACACTGTATGGTTTTCTAGCTAAAATGCAAGGGCCATAGTTTTGTTAAGAGGTCATTTGACTGTGTGGCTTTTTGTTGGGTTGGCTGGCTGTTCTGAGTAATAGAATGTCTTAAAAGCCTGTAGGCTAAATCATATATTTTTCTAATTTTCTTAATTGGAGGAGGTTTGGACTGTCCTTCGGGATAAGAATGTAGGAAGTTCCTATGGCGACCTAAGGTGACTTTTAGCTTTTAGTTTATTAGTTATGTGTGGCTTCTGTATCGTTTTCCTATTTTGTTTGTTTTATTATAATAGCAAAAATACCCTTGCGTTGCAACGGGAAATTAAAATCCTCGCATAATGACATTGCTTGAAGAGTTTAAGTAGCACAATATCTCCTGAGACAAGGTCACAACGTCAAAGGGAGAAATAGGTGGAAAGACCTAATATGCTTAGTAAATCATAGACGGTGATTATTATTGAAACCATGAAGGAAACAGTTCTGAAAAAACACACATATTCTGATTTCTAAACAACAATCTAGCAGAAAATCTTACCATGATCTGTTGAAACAATCATGCAACAATATCCTAAAATCAAGTGCTAAACTAAGTGCTCAAGAATCCCCAAAATCCAAAATCAAAATGAGCAGAGATTATGTAAATTTCACAAGGGCACGTATTAGTCATGTTTCATCTTCTTTTTTCTTTTTTTTTTTTCTGAAAAGAGTTTTTTGGTGTGTTAGGATAAAGATTCTTTTGCGGCTTCAGATTCAAAATTGATCGATGAAAGTTAATATAATCGCATATAGCATATGTCATGTTTAGGGTTAGAGATATCATGTTGTTGTCCTGGTTCCCCCTATATCATAACATCTCTAATATGTCACGATAATCCAAGGGTCATCTACACCCAAAAATAAATGCAGCATCTTGAACACATATTCTAAAAAGGCTCACAATCTTTTGCAGTAGCAATCCTTTTCTAGCATTATGCATCAAGACCTGATCCATCTTCGCAACCAACAGAAACATTGCAATTTGTGGCTGAATATCATGACCACCGACAGGTTTAGGCTTAGCTTAACATGCCTGAAGTTCTCTTCCTCTTGTCAATCAGCCAATGTTATGGGGCCTTCGTTGTTAATTTCTGCACAAACACTCCATAGCAACGAGCCTGCGAGCCTTATTAGCCTCAGAAGGAGGACTGCATAATCTACTTTTGGCGTTGATTTGAACATATCAAGAATCATGCTACTGACAAAACTACATATCAACTCCTAATCTCCAATGTACCTCTTTTCTTAATGAAGATGAACTGAACCCAAAAAATCTGCTCGGTTAACATTAGCCGATCTGTCACTTAACATGAAGGTTTAAAAGTCCAACCGAATTGAGTTGTAAAATATAAGGTCTAATATATAGCAGAGGAAAATCACATGGAGAAGATCTAATAAGCTGGTCTGCTGATTTTCGATCTGCAGTAGCTGCGTAACAAGCCTTCATCTTTCTGGCCTGACTGAAACCTCTCGGATCCACCGTCAACCTCAGAAATTTCTTCCAAATTACCACCTTCCTCATATGGAACAACTCGGGACCCGCTTTCATTCCGGCCGACTTTGCCGTCTTCTCCTCGTTACCCTAGAAAAGTGTCCTCCTTGCTTCCAGTCTTGATCTCACATTGCCTCCTTTCAGAAGCTTCTCCTCCGTCACCGCTTTAATCGGCGTGGCATCTGGAGCAACAGCAATGTCAACCTTGCAGTGTAAAGCCGGCGAGAGCTTCTTATTTCTGATGGATGATGATGGGCTATGCCTTTTGGTGACACTGGGCGATGCGTCTAGGGGCGACCTGCTCGTAGGTAACCTGTTCCTCCTTGTCGCCGATTGAATTGAATTTGAGCCTAGGGAAGCAGCTGGATATCGCCCATCACTTGCACTTCCTGTTTTCATTATAAGATCACTTATCAAAAAAAGAAAAATAGCAGTATAGCACACACCTACCTCTTTAGAATTTTGGTAACAAATCAAATAGTAACACAATTTAATCCTCCTCTTTACCAAAGGCAGATCATTTCTGTGGTTCCTTCCTACTTGCAGAATACAAAATTACAAGAACCTAAACGTAATTTACCAGATCTGCGCAACAAGTAGCAACAGTGTGCAACCACAAAGAGAATGTCTCACATTGATCATTAGTGCATCACCGCAAGAGAAGATCGCCGTAGATCAAGTACAAGACGCTGCAGCGAACGACGAGCATTCGATCCTCTTCTATATCTGGGATCTCCGCCCACGCTTCGATCATCCTGTTCATTGACTCCGTACAATTTTGACCTGCATCCACGAACAAAGGCACCGAAAATCTCAGATCCGAGAAAGGATGTTATCTCGCCAAGATCTGAATCAAATAAAAGACAAACCTTGTCGAACCTCCGCCTCAAAGAAGGCAATGCAAGAGGATTTGTAGGTTAAGAGGAGATCCTTGTGTTCTAAGGCCAACGCGGCAAGCGCCGCCGGCATGCCTTCTCGCCGCCGATCGTCACCGGCAATTGCGTCGTGGAGGCGGGGATCGAGGCGGTGACTTTGTTGGCGCTTCATTGCGGCGCCGCCGACGCGATGATGAGGCGATGAGTGGGCTTGGCCTTAAAGGCATTCCGCGCAGGAGCTTGAGGAGGTGGGGTTGGAGCTTGTGGAGGTAGGATGCGAGGTCGACGGTTGGGCGGAGGCCTCGGACGGCGGCGGCGTGGCGAAGCGCGACCGCCAGTGCAGCACAGACCGATCCCGCCGTGAGGAGGCGTCGGGGTGAGGGGGAGGAGGAGGGGGCTGGTGGTGAGGGAGGAGAAGGAGGAGGCGGTGGAGGGCCGAGAGGCGCGCCCGTTAGGGTTTCACGCGTCTGATGACGGTCGGGCGTGCGTAGGAGGAGCCGTTCGATCGAGATCGGAAAGCTCTGGCACGCACGACGGACGAAAACTGACGAAGGAAGATGGAAACTCTGTTCTCTTTATTATTACTAGCAAAAATACTCGTGCGTTGCAACGGGAGAAATAAACATCCTTTCACATCCCTAACCCCATAAGCTTATCCCAAATACCTAGCCCCTTATAAATTAGTAAAGATGCTCGTCGTTGCAACGGAAAAAATAAAAATCCTCGCACGTCCCTAGCCCCATAAGCATGGTTCCAATTTAATCGAGAATAAAAAATGATGAAACATAGATCGGACAGCTATAAAAAACAATGCTAATGTTTCTACCCGAATTTTTTCCCTTCCACAGCGTCGTTAAACGCTCGTTCGACGAAGTCGGCGATCAGCACATATAATGAGGCGCACGTGAAAAGGCTACTGAAAAGAATTTTTTTAAAAAATATCAAATAAATGCAGTAGGTAGAATATGGTAAAATAAGATCAATGAAATCGGTTTCGGTTGAATCGGAGTTTGGTTTGGGAGTTAGAAAATACCAGAGTAGACAATAAACACTGTTCACAGTGGGCTTAGCTACATGGCCCAACCGAGAGCTCCAAAAGGGGATCGGGCAGTGAGGGCTTCTCTGTTCCTCATCCTCGTAATCGTATTCCATAGGAGAGAGAGAAACCAGTGGGAAAGAGAGAGAAAGAGGGCGGCGATTCGGCGGTCCTCGGGTCTCCGGCAAGGCGGCAACTGGGAGGCGGCGGGGAGGCATCGGCTCCGGCATGTGGTGGCCACTGATATGCGACTCCTGCCAGAGTTGGTGCCCGAGATGGTGCGGCGCGTGAGGCGTCCGGCGACAAACTGTGGCCGGTGCCTGCCGGAGCTAGTGCCGAGGTAGTGCTGCGCGTGGAGGTATCCTGCGGGGAGCTATGGCTGGCGCAGAGGGACGTGGTGGCCTGCGCCGCCATCTACCAGCAGTCCGTCGTGAGTTGATTTTTGAGATCGATTTATTTTGGGGGCTGGGTTGTGGGATTGTTGGATTGCAGGTTGGGGGATTGAGATTTATTCGCATGTATGTAGAAACAATTCGGTTGTGATTCGAATTCAAATTAGAATTAGAATAGTGCACGGGCTGAGCCACGGGTTCTTCCTCGGCCACCGCGGTTTCTAGATGCTCGGACGGACGACGGACGACGGACGAAGAATAACCGAAAAAAAGTGGAAACTCTATTCTCTTTATTATTAGGTAAAGATTAGGTAGGGATTATTATTATTATTATTATATAGGTAGAGATACAGTAATACTGTTTAATAAATACACATTTTTGACTGACTACCATTGCAAGTTATTTATAATATTTATAAAAATAATTTTATGCTATATAAGTTTTTTCGAGATGAATATAAATATCTGATTTTCATATACTCAATTCCAATAGTTAAAAATATCTTTACAAATAAAGTTTTAACATTTTGAATTAGAAAAAAAATAAAACGTCAACTTTAAAACTGGCGGAGTAGTTAAGCTTGAAAATTGCAAATTTTGAAAAGATAATACACTGCACGAATCAAATAAATATAATATGAACGTACAATTTTTATGGTGCTATATGCGAAGAAGTATCCACAACAAGGCCTACAAGATCGTTTAGAATCTCCCCTGTGTAGGGCCGTAGGTCTAATGCGAACCACATATAGCATGATAGTCAATAATTAGATTTATATATAGTTTAGTATAGTTGGATGTTATAAAAAATACTAACAATCAATAAAATGATATTTTTTATCTGTTGTGAGTTCGTTGAAAAGAAAAAAAAAAACAAGGCACACAAAAGGCGGCCACTTATGGAACTAAATACATGTGCCAAAATAGTACATAAACTTTTTTTCACAACATCGAATCATATGTAAATTTGTTTATTCACTGGTGTAAACATGTTGACTAAGATTTCATATATTTTAAGATAGGAGGCAATTCCATATGTTATATTGTGTGACCACATTGGACCCACAAGCATCATGTGTCATATGCACGTGCTCGCACAAGTGTCGATGCTTCATTTGTGTAACACTTCTATATAAATTCGTTGAAAATGACCGCATGGTCTGCCACATCAGCAAAAAGCCAGGGTGTAATCAGTGAAAGGAGCATGCTAATTAGACGGTTTGAAAACTGCATGCGTTGTTACTCCATGTTATAAGTTGTAGTGTTTGTTGCACTTTGAGAATTACAACAGCTGCAAATTGGCGATCGAGAAGCCTTCAATATCGACATATATATAACTGGGAAGAATGGCAGTAACAGCATGCCATCCATCCTTGAAGAAGAAGAAGATGACTATGATGATACAGACACTAGGATATACGCTTCATTGACATGCCCCTGCAGGTGCATGTAGGAGGAGGAGCATGAGCAGCAGAGCAGAGAAGGAACCTTAATTATTCTTTCTTCCAGAGCTACGCGTGAGCATGAGGAGGAGGAGCAGAGGTGAGCTGTGGGTGGGATGAGCAGCGACAGTCGGCAGAGCGTCAGGCGGCCGACGGGAGGGAGTAAGTGCAGCGCTGGAGTGTGAGCTAGTCGATGGGCAGCGTGTCGGTGGGGAAGGGGCAGGCGCCGTCGTGCGAGCCCTGCAGCGGCTGGCACGACGGCGGCGTGATGGCGGCGGAGAAGCCCTTGACGTCGGTGCAGGTCCAGGGGTACTTCCTAGGCTTGTCCATCTGGGCGGTGACGTTGGCGATGCAGATGCCCCTGAATGGCGCGCCTTGGATGCCCTCGAGCCTCGCCGGCATGCGGACGCCGGTGGCCACGACGTCCTGGTAGCTGATGTTGTCGACGGCGGGGACGGCGGCGGGTTCGTCCTTGTCGTCGGGGTGGGACTTGTAGTTCCCCGTCATCCAGAACACCCACTTCATGGTGTCTAGCCGCATCCCGCGGACGAACACGTCGCGGACGTAGGCGCCCCGCCCCACCGCCGTCTTGATCCGCACGTCGGACTCGGAGTCCACCGTCGCGATGTCCTCCGCGCGCACGTCCCGGATGCCCCCGACATCTCGCTGCCCAGCGCGATGACGGCGCTCATCGGCGACACGCACGTCAGCCGCCGGATGACGATGTGCTCGCTGGGCAAGCCGTACGCGATGCCGTACTCGTCCCACCCGCTCTTGATGGCCACGCAGTAGTTGCCGGAGACGATGTAGCGGTCCTCGATGCGGACGTGCGAGCACGAGTCCTGGTTGATGCTGTCCGTGTTGGGCGACCTAGTCGGCGCCAGGATCGTCATCCACTACACCACGATGTTGCTGCTGTACACCGGGTGGATGTTCCACGCCGGCGAGTTCACCAGCGTCACGTTCGCGATGAACACCGTGTCCGAGTGCATCACCTCGATCAGGTACCCGCACGTGTATTTGAGCTTGTTCCCGTAGAACTTGGACCACCACATCGCCCCCTGCCCGTCGATCGTCCCGTTGTGCCCTGCATTCCGGTTCGGTTTCACAACCAAGAATAAGGCTCAGACTCCTCTTCTGGAGGAGAAGAAGAAGATGAACAGCAATAGCAACAACAACAAGAAAGATGAGATTTTGATGCGCGTCTCTTCACCGGTGATGGCCACGTCGGTGAGGTTCGATCCGCCGATGAGGCTCGCGTATCGTCCACCGATCTTGTCTCTCCCTCTTCCGTCTGGCGGAGGATCCACCACCGCGATCGCCCGTATGTCCGCGCCGCCCATCGGATCATCAGAATCTCGAGGCGAGACCGTCGAATCAATGGATGCATGAGGTTAATTGAGACCTGGGAGCCGAGGATGATGGCGTCGCTCTGGAGGAACAGGGTGAAGTGGCTGGTGAGGTTGAACGGCCCTATCAGCCACTTCCCCGCCGGCACGTACAGAAGCCGCTGCCGCCACCCAGCCGGAGTACTGCGACAGGTGCTCCACCGCCGACTGGAACGCCACCGTGTTCGACGTCGTGCCGTCACCCACGCCGCCGAAGTCGGCTAGCGACGCCATGTGCTCCCGGCAGCTCGGCGCCAGGTACATGCTCTGCGCGGCGGCGCCGCCTCCTGCTGTCTTGCCGTGGTGGCGCGCCTCCACGGTGGCCGTTGCGGTCAGGAGGAGAAGGCATAGAGAGCGGAGGAGCTGCGCCACCAACAAACAAGACACGGTCAGCGCGCTTGGCCTTGCATATTTTGCAACTTTTCTTGCAGATTTGTTTACAGGATTTGATCTGATGAGTCGTATAAAATTTGGGAAAAATATTTGTTGGAAAACAAAACCTCGTGAAGGAATTGCAGGCTTGGTAGAGAAAGCTAAGAAATCAAGAATGAAATGGACGAATCTGGCAGTGCATAAGAGAAATGGCGACACCACATTGCTCGTCAGAGATAGAGAGAACCAAATGCGGAAAAAATTGATCTTTTTTATGAGATTTGCAGGACACACCCATAAAAGATGTGTGTACTAGAACTGTAAGAAGAAGCAGGCAGTGGGTGAGACTTGCAAGAAGCTGCAATGGCAATGGCAGTTAGTTACATGGAGAGGTGGCGCCATTCCTGCCCTCTTCATCAGATTAGCAGAATAGAGTGGATTGGGTTGTACAAATGGAGAAGAGGAGCGGCCTTATTTATAGGAGGCATTTATAGGAGGCCTTTGCTGCACGGTTGAGTGTTGAGCACTAGCTTTTATTATCCATTAATCAATGAAATCTAAAGCCACCTTTTCCTGCATCATCTTTTCTCTCCCTGACTCCCTTCGCCATGGTGGTACTGGTGCCACATTCAGGCAAGATTCTCTCGCAAAAAATTAGCCTTTATTAGGATTACCAGCCACCCCATCCTATGCATGCCTATCAGTATTCAGTAACTGGCTGTAGCGGTTCACATATGGAATGTTTACTTCTTAATCTAATTATTAGAGATGAGTTGAGCCCTTGGTGCTGTACTGTAATGGTCACGGGACAATGGAACCACGCACTTGCAGAGATTGTCAGTACATAGAACAGTCAATGACTGACAGGCTCTTCTCTCTGTGTGCCTGTGCACTGTGTACAATACCTTTCCTCTGCACTTATATCCCGATGAAGAGACTTGATTTACAAAATTTAAGGGGCCTGATTTATAACAATAATTTCTTCAGGTACCAAAAGTTTGCAATGCATGCGCTGTGAATGCTGTGCTCTGGGCGATTGTGGGACGGTGGTAATGTCAGCCTCGTGGATTTGAAACTGCTGTTTTTCTTCCATTTATTATTTCTTGTGCGTAATGTAATGAAGTGATGCACATATTGCTTGTCCCTGTCACTTTGGACCGTATTGTAATGGTTCTGACGCGCTTGTGTGTAATCAGTAATAATCACACACATTTATAGGGCCAGTTAAGCCTGCCTGCCTGCCTGCCGCTAAGCTCCTGCTCCTTCCACCCATCCATGCACGCCTCCTCTTTTCACCCCCCTGCACTTTTCTAAAGTGATAAAGTGAAAGGATTTCGGACAGGGGCTAGGTTGGCCGCAGGCCGCATGCACATTACCCGTGTCTGTGCCGCCCCACGCATACAACACTTTCTGCTTGTTTTACACCACACTAGTAGAGTGGTACCAAGTTTGCGGATTCAGCACAACACAAAGGTGGCTGAAAGGCCCTGAAAATAAACAAGTGGCACCCGGCGCCCATCACTCACCGTGCTAGGGGTGGCAACAAGCCAACCCAACCATTCTATCCACTCCCAAGCCCTTCTTCTCCAACTGCGACCTGCACTAGAGCCTCAATCACATGGAAGATTTACATGCCACTTTTTCAGATGGATGGGCAATGCCCCAGCTCAAGGCATGCACACCCATTTCCCTTATAATACACCACGTACACATTCAACAAGGAAGTACAGCTCCAGAACCAATATGCTTGATCGTTTAGGGTAACACTGCAGACAAAAACAATGCAAGCAACATCACTGCGCACAGGAGTGCACGTTGCAATCAACAGCACACAACACCTTCCAATCAAAGGTACACAGAGTGCCTAGGCTAGACATCCGTTACAATGCCAACATAGCTTATACCGAATGTCTTTTCACTCCATAGAATAGTATAGTTGCTTTCCTTTACACATTCATTTTCGTTTTACTGAATGCAGGTAAATATTGGGAGGAGATCAAGACGCCCATTAGTTGACTGATATACAAATTTTTGTATGTACACCTATAACTCTTCGTTAAGGTTTAGCCTATTATTGGCATTGTTGAGAATCCTGTGAAGAACAACTGTTCCTCCTCCACTTTGGATAGGAAATACATCTTCAGAAGTGTGGCCTCCAATCTGCAATGACGAGACTGCATGAGCTGCTGTGAAACCATCGCAACCATCTGCACGAGGAAATGCATCTTCATAAGAGTGATCTCCAAACTGCAACGACGAGACTGCCTGGGCTGCTATAAAACCATGGAAGCCATCTGTTTGAGGAAATGTTTCTTCAGAAGAGTGATCTCCAATCTGCAACGATGAAACCGCCTGGGCTGCTATGAAACCAGGGCAGTAATATGATGGAGGTCATGTTATTTGATGGCTTTTGGAGGAATTTGCTATCACTGTACGTGTGTTCCTCAACTGTTATGAAAAACTATTCGAGATCATGAGAGAGAGAGAGAGAGAGTTGAGTGGTCACGGACGCCGCTTAACCTCACGGTTGCTGCTGCCCTTGTACTATCTCTCCTCCTTATCAGTATCACGAGAGCCAAACCATTAACCATGCAGCGTCTGTAACTGGACGCATTCACTGTCTGCCTTCCCCTGAAGCCTGAAGCTGCTGCTGCCTTCATTTCGTCATCATGCTATCAGCGTTCTTTAATCCTACCTTCTCTGTCAGGCTATCAGCCAGCATGAAAGCCACATCCATCCATATATCTAAGAGCGGAGAGGTACGGCTTCCTCCTCCCAGCATGCCACGTACACGGTACTGTTCATGCAACAGTGCTCCTTCCATCCTCGCCATCTATTTCCCATCCTGGCCATCGCCACCTCCCCTCCTCCCCGTGCCGCCTCCATCGCACCGCCTCCCGTCCCGCGCCGCCTCCCGCCCAAGGCCTCCCCTCGGCCGCCTCCTCCTCCTGCGCCCGGCCCTGGCTGCGCCTCCTCCTCCCGCTCGGCCCGCCGCCCCGCCTCGTGCCCGCCGCCCCGCTCGGCCTCCTCCTCCCAGCCCGGCCTCCTCCCCCGCTCCGGCCGCCTCCTGCCTTGCCCGGCCCGCTCCGCCTCCTCCTCCTCCCAGCGGCCTCCTCCTCCCAGCTCTGCCTCTTTCCCTCGCCGCCCCCGCTCCGGCCTCCTCCTCCCCCTGACCTCCTCCTCCACCGTGCCGCCTCCTCCTCTCCGCCTCCCACCTGCCTCGCCTCCTCTTCCCCTGGCTTCCACTGCCCAGAACCCTAGCCGCCGCCCCTTGGCGAGTCCTCTCCGCCTCTCCCCATGAGCCCAAGAACCCCGCCTTGCCGGCCGCCCAGCCTCGCTGAGTACACGCTGCCGCCCGGCCGCCCGCCTGCGACTCCTCTCCGGCTCTCCATTCTCCACGGCTCCACGCCCGGTCTGGCGCGCCCTTGCGCGCGACGGCAGGCCCTAGCTCCATCATGCAGCCCGTGGTGAGCCGCCGCCTCTCTCATTCTTCCTTCTTCTTCTTCTTCTTCTTCTAGCTGTTACTACTGCTCCCTAATCCTCATCTCTGTCCATGTGTGTGTTTAAGTTGCTGGCCGGCGAAGAGAATTTGGGGGCAAATGCATGCCTGCTGCACCTAGACGGCAGCTGAAGAAGGAGCCGATGCAAGTGTGCATGCAGCTGTCCGCCCAATGAGGAGGTGCGTGGACGAAGAAGCAAAGAGGAGAGTCTCCAGTGTTGATTTTCTTAAAGCTAATGGTGCCCGTGGTCTTCCCAAATGATACAGCAACAGGAGCTACAAGAACACTGCTGTCGTCATTTGTCCAAAGAAATGTTAAACTTCCGATGCCCGCCAAAAATTCTTCCTTGGTCCGATTAAGGTGTCCGAGTATTGTAATATCATGATCTGCTAAAGTGCAGGATCTTTGGGATTCTATAGAGAACAACGAATATTTTTCTTTTGAAGGACTATGGGATGTTTTCAAGCAGGTATTTTGTCATCAATTTATCTGTTTTCTATGTGAAACAAATATTTCAAATTGGGCTTTTTATTTTGCTCAGCTACGGATTTACAAGACCCCAGGCATAGAAACACCAAACTACCTGATTTTAAAAAGGACTGCAAATTATGAGGTATCGAACTATTGGTTCATTGCACATATTTTATTTTTGAGACCCAATTCATTGTAGATTTGAAGTTCGACACTAGCAATCTGCCATGGTCTCATGATCCATTCTTCATAAGAAGATACAACACCGACAAATTCTCAAATGATTGTACCCAGCTTTTGTTAATTATGGAATCTTGCAAGTACGATCTTTCGCTTATATAGTAGTAGATTAGTAGTCTATAAACCACTAACTTTTAACTGTTTCCTCTTCATAGATTTTGTTCAGGTAACATATGAGCATAAATATTTTTTTTTGCAGGTCTGGAGATATTCACCATTATTAATTGTCGAAGCAAAAGGAGATAAACTAACAGGATCATCAGGTTTTAATAATGTTACTGGGTGAGTCATTTCACCCATCGGGTTGTTACTGTAAATATTTTGCCCTATCTTAGCTATCTATGTCTTTCTAACAGAAATACCTGTACCTATAGATATATATTTGGCAAGAATGCTTCCTCTGAGAAGATCCCAATGACCACACCTGTATTCACTCAGTCTTCTGATGACAAACTCTCAGATGTATCAATACAGATAGTTCTGCCAATGAACGAAGACTTGAACAGGTATCCAGTGCAATGTATGATTTCAATTATTGAGAGCATGCCTTTCACCTTTGGTTTTGGGCAGCTGCTCAAATGTAAACCAAGTAGGGTCTTCTCCATGATTTCTTTAATTTGTCATGATTCATCTATGCCATCTTCGTCCATGCCATCTGAGGATAACATGCTTCTTGGTGGTTGTATCCTTACAAATCCTAAGTATTAGGTTCTATTTATGCGCCTTTTTATCTTGGAGGGCCTACCCATATATGCCCATATTGTCGTGCCCGCTTTTGGTACGAGGAGCATGTACGTGATCATGGTCGAGTAGGATCACCTATATACAACAAATGTTGTAAGGGAGGGAGCATCATTTTACCTCCATGGCCACAACATATACATTGTATATTGTACATGGCCGCAACATGCTGATGTTACATTTTTCTTTTCTGTCCTTTCTAAGAAAAGTTCATGCATAAGTTCATTGCTACAAGAAGTTAAGTCCAGCAAATCTAGGAATAAAAAGTACAAGTTTAGAAAGGAAGACATGTTGTATACGTATTTCATATGTTTTCCATATTTTCTCTTTCAATCTCAAAGTTTCCCTTCTAGATTTATTTTAAAATACACTTTTACCCTTCATCATACATTACAAAAGGTCCGCTTAAAATAAAATGCTATTGATACATAGTTTAAAATATGGCTACTTCAGCTATCTCTTCAACAGATGCTTACGCGTTGCCGCAGCAACGCGCGGGGTTTCACCTAGTATATATCAATGTTTCTAGCGGATTACTGCACGGTGCATGTTTCTTAATCTAGCGTCACAGAAATTAAAGAGATTATGCTCGTCGGCAGTGTAATCCACATAAGCAAAAACTTAGGCGCACGCCTGCCTGCCGCTAAGCTCCTGCTCCTTCCACCCATCCATGCACGCCACCTTTTTTCACCCCTGCACTTTTCTAAAGTGATAAAGTGAAAGGATTTCGGACAGGGGCTAGGTTGGCCGCTGGCCGCATGCACATTACCCGTGTCTGCGCCGCACCACGCACACAACACTTTCTGCTTGTTTTGCACCACACCAGTAGAGTGGTACCAAGTTTGGGGATTCAGCACAACACAAAGGTGGTTGAAAGGCCCTGAAAATAAACAAGTGGCACCCAGCGCCCATCACTCACCGTGCTAGGGGTGGCGACAAGCCAACCCAACCATTCTATCCACTCCCAAGCCCTTCTTGTCCAACTGCGACTTGCACTAGAGCCTCAATCACATGGAAGATTTACATGCCACTTTTTTCAGATGGATGGTCAATGCCCCAGCTCAAGGCATGCACACCCATTTTCCTCAGAATACACCACGTACACATTCAACATGAAAGTTCAGCTCCAGAACCAACATGCTCGATCGTTTAGGGTAACACTGCAGACAAAAACAAAGCAAGCAACAGCACTGCGCACAAGAGTGCACGTTGCAATCAACAGCAAACAACACCTTAAAATCAAAGGTACACAGAGTGCCCAGGCTACACATCCGTTACAACGTCAACATAGCTTATACCGAATGTCTTTTCACTCCATAGAATAGTATAGTTGCTTTCCTTAACACATTCATTTTCGTTTTACTGAATGCAGGTAAGTATTGGGAGGAGATCAAGACGCCCCTTAGTTGACTGATATACAAATTTCTATATGTATACGTATATTCTTTGTAAAGGTTTAGATTATTATTGGCGTTAGAATCCTATGAAGAACAGTTGTTCCTCCTACATCTTGGATAGGAAATACATCTTCAGAAGTGTGGCCCCCAATCTGCAATGACGAGACTGCATGAGCTGCTGTGAAACCAGCGCAGCCATCTGCACGAGGAAATGTATCTTCATAAGAGTGATCTCCAATCTGCAACGACGAGACTGCATGGGCTGCTATAAAACCATGGAAGCCATCTGTTTGAGGAAATGTTTCTTCAGAAGAGTGATCTGCAATCTGCAACGATGAAACCGCCTGGCAGCTATGAAACCGTAGCGATCATCTGATGGAGGACATGTTCTTTGATGGCATTTAGAGGGTCAGCTTGGGAACGAATTTGCTATCACTCTATATGTGTGCCTCAACTGTTCTGAAAAACTATTCGAGATCATGAGAGAGAGAGAGAGAGAGAGAGAGAGAGAGAGAGAGTTGAGTGGTCACGGACGCCGCTGAAGCTCACGAGTGCTGCTGCCCTAGTACTATCTCTCCTCCTTGCTATCTGTATCACGATAGCCAAAGCATTAACCATGCAGCGTCTGTAACTAGACGTATTCACTGTCTACCTTCCCCTGAAGCCTGAAGCCTGAAGCTGCTGCAGCCTTCATTTCGTCATTTTGCTGTCAGCGTTCATTAATCCTACCTTCTCTGTCAGGCTGTGAGACAGCATGAAAGCCACATCAATGTTTCTATCGGATTACTGCACGGTGCATGTTTCTTAATCTAGCGTCACAGAAATTAAAGAGATTACGCTCGTCGGCAGTGTAATCCACACAAGTATAAACTTAGACGCACGCCTGCCTGCCGCTAAGCTCCTGCTCCTTCCACCCATCCATGCACGCCTCCTCTTTTCACCCCCCTGCACTTTTCTAAAGTGATAAAGTGAAAGGATTTCGGACATGGGCTAGGTTGGCCGCAGGCCGCATGCACATCACCCGTGTCTGTGCCGCCCCACGCACGCAACACTTGTTTTGCACCATACCACTAGAGTGGTACCGAGTTTGGGGATTCAGTAGAACACAAAGGTGGCTGAAAGGCCCTGAAAATAAACAAGTGGCACCCAGCGCCCATCACTCACTGTGCTAGGGGTGGCGACAAGCCAACCCTACCATTCTATCCACTCCCAACCCAACCATTCTATCCACTCCTAAGCCCTTCTTCTCCAACTGCGACCTGCACTAGAGCGTCAATCACATGGAAGATTTACATGCCACTTTTTCAGATGGATGGGCAATGCCCCAGCTCAAGGCATGCACACCCATTTCCCTCAGAATACACCACGTACACATTCAAAAAGGAAGTTCAGCTCCAGAACCAACATGCTTGATCGTTTAGGGTAACACTGCAGTAAAAAACAAAGCAAGCAACAGCACTGCGCACAAGAGTGCACGTTGCAATCAACAGCACACAACACCTTCCAATCAAAGGCACACAGAGTACCTAGGCTACACATCTGTTACAATGCCAACATAGCTTATACCAAACGTCTTTTCACTCCATAGAATAGTATAGTTGCTTTCCTTTATACATTCGTTTTCATTTTACTGAATGCAGGTAAATATTGGGAAAAGATCAAGCATCATGTGTCATATGCACGTGCTCGCACAAGTGTCGATGCTTCATCTGTGTAATACTCTGATATAAATTCGTTGAAAATGACCGCATGGTCTGACACATCAGCAGAAAGCCAGGGTGTAATCAGTGAAAGGAGCATGCTAATTAGACGGTTTGAAAACTGCATGCGCTGTTACTCCATGTTATAAGTTGTAGTGTTTGTTGCACTTTGAGAATTACAACAGCCGCAAACTGGCGATAGAGAAGCCTTCTATATCGACAAATATATAACTGGGAAGAATGGCAGTAACAGCATGCCATCCATCCTTGAAGAAGAAGAAGATGACTATGATGATACAGACACTAGGATATACGCTTCATTGACATGCCCCTGCAGGTGCATGTAGGAGGAGGAGCATGAGCAGCAGAGCAGAGCGGGAACCTCAATTATTCTTTCTTCCAGAGCTACGCGTGAGCATGAGGAGCAGCAGAGGTGAGCTGTGGGTGGGATGAGCAGCGGCAGTCGGTAGAGCATCAGGCTGCCGGCGGGTGGGAGTAAGAGCAGCGCTGGAGTGTGAGCTGGTCGATGGGCAGCGTGTCGGTGGGGAAGGGGCAGGCGCCGTCGTGCGCGCCCTGCAGCGGCTGGCACGGCGGCGGCATGACGGCGGTGGAGATGCCCTCGACGTCGGTGCAGGTCCAGGGGTACTTCCTGGGCTTGTCCATCTGGGCGGTGACGTTAGCGATGCAGATGCCCCTGAATGGCGCGCCCTGGATGCCCTCGAGCCTCGCCGGCATGCGGACGCCGGTGGCCACGACGTCCTGGTAGCTGATGTTGTCGACGACGGGGACGGCGGCAGGGTCGTACTTGTCGTCGGGGTGGGACTTGTATTTCCTCGTCATCCAGAACACCCACTTCATGGTGTCCAGCCGCATCCCGCGGACGAACACGTCGCGGACGTAGGCGCCCCGCCCCACCGACGTCTTGCTCCGCACGCCGGAGTCGAAGTCCACCGGCGCGATGTCCTCCGCGCGCACGTCCCGGATGCCCCCGACATCTCGCTGCCCAGCGCGATGACGGCGCTCGTCGGCGACACGCACGTCAGCCGCCGGATGACGATGTGCTCGCTGGGCATGCCGTACGTGATGTTGTACTCGTCCCACCCGCTCTTGATGGCTACGCAGTCGTCGCTGGAGATGATGTAGCAGTCCTCGATGCGGACGTGCGAGCATGAGTCCGGGTTGATGCCGTCCGTGTTGGGCGACCTTGTCGGCGCCAGGATCATGACCCACTGCACCACGATGTTGCTGCTGTACACCGGGTGGATGTTCCACGCCGGCGAGTTCACCAGCGTCACATTCGCGATGAACACCGTGTCCGAGTGCATCACCTCGATCAAGTACCCGCACGTGTACTTGAGCTTGTTCCCGTGGAACTTGGACCACCACATCGCCCCCTGCCCGTCGATCGTCCCGTTGTTCCCTGCATTCCGGTTCGGTTTCACAACCAAGAATAAGGCTCGGACTCCTCCTCTTCTTCATCTTCTTCTTCTCGAGTCGAGGAGGAGGAGGAGGACAAGAAGAACAGCAATAGCAACAACAACAAGAAAGATGAGATTTTGATGCGCGTCTCTTCACCGGTGATGGCCACATCGGTAAGGTTCGATCCGCCGATGTGGCTCGCGTATTGTCCACCGATCTTGTCTCTCCCTCTTCCGTACGAAGGCAGAGGATCCACCACTGGCCAGTCGCCCATGTCCTACATCGCCGCCCATCGGATCATCAGAATCTCGAGGCGAGACCGTCGAATCAATGGATGCATGAGGTTAATTGAGACCTGGGAGCCGAGGATGAGGGCGTCGCTGTGGAGGAACAGGGTGAAGTGGCTGGTGAGGTTGAACGGCCTGTCTACCACTTCCCGCGCAGACGCGACAAAGATGCCACCGCCGCCGCTGGAGAATATCGCGACAGTGCTCCACGACCAATTGAACGCCGCCGTGTTCGACGTCGTGCCGTCACCCACGCCGCCGAAGTCGGCCAGCGACGCCATGTGCTCCCGGAAGCTCGGCGCCAGGTACATGCTCTGTGCGGCGGCGCTGCCTCCTGCTGGCTTGCCGTGGTGGCACACCTCCACATAGCCGATGCGGTCAGGAGGTGAAGGCATAGAGAGCAGAGGAGCTGCGCCACCAACAAACAAGAGACGGTCAGCGCGCTTGGCCTTGCATATTTTGCAACTTTTCTTGCAGATTTGTTTACCGGATTTGATCTGATGAGTCGTATAAAATTTGGGAAAAATCTTTGTTGGAAAACAAAACCTCGCGAAGGAATTGCAGGATTGGTAGAGAAAGCTCAGAAATCAAGAATGAAATGGACGAATCTGGCAGTACGTAAGAGAAATGGCGACACCACATTGCTCGTCGGAGATAGAGAGAACCAAATGAGAAAACCAAATGCTGAAAAAATTGATCTTTTTTTAAGAGATTTGCAGGACACACCCATAAAAGATGTGAGTACTAGAACTGAATGAAGAAGCAGGCAGTGGGTGAGACTTGCAAGAAGCAGCAATGGCAATGGCAGTTAGTTACATGGAGAGGTGGCGCCATTCGTGCTCTCTTCGTCAGATTAGCAGAATAGAGTGGATTGGGTTGTACAAATGGAGAAGAGGAGCGGCCTCATTTATAGGAGGCCTTTTCTGCACGGTTGAGTGTTGAGCACTAGCTTTTATTATCCATTAATCAATGAAATCTAAAGCCACGTTTTCCTGCATCATATTTTCTCTCCCTGACTCCCTTCGCCATGGTGGTACTGATTTAAGGGGCCTGATTTATAACAATAATTTCTTCAGGTACCAAAAGTTTGCAATGCATGCGCTGTGAATGCTGTGCTCTGGGCGATTGTGGGACGGTGGTAATGTCGGTCTCGTGGATTTGAAACTGCTGTTTTTCTTCCATTTATTATTTCTTGTGCGTAATGTAATGAAATGATGCACATATTGCTTGTCCTTGTCACTTTGGAGCGTATTGTAATGGTTCTGACGCGCTTGTGTGTAATCAGTAATAATCACACACATTTATAGGGCCAGTTAAGCCTGCCAGCCTGCCTGCCGCTAAGCTCCTGCTCCTTCCACCCATCCATGCACGCCTCCTCTTTTCACCCCCCTGCACTTTTCTAAAGTGATAAAGTGAAAGGATTTCGGACAGGGGCTAGGTTGGCCGCAGGCCGCATGCACATTACCCGTGTCTATGCCGCCCCACGCACACAACACTTTCTGCTTGTTTTGCACCACACCAGTAGAGTGGTACCGAGTTTGTGGATTCAGCACAACACGAAGGTGGCTGAAAGGCCCTGAAAATAAACAAGTGGCACCCAGCGCCCATCACTCACCGTGCTAGGGGTGGCGACAAGCCAACCCAACCATTCTGTCCACTCCCAAGCCCTTCTTCTCCAACTGCGACCTGCACTAGAGCCTCAATCACATGGAAGATTTACGTGCCACTTGTTTCAGATGGATGGTCAATGCCCCAGCTCAAGGCATGCACACCCATTTCCCTCAGAATACACCACGTATACATTCAACATGGAAGTTCAGCTCCAGAACCAACATGCTTGATCGTTTAGGGTAACACTGCAGACAAAAACAAAGCAAGCAACAACACTGCGCACAAGAGTACACGTTGCAATCAACTGCACACAACACCTTAAAATCAAAGGTACACAGAGTACGTACCAAGGCTACACATCCGTTACAATGCCAACATAGCTTATACCGAATGTGTTTTCACTCCATAGAATATTATAGTTGCTTTCCTTTACACATTCATCTTCATTTTACTGAATGCAGGTAAGTGTTGGGAGGAGATCAAGACGCCCCTTAGTTGACTGATATACAAATTTCTATATGTATACTTATATTCTTTGTAAAGGTTTAGCCTATTATTGGCGTTAGAATCCTGTGAAAAATAGTTGTTCCTCCTACATCTTGGATAGGAAATACATCTTCAGAAGTGTGGCCTCCAATCTGCAATGATTTAGGCGCATGAGTCTTTGTGAAGCCGCCGCAGACCATCTCGCACGAGGAAATGTATCTTCATAAGAGTGATCTCCAATCTGCGACGACGAGACTGCCTGGGCTGCTATAAAACCATGTAAGCCATCTGTTTGAGGAAATGTTTCTTCATAAGAGTGATCTCCAATCTGCAACGATGAAACCGCCTGGGCTGCTATGAAACCAGGGCAGTCATCTGATGGAGGACATGTTCTTTGATGGCATTTAGAGGGCCAGTTTAGGAACGAATTTGCTATCACTCTACATGTCTTCCTCAACTGTTCCAAAAAACTATTCGAGATCATGAGAGAGAGAGAGAGTTGAGTGGTCACGGACGCCGCTGAAGCTCACGGGTGCTGCTGCCCTAGTATTATCTCTCCTCCTTGCTATCAGTATCACAAGAGCCAAACCATTAACCATGCAGCTCTGTAACTGGACGCATTCACTGTCTACCTTCCACTAAAGCCTGAAGCTGCTGCTGCTGCCTTCATTTCGCCATCTTGCTGTCAGCGTTCTTTAGTCCTACCTTCTCTGTTAGGCTGTCAGCCAGCATGAAAGCCACATATATATCAATGTTTCTAGCGGATTACTGCACGGTGCATGTTTCTTAATCTAGCGTCACTGAAATTAAAGACATTACGCTCGTCGCCAGTGTAATCCACAGAAACAAAAACTTAGACGCACGCCTGCCTGACGCTAAGATCCTGCTCCTTCCACCCATCCATGCACGCCTCCTCTATTCACCCCCCTGCACTTTTCTAAAGTGATAAAGTGAAAGGATTTCGGATATGGGTTAGGTTGGCCGCAGGCCGCATGCACATTACCCGTGTCTGTGCCGCCCCACGCACACAACACTTTCTGCTTGTTTTGCACCACACCAGTAGAGAGGTACCGAGTTTGTCGATTCAGCACAACACAAAGGTGGCCGAAAGGCCCTGAAAATAAACAAGTTGATGTGAAACCAGCGCAGCCATCTGCACAAGAAAATGTATCTTCATAAGAGTGATCTCCAATCTGCAACGATAAGACTGCCTGGTTTGCTATAAAACCATGGAAGCCATCTGTTTGAGGAAATGTTTCTTCAAAAGAGTGATCTCCAATCTGCAACGATGAAACCGCCTGGGTTGCTATGAAACCAGGGCAGTCATATGATGGAGGACAAGTTCTTTGATGGCATTTAGAGGGTCAGTTTGGGAACGAATTTGCTATCACTGTACATGTGTGCCTCAACTGTTCTGAAAAACTATTCGAGATCATGAGAGAGAGAGAGAGTTGAGTGGTCACGGACGCCGCTGAAGCTCACGGGTGCTGCTGCCCTAGTATTATCTCTCCTCCTTGCTATCAGTATCACAAGAACCAAACCATTAACCATGCGGCTCAGAATCGACGATTATTTGCCTACCTTCCCTAAAGGTGAAAGTCTGCCGCTTTGCCTTCATTTCGTCATCTTCTTGCCGTCCGTTTTTAATCCTACCTTCCTGTCAGTGTCACCAAAGATGAAAGCCACATATATATCAATGTTTCTAGCGGATTACTGCACGGTGCACGTTTCATAATCTAGCGTCACAGAAATTAAAGAGATTACGCTCGTCGGCAGTGTAATCCACAGAAGCAAAAACTTAGACGCACGCCTGCCTGCCGCTAAGATCCTGCTCCTTCCACCCATCCACGCACGCCTCCTCTTTTCACCCCCCTGCACTTTTCTAAAGTGATAAAGTGAAAGGATTTCGGACAGGGGCTAGGTTGGCCGTAGGCCGCATGCACATTACCCGTGTCTGTGCCGCCCCACGCACACAACACTCTCTGCTTGTTTTGCACCACACCAGTAGAGTGGTACCGAGTTTGGGGATTCAGCACAACACAAAGGTGGCTGAAAGGCCCTGAAAATAAACAAGTGGCACCCAGCGCCCATCACTCACCGTGCTAGGGGTGGCGACAAGCCAACCCAACCATTCTATCCACTCCTAAGCCCTTCTTCTCCAACTGCGACCTGCACTAGTGCCTCAATCACATGGAAGATTTACATGCCACTTTTTTCAGATGGATGGGCAATGCCGCAGCTCAAGGCATGCACACCCATTTTCCTCAGAATACACAACGTAAACATTCAATATGGAAGTTCAGCTCCAGAACCTACATGCTTGATCGTTTAGAGTAACACTGCAGACAAAAACAAAGTAAGCAACAGCACTGCGCACAAGAGTGCACGTCGCAATCAACATCACACAACACCTTCCAATCAAAGGTACACATAGTGCCCAGGCTACACATCCGTTACAATGCCAACATAGCTTATACCGAATGTCTTTTCACTCCATAGAATAGTATAGTTGCTTTCCTTAACACATTCATTTTCGTTTTACTGAATGCTGGTAAGTATTGGGAGGAGATCAAGACGCCCCTTAGTTGACTGATATACAAATTTCTATATGTATACTTATAACTCTTTGTAGAGGTTTAGCCTATTATTGGCGTTGTTGAGAATCCTGTGAAGAACAGCTGTTTCTCCTACATCTTGGATAGGAAATACATCTTCAGAAGTGTGGCCTCCAATTTGCAATGACGAGGCTGCATGAGCTGCTGTGAAACCAGGGCAGCCATCTGCACGAGGAAATATATCTTCATAAGAGTGATCTCCAATCTGCAACGGCGAGATTGCCTAGGCTGCTATAAAACCATGAAAGCTATCTGTTTAAGGAAATGTTTCTTCAGAAGAGTGATCTCCAATCTGCAACGATGAAACCGCCTGGGCTGCTATGAAACCAGGGCAGTCATCTGATGGAGGACATGTTCTTTGATGGCTTTTAGAGGGTCAGTTTGGGAACGAATTTGCTATCACTGTATATGTGTGCCTCAACTGTTTTGAAAAACTATTCGAGATCATGAGAGAGAGAGATAGAGAGAGAGTTGAGTGGTCACGGACGCCGCTGAAGCTCACGAGTGCTACTGCCCTAGTACTATCTCTCCTCCTTGCTATCAGTATCACGATAGCCAAAGCATTAACCATGCAGCGTCAGAATCGGACGCATTCATCATCTACCTTCCCCGGTTCAAGGCTGCCGCGACCTTCATTTCGTCATTTTGCTATCAGCGTTCTTTAATCCTACCTTCTTTGTCAGGCTGTGAGCCAGCATGAAAGCCACGTCAATGTTTCTATCGGATTACTGCACGGTGCATGTTTCTTAATCTAGCGTCACAGAAATTAAAGAGATTACCCTCGTCGGCAGTGTAATCCACATAAGTAAAAACTTAGACGCACGCATGCCTGCCGCAAAGCTCCTGCTTTAGATAGCAAGACGATAGCCAAAGCATTAACCATGCAGCGTCAGAATCGGACGATTCACCGCCTACCTTCCTCAAGCTCGAAGCACGAAGCTCCGCGGCCTTCATTTCGTCATTTTCTTGCCGCTTTTTTAATCCTACCTTCTCTGTCAGGCTGTGAGCCAGCATGAAAGCCACATCAATGTTTCTATCGGATGACTGCACGGTGCATGTTTCTTAATCTAGCGTCATAGAAATTAAAGAGATTACGCTCGTCGACAGTGTAATCCACATAAGTAAAAACTTAGACGCACGCCTGCCTGCCGCACAGCTCCTGCTCCTTCCACCCATCCATGCACGCCTCCTCTTTTCACCCCTGCACTTTTCTAAAGTGATAAAGTGAAAGGATTTCGGACATGAGCTAGGTTGGCCGCAGGCCGCATGCACATCACCCGTGTCTGTGCTGCCCCACGCACACAACACTTGTTTTGCACCATACCAGTAGAGTGGTACCGAGTTTGGGGATTCAACACAACACAAAGGTTGCTGAAAGGCCCTGAAAATAAACAAGTGACACCCAGCGCCCATCACTCACTGTGCTAGGGGTGGCGACAAGCCAACCCAACCATTCTATCCACTCCCAACCCAACCATTTTATCCACTCCTAAGCTCTTCTTCTCCAACTGCGACCTGCACTAGAGCATCAATCACATGGTAGATTTATCAGATGGATGGGCAATGCCCCAGCTCAAGGCATGCACACTCATTTTCCTCAGAATACACCACGTACACATTCAACAAGGAAGTTCAGCTCCAGAACCAACATGCTTGATCATTTAGGGTAACACTACAGTAAAAAAACAAAGCAAGCAACAGCATTGCGCACAAGAGTGCACGTTGCAATCAACATCACACAACACCTTCCAATCAAAGGCACACAGAGTACCTAGGCTGCACATCTGTTACAATGCCAACATAGCTTATACCGAATGTCTTTTCACTCCAGAGAATAGTATAGTTGCTTTCCTTTACACATTCATTTTCGTTTTACTAAATGCAGGTAAATATTAGGAGAAGATCAAGACGCCCCTTAGTTGACTGATATACAAATTTCTGTATGTATACTTATAACTCTTTGTAAAGGTTTAGCCTATTATTGGCGTTGTTGAGAATCCTGTGAAGAACAGTTGTTCCTCCTCCACCTTAGATAGGAAATACATTTTCAGAAGTGTGGCGTCCAATCTGCAATGACGAGACTGCATGAGCTGCTGCGAAACTAGGGCAGCCATCTGCACGAGGAAATGTATCTTCATAAGAGTGATCTCCAATCTGCAACGACGAGACTGTCTGGGCTGCTATAAAACCATGAAAGCCATCTGTTTGATAAAATGTTTCTTCAGAAGAGTGATCTCCAATCTGCAACGATGAAACCGTTTGGGCTTCTATGAAACCAGGGCAGTCATCTGATGGAGGACATGTTCTTTGATGACATGTTGCCTGATAATCCATCGTGTGCCACCGAGAAGAAAATGGCCCAGAAATGCCCCAGTCGGCCCATCTCCATTGGGGAACACGAGCATGAGCCGCATATGTCAGTCTGCTAGAAAAATAATTATCCATTCCTTGTAAAACTGGAGTTATTTCTAGGCCCACAACATCGTCCCAACGATTGCATCTTCTATGCTTGTTCATTATCAAATGGTCATCTGAGTCATCACCTATCAGAACATGAAGAGCAACCGCCTCAGCTATTGTAGCACCTTCTTCATCTTGCTTTTCTTGCTCTTCTTTTTTCTGCTGCCTCTTCTTTTCAAGGGCTGAAATAATGGCGGCAGAATTTGCGAGTGCTTTCTCTAGTCGACGTCTTTTCTTCTCAGCTTGCTTCTAGCGATCCAACTCGTCCTTAGCATGTTTCTTCTTTCCCTTCAACACCTTGCCTGCCTCATTGCCACCAGGTTTATCCATGACAACTGTACCACCTTTTCACTATAACTGAAATTCCTGTACTGATTGAAATTAAGCAAGATCATGATCTAGAGAGCCCATGCCTCGGTCTCCCTGTCAAGAGCACATCCTAAGGCAACGACAACTTATTTTTAAATGAAGAGCCATTGAAGCAATCACAATGGAATACCTAAACCCACTCAAGCATGAAAGAGTGGGAAAAAACGTAAGAACTTGTTATTTCATCTACTATTAATTTCACCCCAAAACTCTTTTTGTGCAGCCTTTAGACCCTTTTCATAATATGAAAATTGATATGGAGCCGCAGCCAACCAGCTCATTAAGGATTTTCTCCTGCATCAAGGAAATGAGAAACTTCAGGTGAGAAACCGTACACAACACAAACGCTAGAGGAAATGTTGACAGAATGGAAGAAGATTATCAGTTTTCCAGGGAATATTTACTTCTATCAGGTAAAACGTCTATCTGTTTGCTAACACAAAAAATGAATGATGTCTTACAGAAGAACTCTCAGCAAGTACTCATGTAATTCCAATAGCAAATAAAATGCAATTATGTAGAGTATTCTGCAGTTCAATTTTATTCAATTAAAATATGGACCACACTTATGAAGTTGATCTGATCTGTGTACACTATATGGCTAAACCTAATAATTGGTAAAAGAAAACAAAACACCGCTGATTCACTGAAAAAAAAACATATCCATTCCCACCAAGCAAAGAAGTGAACCAAGCTTCTTGAAGTATAAAATAGTGCACTTGATTCTTGAATTCCCAGGAAACCTAATGTAGTTTGGTAGAAAAGATAAAGGCCTACAGCACCATTAATTACATCATAATTTCATGTACACATATATAGTACATGATTTCCTCACAACCGCAAGACTTCAATTATATGCCACCCCAAAGAAACACCTTTTAGGATTTGCCGCTGTAAAGACTGTATTGAGAATTTGCCACTCTCTTCTACAATTTGCTATTTGCCATTTTGAGCATTTAACCGCACTTCCATCAGTTTGAAATGTTGTCCCTCAGATGAAACAACTAGATTGCCATTGCACAAGAAAGTGCTCCACCCATACTAGATTGCCATTGCACAAGAGAGTGCTCCACCCATAGCCTGATTCCCAACCGCGTCAACTCGCTACTCACAGCAGGCCAGCCGTGATGTGCTTCTCCAATTTCCACCACTCCACAAGCTCCTGACCGGCATGAGACTACTTTCTGGGAAGACGCAGCAGGGGGAAGGCGTGAGGGCTGGGGAAAGAGGACATGCAGTTTACTATGGAGGATGGCACACTGATCATCCAGATTCCAGGGTGAAGAGGGAGGAGCATGAGGGGGAGGGTGACAAAAACGGTGAGTGGTACTCTCTCGAGCAAGGGCAATGTAATCATTTCAAGTGAGAAGGGTTAAAAGCTCAAAACAGTGAATAAAAAACTATACAACTTCTGAAGTGGCAAATCCTTAATTTCAATATTTACAGTACAAATCCTAATAGGCGTTTGTTTAAAGTGGCATGCAATTATTTTTCCCCTAGGTAAAGAGTAGAAGATGTACACCAAACACGTCAATACTACTACTAGATGTACGGTTGCAACCACCATTATACTGCATTCTGATCCACAAGACCACAACCACTAAGACTCACTCGAAAACATGGAATATATGCTAATTACTCCTCCTAGTGTGATCATGATTCATGAGTATTCCAAGTTCAATTGCATATCATGCACCAGCACATGATATCCGATGATTTCAACGTGCTAAATTTGATGGTTAGCTACTGCAGCATCAGTGTAGTTTAATCTCCGAAATTTCACAATTTTAACCGGGCACACTCGTCTAATCCACGCCTAGCTCCTGAAATGCGAATTTTGACCGGGGCAGTTCACTCGTTTAAAAAAGGAAAAAGTATAGATTACCCCCCTAAACTATTGCAAAAGTATAGAATACCCTCCTGAACTTTAAAACGGATAAAATATACCCTCCAACTATTAAAAAGGGTTAAAAAAGAACCCTAAACTTTTATGAGGTATAGATTACCCCCTGGAATAAGTAAAGGTGGTATTTCAACTAAAGAAAATCTAGAAAAAATCTAAAAAAACCAGAAAAAACTAGAAAAAATCTTAAAATATTCAAAATAATCTTAAAATCCAGAAATCATTGAAAAATCATAAAATACTTAAAAGTTCAAAAAACTTGGAAAAATCATAAAAATTCAAAAAAAACTTGGAAAATAATTTTTTTATGTTTTTTTAAGAATGAAAGCTTTTTTCGGTTTTTTCATAATAAAAAGGAAAAGTAATATATTATGATTATTTTTGAATTTATTATTTAAGATTTTTTATGGTCTTTAGGATTATTTTGAATATTTTAAGAATTTTTTTTTTTTCTGTTTTTTAGATTTTTTTTGGATTTTTTTTGTAAAAATACCACCTTTACTTGCTCCAGAGGGTAATCTATACCTCATAAAAGTTTAGGGTCCTTTTCTAACCGGTATTAATAGTTGGAGGGTGTATTTTATCCGTTTTAGAGTTCAGGGGGGTATTCTATACTTTTGCAATAGTTCAGGGGGTAATCTATACTTTTTTCTTTAAAAAAATGCTATTTGGTTGTAGTTTGCACACCGGAGTTCATCGAACCGTGCAAAGGCAGGCAGATAAGCAAATTAGCGACGAGAACGCGCAAAGGACGCACCTTTCTACCTTCCTGCACTGAACTAACAAGGCTAATAAATTCCCCACAACTAATCCGGCGAACCGATCGAAACCCTAACTTTCTTATCAGAACTCCACGCGAAGGCGGGACAACGACCGCCGTCCGCATCGATACAGCGCACCGGCCGATTGGATCCAAGCCCTAAATTAAGCCTTAGGGAACGCGAGGCGGCTCAATTAGAAAGGACTCACCTTGGTAGAGGCGGCGACGGACAGGAAATTGCCGGATCGCCGCCTCGCGAGCCGCCGTCTGGGGAGAGATTGGAGCCACGGACGTGCGCGATTCCGGCGAGGGTTGATCGGATTTCGAGGAATTCGAGGTGGATCTGGGGGTGTGGAGTGCAGTGACCTGAGGAGGTATTGGGGATGTGGGGTCACGTGCGGGGTGCGTGCCGGGAACGGAAAGAAATAATAATAAAACCAATAAATAAAAATCGTTCTAAAGAGGGAGGAAAAGCCCACCACATGCGCCGCACATGGGGTCCGGACGCGATCGGTCACCGACAGTGGGTCCTCCCGCCTCGCCTCGGCGGCGGCAGGAGGCGGCCCAATTTACACAATTGCAGCGATCTCGGCCGTCTCCGACAAAGCGCCGGATGGGGCGAGAGGTGGTGGCGCCGTGTACGACGTCGCCGCCATGGGCCGAGGGCGGCGGCGCCACCGTCGTCCACATCAACCGCTTCTTCAAGGACGCCATCGGCCTCGGCAGCATCTTCCACACCGCCATCCAGGTCCCTCTTCTTTCTCCCGCTCTCCTCCCGGGTGAATGGAATGGCAAGCAACGAGATTGGATCTTGAGACGAATTGGTTTGTATTCTAGAAAGAACAGAAATGTTTTTTTTCATGGTAATTACGTCAGAACGGCTAATTTGTTTGGTACTAAATTACTAGCTGAAAGGCCATAAAAATAATCAAGTGGCGCCCATCACTCACTGTGCTAGGGCCTAGGGGTGGCGACAAGCCAACCCAACCATTCTATCTATCCACTCCCAAGCCCTTCTTCCCCAATTGCGACCTGCACTAGAGCCTCAATCTACATGCCACTTTTTCAGATGGATGGGCACTGCCCCAGCCCAAGGCATGCACACCCATTTCCCTCGAAATACACCACGTACACATTCAACAAGGAAATTCAGCTCCAGAACCAACATGCCTGATCGTTTAGGGTAACACTGCAGAAAAAAACAAA
This sequence comes from Raddia guianensis, assembly GCA_036346415.1. Classification (NCBI taxonomy): domain Eukaryota; kingdom Viridiplantae; phylum Streptophyta; class Magnoliopsida; order Poales; family Poaceae; genus Raddia; species Raddia guianensis. The sequence continues at coordinate 47,898,988 of CM070539.1, read as the reverse complement.
GGAAACAACAGCACTGCGCACAAGAGTGCACATTGCAATCAACAGCACACAACACCTTCCAATCAAAGGAACACAGAGTACCTAGGCTACACATCCGTTACAATGCCAACATAGTTTATACCGAATGTCTTTTCACTCCATAGAATAGTATAGTTGCTTTCCTTTACACATTCATTTTCATTTTACTGAATGCAGGTAAGTATCGGGAGGAGATCAAGACGCCCCTTAGTTGATTGATATACAAATTTCTGTATGTATACTTATAACTCTTTGTAAAGGTTTAGCCTATTATTGGCGTTGTTGAGAATCCTGTGAAGAACAGCTGTTCCTCCACCTTGGATAGGAAATACATCTCCAGAAGTGTGGCCTCCAATCTGCAATGACGAGACTGCATGAGCTGCTGTGAAACCAGGGCAGCCATCTGCACGAGGAAATGTATCTTCATAAGAGTGATCTCCAATCTGCAACGACGAAACTGCCTGGGCTGCTATAAAACCATGGAAGCCATCTGTTTGAGGAAATGTTTCTTCAGAAGAGTGATCTCCAATCTGCAACGATGAAACCGCCTGGGCTGCTATGAAACCAGGGCAGCCATCTGATGGAGGACATGTTCTTTGATGCCATGGTGCCTGATAATCCATCATGTGCCCCCGAGAAGAAAATGGCCCAGAAATGCCCCAGTCGGCCCATCTCCATTGGGGAACACAAGCATGAGCCGCATATGCCAGTCTGCTAGAAGAATAACTATCCATTCCTTGTAAAACTGGAGTTATTTCTAGGCCCACAACATCGTCCCAACGATTGCATCTTCTATGCTTGTTCATTATCAAATAGTCATCCGACTCATCTATCAGAACATGAAGAGCAACCGCCTCAGCTATTGCAGCACCTTCTTCATCTTGCTTTTCTTGTTCTTTTTTCTGCTGCCTCTTCTTTTCAAGGGCTGAAATAATGGCCGCAGAGTTTGCGAGTGCTTTCTCTAGTCGACGTCTTTTCTCCTCAGCTTGCTTCTGGCGATCCAACTCGTCCTTAGCATGTTTCTTCTTTCCCTTCTTCAACACTTTGCCTGCCTCATTGCCACCAGGTTTATCCATGACAACTTTACCACCTTTTCACTATAACCGAAATTCCTGTACCGATTGAAATTAAGCAAGATCATGATCTAGAGAGCCCATGCCTCGGACTCCCTGTCAAGAGCACATCCTAAGGCAACGACAACTTATTTTTAAATGAAGAGCCATTGAAGCAATCACAATGGAATACCTAAACCCACTCAAGCCTGAAAGAGTGGGAAAAAAACGTAAGAACTTGTTATGTCATCTACTATTAATTTCACCCCAAAACTCTTTTTGCGCAGCCTTTGGACCCTTTTCATAATATGAGAATTGATATGAAGCCGCAGCAAACCAGCTCATTAAGGATTTTCTCCTGCATCAAGGAAATGAGAAACTTCAGGTGAGAAACCGTACACAACACAAACTCTAGAGGAAATGTTGATAGAATGGAAGAAGATTATCAGTTTTCCAGGGAATATTTACTGCAATCAGGTAAAACGTCTATCTGTTTGCTAACACAAAAAATGAATGATGCCTTACAGAAGAACTCTCACAAGCACTCATGTAATTCCAATAGCAAATAAAACACAATTATGCAGAGTATTCTGCAGTTCAATTTTATTCAATTAAAAAATGTACCACACTTATGAAGTTGATCAGATCTGTGTACACTATATGGCTAAACGCCTAAACCTAATAATTGGTAAAAGAAAAGAAAACACTGCTGATTCACTGAAACAAAAAAAAAATCATATCCCATTCCCACCAAGCAAGAAGTGAACCAAGCTTCTTGTAGTATAAAATAGTGCACCTGATTCTTGAATTCCCAGGAAACCTAATGTGGTCTGGTAGAAAAGATACAGGCCTACAGCACCATTAATTACATCATAATTTCATGTACACATATATAGTACATGATTTCCTCACAAGCTCAAGACTTCAATTGTATGCCACTCCAAAGAAACACCTTTTAGAATTTGCCGCTGTAAAGACTGTATTGAGAATTTGCCACTTGTCGGTGTAATAAATACCGGGGTACAAAGAGCCCTAGGAAGGCCGAGAGGGCCCCACGCGTCAGGCGGGCGAGCAAGGCCCAACACAGGCGTGAGCCCCTCAGAGGCCAAAAGAGCCCTCAGAGGCCAAGAGGCCCCACGCGCCAGCGGGTGCGTGGCGGCCCCTCTCGGCGAGGCGAGGCCCCACGCGCCAAGCGGCGCGTGGGCGAGCCCCTTGGGCGAGGCGAGGGCCCCACGCGCCAAAGCGGGCGTGGGCGAGCCCCTCTCAAGACCAGCGAGGGCCCCGGCGCAAGGGGCGGGCCCTGGCAGGGAGCATTGCGAATGAGTCTTGGGACGAAGGCTCCCCGCTGCTGAAGGACGGCGCATTTAATGAGACATCACGCGGATAGACAATGGAAGAAATGATTACCGCTCTGGCTGACCCTTGCAGTCTGAAAGCATTTATCCATCGTGGCGAAGAATTGACCGGAGAGAGAAGGTTTGCTTGAGGAGGCCCCGTGTCGGGAGGAGCGGCGAGGCCCCCCCGCAGACTCACCGGTGTGACCGTGGGTCGAGGCCACTGCGAAGCACGCGAGGCGGCCAGTGTGGCGCGGGCAGCGGCACGCTGCGTCTCTTCGTCGTGTCTTGTCGATTATCTTGAGTATCAGATCTTGCCTACCCCCTCGCTCTCCGCCTTGACCCAAAGCTTGTATAAAAGGAGAGGAGAGAGAGGGAGAAAGGGGAGGGGGAAAGCATTGGTGCATTCGAAACACTCTGTAAACACATTCCCATTCAACCACAATCAGAAAAGAGCTAAGGCTCAGCAGGAGTAGGACTATTACCCGCGAGGGTCCGAACAGGTAATCTGAGAGTCGCTCCTTGTTGTGCCCGGCCTTTCGAATCGAATCGAGCTTGATCGAGTTGGCTAGCGATGAAAATCGACCTGGGTGTGATCCGCGGTGGTTGAGCGGAGAACACGCCGTCACCACTCTTCTATAATTTGCTATTTGCCATTTTGAGCATTTAACTGCACTTCCATCAGTTTGAATGCTGTCTCTCAGATGAAACAACTAGATTGCCATTGCACAAGAAAGTGCTCCACCCATACTAGATTGCCATTGCACAAGAGAGTGCTCCGCCCATAGCCTGATTCCCAACCGCGTCAACTCGCTACTCACAGCAGGCCAGCCGTGATGTGCTTCTCCGATTTCCACCACTTCCCAAGCTCCTGACCGGTATGAGACTACTTTCTGGGAAGACGCAGCAGGGGGAAAGGTGCGAGGGCTGGGGAAGGAGGGCATGCAGTTTACAATGGAGGGTGGCACATTGATCATCCAGATTCCAGGGTGAAGAGGGAGGAGCACGAGGGGAGGGTGACAAAAACAGTGAGTGGTACTCTCTCGGGCAAGGGCAATGTAATCATTTCAAGTGAGAAGGGTTAAAAGCTCAAAACAGTGAATAACAAACCATACAACTTCTGAAGTGGCAAATCCTTAATTTCAATATTTACAGTAAAAATCCTAATAGGCGTTTGTTTAAAGTGGCATGCAAATATTTTTCCCCTAGGTAAAGAGTAGAAGACGAACAGCAAACAAGTCAATACTACTACTGGATGCACGGTTGCAACAACCATTATACTGCATTCTGATCCACAAGACCACAACCACTAAGTCTCACTCGAAAACATGGAATATATGCTAATTACTCCTCCTAGTGTGATCATGATTCATGAGTATTCCAAGTTCAATTGCATATCATGCACCAGCACATGATATCCGATGAGTTCAACGAGCTGAATTTGATGGTTAGCTACTGCATCATCAGTGTAGTTTAATCTCCAAAATTTCACAATTTTAACCGGGCACACTCGTTTAATCCACGCCTAGCTCCTGAAATGCGAATTTTGACCGGGGCAGTTCACTCGTTTAAAAAAATACTATTTGGTTGTAGTTTGCACACCGGAGTTCATCGAACCGTGCAAAGGCAGGCAGATAAGCAAATTAGCGACGAGAGCGTGCAAAGGACGCACCTTTCTACCTTCCTGCACTGAACTAACAAGGCCAATAAATTCCCCACAACTAATCCGGCGAACCGATCGAAACCCTAACTTTCTTATCAGAACTCCACGCGAAGGAGGGACAACGACCGCCGTCCGCATCGATACAGCGCACCGGCCGATTGGATCCAAGCCCTAAATTAAGCCTTAGGGAACGCGAGGCTACTCAATTAAAGGACTCGCTTGGTAGCGCGGCGAGACGACGGAAATTGCCGGATCGTCACCTCGCAAGCCGCCGTCTGGGGAGAGATTGGAGTCGCGGACATAGGCGATTCCGGCGAGGGTTGATCGGATTTCGAGGAATTCGAGGTGGATCTGGGGGTGTGGAGTGCAGTGACCTGAGGAGGAGGAGGAGGTATTGGGGATGTGGGGTCACGTGCGGGGTGCGTGCGTGGAACGGAAAGAAATAATAAATAAAAATCGTTCTAAAGAGGGAGGAAAAGCCCACCACACTGCGGTACATGGGGCCCGGACGCAGTCGGTCACCGACAGGTGGGTCCCTCCCCGCCTCCGCCTCCGCCTCCGGCGACGGCGGCGAGGTGGCCCAGCCCCCGCAGCTGCAGCGATCTCTGGCCGTCTCCGGCAAGGCGCCGGGGATGGGGCAGGAGGTGGTGGCGCACGTATACGACGTCGCCGCGAGCGGTGCCGAGGGCGGCGGCGCCACCGTTGTCCACATCAACCGCTTCTTCAAGGACGCCATCGGCCTCGGCGGCATCTTCCACACCGCCATCCAGGTCCCTCTTCTTTCTCCCGCTCTCCTCCCGGGTGAATGGAATGGCAACGAGATTGGATCTTGAGACGAATTGGTTTGTATTCTAGAAAGAACAGAAATGTTTTTTTTTTCATGGTAATTACGCCAGAACGGCTAATTTGTTTGGTACTAAATCACTCCTGGTAGAAACCTAGGTGATTTTTTGTACTGAATTGGAAGTGTGTTTCTAGCCTGCTCCTGATCGATGTCTGTAAACCCAAGTCACAATTTTAATTGAAAACAAAAGGTGTAACTTGAAGCTGAGAATGCTCAATTGGAATTAGGGCTAAATACTTTTATTTGGGTGGTGATACGGGTGTTTGTCTTTGAACAGCGTCTCCTTCCGGCGAGGGCGCCCTTTGGTAACGACTGTACCATGCCACCGGCCGGTTATGGATGGCAACGCCGGAGACCGAGTTTTGGTGGCAACAATGGTGCCATTTTCTGTCTTGCTTTTCTCTATTTATTCAAAGCTCCATGAGCTGCAACAACTCCAACAATCGAGACTAGATACAGGAAAATAATAAGCTAGCCTAACAACTCAAGATAAAGACTCCAAACAAGCCTATCCTACCAACTGGTGTCTCAGGCGTACTGCCCATCCATCCGAAGAGAAAGTCATCTGGAGTGAGTCAAAGTTCCAACTGGTGTCTTCCAACATCTGCAGCCATTGGACGCCCAGAGCAACATCTAGAGGAATCACCAGGAAGGGAGCCGAGAAGGGGAGAAGTGGTGCTGCTGTAAGGTGAAGGTGTCCTCCGGTACGCAGCTGAGACAAGGTAAATGGGCGTCATTGGCCAACCGAACCTCCTGTCCAGGAACCAACTGCTGCACCACCTTTGTCAAGGCTGCGGCGTGACTGCTGATGAAGTTATGTGTGCTGCCGCTGTCCACCAACCCCACCATTTTGCGCCCTCCCATGTCCAGCACCACCTGCATGGTGCTGCCCGCCTTCAGGCCACGCACAGCCATGGAGGAGAGGAGTAGTTCTTTGTCGGCCACCTCACCCTCCTCTTCGCCTTCACTCAAGACCTCCAAAAGGAAGAGGTGTTTACACTTGTGGCCCAACGATTATAACTCATCACGGTTGTAAGACAAGCCCTTCTCCCTTCTCTTAGCCATCTCCTTTGGGTTGAGTCGACGCCATTACGACGAAGATGCCGCAAATGACGCCCAGGATGCCGCAGGTTTCGCTCGGTTGTCACCTTGGGCAGGCGTTGTTGTTGACGCGTGGGGTACAACTACTGCCCGTGCGAACGTTGTCGCGCTAGAGGACGGAGCCCAGGCTGAACTGGCCAACGCCGACCAGGAGCCACCCTGCGTCGTCCCATGGCTGAATGCCGAGCGAGAACGGCCCGACTGGGACCATCCCTACATAGACTTTGCGTTACACGCATCTTCTCGCCGTTCTGCTCCACGGGCAAGGTGATTGTATCGGTCGGTCGCCAGAGTGTCGAACAGGCCTGCCGTGAACATCTTGATTTGGTCTCCTTATATCATCTTTGGCGCGTGTGCAAGGAGAAGTTGAAACTCCCTTGCGTACTCATCCGTCCGGCTGGATCCCTACTTCAGATTAGCTAGATCGCCGTAAGGTCCGACGGACAACTGGCGCGTGAACCTCTGGACGAAGGCCTTGTGGAAATCATGCCACGAATTGCATCACTTCTCCCACTCCCAGTTGTCAAGTGCTTCTTGCGCCTCTCCACATAGATGTAGACCACCCATCTCGACCCACTCCTCTTTGAGCACGCTGTGTGTGAAATACTCACACCGTTGTAGCCAAATGAGAGGATCCTCTGTGCCATCATACAGCGAGAGCTCGTGACGTGGGGTTCGCGGCGCCCATTGCCGTTCGCTCGGCTCACCACTATCTTCAGCATCACTCGCCTCCATATCTCCAGGTGGAGCGGTGGGGCCCCCTACCCGCTGCTTGTTAACCGCCTTAATGAAATCCGACAATTTCTTGTCGAGGCCAGCCATCGACGATCGAAGCTCGTCCATGGCTACTTCTAGCTTCCCAATCCTCTCTTTGTTGGTCACCATCAAGAGATCGGCCGGCTCTGATACTGGTTGATACAGTTGTTCGCAGTCGAACGCTCGTGTGGCCAACCTAAGACAGGAGTGTGTAGTGGAGGGAAGAAGACAACGGCACCCTATGGTAACAGTTGTACGGTGCCACCGGCCGGTTATCGATGGCAGCGCTTGAGACTGAGTTTTGGTTGCAACAAACGTGCCATTTTTCAATCTTGCTTTTCTATAATCGAGACTAGAAATATGGAAATGATAAACTAGACTAACAACTCAAGATAAAGACTCCAAACAACCTATCCAACCAACTTGGCCGACACCCCTACAGGCGCCACGACTTGATTAGCCGACCCAGCCGGCGCCGCAACTGGTGCCTCGGCTTGACCCCCTTGACAGCGCCGTTTCCGGTAGAACACCCGGTTAGGTGTAGTCATATCTGGTGGGGAATTAGGGATATGGTGGAGAGAGATCATAATCTAGCAAGAATCATTCAATGCAATGAGATGGAGCACGCAGTAACACACAAACACCTTTTTGCTCGTGGTTTTGGTTAGCTATGTCAGTTTTTTTTTTGTTCACGGCCCTCTGGAAAGAAAATATAGTTATGCTTGCTTAATAGGCTGACCTATTGCTCATTCATGTTTTTTTTCTGGTTCATTAAACCAGGCAAGTAATTGACGAGTCGTTATGAGTGACAAAATTTGCAGTGAAAATGCTAGCTATCAGGTGTTGATTAATACATGTGCAGTCTATCAGATGCACTCATAGCTATTGATTTATTATGTGTGTCACTAACAGGTCTATGGGGACGAAGAATGGTCATTTGGTTACTGCGAACATGGCACTGGGGTTTTTAGCTGCTCCCCATGCAAAAACCCCATGTACACGTTCCGCGAGTCCATAGTGCTGGGGAAGACGACCTGCTCTATCTTCACGGTAAATCAAATAATACGGGAACTCAGCTGGGAATGGCCTGGAAGCTCGTATGAACTCCTGTCAAGGAACTGCAACCACTTCTGCAATGCCTTTTGTGATAACCTTGGTGTGCCAAAACTTCCAGGTTCTTTGAATTGTTTGTTGATTCTTTCTTGAATAAATTGCACAGTTGTTCTTTTGATGATATTTGCGGAAAGCTAAATATCTTTTCTTCTTCAACTGACGCGGAATGATGTGCCATTTTGAAATTAAACTAGCAATTTAAATATTGCCTTTTTAACAATTCTTATATTTTGATACTTCTTAATTTGAACACCATTGCAGTGCCATCAATTTTTTTCAATTTAAGTGATATATTAATGTGGCTGTTTATTGTCCACAACAATTTTCGGCTCATCGGTTGAGTTGTTGCAACAAAAATCCAATTAATTGAATATGCAGGTTGGATCAATCGCTTTGCAAATGCTGGGGATGCTGCTCTAGAGATTGCTGAAACTACAGCTACAACGGTATACCTTTCGGGTTTCGCTGCTAGTTTTATATTTTCCCCAGGATTTTCTGATTACTTGAACTATTGCTTTTTCCTCAAAGTTTATATCTGCTAGAATTTTGTCTTTTTAGCATCTCATAGTTGGACACCTCAATAGTAAGTGAATTGTGAGCATGTCAACTAAACCTTGGACAAACCACTGAAAATGGTCACTCTAAACCAAAAAAATTGTGAAATCATCAATAAAACCCTGCAAATGAATATTCACACTGGCTGCTGAAGTCGTGCAGATTTTTTCTATGTGCTGTCACATTGTTTTGGAAAAATGTTTCCTAAGAATATATATTCTAAACAACAGCATCTCCATCATCTACTAATTGTCCTGCCTTGGATACGATTGGAGTGCTATAGCCTTACATATTGACTATTGATGTAAATACATTAATCTCACATTGATCCTTTTATTTTAATTTCCATCAGCTGAAACAAGCAAAAAAAGAAATCATGGGCGCATGCAAAGTGGCCTCCACATATTTGACTGGTGCATCGTCAAGTACACCATCAAACATGGAGGATGCAGGTAGCTCAACAAGTAATTCTCTTTTTGAGGGGACATGGATCAGAAGTATCATTGGCATCAGTATGAATCCATCAAGGAGTCTTGTCTGCTTAGATAGTTCAGCTGACGAAAAATCTGAAGGTGAGAGGGAATCAGATGGCAAACAGCCTAATAGCGATCAGAATGAGCAAGATGCAACACAAGATCAAAACACGAATAGTGAGAATGGACCACACCATCATCCATGAAGGTCAAACCATTATGTACAGAAAGATGAGCAACCTATCCAAGATTGCCAATGGCTGATAAAATGGATTACACATTTACACTGCAAGAAATTAACCAAAAAAACTAATGACACAGTCAGCAACATTCACTTCTGATCAAGAACTGGTAGCTAGGACAAAGCCCTGAGAAGTGCTGAAGTGATGGAGTGCATCACAATGTGCGCTATCCTTGACTTTATTTGTCCACGACGTGGCAGTGGGCGGATTCTCCTTAGCCTATCACCCTTGTAAGCTTTGATGAGATGAATGGCATTAGCTTTCTCACCCATGATGGTGAAGGAAATATCAAAGAGCTTCCTTGCACTTGCTGCTTCCTGTGGTCTATTTATAGGCTGTGAGGAGTTTTATCTGGATGCAACACATGAAGGAGTTTTATCTGGATGCAACACATGACAGCTAAATTCTTGTTTCCTTGTCGTATCTGTTGAGGACCCCGTGGACAGCATTTGAATGTTGTTGCTTTCAATAATACTGTAATGTCTGTTGGTATGAGACGCTTTTGTTGATCTATTTGTTTCAGGCATGATTGGTTTGTTTGTCTGCGAGTTCTGCAAATCTTTGACTTGTCTGTGGCCCTTGGTTTCTCGTGGACAGACAAGTATGCATCCGTTAGTTCAAATGATAGACATGTCATTTTTGCCACCTGTGATGTCATGTACTGATGTACATGCATCAGAAGAGCAAAGAATTGGTGCCAACCTGTGATGTGTCCAGACCAGATTATTTATCGCTGACACTCATTAACGATTATTCTTGTTAATTGGTGGCAATCATAATGTTCGTGGCATTGTCTCAATCTTGTTCCGATAGCCATGTTCAAGGGTTTTGCCATTGTCCTTGAGTAGCAGTTGCAGACAGTCTCTAGTGATTGGGCTTGACTGTCTGAACGACAGCACTCTGATGGAAAGAAGTTTCCTGGAGCTGGCTTCCGTATACTATATATATAACTCAAAACTGATTTTGGAAATAATAGACAGACTTGCAAAAAGGATTGATAAATTCAGCATTTTGCGCAGACAGAGAAACCAAATGCTCCCAACGAGGCCCAAATACATCTCCCTGTTTAGTAAAAGATTCTGTTTTAATTCTGACATGTGTAGGATAGAATTTGTGTCATTTTTTAGATTAAATGAGTCAATTGAGCAGAAACGATGTGCATAGCCGGCGAAAAGCATTTCGAATTGGAAGCAAGGCAAAAGGTCAGGAGTGGAAGAGGAGCATCCGAATTGGGTTCTACATTGCACAACTAGCAAGCAGCAACTCTGGTGAGAACGAAACTGTTGCTTTATTGCCTTTTGATTGTAAAAATGGATAGTGCCAATATCAAGTTATACAGAGCACTGCCCTTTATATAGTAGTACACTACAACTGTACATGGCAGTTGCTCCCTTTTGCAGGGCAGAGACAGTTTCTTCCTTCAGTGTTGAACTGTTGATATACTGTTAATCACAAGATTAACTACCATTTGTTTATTTGCCCATAGTATTTATTTCTTAACACTCCCCCTTGGACAAATAATTTGTACAAAGATCTCTTTAGAAACTCCTTTCGAAAACCATGTGGGAAAAACGGACGAAGAAAATCATATTATGTGATCGTGTATTTATATCCCCTAAGTATTTCATATGGCTCATTAAAACTCCTTCCAAAAACCCAATGGGGTAAAATGGATGGAGAAAAGAGTGCATTATATTTTAGCTTGTATTCATGTCACAACCCCGACTTCACCAGGATCCACCCATGATCGATTGCAAGTCCCAAATATCAATGCTAGCAACTCATGAGCGACAATTGTCGAGCATCACAACACAATCACAATTAACTAAGAAATTAACATAATAATGCAAAAGCAATTGTAGCTCAACCACTTATTACAATAGTTTGAATAAGACCATTAAATATAGTTTAGAGTGCGGAATTCCAAATAAATGCAGCGGAATAAAGATATGACGATGCTCTCTGATCCGACCCTTGAGCAATAGCTAATCTTGATCGAAATCCGGCACAGAATCCTCCTGATCCTATAGACAAACCAGACCCGAGTCTTCTCCTGAACAAAGATATATCCGTGGTTTGTATAGTGAGTACACGGCTACCCAGCAAGAATCATTATAATGAATGTAAGGGTATAAATAAGAATAGGATGTCTAATTTGCATAAACATCTATTCTAGTCAACTTAACTAAAGAGTTGTAAAAACATTTATTGAACAGATAATAATAAGAATAAATTCCCAAAGTAACACGCAGAGCTCGGCTTCAAAAACCCATCTGCAGAACTGTACAAGTCTCGAATAACTCAAACAAAACCAACCCATCAGGTTATTAGATAACACATGAGACTACCATGTACGACCTTCCTCCCCTTCTATGACCGTGGGAACGGCTATCATGATAGTTTTAATCTCTGCAGAGTGTAGCACACTTTGCCCATAAGCCTAGTGATACTTTTGCGTCTTAGCTCTTCCTTTAGAGCCCAGACCAAGTAACGATACAAGGTGATTCATTAGTTCATTCTGTTAACACCGATACCCCCTCTAAGGTTTCGACATCTCGGGTCCCCCTCTTGAGCCGGCGGACCGCAGCCCGATCTTTTCAAAGTAAGGTATGCTAACAGTTTTTCCTAACTACTAAGCCAGTACTAGCACATGTTGGCCGACATATTAGAGCTAGCACTTATGATTGCGCTTGTATGGTCAAGGGTCGTTAGACCAAGGTGACTACCTCCACCACAATCCTCATTCCATAAAATCACCTGACTTGTCACCTTTAGTCAACTCATACCATGTAGGTTTTAGTTGATTAGGTTATTAAAGTAACTCAGCACCTCCAATCATACCAAGTCACAAGATTAATTAAATAAATAACCTAACAACTAATAACCCACGAGCACTAGCATATATACACAATGATAGGCTAGAAAAATAACTAAGGCAGCAATAAATGATTAAATTCAAAGGGTAGATGACTCAGTGTAAATAAATATGACCCTAACCCTTCCCATCATTTCATGCATGTGAAAAGTAAATAAAAACAATTAAACGGGTGAGTTTTACAGAATAGGAGAGCAAGATGTAATATATCTTGCCTTGTTAGAACTCTAGCTCTTGAGGTCCTCCTTCGGAAAGCTTTTGGAAAAACGCCGAACAGCGCGAACACAGACGATCTACACGTAGATGCAAATGCATAAGAATAGAAAATCATCAATAGGACAAATACCTCAATAAAATATATAAAATTTTAGACTATTTATGGGATTTAATGGCTCTGGAATCATCCAATTTAGAGTTCGGATTCTCCTTAAACAATTCTTGCAAGTTTAGAGAAAATCAGAAATTCCTGGAAAAGAATAAACCGGTTTAACCGGCCGAACCTGTGGCGGGCGGTGCAGCGGCGACACATGGTGGGCTGGGATTGGCCGATCTTGGCGCTGACCGGACGCTGAGGGCACGCGGATAGGATAAGCGGCTATGCTGGCAGGAAGCGGCGGGGTGACCTGTGGTGGCGGGCGTCCGGCCGCGTGTCTTGGTGCGGGCGGATAGGTGGCGCGATGAGGCGGGCGGCGGCGTCTAGTCGACGCCGACGTGGCATGGCATGATGCTAGCTGGCTAGAGGGCTCTGCCAGGTGGCGGGCAGCAATTGGGGGCGGCAGATCTAGGCGGGGCGCGGCTGTCGAGGTGACCGGCGGTGACGGTAGCGACGCAACCCAACTCCAGCGGGCGGTTTCTCCCCGTTTCTTGGCCAAAACTAACGATCCATATATGCATATGGACCGTCTCGATGATTTCTATGCAATGGAGGCATCTACACATGGGTTTGGACAAGGCACAAAGATATCTACCTCAAAAAGCATCTCGGAGCAAGTGTTTTCGACGGCTAGGGTTTGTATCTGGGACTTGCACGAGTTGTGGAGGTGAGGAGGGGTCTTGGGGTGTATATATACTGTGTTGGTCGGCATAGGGCAGGCCCTTAGTGGGTAGAATTTGAATTGGGCTCAAATTTTAATCCGAATAGGTTTAGGATTCCCCCAAATTGGGAATTTTCACAAATCCACGAATTTTGACTTGGGCTTCTGGCTTGGGACAGGTTTGGGCCTCAAATAACTATCCTCCAGGTTTGGGCTTGATTCTCCCACGTTTGCTCATCGTTACTTGGGTGCGACGAGCTCTAGGCAGAACAGCAACACTTCACAGAATCACGGGCTAGCCTTGGGGTTTGGACTTAAAATTTGGTGGGTGGCTAAATAGTGGCATTTAGGAATTATGGGAATTGTTCCAGAATTTTCCAAAAAGGTTTTCTTAGGTTTTGGCTTAAACCTAATTTAAAATAGTTTAAACTAGGGTTTTGTATATAACAATTCCCTTTTATTTTATTTTCAGGGTTTCGAAAATACAAGTGACATACGACAAAATAGAGGATGTCACACACCTCCCCCCTTACGGAGAATCTCGGCCCCGAGATTCAGAGAAAGCCTGCTCGAACAACTCTGGAAAATCAGCTTGCAAATATTCCTCCTTCTCCCAAGTCGCTTCTGCCTCGGAATGGTTGGACCACTGCACTTTGCAAAACATGATAGACTGACTCCGGGTACACCTATCGATAATTTAGGAGCAATATGCTTTGTTATATTACTCTTAATATAACATGTTTTCATTTGCATAACACAAGCTGCATTATTTTTATAGATAATGGTAAGGGATTTATCTGAATTGATACCACATGACCTTTCAACATGGTTAATCATTTTGTGAAGCCATGCACATACATGTTGCTTCATATAACACAATTGTTTCAGAATGATTAGTGTATGTGCCTACTAAAGTCTGTTTGCTAGACTTACATAAAAAAGTCGTACCACCATAAAGAAACACAAATCCAGTCGGTGATCCGGCATTGTGGTGATCAGTCAAATAGCCAGCATCAGTATATCTTACCATAGTCATATCTTGGTTTTTCTTGTTGAATAATCCTAGATCTTGTGTACCTCTAAGGTACCTGAAGATATTTTTAATGCCATTGCAATGTCTTATTGTTGGAGACGCACTAAATCTAGCCAACAAATTTACCGCGAATGCAATATCAGGCCTGGTGCAATTCGCCAAATACATTAATGCTCCAATAGCACTAAGGTATGGGACTTCTGGTCCCAAAATATTTATTTCCACCCTTTGGTCTAAATGGGTCATTATCCCTATCAAGGGATCTCACAACCATAGGGGTTGTAGATGGGTATGCTTTATCCATTATGAACCTTTTCAATATCTTTTGGACATAAGTAGACCGGTGCACTAGAATTCCATCATGTAGGTGCTCAAGTTGTAATCCTAAGCAGAATTTGGTTTTGCCCAAATGCTTCATTTCAAACTCCGTCACTAGATGATTGTTTGCTTCTTTATGTTATGTGGTTTCAATGATATTTAAATCATCAACATAAATTGATATAATGCAAAGCCCACTTTGTGTTTTCTTTATAAACACACAAGGTCAATCATCATTATTTGAATATCCTTTTTTAAAAGAAATTCACTTGTACCACATTTTCCCCAACTGTTTTAATCCATATAGTGACATTTTCAATTTGATGCTATACATGTTGCGATTTCCTTTAGGATTCGGAAGTTTAAACCCTTCAAGGACTTTCATGTAAATATCCAAATCAAGTGAACTATATAAATATGCGGTCACAACATCCATTAACTGCATAGTCCAATTCATATTGACGGCCAATGATATTATGTGATGCACCATTATAGCCCACTAGGCCCAACTTGGCCCATCTTATTGATGTTATTAGGAGAAGGATTGAGCAGACCTTAGATCCTAGAAATCCCAGCCGCCACCAGCTTCTTCATTCCCTTATGTTGAAAATTACCGCCTTAAATCGTTTGCTCGCTCCCGCCCCCATTTTCTGATCGCCCTTGTTGTGAGGAAAATTTTTTATATGACACCCAATTGATACCCTAGTTTCCAAAAGACATTAAATTGTCATCTAATTCCTCCCAAACATCCAATTCGTCTTTTCTCCACTTTAGTGACATTTTGGTGATTTCTCATCCTTTTTGAGCCAAATACGCAGACAAATACAAAGAAATACGTATCTGACATGTGGGACCCACTTGTCACCCTCTCACCCTTTCTTCTTCCCCCTCTTTCCTCTCTCTGATCCCCTCTCTCCAGCTGCGGCGGCGGGTCGATTGACGGCTGCGGCTCCGCCTAGGGGCACTACGGCCACGACGGCTGTGGCTTTCTGGAGTCTGCAGGTTCTTGGCGGCGTCTGCGCCCGCCTGGGATGGGACGCTTGGTGGCGGAGCTCACCGCTGAGCGTCTTTGCAGTGGCAGGAGAGCTCCCAAATCTAGGAGGCGGGCGGCGCTGAGCGGTCTTGGCCGGGGAGCAAAGGCGATGGCGGCAGCGGCTCGGTGGTCTGGCGGGCTAAGCGGAGCGGCGGCGGCGTCCCTCGCACACGGATGTCCATGCCATCGTTGTCGTCCTCACAGCAGCGGCGGCGTCCTCGCACACGGCCGACGGGGGCGGGGGAGTCCCTTCGCGCGCGGACGGCCGAGTCGTCGTCCTCCTCCTCCTCGCTGCATCGGCTCGCGGCGCCATCCCACCCTGTCCTCCACGCTAGCGGAAGAGAGGGGATAAGAGAGAGAGAGAGGGGATAAGAGAGAGAGGAAAGAGGAGGAAGAAGAAAGGGTGAGAGGCTGACAAGTGGGTCCCACATGTCAGATACGTATTTCTTTGTATTTGTCTGCGTATTTGGCTCGAAAAGGCTGAGAAATCATCAAAATGTCACTAAAGTGAAGAAAAGACGAATTGGATGTTTGGGAGGAATTAGATGACAATTTAATGTCTTTTGGAAACTAGGGTATCAATTGGGTGTCATATAAAAAATTTTCCCCTTGTTGTGCCGCCGCAGATGCAGCCGTCACCGGTCGCCGTTTCGCCTAGAGCCATCCCTGGCCACCTCCTCCCCCATCTGCCAACCACGCCGCCTCCCAGGTCATGGTGTGGCTCGGCTGCCCCATGGAGAAGTGAGGAAGAGATGATGCAAAAAGAAGAAGGGGAAGCATGAGTTGCAGTCTTGGGAAGTGTGCTGATGGAGAGGAAGAGATGCAGGAAAAGGGGAAGAAAGATTGGTCTTGTTTAGATGCGATTTACTTGGCGTTAGAGGTGATTAGATGGCTAGATTGAGTTTTGCCAGGATTGTGAGTACTGCAGCAGTTTGGGGCCTCGATTTGGGCATTTTAGGATGAGTTTCAGAGGGGGCTCATGTTGTAAGAATTGTGGCTTAGGTTCTCAGCTTTCCAACAAGTCCAAGAACACGTAAGTTAGATTTACGGTTTAGGAGATACGATTGTTTTCGTACCTCTGTCTGGTTTCAGACGCGATCGGAATAATGGTAAATGATGGAGGAATGGTGGAGTGTACCTTTATAATCAAGGGATATTAGGAGGTAGGGTTCTCGATCTCGAAATATTTTCGGGTTACGAATATGATGCCAGTTCCTTCGTTATTCTTGTGGGGATGTTTTGGTTTGATCGATTAGAGAGTGGATGCATTGGATGGGTTAGGCTATAGGGGTCTAACCGATGCCGAAACTAGATGCTTAAGTAGTAGAGTTACGTATTGCATAGCAACGTGGGTTGCATGATTTATTTATTGTGATACTCTCTGTAGGTGGAGTGGCTTCGAGGTCGATGCTGAGGTTGCACTATTTCACTTTGTTGGTAAAAGTGGCAAGTATATGTTAAACATATATTTATTGGATGATATATGGCTAAATCACCATGTGCTTGTTTTTATGGCATGGTGATATGAACCGAGAATTGTGCTATTTATATATGACTAAATTACCCTTTGCTTGTTTTTATGGTATGGTGATATGAACCGAGAATTGTGCTGTTTATGTTCGTAAAGGATGTATGGTAAATGGCTAACAGATAAAATATTGTTGCATCATGTGCATATGAGCCATGTCGGTGAGAATGTCACTTTTGACTAGTCCGGTAAGGTCGGTGAGAAAGCCAAAAGTGACTAGTTCGGAGTACTCTGAAGTCCTACTTGGTACACACTCCACGGGGGTGGAGTAAATTGGTCCCCACCTGAAATAAAGTGGGCAAGAGTGTTGCACCGACAGGTGGCACTCGGTTATACCGGTACATGCTTAACAGAGGTAGACTCATGTGCATTGCATTACATCGATGGATGAAAAGTGTTTTATGTGGATATGTCGAAACGACTGAGTGACTTATATGGAGCTTTGTGATAATGGTTGATTCATGAGCATGGATTTTGTCGACGGTTGGGTTATTGACCCAAGTCAACCAAGGTTCTTCAAGGAGGAGATAGGAGACACGCCGAACAACCACGTAACAAAGAATGAAGCAGAGCGGGGGTTTTATCACGGTTCAGCCTCGGAGAGATAATTGCCCCACGCCCACCTTTCTTTATATCAAAGAGGATTACAAGGTGGAACTCGGCGAGATCAGCAGGTCTCGGCGAGTAGTATGCGAAAATCTATCTGCCAGGGTCCCTCTAAACGCCGTAGGGGCCCTGTTTATATAGTCCGGAGCAAACCGACCTACCGAGGGAATATCGGGCCGGGCTAACTACGAGATCGCAACGAACTCATACATGCCAAATGTGACCTACGGTAGATAAGGTAATCTCCTAATCTTGAGGATCACGACTCCTAATCCAATCCGGGAAACCAACGTCCGGGTCTTCACGTAGTCGCGCAGAACTCTTGTTCGAGATGGACTCAAACACGATCCCTTGGCCTTTACGCACCATGCCAGCCAGGAAGCTGTTCGGCAGGATGTATATGGGCCAGATAGAACCTTCTAGGGAGCTGGGCCCTAGTAGGCTGTTCGAATAGGCCGTCAGGGAGTGGGCCATGGCAATAGGCCGTAATTCTATCCCCGACAGCTAGCCCCCGAGACTCATGTGGAAGGACTCACTAGAGTGGGGTCTTCCTCTTGAGACTCCAAATCACGAAGAGGGAAATTTTTGCCGCTACAGTGACATGTGACGATCGACCGAACAGGTTAAGGTTCAACCGAACAAGACGTGCTCGGGACCGAACAAACCCGCTCAGTGCTGAGCAGCTCCGTCGCATCGAACAGGGAATTGCATCTGCCCGAGCAGAGTACTAAACCTTCAGTGCGGACACTGGAAAAACTATCCGTTGACAGACTCCAACGGTAACTTCCTATCGCTGCGCAGTGAAAACAGACGACCGTTTTATCCAGCCGTTGTGGTAAAAACTAGCCGTTTGTGACAAAACCGTTGCAGAGCCGCCCATACGGGACTATAAAAGTACCCAAGCTGCCCGCGGCCAGCCACTTCTGCTCACACGCCTTTCCTCTCTAAGCCCTAGTTCCAACCACGCTCAGCACCGAGCACCCAAATTCCACCACCAAACCTGCTTGTCCAACTCTGGGAACCGCTATGGCCAAGTTCGTTAGTTCTAGCGCATCCGAGGAGGACTTGAGAGTTTGGGAGGAAGAGGGACACATCGACACCGGTAGCTGGAGGCTGCCCGGAGAGGAGGATACTCCGGAGCCGCTCGAGGGAGAGTTCGTCGACTTGAGCAGATTCGCCTTGCTTGGGTTGAGGTCTCCGAGAGCGACTTCGCCGAGGCCTTCTTGAACATCAGCGGATTGGAGGTGGCGAACCTCAATCCGAACTCCATCCTCCGGATGGCGGTCTTCACACCGTCGCGAGGGCTATCTGGCATCGATCCACCGGTGGGGCTGTTCCTCCACTATTATCTGATGACGAGGAGCAGCTCCGCCGCCGCGCTGGGTGCTACTACCTCAAGCTCCGGGCCACCGCCGACGACGCGCCGTACCCTCGCCCCACCGCCGCCGACTCGATGGGGCGTGGTGGGCGAGGTGGTTCTACACCAGCGGCAACGACAAGAAGCTTCGTCTTCACCGGAAGGCGCCGGCGAGGAACGCTAATGCCTCGGCCGAGATGTCCGCCGAGGATTGGTACCTAACAAGGAAGATCGCCTCCTCGTGAGCCTCGGGCTCATGGGCGTGGAGATCATTCGGGACTTCACGTGACAAGGATCTCGTCATTGCGGAGGAGGTCCTATCCTTCTACAAGATAGAGGATGGGAAGACATCACAAGGAAACACGGGTAAGTGTCTTTAAGACTCAACCTCTTCATTGATCATTTCCTCCGAACAGGAATTAACGATTTAAATCGTCCGGCGGAGAAGCCAACCGACGCATGGGTGACCGAGCGGGTCGACGCCATGCTGAAGGCGGCAAAGAAGGACGGGGAGGTCACCGGCGAGGTGGCCTACACCTGCCCGCGCAACGTGCTTGTCCGCACAGACGAGGTAAATCACTCATGCTCAGCCTGTGTTGCTAGATTTGCACCGTTGTTTAATGCTAATGTCCGCTTCTCAAAACGCGCAGGAGGACCAGCTGATCCTTGGAGGGATCGTAGAGGAGCTCTCCGGGTCTGAGAAGGAGAAGACGAAGAAGGGCAAGGCTAAGGTAGCCACTAAGCCCAAGGTGGCGGCTGAGCCGACGCGGAGCTCACCACGACACGGCGGCCGCCAGCCGTCGAAGAGACCATCTGCGGCGACGGAGCGTACCGAGCAGACCAAGCGGGCGCGCGGTCAGCCCAGTGGGAAGAGACCAAGCCCCTCCCTCCTCGCCAAGCAGAGCGACGAAGAGGTAAAGACCGTGGCCCTCTGGCTTAGGCGTTACACGCAAGCTCACCCTGGCCGCATGGATCGGCCGCAGTGATCGCCGAAAGCGAGAGGAGGCTCGAAGAAGAAGTCGCACGCAAGGAAAAACTTCTTGCGCTGCGCGAGAGGAGCGCTCAGCTTACCAGGGAGCTGAGCTCATCGCCGCGAACACCCAAGGGCCAAGGTGGAGAAGCCGCCAAGGAGCACCCGAGGAAGAGGCGGAAAGTTCCAGCGAAGAAGATCAGGATCAAGCCACTCACGGCAGGTATGTAGAAACCGATCTTTAGATCTTTCGACCTTCTGACCGCGTTAGACTTAACGACCATCTCTTTTTCATCAGCTGCCCAAGAAGAGATCGCCACAGACGATGTCGAGGAGGCGCTCGAGCGGTCGCTGCTGCCCGAGCATCTGCACGGTGCATCGCGGGCGATGAGGCTGGCGTGTCTCAAGAACAAGCTGGCGGCATGGAGCCGGCTCTCGTCACTCGGCGCGAAGACTCGGCGCGCTTAAAAGCGCCTGTGGAGCGGCCGAAGCGAAGAAGAAGCGTATGGCGCCACGGACAATGGGGCCATGGCGGCGGCTCGGAAGCCGCCGAGGTGGGATCGAGCGGCCGGTTCGCCAGCACGCCGTCGCAGAGCAGCTCACCCCGAGGCGAGGATTCTCCGTGGCGAGGTGAAACAACACCGCCAGGAATAAGAAAAGCCCCCGAGCAGGTCGCGCAAGTCGCCCCGCCAGGAAACAACGGCGCCACCCAGCGGAGTGGCTCGGCCTCGCCCAAGGCATTGAGGCGGAAGAGAAAGTGGAAGGAGAGAGGGCGCGAGACGAAAGCGCCTGCCGTCGCTCTGCTCCCGAGAAGATGCGCCCAGCCGGGAAGAAGGAGCGGATAAGACGGCGACGGAACAATGCACCGTCTCATCCCAAGACTGGCGGGGTTTCGTGACGCATGGCCTCGAGGACCGCCTGCGCCGCGGACTGAAGCAACGACTTGGAAAGGTAAACACCAAGACCACGCCTAGCTCAGTTGGGTAGCTTCACCGCAAAAGCGGCTAACTAGTCTTCTCTCTCAGGTCTTGAAGGACACCATGGATGAGCTCGAGGACGGCGTCACCATCGAGCGGAGCGCCAGATCTTGGCGTCCTCCGGAGCACCTCGGACGAGGAGTCCGAGGCGGGGCCCTCTGCACCTGCCCAAAGTCGAAGCCGGCTGAAGGCGAAGGTGAAGAGGCTCAAAGTCCAACTGGCCGAAGAGAGGCGTTCCTGCGAGTCTCTCCTAGGAGAGGCCGAGGAGCTTCGCGCGCAAGCCATTAAGGCGAGCACTGCGGAGGAGAAGCCGGGCCGCACGAAGTGGCTCGAAGAGCAGCTTGCTAACGCTTCCCAACAGCGGGATCAGCTTGCGGCGGAAGCCAAGAGACTCAAGGCCCAGCTTGCCAAGGAAGAGCAGACTTCCGCGGGTCTCCAAGCAAAAATCGCAACCCTGTGGGCTTCACAGGGAGAGATCGAGGAGATGCGCGGGATGGCGGTGAGAGCGATCACCGTAGAGAAGAAGGTCAAGGAGCTGGACGAGCAGCTCAAGACGGCCGAAAGCAATGAAGTCGGCCAGAGCGAGGCTCGACCGATCAACCTGGCGCCAAGACCGAGGAGGTCGAGGCCATCCGGCATATCTTTGCGCGCAAGCCAAGCGAACAAGGAGGAGATCGAACGCCTCCGAGCTGAAGCCCGGGAAGGAATCAAGGCTCAGGGCGAAGTCATGCGCCTCAAGTTAGAAGTTAAGGAACTGAAGGAGCAGCTTGCTCCTAAGTAGCGCCATGGTCAGTATCCGAAAGGGCCTTGTACCTGAAACTTATGATTAATGCAATAAAGTACTTACCTTTTTTCCTGCAAAAAAGGGCAGCAAAAAGACAAGAACGAACAGAAACTAAGAGAAAAGCGAACAGCGCTAAGAAGTTTAAGAAAACCGGTAGAGCGCTCTGCCTAACTCCCGGCCCGTTGTGCATCGCGCCGAAACACGAGTTTGCGAACCGAGCAGTGCACAAGAGAGAGCGACACCCTAGCCCCCGGTACGGACGATGCTCGAGAACCTAAGCTTGCGAACTCGAGCACGTGCGTGGAGAGAAAGAGCGACACCCGCAGCCTGATCGACTCGTTCCACGGACTGCTCGTCAACGTAAGTTAGGCAGTTCCGAGAGTAACCGAACAAGGAAAGTGCCTCTGCCGCGGGGGGCTTACGAGAGCGGACTTTGCCAAGTGGTCGTGCCAAGCAGTAAGTGCCTCTGCCGCGGAGGGCTTACGAGAGCAGACTTAGCCGCAAGGTGGAAAAAGCCTTGTTACGTAACACTGAGTTTAGGAATTCGTTGAAGCAAGATACGGGCAGGGAAACCCTGAAAAGTGCGGAGCCAACAGTTCGCAAGACCGGGCAGCCATCAAGTGTTACCGGAGAAAGTAGTGCGAGAAGACAAGCGGTGAAAAGGGCACGAGGCCGCGAGATTCACCGAGAATTGGATTGAACTTTACATGGTGCGAGAGACTTGGACGAACTAAGGCGCCAAGTTTACAAAAGCGCGAGCTAAGAAAACACGTAAAAGACCTACACAAAGAACTTACGGTCGTGGTCGATGTTCCAAGTCTTTGGTCGGCTCTCTCCGTCCTCCATAGCAGCGAATGCCCCGAGCGAAAGCAAGAGAAAGCGACCATGAACAGGCCCTCCCAACGAGGAGTTAACTTGTTGGCATTGGACGGTGTTCTCGACACGGCAGAGAGCAGGTCGCCCGCCTTCAAGGCCCTTGGTCGAACTGACTTGGCAGCGTGCCGGCGAAGAGCTTGCTGGTAGCGCGCCATTCTGACTTGTGCCCGGTCGCGTGTGCCTTCGAGGAGATCAAGATCGAGTAGGCGCTCTTGCTCGTCGTCAACTAAGTTGACCGAGCTCGTGCGAGGCGAACCGAGTACGACTTCGGCGGGCAGGATGGCTTCTGCACCATAGACCAATTGGAAAGGAGTTTCCCCGGTCGCCCGGCTGGCCATGGTGCGAACTGCCCAGAGGACGGAAGGAACTTCGTCAACCCAGGCCTTGTTGTGCTCTCTGAGAGCAGCAAATACCCGCCGTTTGATACACTGGACTATCTGTCCGTTAGCTCGCCGATCGCTCCATTGCTCGTGGATGTGCCACGAGGTAAACAGACCTTGGTGCCCGGTGTTCGCAGATTTCGAATAGCTCGCTCGAGGCTGGTACCGTTATCCGTGATCGCTTGTGGGGAATCCCAAAGCGCGTGATCACGTTGCTTTTGAAAAAGCGGCCGCTTTGGCATGAAGAGGCGACACGAGCTCGCCTCAATCCACTTTGTAAAAGTGTCTATGGCGACAACGGTGTGTATAGCCCTTGTACCCTTAGGAATGGGCCGAGCATATCCAGACCCCATGTGGAAAAAGGCCAAGATGGGGGATTGTTTGGAGCTCTTGGGCGGGCTTGTGTGCCTTCCGGGCGTGAAATTGGCAAGTCTTGCACTTAGTCACGATATCCCGGGCATCTTGTAACGCGGTGGGCCAATAATAGCCCATGCGAAACGATTTGCCGACCAGAGTCCTGAAGGAGGCGTGGTTGCCACAGGCACCCTCGTGTATGTCCCTAAGAAGGAACACACCCTCCTGCTGCGAGATGCACTTGGAGAGAACTCCCAGAGCACCTCGACGGTAAAGGATGCCGTCCACAAGCTTGTATGTAGCAGCACGCCTTATAAGCGGAAACGCCTTCGGCCGTCGTCGGCGTGGTCCCATCTGCGAGTACCGGACAAATGGCGTTGTCCAGTCCGCACTGCTCGATAACGGAGACAACACCACCTATCTCTGTTGCCTCGTCCGGAGACGTGATTGAGGGCTTGTGAAGGTGCTCGACGAGCACCCCTGCCGGAGCAGGTTCGCGTGAGGATCCAAACTTGGACAGTTGGTCGGCCAAGAAGTTGTCCTTCCTGGGCACGAAGAGCACCTCGAAAAATCGAAAGTGCCGCTCCAACTTCCTCACTTAAACCAGGTATCGCACCATTGAGTCATCGCAGACCGATACTCCTTGTTAACTGGTTGATGACCAATCGAATCTCCTTCCGATACCGTTGGACGCCGAGCGACTTGCACGCTTAGTCCCGCGAGGAGGGCCGTCACTCATGGGCGTTGTTAGTCGCCACAAAGTGTAGTTGGATAGAATATGGAGTTGCTCTCCTTGAGGAGATGAGAACAAAACCAGCCCCGAGTTTCGGTCTGTGAGCCATCAAAAACATGGTCCAGGGGGTCATCGGGTTGCTCGGGAGCTTCACGATTTGGGCGGCAAGTCCATTCAGCGACAAAGTCAGCTTAGGACACGTGACTTAATAGCGTTCGGGCGACAAATAACAGATCAAACTCGCCAATTCCATTGCCCACTTAGCTATACGTCCGCTAGATTCCTTGTTCCGTAGGATTTCTCCTGTGGGGAACGTGGTGGGACCAGATTTGATGCGCTGGAAGTAGTGGCGAAGCTTCCGGAGGACATGAACAAGGCGAGTAGCTTCGACCTCGGTAACGCTCCTTTGATCCGTGAAGTACCTCGCTCACGTAATAGATTGGTCATTGTATGCCTTCCTTTCGACCGTCAAGACCCGCCACCGCTTGTGGCGTGTAACCTAAATACAGCAGGTCGCCGCCATGCCGCTGGGTAGTCAAGACGGGAGGGTTGGACAGTATCGCTTCAGATCTTGGAAGGATCTATCGGCTTCTTACGTCCACTGAAACCATTGTGCTTGCGCAGGCCTTGAAGAAGGGCAGCCGCAGATTCGCCTTTGACGGAAATAAACCGCTTAGAGCAGCCATCCGCATGATGAGGCTCAGACTTCCTTTACGGTAGTTGGAGCCCGATATTTTCAATGGCCTCGATTTTTTCGGGGTTGATGTAAATACCTTGTAACCAATAACATAACTAGCAACATTCCGATCGAACACCAAAGGTACACTTCTCTCGGATTTAATTTTATTCGATGCCCGTGAGATTACGAAAAGTCTCGCTGTGTCTTTTAATGATCTGGAGCAAACTTGCTTTTTACAACTATGTCGTCGACATAGACCTCCGAGTTTTTCCGCTACTGCTCGGGAAGGTCTTCTCCATTAAGCTACCGAACGTGGCACCGGCATTGCGCAGACCGAAAGACATGGTCGTGTAGCAGAAAGTGCCGAAGGGGGTGATGAAGGCAGTCTTCTCTTCATCCTCGGGGGAGATGCTTATTTGGTGGTAACCGGAGTAAGCATCTAAAACACTCAAGAGCTGGGCATCCGCAGTCGCATCGACCAGCTGGTCAATACGAGGCAGCGGGAAATTGTCCTTAGGACAAGCAGCGTTCAGATCTGTGTGATCGACACACATCCTCCACTTGCCGCCTTTCTTCTTTACAATGACAGGGTTGGCTAATCACTCGGTGTGATCAACCTCGCGGATAAACCCGGCGTGAAAGCGCTTGCCTGTCGATCTTTGATGATCCCCTGCTTGAATTCGTAAAAGCGACGAAGCTTCGCGAAACGTGCTTTTGTCCACGGACACCCGCTTTGTGCTCGATGACCTCCCTTGGGACTCCGGGCATGTCAGATGGCTCCCAGGCAAACACATCTGCATTAGCTCGGAGGAAGGCAATGAGCTCGCTTTCCTATTTGGGG
This sequence comes from Raddia guianensis, assembly GCA_036346415.1. Lineage (NCBI taxonomy): Eukaryota > Viridiplantae > Streptophyta > Magnoliopsida > Poales > Poaceae > Raddia > Raddia guianensis. The sequence continues at coordinate 47,873,459 of CM070539.1, read as the reverse complement.
TCTAGATTGGCCCCCAAGTGAACTGTCTTGGAAGTATCATCAAGCAACAGCGGAACTTCCTTGGTTTCTCCCCCTGGCTGAAGGGAGACCCTAGGGCGTGCAGACTTGGTCTGCGGAACTTCGGGACCACGCGGCGGAAGCTGGTCGACTAGGGCAAGGGACTGCTCGTCGCAATCCAGAGCAGCTTTATAGTTGCCCTTGACCGTGATTACACCGTTAGGGCCCGGTATCTTCACGCAATGGTAAGCGTGGTGGGTTATGGCCATGAACTTACCAAGAGATGGCCTACCCAAGATCGCGTTGTACGCGGATGGGAAGTCGACCACATCGAAAGTGATCAACTCTGTCCGGAAGTTGCTCGGGTCGCCGAAGGTAACCGGCAGGACAACCTGTCCCAACGGCTTGACAGCTTCTCCCGGAACAATCCCGTAGAAGTGCATTGCGACTTCCTTCAGCTTGGAACGGGGAATCTGCATCTCGTTCAAGACCTTAGCAGAAAGCAAGTCCAAAGCGCTCCCGCCGTCTACTAAGACACGGCCAACTCTTGCGTTGCTGATGGTCGGAGCGACCACCAGTGGGAGCCGCTGAGGCTTGGTCATCCCAGTGGGGCAATCCTCCTGAGAGAAGGAGATGGGGACCTCGGTCCACTTCATCGATTCAGCCGAGGTTTTGCCTTTTCATCGTTAATGGACCTCCCGAGCGACTTCCTTGAGGCTACGCCGAGAGGTGTAAGCGAGGAGCCGAAGATGACGGCGATATGGTTCACTGCTCTTGATATTCATCATCATCTTCCCGATCACCATCGTCGGTTTGGCGTTTGGCCTTACCGGCATCACCTTGTTCGGGCAGGGTGGGCATTGGGCCCTTGCCGTTGTAGAAATCTTCGAGCTTTGCAGCCCAAGTTCTGCAATGGCATATATCGTGCCCATAGTGCTGGTGGAACTTGCAAAATCGGTCGCCGGACCTTTCTTGCCTTGTCCGCCCCCCCGAGCGTGCTTTTTGCCCTTGTAGTTCTTTGTTGGGCTTCTTACGCCCATCCTTGGGAGGAGGTGCGCGATCCATACCGCGACGGTATTGTTCGTGATCACCTTTATTCTTCTTCTTCTTCGGGACTTCTTGTCACCGTGGTTCTTCTTGCTCTTCTTTTCTCATCTACACCAGTCAAGGGCGGCTCGCCTTGTCGAACGCCTTTTAGATCGAACACGCTCGCCGCGTTGGCATAGCGGTCACCGCTTTGAACAGGTCGTTGGCGGTCCAGTCTCATTGATCTCAAGATCTCCGGTGAGCCGCCGTCGCGGACTCCGCTTTTGAAGACGCGACAACGGATTCGCTCGAGTTGTTCGGGATCGTGTTGCGGATCTTAATGAAGCGCTTCACGGTTGCGGAGGGTCTCCTGCTCATCCGGATCATCCGTGCAGATCATCCTCCTTGCCCAGACGCACGTAATAGCTCACGAAATTAGCGATCGAGCGTCACAAAGCTGGTTCCATGAGCCGATGGAACCCTCCGCCGATTGAACACCACGTCCGAGCCGCGCCCTCAAGGACAGTCGGGAGGTAATTAGCCATAACAAGCTCGTCACCCCCGGCCGCCATGATGGCCGTAGCGTAAATGGAAAGGAATTCCTCTGGGTTTTGAGTCCCATTGTACCTCTCCATGTGACCGGGCTTGAACTTTGAGGGCCACCGGACAGCCCGAAGCTCATCGGAGAAAGCCTTGCAGCCCAAAGCATATGACCGGCCACCTTCCTCGGCAGAACCTAGTCTTGAGAAGACGTTGGTCCTGTTGCGCGGAGGAACTCCTGCTGAACGGGATGATTCGGCCTGAAGAAACTCTCTCCGAGACAACCCACCACGCTCCTTCCTCGTGATCGCGGCAACGCGCTCCCTACGAGGGGACCGTCCGTGATCATCGCGTGCGCGGTTGCCCCTGTTGTCGCGATGACTACGAGGACTCGGCGAGCGACGGCGACCACGGGTAGCCTGCTCATGGACAGTGATCCTTCGATGGCGACGAGAGTCACGCGATCGATCAGAGCTGTCCGAATCATTCCGGGCAGTCCGGCTGCGCTGCCTGGAGGAGTTGTTGACTTCACCTAGAGACTTTAGGCCTTCAGCCAATCGCTCTAGGTTAGAAGCAACAGCATCGCCCATACGGGCGAGATCGACCTGATTGGTGGATCTGAGGACCGTTGCTATAGCTTCGAGCCGTTCCCGACTCTGATCTATGGGTCCCGGATCCTCGAACCATCCGCGTTCGCCCGATCGAGTCCGGCCACGCAGGAATTGACCCAACAGGAAGCTCGCTTAGGGAGACTTAGCGTCGGCACGCGAGGTGGGTCGCGACGCTGTCGCTTGCACCGGTCGCGAAACCGTGCCAAGGTCTGATTAATGGAATCGTCGAGGCTGCGGCGAATGACGTCTTGTTCGCGAGCAGCCAGCACTGCCTCATCTTGCTGCCGAGCAGAGTTAACCTGCCCGACCCCGCCAGCCGCCACAGCCCGTGCAGGATCCTCTGAGGTTCCTACATCGGCCATGTTAATGCTGTGGGGGCCATGCGAAGGTATGCTAGACGGTGTCATCGCTGTGTCGCCACAGGTAGAATCTACAGACATAGCCTTGGAGTCCGATAGATCTAAACCGTCGTAAAGATCATCGGTTCCGTAATCATCGTCAATGACGGGAGTGCGATCTGCGGCTATCTCCGCCATATAGGCAGAGACCTCCGTCCCAGATACGGAAAGTGTTCGAGACCGAATAGATCGATCTGAACTGACAGGGGATGAAACGTCCTGTCTTTCTGAGTCGTAGCCCTCAGGAAGTATCTCTGTATCACTGACTGAGTTCGACATGCTCGATCTACGTGTCCCCACGGTCGGCGCCAGCTGTCGACGGTTGGGTTATTGACCCAAGTCAACCAAGGTTCTTCAAGGAGGAGATAGAAGACACGCCGAACAACCACGAACAACAACGAACAGGAGACATGGGTTTTTATCCTGGTTCAGGCCTCTCGGGAGAGATAATAGCCCTACGTCCAGCCTTTCTTTATATCAAAGAGGATTACAAGGTGGAACTCGGCGAGATCAGCAGGTCTCGGCGAGTAGTATGCGAAAATCTATCTGCCAGGGTCCCTCTAAACGCCGTAGGGGCCCTGTTTATATAGTCCGGAGCAAACCGACCTACCGAGGGAATATCGGGCCGGGCTAACTACGAGATCGCAACGAACTCATACATGCCAAATGTGACCTACGGTAGATAAGGTAATCTCCTAATCTTGAGGATCACGACTCCTAATCCAATCCGGGAAACCAACGTCCGGGTCTTCACGTAGTCGCGCAGAACTCTTGTTCGAGACGGACTCAAACACGATCCCTTGGCCTTTACGCACCATGCCAGCCAGGAAGCTATTCGGCAGGATGTATATGGGCCAGATAGAACCTTCTAGGGAGCTGGGCCCTAGTAGGCTGTTTGAATAGGCCGTCAGGGAGTGGGCCATGGCAATAGGCCGTAATTCTATCCCCGACAGATTTATTTTGAAATTTTGATATTTGTTTGTTTATACATATACTTTGCTAAGTATTGTTGAATATACTCACTCTTGCTTTTATTTGGTTTTTAGGTAAGAGAAGACACTCATGGATGGGCGAGGGATAGTAGCATAGTGACCTGCGCACACTCACTACCTTTCACATTAAAATTAGTGGTCATAGCTTTCTTATAAGATTTAGTTGTTCATTGAGTTTTTTTATAAATGAGACATGTGACCTTTGTTCTCAATTATTTAATGTTTATTGTTGATAGGAAGGGGTTATATAATCATGTGTTATCAACTGCCTGTTGTGGATGTTCATAAAAACAAAGGAGTTGCTATCGAAATTTAGAATAATTGGTAGAGTTAGTAGCATTCTAGACTCAGGTGGAGTTGGGGTGTTACATATTAAATCGGAATGTGATTCCACTCATCAGAGGAGAGTATCTTTCATCGTAAGCCGGGTCACGACATAAATCCTTGTGCTACAAGCCTCGCTTTATATCTCACCACCTGGTTATCTTCATTCCTTTTCCGATCAAAGACCCATTTATTTCCAACAGGAAATATTTTAGGAGGAGTTGGTACTACAGGAACAAAAACCTCTCTTTTATTAAGCGAGTGTAATTCTGCCTCTATTGCTTCGTTCCATTTAGCCCAATCTGAGAGCTTCATGCACTCTGCCATGGTCTTAGGTTCTAGATCTAGATGAACGGATTCAGCAATCATAGTGGCAAAATATATGTCGACAATTGTATTATCTCTTTTGTACAATTCTCCTGTATTGACATAGTTTGTGGATATTTCCTCATTTATCTCTTGCAACTCATCGTGATCTCCCACAACGATCGAGTTCAAGGGTTCTGATGTCCCAGCATTTATAGTTGTGCACATATCTTTGTTGGGATTATCATCATTAAGATTACTAGCATTTTGAATTACTAATTTGGTTAATATACCCGTGTTGGACTTTTGTTTCTGCGGACATCTCCGTGGAACCAAGTCCTTTGTACCCAGAGTGCTCCCTTCTTCCTTTGATTAGGGGAAAGAAGGGTTTTCTAAGTTACTTCCACTCTCTCGGGCACATTCACAGCAGGTATATGGGATTTCATAACTCCCTTATAATTAGTAAATGCATCTGGCAGCTCATTTGCAATCTTTTTCAAATTTATGATTGTTTGAACTTCTAGTTCAGATTCATTAGTATGTGGGTTTAAAGATTGAATACCCGTGGCATCCCAATTTATTTCACGACATTCCTCATGGTACTTATCTCCCATAATGTTGGGAAATTATTCTTATCAAATACTCCCTCCGTTCCCAAAAAAAGGCGTATTTTGACCAGAGAAAAGTCAAACTTAGTAAATTTTGACCATAAATAAATCAAATAATATGCATAGTTAGTGTACCAAAGTTGTACCAAATTGTCCGTATTTCAAAGGGCCTTTTGATACAATATTATATTATAACAATTCATAATATATAATTGCCGACGGGTAGCTAACCGGGGGTTATCATCGGTAATGATTATATATGGAGTGATGCACAAGATCCAACCTCGATGGTAGCATAAGACAGAGGGTCTTTTTTATACGGGCTCAGGCCCTCGCAGTGGAGGTAATACCCTAGTCCTGTACTCTGAGATTATAATGGTGATCTGATGATCAATGTGGAGGGAGATGTCTCTCCATGGATGGGTGTGGAGATGAAGATGTAGATGATGACGATGATGATCATACTACTGCTCAACTAGGGAGCTCCCTGCCCGCCTTATATAGTGGGGAGCAGGGTTACAAGGTAAAGTCCTGGTCGGTTACGAGATAGGATTCCTATCTCTATCCTCTAGCCAGAAACGTAGTTATCCGAAATTACAATTATATCTTCCCTTTTAATTAGGGATAGACTTCTATCTTTATGTCTTTCCTTGCCGGTCAAGCGTTCTAGAGTCCGAGTGGTATACGTCCTTATCCACCCGCCTTGATCCATTCCCTGTTGGGTGATCTCTTAAACCCGCCGTGTGGGTACCCGGGGTCTATGTTATCTACAATAATAGAAGAATTTAACAGTCAAACTCTACCTTTAAAGACTTTTGTGAAATCAAAATATGCCTTATATTTTGGAACGAAGGGAGTATACAATTAGCGTACCTAGCCATAAACAAATCCCCTGTTAATGGCTCAAGGTATTTAATTATCAACGGAGAATTATACCCCACAAAAACCCCCAATTAATTATGAGGGCCCATTTGTGTACGCTGCGGTAGTGAAATCGGTACATATACACTGCAACCGAATTTCCGCAGATGGGAAATACTTGGTTCATTTTCATGTACTAAATGCAACGGGGATACCATATGATATGCAGTTGGTATCAATTGTATTAATGTGGCGGCATGTAAAACCGCATGGCCCCAACAACTAATTGGTAGACTATTAATTTGTAGAAGAGATCTAGCAATCATCTTAATCATCTTAATCAATTATTCTGCTAGCCCATTTTGCGTATGGACATATGGTACAGAATGCTCTACATTTATACCCAAAGCCATACAATAATCATTAAAATGCTTTTGAGGAAAACTTAGCAGCATTGTCCAAACGAATGGATTTTATCATATCATTAGGATGATTGGCTCTTAATTTAATTATTTGGGCAATCAATTTTGCAAAAGCATAGTTCAGTGTAGACAATAAGCTCACATCGGACCATCTTGTAGATACATCACATAGCACCATAAAATACCTAAACAACCCTAACAAGGGCTGAATAGGGCCACATATATCACCTTGAATTCTTTCCATAAAAATTTAGTGATTCATCTCTAACTTTGAGATTTGAAGGCCTTTTTATCAATTTTCCTTTAGCACAAGCTATGCATATGAAATCCACAGGTTTTGGAAAATTTGAACTTTTGATATTATGGCCGGCAAAATTTTCCACATCATACCCATACCATGTTGACCTAGGAGATCATGCCAGATCTTAAAAACAATCTAGGTCTTTGAAAATTGTTTTCATTGCAACATGTGATTCAGGTCTTATATATATGTAGTACAATACATAAGAGAATGAAGAAAGTTTCTCTATTATTTGTTTTTCATATCCGTTATACTTGGTTAAGAGTAAAAACTCTTCATCATGCTCATTGTGAGTTTCCACATGGAAACCATTCATACGGATATCTTTAAAACTTAATAAGATACGTTTTGAATCAGGATACAATAGAGCATCCTTGATTTTAAGCATAGTACCCATAGGGAGAATTATTGTTGCTTTTTCTCTGAACCAACAATTAAAACATCGCTTCCTACGATAGTCATTGTACTATAGAATTATATTCTTTAACTGATTTGATGTCTTGAAACCTCAAGACTGACCATTCCTGTTGAGCTTCTAACAGTATAACAGTTTTTTTTTTATCATAATGCTCTTTAAGAGATTTCCATAATTGCAATGGACTCTCTTCCATAAAAAACTCAGCTTTTAAATCAGGATGAAGATGGTGCCTTAAAAAATGCAGTGATGAGCATTTCAAAGCCTCAGCTATTTGTTCATCCCGTTCGGCAGGGTCTGTAATTGTATTGCTGAGATTCGTGGCTGTCAAATAAATTTTGACATCCATTGCCCAAGTTAGGTAATTGCTTCCATCTAAGTCAAGTTCAGGAAATGTCTTCTTTGATAAATTAGCCATATCCTACATATTAAATGTATTTTTTCATTAACTTACTTTCCCAAAGTAATTTTGACATGTATATAATCAGTAAATAAATGTCTATGTAATTTCCAAAAATTTTGAAAATATTTCTATATTTCTACATTATATTTAAATGCGAATAACATATAAATAAACAAACAAAATAATGCAAAGACATATGGAATTTAAACATTCTTTAATTGATGTAAACTTCTCTTCTCTTCTCTACTCCTTTGAAGAGGGAGTAGTTCGTGCGTCGGCTCTTCTCTCGCGCGGTCGCGCCCGAGCCGTTGAGCCGGTGAGTCACTCCGCGTCTCCGCCTCCCCCGAGCCGAGATCCTCTGCTTCGGCTCCCACGCCCCCCACCTCCTTCCCAACCGCCATGGTCTCCTCCCCGCGCATGCCTCCCAGCACGCCCTCCCCACGTTCCCCCTGCTCCTCCCCACGCCGCCGCCTCCTCCCCGCTTAGCACCCTCCCCGCGCCGGCTCCTCCGCCCACGCGGCACCCTCCACCCCGACCCCGCCGTCTCCTCCCGACCGCCGTGGCCTCCTCCCCGGCGCCGCCTCTTCCTCCTGACTGCCACGGCCTCCTCCTCACAAGACGCCCAGCGCCGCGCCTCGCCGCGTCCTTCCCCCGCCGCCTCCCCGCCCGACCGGTCTGCTGGCGCCGACGGGTCACGTCTTGGGGCGTTGCCTCGAGGCGCTCATGGGCGCGCGAGCGTGGAGCGCCTGGGTATCGCGAGGTCGGCGCCGAGTCCGCGCTGCGTCTCCATGCAGAATCGCTGCTCGCCCACATCGTCGCTCTTCGTGCTTGGCGCCGCCGTCCTACTCGGCTTCCTCGATGTGTGCGCGCCCCTTCATGCAAATGTTCGATCTTTGTTTGATTTTCTTTGTCTTTGTTGAGAGTCGAGGATGGTCTTTGTGACGATTTCGTCGTAATTTTGGAGGATTTGGTCGAGAGATGCTACACAATCTTCCTTAGATGTGTTTCATTCTATGGAGCTTAGCAGATCAGCATTGCTCTTCGATTGTAGGATGAGATCATGTATCTGAGGATGTAAATTTCGCTAACATTTGCAATGATCGGTTTGTGGGTGTCTCAAATTTGAGCTTCATGGTTTAGTATTTTTGGCTTGTGTGGTTCGATGCATTTGATTGATAGACGAAGTCGCTTGATGCACCTCGCCCAAATGAATTTTTATTGAAATTGCTATAAAGTTTTCAATTTTGTTTTCGGATTAGTGTTGCCATGGAACCAACTAGACCTTTTTTGACATCTCACTAGGATATGAGCATGGATGTATATGTAGTCGTGCATGTCCATGGAAAGCAGGAAGAGCTCATATTGAGTTTTCGGTGTTACAAATTCAGAATTAAGGATGTTGACTCTTATTTACCAATCTTTGTTTTCTTCTCAATTGATCAAGAGTATGCTAATGGAATTGAGGTAGGCGGGCCTATTGGTCCATGAAAGATGAGACCATGAAACTCATTTTGCCATATAGTTATCTTGTCAAGCATGTAATACCATCCTGCAGTTGGGTGAATCGCAAGAATCTCAAAGGCTCTCCGGATCCTTGGATGGCTAATTAATGATTGGATGGCTAATTAACTTTAGCAACCCTTTAATTGCAATCGAGAGCAATGGTCCTTTATAACATTGATCTTGTCTTTGGCTTGAATTGCAATTTTAGAATTAAATCTGTGAGCAATGGTCCTTCGTAACATTGATCTTGTAACGCTTTTAAGTGTTGCCTAATTTTAGAAGATTGCTTCATGAGAAGCTTGTCCTTTAATAGCTGCCTTGAATCTGTGAGCTGCTCTTTGTGATGCCTCATTTTAGAAGATTGTCAGATGTGGAGATGTTGGAGCTGCTGGATTTAATGCCAATTGAGGTGGATTTGGGAGAGACGGGGTGACTTTCAAGCTTCGGAAAGACAAGTCTGTGGTTTTCAAATTTAAGATTTTTTTTGTTGTTCATCTGAAATTTGCTCTCCACTCAATCAATGTCTTGGTGTAATTAAGTGCAGGTTCCATTACATGGCATTGGCCGACAATAGGCAGAGAGTAATGCCAATGCCTGAAGACAAATTGCCTCCCCGAGGCCAGCAATTAGCATACCCTGAAGCTGTCCTCCTTGAAAGGCTTTGGGTTTTTTTTTAGTGAATTTTTTCCTCCCTGATAATGCGTACCATGCGTCGTGTCACATAAATCACATTTTATAATTCAATATACAGTTTCGATTTATGTTTTCCTTCATCCCATTATAGTTCCGTGGCAGAGCACGGGCATTGTACTAGTATGATTTAATCAACACTTGCAGGTAATCACAATGTGCATTGCAAAATGTGTAGACCTATCAGTTGTGAGCGAACGTATCAGTGCTATATACTTGGTTTTCATCCCCAAAGGAATGAGCGACGCTATAGTCACAGCCAATGTAATAGACTTCACTACCTTGTGTTTGATTTCAACCCAAAGAAAGTAATCATCATACTGAATGTAAACAAATAACGTAAACACAATGCAAAATTAAATCAATGGTGTAGACCTTACTTAGAAGGTAATCACCAAATATGCAATACAAAGTTAAAGCAATGGTGTAGACCTTTGATTATGGGCGAGCTACTCTCACTATGGCCGAGACATAGGACCCATACTAAAAAGTAATCACCAAATATTCAATGCAAAGTTAAAACAATGGTGTAGATATTTGATTATGGGCGAGCTACTCTCTCTATGGTCGAGCCATAAACCCATACTAAAAGGTAATCACCAAATATTTGCAATTAACAATGCAAAAGCAAGGTAAATAATCAATTGTAATAACCACAATATATTATAAAGACATAGGTACATGTAATATTACATGACATATATATTGTGATTAATCGTATGAACATGGGAAAAATCGCAATATATGGCACAATAACGTGAAATAAATTGCACTCCTATACAATATAAAGTTTTGGAATGCAAATAATTGCAAATAAAAGAAACCTGAGGTCTCCTATGCAAATAATGGATTAAAATCAACCCCTGTTTTGCTGTCGGGTGGGCATATTCATAATTTTTCTTAGACCTGAGGACCATATTGCAAACTTTCGTAATTTTTTCTTCTTCCCAGTTGATCGGGGCATAAGGCCCATTTATTCTGCATTGCCATGGGCAGCAGGGGTTTCCATCCTTAGCCCCCGTGTCCGCTGCCTCTTTGGTGTGCCGTCGCCGCCGGCCGGAGCAATGCCAGCGATGGCTTGCTCCAGATCCAACGTCGACGCACTGAAGGGCTCCGTGCCGGTGACCCAAGCCACCCCGAGAGGCTCCGCGCCGGTGGCCGAACCGCCTAGAGGGGTCCCGCGCCGGGGCCAACGCTGCCGCTACAGGGAGTCCCGCGCTAGTGGCCGCCTCGCTTTAGCCAGTGCTAGCATCAGGCACCGCCACCTCGTGGTGCCGAAGTTGGGAGCCTCCATCGGCGCCGCCTCGGAGAAGATCATCGACGTCAACCCATGGCCGGCCTCGCTGTCCACAGTCATGCCGAAGCCCATGTCGTCGATCTCCATGTCGTTGCCGGCCATGGCCGCCGCTGCCAACCCCTAGCTGTCGGTGTAGAAGGGGGTGGCCCACCGGCGGGTAGCCATGGTGTAGGTGATGGCGGAGGGGCCTGCTTCATGCCCGAAGGGAGCTGGCAAGTCCAGTGATATCGCCAGGACTTTAGCTCTGAAGGACATCCTCCTCCTTGGTGCTACGGTGGCAAAAGTAATCTCACCACTAGGAGCAACGACAACGAAGCCCGGAGGTCCACTCGGTCCTGGAGAAGACGGCGAAGGTCCTGCCCTCCTCCATAGCCTGACACAACTCCTGCCAACGGCGACGACGATCGGCCTAGAGGGTAGCCGCAACCACTGCTGTGTGTTTCTCTTGGTGCACGCCAGGGTGAAGAATCCTGATCCGTCCGATGACAAAGGAGTGAAGACTGGTGAAGTGGCCATCGACCCTGTCGGCGACAAGGCAGTGGCAGGAATCGACACTGCCACCGAAGTGTCCGGTGAGTATCTCTCCCGCCTTCCGCCCCTTCTTCCCCTTCTTTCATTCTTGCAGCAGCGGCGAGACGAGGAGCCTTGTTCCTCCATCGTCGCTGTCACAGTTCCCTTTGTATTTCTCGAACATGTGCCATGTGATGAGCGGCCAAAGCATGGTGATTTAAATTTGAGAGTATTTAAAAGTGGTTAAAGTATTTTAAAAAATAATTAAAAATAGTTTTAGGATCTTTATGAGAACTACTAAAAACCTGAGAAAAATCATTACAAATTATTACACCAAATAGGCTTTATAAAAAAGATAAATTTTACTGAAATGCTACGCTACACTACACTAAGCTGAAATGTACAAGGCTTTGAAATCAAAGCCCTGAGTGTTGATTTTGATATCCTCCTTAGTGGGGTGTTTGGAGGAGCAACATGAGGGAAAGGTACTCTCTCCCACAATTCAACACCAGAACTTTCTCGGTCCATCCTCTCCCTAATAACACTTGCTTTGGATAATTGAACTGTGATTAGGAGAACTCACCGTAGAACAAAGTTGTTGATGATGTGTTAGAAGGCACTATTGCTTAGTGGTGAGAACGAGAGTGGGAGAGAATTGGAACTGTTACTTTATTGCTTTTCGATTGTACAAATGAATAGTGACAACATCAAGTTACACAGGGCACTGCCCTTTGTACATGGTAGTTGCTCACTTTTGGAGCGCAGAGACAGTTTCTTCATTTAGTGTTGATCTACCGTTAATCATGTGATTAACGATGAAGTTAATCACGCGATTAACTGTCATTTTTTATTTGTCCATGCTATTTATTTCTTAACACATATTACATTGTTTGTTTACACCAACACAACTGCATCTTCTCTCTTATTCTTTTCAACCGGAAGTAGATAGAAATTTTGATTTTTTTAAAAAATGTGACCACTCAAAAGAGGTTTTAGATAGTTTAAAATTTATAAAAGATATTTTAGAAACTTAAAAAACTAAAAAAACTATAAAATATTGCTTCATTTGATTTATGAAAAAACAATTTTAAATTTAATCTAATTTAAGCCGAAAGGAACAAGGCCGAAGCATGTGCATCTGCATTTGCACCTTCATCTGCATGGGTCCCGTCCCGGCAATTTCCACGTCCACCTCAGCTATCACAAGTCAAGGGGTCCATTCCGTCGGATTTTGTCCTAACTGATGAACGGATATTTCACGGGATACTTATAGATTTCTGCACAGAAACGTCGCCTTGCAACCAAAAGTGAAATTGTTGTGCCATCAAAACTACTTGGCCGCTTTGATGTGGTTTCGGAAAGCCAAAAATGCTGAATTCCCGAATGTTTATGAAAGCGGTGTCAAAAACTTGAAAAGATAGACAGACGATGCATGAAGACAACACGAGGGGAGTGCTTCATACAAAGTTGTTGGCGTGTTCTTCGCCGTGGTCTTGGCCGGCGCCCAACGTCTTCCTCTTCGCGCGCGTGCAAGTCGGCGTCCACCTCGACGCCGGGAAGCTCATCGAGATCGGAGCTCGCTCACTGTGCCGGGGGATCTCCATTGCAACCTTTCTCGGCAAGTCGGCAACGCATGTTCGTATTGGACATGATTTTGGCTAACAGCCAGATCCTGATTATAGGGGAGCATCAGCTCCAACAAACCGCGCCCTAATCGGGAGCCGACAAGTCCACAACCAACTAATGGTTGTGGTCTCCTGGTGCACAGCGCAATATTAAAAGGGGGAGCCGGCACCTCGTTGGCAAGCCAACGTAGCCACGAGGCAACCTACTCCCCGATACTCCCTAACCCCGTCCGATTCACTGGGTAGTGCTGGCCCCTAACCCCGTCTGATTTACTGGGTTGCGCTGCTATCACTGGGAAGGCCGTCGCCAGCGAGGTCTTCACTGCTACCGCCTCCCTGCGTACACTACGTCGCTCTGTCCCGGCTCTCCGCCAAGCAAGCCACTTTGGCCTAACGATCGATCTACCCGATGGCGATTTCAAGCAACTATAAGCAACCCTAATGCATCTGTTAAGAAATTAATTAAGTGGACAAATTAGTAGTTGCTTAACCTTCAAGCAAGGGAGTTAGAGAGGGAGTTAGAGATGCCTCTTGGCGGCATCCCTTCATTGTCTCTCTCCCTACTCTATATAAAGGGGAGTTTCCCCATTTGTAAAGAGTTGTTGATTGTACAATTCATCACAAGAAATAAAGAGCAGTTCCCTCTTTTATATGTCTCTCTCAATCAGTTCTCACACTGAGTTAATAGTGTCTCAACACGTTATCAGCACTGTCTCTATTGGTGAGAAAATAGTGAGAAACTTCTCTACGGTGAGGAAGTGTGAATTCACACGGTAAGAAACTTCTCTACGGTGAGAATCTACCCTAATTACATCAGTAATTATTAAAATCCGTGGAATAGGAGGGGTACGTTCATCGCCTGGGACAGCGATGAATGGAACCAGTAGGGTTCCCCCTCACAATCAGTCCATCATGGCAAAAATTAGTGCAAGATTGATCACCAACTCTTGATGCAAATTGCCATCACTCCATCCCAATCCTCTTCATGTTTTCAGACGGAGAGGGAGAAGAGGGAGGAGTTCAATACCTGTTTGGAACAGGGAGATGGCCGTGGTGCCATCTGAACCAAACAAGCAAGACCATCGTTAGCAACAATTCCGGCGCGAGGACCAGTCCGCTTTGGATTTGGCTTGGCGAAGTCGAAGCCACGGGCCCTCCTTCGGAGTGGCGGCGTCGGACCCCGGCACGGCCGCCCCCAAGTGCGGCGGCGATCTTTGGCATAGGGCTCCAAGGAGCAGCGCCACGTGCCCCCTCACTCGGGTCCGCACCACACGAGGCGGCGCCGCCCAGCGCGACTGGCCACGCCCCGGAGGCAGCGCACGGCGCGGCCGGCCTCGGCCCGGCGGCGGCGCCCTCTGCCCCAACCGCCACGGGGTGGCGGCGTCCATCGTCGGCACGAGCCACGGAGTGGCGGCGGACTGGCCACAGGGGTGGAGGCGAAGGCCTCTGGGACGGCGGCGCCCAAATGGCGTCGGTCCCCGGTGCGGCCAACCACGGGTAGCGGCGGCGCCCAGCTGGCGGCTGTTCGGCCTCCATGAGGCGACGACCTCTGGCTCGGCGGCGGCTGGCCGACGGAGGTCCGGCCTCCATGAGGGGCGGCGGCCATCGGGGCTGGGGGTGGGAACCCTAGCCCCTACAGCGGTTGCAAGGGAATATGGGCCAAAAAGGCCCATTCGGCCTAGGGAGAAAAGGAAAATTCCGAAAATTGCAAAAAGGCCCTCCAGAAAAATAAAATTACATATCAGCCCGGCTGATAACAAAAGGGGTTAATTTTCAATGAAAAATATTTGCATATAAGCCCTCGGTATTGCTGAAAAATTGCAAATATATTAAAATTCAGCATGTCAATGCTGTGAATTGATGTTTTACTGCATATATTGCGATTTTACCCCTAAAAATATTGATAATCGCAATGTTTATTTTTTAAATGCAGTTATGTACATCTTGGGGTTATTAATTATGATTTTAATTTTCTAGCATTTATCTTTTGTATGATGTAGATGACGATTACCTTAAGTGCTAAAATTAGCACAAGGCATGAGTTCTATGGCATATCTATGTCCATGGTGGGAGTATCCCGCTCATTGCTAAAAGGTCTACGTCAATTTATTATGTTTTGCACTGATTATTATTTTAGTTATTTTGTTTTAACTAAAATTTGTAGAACTTTTGCATTTGCATGTTTTTGGTGATTACCTTCTTAGTATGGGTCCTATGGCCGGTCCATAGTGAGAGTAGTTCGCCCATAATGTCAAGGTCTACACTATTTAATTTTGTATTTGCATATTTATTGGTGATTACCTTCTTAGTATGGGTCCTATGGCCGGGCCATAGCGAGAGTACCTCGCCCATAAGCAAAGGTCTACACCATTGATTAATTTTTCATTGCGTTTTTGTCATTGGTTTACATTCAATTTGATGATTAATTTTAATGAGTTGGTCAAAGCACAAGGTAGTGGAGACTATTGCATTGGCTGCGACTGTAGTGTCGCTCATTCCTTTGGGGATGAAGTCCATGTATATAGCAGTGATTCGTTCGCTCACTACTGAGAGGTCTACACTTGTTGCAAGGTGTGAGCATCGTTGAGTCCTAATTTTTATTAGTGGCATTGATGATAAAATTAATTAATATAAAGGGCTAGGGGGTTTTTGGACTTCTCGGAACCCTGGCGAAGACTCGGTGATTTTTATAAACCCTAATTTGAAGTGTCGACAATTTTCTGAGCTGCTCCAAGATTTCAAATGCGTGACCCAAGCGAGAGAAGAGGTCACGATAAATTAGGAGTAGTTAGGTTTATTTCTTGTTTTTCGTCGGATTTCAAAAGGGTTCAATATCTCGGACTATGCCGGATCTTTATGAATTCTCAAAACTCGGTTTCCGTAGTCCACCACTTCTAAAAATACCCATATATATCCTTGTGAGATTTCTAGAGAGAGAAACCCACCTAAATTCCCCACAAATTTTAGCTCGAAAAATTTCTCTCGCCGGACGGCGTCTCGAAAAGCGACGGCGTCCACCACCAAACACCAAAACAAGATTACTCACCGCTTCGGACGGCGTCCCGTAGTTACCGGACGGCGTCCGATAAAGTTCAATTCAGGCTTTCGCGTCGGACGGCGTCGAGGGGCGTCCGGTCCTTTGCATCGACACTGTCGGACGGCGTCCGGTAGTTACCGGACGGCGTCCGGTCAGGTTAAAAACCAAGGCCCTTTCCTGGTCGGACGGCGTCTGGGGGGCCGTCCGGTTAGCCTTTTTCCAACGCACTCACTGTCGGATGGCGTCCGGTAGTTACCGGACGGCGTCCGATCAGCTCTTTTTTGCTGAGCAGTACGCTCTGTCGGACGGCGTCCGGAGCCCGTCGGACGGCGTCCGGTAGAGTGTAACGGCTAGTCTTTTTGTCCTCTTCCGAGGGGCAACGGCTAGTTTTGCTCTAGGGGATATAAATATCTATCTAGTGGCTGGCTACTTTGAGGTTTGCTGCTCCACTTCACCTACCACATTCATAGCTCATCAATTAGGTGTTCTAGAGCCATTCCTCCACCCACAAAATCATCGAAAGCCACAATCCATCAAACCCCAATACCGAGCTTTATGGAAGTCCTTCGATCCGGCATGATCGGGGCGTTTCGGGCTTGTTACTTTTGAAGATATCCTTCGTGGAGGCGAGGACTTGGGAGTAGGCCTTGGCGTGTGGCTACTCTCGAGTCGGTGTACGGGTGACGGAGTCCACCTCGCCGGAGTGGCGGAACGACTACCGGGAGTGAGTGAGGCGGTAGGCTCGAGAGCGAGCCGGTCCTTGCGCAAGGGGTAGCCTCAACGGAGAGTAGGAGTTGCGGCTCGAACTTCGGTCAAACAAACACCGTGTCACTCTCTCATTTAATTTCCGTGATTTACTCTCTCGCATTGCTTGTGTTCTTTTGAATGCCATGTCATAGTTGCTTTGTGATTTATTTATAGCTTCCGCTTACTTGACTTGCAACTAGGATTGGGTCATTCTTAACTTGTTGCTTAATTAAGAATAATTTAAGTAAAGAAATTAAAATTGCCTATTCACCCCCTCTAGGCCTTAGGATCCTCTTTCAAGTGGTATCGAGCAAGGTTCTCCCAGATTAGCTTAACCGCTAGGAGATGGCTCAAGAGGGCCTAGGATAGAAATTGAAAAAGCTCCTATTTTCGATGGAACAAACTACAACTATTGGAGAATTAGGATGCAATGTTACTTAGAGGCACTTAGCTATGATGTGTGGGTCGCCAGAGACCGGCTATCCAGGACCCTCCACGGAACTATTGCTCTTGATGAAGTTCATGCTAAGTACAAACGTTTTAATGCCATTGCTAGAAATGCTTTACTCTCTAGTGTGTCTTCCGAAGTCTTTGATAGCATTGGAAATCTCTCTAAAGCTTATGACATTTGGAAGCATCTTAGAGAAATTCATGTTGGTAGTGCCGAGATGCTTGAGGAGAAGCTATCTCGTGCTAGAAAAAGATTTGATCAATTCAAGATGCTTCCTAATGAAAGTGTTAACGAAATGTTTCTTAGGTTGAACCCCATCGTAAATGAAATTGCCGGATGTTCGGAGAAGAAGGTCTTGGAAGACATTGACATTTGTCGGAAGATGCTTGACGTTGTGCCGTTTAGTTTCAATCCACTTGTGACCTTAATTCGAGCATCTAAGTCAAAGCTCAAGAAGATGACACCGACAAAGCTCCTCGGCAACTCAACTCATATGAGATGCGGCTTCTTGAAAGTGAAGAGTCTCCGCTCAACAAGAAGTCAATCGCTCTCCCGCCAAAGCCAAAAGTGGAAAGAAGAAAGTTGAAATTGAAGAAGATGATGAAGACCATGATGCAATTCCGAGATTGAAGAATTGGCCCTCCTTGTCAAGAGGTCAAGAAAGTTGATCAAGAAGATGAGCTTCATGCGGATCATCCTCTTCAAGGCGAAGACCTATCTCCGAGATGCGTTGCTATGAATGTGGAGAGAAGGGTCACTTGGCGCGGATTGCCCAAGAAGTAAAAGGAACAAGCACAAGGCAAGGAATCAAGAGGAAGATGAGGAAGATGACAAGAAGAAATATCGTCACTACTGTAAGAGTGATCACAAATCAAAGGATAAGAAGAAAGCTCTTGCCGGTCAAAAGACTAAGAAGGAAGATAGCTCAAGCTCATCGTCCTCTCAATCCTCCTCGAAGAAGAAGATGCTAGAGCTCATGGGCTAGCCGGACTTGCGATCAAGGAAAACGCTCCTCCGGCTCTTCCCAAGCAAAAGCTTTGCCTCACCGCAAATATACAAGAAGAGGTGATTGAGGAATGGATCACCGATGATGAAGGTTCTTGGGCGGACTCCTCCGATAATGAAAACACGAAGATATCCTGAGTCGCCATCGACAACCCTCACCTCCCATGTGTCTTATGGCATTAGAGGAGAAGGTAACACATGAGCACCTCTCTAAAAGTGAGCTTAAACTTTTGATTGATGATTTGAATAATGCTCTAGAGAAAGAAAAGTCTAAGAGAAAGAAGCTGGTGAAGGTGCATAAAGAGCTTGCAAATGAATTTGAGAACTTGTTAGAAAAGCATGAAACTCTAGAAGATGACTATGAAGCTCTAAATTTGCGTTGAAATTCTAGAGAACAAACTAGCTAGCTCTAATGTTGATGATGAAACTCCTCTTGATTGCTCAATTGAAAAATGCAATGTTGGTGTGACGTGTGACTTGATTGACACTATAGATGGTTCACTTAGCTTATCGCATGACACATCCTTTACCATGTCACCCACTCACACACCCAATGCTAGCTCATCTTCATCCACTAGTGCTACTCCTTCAATTGAGAATGTTTGTTCTATTGGTACTTGTGGTATTGCTAAATGTGCTAATGAGCTAGCTAAGGAAAATTTGCTTCTAAAAGATAGAATTGAGCAACTAGACTCTAGTTTGGCTAAATTGCTTGTGGGGAACAACTCTCTTGACAAGGTACTTCGGGAGCAAAGGTACACCTTGGGTAAGCATGGTTTGGGATTTCATCCCGGGGATTTGCCCAAGGGCGGTTGGGGTAAGCCCAAGCTAACTTTTGTCAAGGGAGGGACCCGTTGCCATATTTGCAAAAATGATAAACACAAAGCCATTGCTTGTCCTCTTGCAAAATCATCTCAATTCATGTCTAAAACTCAAGTACTTAATGCTAGTTACATGCTTATGAGAAAGAATGGCTCTACTTATGCTAAATATGTTGGTGCACCCAATGAAAAGAAAGATGTGAAGGCTATTTGGGTGCCCAAATGCTTGATGACTAACTCAAAAGGACCCAAGAAGAAGTCTTGGGTACCTAAAACCCAAGCTTGAATTTGTGTGCGTAGGTGAACTATAAGAGCGGTGGCCGGCATTGGATATTTGATAGCGGTTGCACTCAACATATGACCGGTAGCTCAAGTATGTTCACCTCACTTGAAGAGGAGAAGGACCCCGAACACAAGATCACATTTGGGGATAACTCCAAGCGAAAGGTAAAGGGTATAGGTAAAATTGCAATATCCAATGACCTATCCATCTCTAATGTGCTTTTGGTGGAAGCTTGCAACTTTAATCTCCTCTCCGTTGCTCAAGTGTGCGATTTGGGTTTTGATTGCTTCTTTTCAATCAACGGAGTTCGTGTTGTTTCCTCTAAGGATCAAAGTGTTGCATTCGAAGGCACCCGGTTTCAAAACTTATATTTGGTTGATTTTTCAAACCGTGAAACTTCTCAAATCAAGACTTGTCTTATCTCTCAAACCACTCTTGGTTGGTTGTGGCATAGACGTCTTGGACATGTTGGTATGGGCACTTTGAAAAGGTTTTTAAAGATAACTTGGTTGTTGGAGTGAAGGATGTCAAATTCGAGAAGAATCGTTTATGTAGCTCATGCCAAGCGGCAAGCAAGTGGCTAATTCTCATCCGACTAAGACTTTTATGTCTACATCCCACCACTTGAACTTTTGCATATGGATTTATTTGGTTCAACCACCTATGCGAGCATAGGCGGTAATTCTTATTGTCATGTGATTGTCGATGATTTCTCTCGCTTCACTTGGGTGTTTTTCCTTGCAAATAAATCTCTTGCGGTGATGTGTTTAAAAGATTTGCTTTTAAAGCTCAAAAGGAATTTGACTCTTTTATTAAAAGGTGAGGAGTGATAATGGCACCGAGTTTGCTAATACAAACGTTGAAGAATTTTGTGATGAGTTAGGTGTGAAGCACTAATTCTCGTGCATACACTCCCCAACAAAATGGAGTGGTGGAGAGGAAGAACCGTACTTTGATAGAGATGGCAAGATCAATGCTTGACGAGTACAACACGCCGCATGCTTTTTGGTGGAAGCCATCAACACGGCGTGCCATGCCATCAACCGCCTCTACCTCCACCGACTCCTTCACAAGACCTCATATGAATTACTAGTGGGACGAAGGCCCAACATCTCGTATTTTCGAGTCTTCGGTTGCAAGGTATACATCTATAAGAAAAGGACTCATTTGGGTAAGTTCCAAAAGAGGTGTGACGTTGGTATTATGTTAGGGTACTCCTCTCGCTCAAAAGCTTTTCGAGTTTTTAACAATTCTACCGGGCTAGTTGAGGAAGCCTATGATGTTAAATTTGATGAAACTAACGGCTCGCAAAATAAGCAAGATTTGACAAGAAATGTAGGTGATGAGCCACCGCATGATGCTATGGAGTTGGGGGAAATTCGACCCTCATCGGAGGCACCAAAAGATGAAGTAATCACCCCCACCACCTCCATCGATGATCAAGTTCAAGACACCTCTCCAACAACTCAAGATCAAGCGGTGGACGGAGATGCGAACTTTGAAGTTGATCAAGCTAAAGGGGGAGACGTTGATCTACAAGTACCCGTCCAACAACACCGCACTCTCACCAAGGATCATCCTCTAGATCAAGTCATTGGCAATCTCAATCAAGGCGTAAGAACCCGTTCTCATACCGCTAATTATTGTGAGCATCACACCTTTATGTCTATTGTTGAGCCTAGGACCATTGATGAGGCATTGGCGGATGCGGATTGGGTGAACGCCATGCATGAAGAATTGAACAACTTCACCCGCAATAAAGTTTGGGAGCTTGTGGAAAGACCAAAAGATCACAATGTCATTGGAACCAAATGGGTCTTCCGCAACAAGCAAGATGAGAACGGTGAAGTGGTGCGAAACAAAGCAAGATTGGTGGCGCAAAGTTTCACACAAATCGAAGGACTTGACTATGGAGAAACCTACGCCTCGCTGTTCGACTTGAAGCTATTCGGTTACTCTTGGCATTCGCTTCTCTTTATAACATAACTCTCTTTCAAATGGATGTTAAGAGTGCTTTTCTAAATGGTTTTATTGATGAACTTGTCTATGTCGAGCAACCGCCCGGTTTTGAAAACCTCAAACATCCAAACCATGTCTATAAGCTCACAAAGGCGCTATACGGTCTCAAGCAAGCTCCAAGAGCATGGTATGAGCGTCTTAGGGACTTCCTCTTAGAAAAGGGATTTAAAACCGGTGCGATTGATTCCACATTGTTTCTAAAGCCAATTGAAAATGACTTATTTATTTGTCAAATATATGTGGATGATATTATTTTTGGATGCACTAACAAATCTCAATGTAAGGACTTTGGCGAGATGATGTCCAAGGAATTTGAAATGTCGATGATTGGAGAGCTCACTTTCTTCCTTGGATTTCAAATTAAGCAACTTCGGGAAGGGACCTTCATTTGTCAAGAAAAATACACAAAGGACCTTCTCAAGCGGTTTTCAATGGACGATTGCAAATCGATCAAAACACCAATGGCCACAAATGGGCATCTTGACTTAAATGAAGATGGAAAGCCCGTGGATCAAAAGCTTTTTCGCTCCATGATCGGTTCGCTTTCTATCTTACCGCTTCTCGACCGATATTATGTTTAGTGTGTGCATGTGTGCTCGCTTTCAAGCATCCCTAAGGAAGTGCATCTTGTTGCCAGAAACGCATTTTGAGATATCTAAAATCACTACTAGCCTAGGTCTTTGGTACCCCAAGGAGCGCGTGTTGAGCTTCTTGGCTACTCGACTCGGACTACGCCGGTTATAAAATTGATCGCAAAAGCACCTCGGGGTTGTCACTTGCTAGATCGCCACTCGTGTCATGGACTTCGAGGAAGCAAAACTCCGTGGCGCTATCTATCATGAAGCGGAATATGTAGCGGGGAGTTGTTGTGCTCAACTCTTGTACATGACTCAATGCTTAGTGACTTTGGGCTAAAATTTGAAAAAGTGCCACTTCTATGCGATAATGAAAGTGCGGTGAAAATAGCCAACAATCCGTCCAACATTCCCGTACAAAGCACATCGACATCCGACATCACTTCATTCGTGACCACGTTGCAAAAGGTGACGTTGTGCTTGCCCACGTCGCGTAACGGAAGACCAATTGGCGGATATTTTCACCAAACCCTTAGATGAGGCACGGTTTTGCAAATTAAGGAATGAACTCAACATACTAGATAGATCAAATGCGTGTTGATTGGTTTTTGTGATTTTTGGGTCTTATTTGATTTTTTCATTTGCTTATGACCCTTGTCATATTTAGGGGGAGTTTAGTTTCAACTCATGATCTCAAAACTCCCTCTAGTGGTGAAAAGATAAATTTGATTTTGGGTGAGCACATTCTTGTCCTATATTTCAAGCCAAAACAAATTTGAGCTTAATAGACTATCCTTATCTTCTTACCATTTCAAACTTCTAGTTTTGAAAATCTTACCCCTCTGAAAAATTTGCTCCATACGCATATTTGTTCTCTTGAAAATCATATGGCATCAAAATTGTTGAAAATATTTGAAAAGAAACCAAAATTCAAAAAAATGTGCCTAAACTCTAAAGTGAACCCCTATGCTCGATTTTCATGCCTATATGAGAAATCAAGGCAAAATTTGGGTTCGCACATTTTGTTGATATCTAAGATCAAAATTTGGGTTTTTGAATTTGGCTTGATTTCATTTGTCATATTATATTCTTATCCCTTCAAAATTAAAATTTTAGAAAATCACTTCAAATTGCTCACATTTGAATCTTCCTTTGAGTTTTGAGCAAAATGGAGATCATCACTTCAAAACATTATTTTTATATATAAATTCTCGCTTTGGTGGGGCCCTCTAGTCAGAAAAGCAAGCTGCTGCGAATTTCACCTTTATCGGACGCCGTCCGGAAGGTCTCGGACGCCGTCCGACAGAGTATTGTGTCGGCTGAAGTCGTACTGTCGGACGCCGTCCGGTAACCACCGGACGCCGTCCGATAAAAGTCGATTCGAGCCGCACTGCTGCTGTCGGACGCCGTCTGGCCTCTCCGCGACCCCGTCCGACGAGGTCCACTGTGCGCTGCACCCTTGCTGTCGGACGCCGTCCGATCACCGTCGGACGCCGTCCGACAGGACCTAATCGCGCGGACCTGCTTATAACTTACCTCTCCGCCTCCCTCTTTCCTCATTTGATCTCCTCTCTTCTCCCAAACCGGCGCCGCCCCTGCTGCTTCTCCTCACCGGGGAAGTCCCTCCGGCGATCTCCGGCGATCTCCACCACCACCGGCGGCATCCCCTCGTCGTCCTCTTCGATCCCCTCCGCGTGGATTGGAACTGGACGGCCCCGTTCGTGCACCTCTTCTCCGTCGAGTTCCTCCTTTCTCTAGGGGGAAGGGCCTTGGGGGCGATCTCCTCGCGCACGGCGTCTTCCTCCTTCACTTCTAGGGCTCGGTAATGGCTTCCCGCCTTTCTTCCCGTCAAATTTCGTTATTTACCGAGTTCTAGGTTTTGAATAGGTTTTTCCCGCGTTCGTGTTCAGGGTTGAACCGTGGTGGTTTGGCACCGTGTCAGTGGATCGTTGGTCGTGGCAGTTGGCAGTAAGGTTGTTCAGGTCAGTGATCACATTGTCAGAGGATTTGATTTGAGATGTCGAAATCTTTGAAGAAATTTGGGAAGGCTCTGGGCAGGACCCTCAGTGGTCGGCGCGACAGCGGCAGTAAGGGCGATCCGGATTATGTCGATGAGACGGCTAGCAGTGCCGCTCCTCCTCGCCCAAGCAAAGTGACTAGAGCGGACATTCAGCAGCAGCCTGATCAGGGAGTCCATTGGACTCGGATGGCGGGTTCTTCCTTTGCCACCACCGAGGATCTTGATGATGAGACATTCGCTGAGGACCCTATTGATGAGGATGTCACTGAGACCGTGGTCGCTGAGGACGACCCCGTGGATGATATGGTTCTAAAGCTATCTATGGAAACTTTGAGGAAGAAGAGGTCTGTTATTTATGCCAGATGGTACCCTCAGCGGCGAGAGGAGACCAGGATTTCGTGTTCTATACCAAGTTTGAAACAATTGTACATGTGCTTCTTCGCTCCCTTGACCGCCCTAGGGATCCTCACCGTAGATCGGACAGAGATATCCGCAGTGGCAGGACCAGAGGTACACACTATATTCAGCTCCACTCCTGGTTTGGCTGAATTGATTTCAAACAAGAAGTTGACCTGGAGCAAAGAGAGGAACTGTGAGTTCTTTGCCACTCTTCTAGTTGCCGAAGATGGGTCAGAGTCAAGCTATTATCATTCAGTTGATGGACAGGTTCAGGGGATCACAGTGGCACAGATGAATCTTGCTTTGGGCACTCCTGATTCTGGCACTGATTTGAATGAGGTGTGCTATGAAGATGGTTTCTGGAGGGGCAAATATCCTCCTTTGGCTGAAGTCAGATTTATGTACCTAGATCTTGATGATGAAGAAATTAGTATTGATAAGGCAAATCAGTTGCGACAGGAGCCTGCCCTTATTAATCTTATACTCAGAAGTACAATGTTTGTTCGAGGTGGCAATCGCGACAGAATTCTTCCCATTTGCAGCTGGTTCATGTTATTTCTTCTGACAGGCAAGACCATCAATGTTGGAGCTACCCTCTTGGGAGAATTTGATGACGCCATCTTCAGAGAAGTTAATAGGGCACTACCTCTAGCCCCCTATATTGGTCTATTGCTCTCCAGGACAGAGCGAGTATCAAATGATGAAGTAAGGAGTTGGAACAACAGAATCAAAAAGCATCAGATGAAGAACTTCTTGAATTCTCTTGGGAGCAAGCCCAAGTTAGCTAGACCTGGTGATGATGCTCCTCCACCAGCTCCTGTCTATGCTCCTTCGCCTAATGCAACCATTTGTGCCAAGACTGTGCGAGCTCCTTTTCATGATCCCTCCTCCGTGGTTTGATGCTTTGATAGGTGAGATGAGGGGCTGCATGACAGATATGAGAAATTTTCTGCTCAAGTGAAAGAAGAATTAGCACCACCGCAGGAGATGAGACTTGGCGAGGCGCAGACATACTTGGCAGATGAGTTCGCAGAATTCAAGTCAGCTGTTCAGTACATGGGGGCGATGTTTATGCCAGTGCCAGAAGGGGCAAATCCATATGCTTGGTATTCTCATGCCCACAACAGTTATCAAGCTTATGAGCAGCGTCAGGAGTTCCCTCGCCCACCTGCCTACCCACCACCGGTTCATTCTTGGGAGTACCCTCCTTCTGCCGGGCCTGCACCTTCTTTTGTGCCTCCACCACAGTCATATCCTCCTCCTGGTAAGATTCATTTTACTGGTAGAGAAATCGCTCGCCATCTCAACTTTTCTTTGCAAAATCCTCCTCCGACCCAGCTCTTTGATGATCAATCTTCTCCTCTCGGTGGTACCCTCTGCAAGACATATGCCTTTGTACAAGCGTCGCAGGGATCTGGGTTCTTCTTCAGGCGGCGGACATAACGGAGGCGACGACATGGACCAAGATCAGCAAGAGTAGGATCTTTTCCCGTTTGTGTCACTTGGTGACAAAGGGGGAGAAGTTAGAGAAGTTAGAGGGTTAGTAGTGGGTAGTGAGATCGAGGTTGTGTTTACGGTAGTGAGATCGAGGTTGTGTTTACCTGTAATATTATTTGATGCCTCGATACTCGTTGATATTTGTGGTTGTTACCTTGGTTGTTTTTATGACATTTGAATCTTGTTGGCTTCTAAACTTAATTTTTGCATGAATTTAGGGGGAGCTTCCTTTACTTGCACATCCTTGTGGTCGAGTTGTGGTTGTCTTAAATTTAAAATTACTCGCATATTTGTATTGCACTAATCCTTTTGCAGCTCAAAAATTTTATTCTCTTTTGGGTTGTCATCAAGTGCCACAAAGGGGGAGATTGTGAGCATCGTTGAGCCCTAATTTTTATTAGTGGCATTGATGATAAAATTAATTAATATAAAGGGCTAGGGGGTTTTTGGACTTCTCGGAACCCTGGCGAAGACTCGGTGATTTTTATAAACCCTAATTTGAAGTGTCGACAATTTTCTGAGCTGCTCCAAGATTTCAAATGCGTGACCGGGCGAGAGAAGAGGTCACGTATAAATTAGGAGTAGTTAGGTTTATTTCTTGTTTTTCGTCGGATTTCAAAAGGGGTTCGAATATCTCGGACTATGCCGGATCTTTTGAATTCTCGAAAACTTCGGTTTCCGTAGTCCACCACTTCTAAAAATACCCATATATATCCTTGTGAGATTTCTAGAGAGAGAAACCCACCTAAATTCCCCACAAATTTTAGCTCGAAAAATTCCTCTCTCGTCGGACGGCGTCTCGAAAAGCAGACGGCGTCCAAACCACCAAACACCAAAACAAGATTACTCACTTGTCGGACGGCGTCCGTAGTTACGGACGGCGTCCGATAAAGTTCAATTCGGGCTTTCATTGCCGGACGGCGTCTGAGGGGCGTCCGGTCCTTTGCATCGTCACTGTCGGACGGCGTCCGGTAGTTACCGGACGGCGTCCGGTCAGGTTAAAAACCGAGGCCCTTTCCTGGTCGGACGGCGTCTGGGGGGCCGTCCGGTTAGCCTTTTTCCAACGCACTCACTGTCGGACGGCGTCCGGTAGTTACCGGACGGCGTCCGATCAGCTCTTTTTGCTGAGCAGTACGCTCTGTCGGACGGCGTCCGGAGCCCGTCGGACGGCGTCCGGTAGAGTGTAACGGCTAGTCTTTTTGTCCTCTTCCGAGGGGCAACGGCTAGTTTTGCTCTAGGGGATATAAATACCTATCTAGTGGCTGGCTACTTTGAGGTTTGCTGCTCCACTTCACCTACCACATTCATAGCTCATCAATTAGGTGTTCTAGAGCCATTCCTCCACCCACAAAATCATCGAAAGCCACAATCCATCAAACCCCAATACCGAGCTTTATGGAAGTCATTCGATCCGGCATGATCGGGGCGTTTCGGGCTTGTTACTTTTGAAGATATCCTTCGTGGAGGCGAGGGCTTGGGAGTAGGCCTTGGCGTGTGGCTACTCTCGAGTCGATGTACGGGTGACGGAGTCCACCTCGCCGGAGTGGCGGAACGACTACCGGGAGTGAGTGAGGCGGTAGGCTCGAGAGCGAGCCGGTCCTTGTGCGCAAGGGGTAGCCTCAACGGAGAGTAGGAGTTGCGGCTCCGAACTTCGGTCAAACAAACACCGTGTCACTCTCTCATTTAATTTCCGCATTTACTCTCTCGCATTGCTTGTGTTCTTTTGAATGCCATGTCATAGTTGCTTTGTGATTTATTTATAGCTTCCGCTTACTTGACTTGCAACTAGGATTGGGTCATTCTTAACTTGTTGCTTAATTAAGAATAATTTAAGTAAAGAAATTAAAATTGCCTATTCACCCCCCCTCTAGGCCTTAGGATCCTCTTTCACAAGGCAACCAGTGATTACATTTATCGTGTATAAACCAATCCAAATGTCATCAAAATTTCCTATTTTACTGCATTATTCGATGGTTTTTAAGTTATTTGGCTTAAATAAAATGCAGAAAATTAGGAAAATGCTAAAAATTCATGGGAACCATTTTTATGGGTAATTTTCAGTATTGTGAATTTTTCAGATTGTTGATGGATTTTCTATTTTCCATCAAAACCAATAACATCGGAAATATCCCAAAAATTGAAGGGAAAATTCCGAGAAAAATACTATCCTTGGATGGGATAATTTTGAGTATGCCCATATTACATTCATTTCATGTAACTAGAAGGTACGGACAGGTAGTATGCCTGTAGTACGTTACATGTAAATATCATCTCTCTTTGTTGAAATATTTGGCAAATAGCTCCAAATATTTTATTGGGATTATCTTTTTATAATATGATTGCCAATTATTATGATTTTGATTGGTGACTACCTTTTTGGTGCGGAACCCATTAATAATGGCAGTGATAAAATATTTTCCACAGCCATATTAAGGTCTACACCCATCATTGTGATCCCCTTTATCATTATTTTGACATTGATGTTACTCACCTATTTATTGGTGGATATCATGATTGCCAAAAGGTTATTTGGCATAGTGGATATTAAGTCACTTTAATTGCAATTGGTCCATGGATGAGGAAAATCCTCAAAATTGTCATGTATGACTATATTTGATAAAAAGATACCTTTTGGTTATGCAAAATGACTATAACAGTCACTTGTGTTGTCATGAACGACAGCTCAATGTCCAAATTGCATATTTGGAGAGGATAAATCCTATGTGAACATATTCACTATGCACAATAGTCCTTTGGTTAAAAGACTATGTAACTAGACGTTATTGACATTTGTCTTAATTGACAAAGCGTGCATTAGAAGGTGATAAATATCATATGATATATGGAGAATTTTGCTCCAATTCTCATTGGAAAATTTTGAGACATCATTATTGGCATAAATAAATCTCTCGGAGATTCTGATTATGTTCATGATGTTGAAAAAACATATCATCTTGATATAAATGGAATTCTGACATATTGGGTATTTACTTTTCCATATCTTATTTGATCATGAGATGATCTAAATTGTTCTATACAATTACTTCTCTTTTGGACAAGAGTCGTTTTTGAAAAAGATGAATAGAACATTAGTAAAATGATTAATCTTGTATGGAATAAAGTAAATTATATGCCAAAATTTAGATCATTTACTTTGCTTTTCCTTCGGAGGAATCAGTGTGTCGAGTACACTTTGTTAAACTCGTGTGCACCAATATCTTGTAGACAAATAGGAATATATTTTCCAAATTGACACAAGTACATATAGCCTAAATCATATATTGATCATGTTAGATTAAATTGGCTATAATAGGTTTTACAACATAAAGCCTATTATTCTCTGATATTTATGATATTTTCACGTCATAAATTTATACTCAAGTGAAAGTGTGTCTACAATTTCGAGTTAATTCTTAAACATATGCTTTTGTTCATGCTATTACTTAAAAATTTTATGATTTACGTGAAGAGGGGGAGGATATTACACAGATTATCAAAGATATTTATATCGATAATATCCTATTTGAAAGGCATTGTAAAATATGCTTATGATAATAGAAATCTTGGAGATTTCCCTTTGAAAATGCATATTAAGAAAATAATAGGTCATTTTGGGAAATAATTGAATGATTTTATTTGTATCTACTTGATACAGATGAATGTCATTTATTATATTGCCTATATCCATGTAGTGGATGATTGATATTATCTTTGGCAATATATTAGTCACTGTTATGTGACATAAGCGCACATAAATGTTTAACTACATGAAAATAGTTACATGTGCATTATGACTTGTACGTCATATTTATTTGTTTGGAACAAATGATTCCTAAAATTACCAAACATGACCTATATGTCAAATTAATATGAACATGGATGATCATGGCACGGTTTATTAATCACTGTGCATTTGAGGCATATAAGTAATTATCAAATTATTCTGGGAACAATATTCCAATGCAGATTAAATTTGGTCATGTTCAATGTATCAGCATTATTTATGCTTAAAATAAGCATTTGAAAGTTTATGCTGATAACTAGTAAAAATACTAGTCTTGACCATGTCGCATTAATTGGTGACCCAAAATAATTGATAAAATGGTATGAGTGCTTGGGTCAAATAATGGGCATAGATGGTAAGTAACTAGACTATAAATTTTCTTTCAACTAAATATCCTTTTGTGGGTATCTTGTCGAGTATATCATCCCAAAAGATTGATGGGATAACTCACTGAACGTGAGATAATGCAGTTTTATATGATTATACTGCATTATGAAAGTCTAGTTCACTGCATATAAATCAGACCCCCTGACTTATTATAAGTGCGTGGAGATATACATTTCTCATTTAACATCACCACTACAACATACAAAATTAGGGCTATTTGAGGATTTTTGACATGAAGCTCCATTAATCTTATGCCCGCTAAAAGGGATTATGAAAGTATGTTGTTAATAAAGATCGTATCTCGACATTAGGGGAGAAATGCCCAAAGATTTAAATGCCTTGATAATTTCTCTAAAAGAAAAGAATTAGAGAAATGATCTTTATATTAACCAAGAGTTACGCACTCTAGCAAGACTAAACAAAGGTTTAGTTTATTCTCTTATTTTGATGTCAATAGAGAACTTGTCAGAAATTTAGAGTTACCATTTATTATGGTGTAAATGGATCGCTAAGAGTGGAATACCCCGGGATAATAGTATTTTCATCTTTGCGAAATTTGACTTGTTTTGTCAATGATCTAAATACGAGGGAACGCTTGTGATTTTAGATCTAATGACTTCGTCAATATGATGCTTCTTAAGAGATGATCATCGTGAAGATGATAATTCCAGCTTGGTAATGCACGCATATTATAATGCTGGAAGTATGGAACGACCATGAATCTTCGTTTTGGGAAATGAAGAAATTCTGGTTAATTTTGAGATATCCTTATAAACTAGGATATTGAGAAATATGAGAAAAGATTGTCGACAAATTACCTCTAAAGTTGCTAAAGTACAGATCTGGAATTAAAGGTCCATGGCATATGACACATGAAGTGTGCATATCGGGTATTGAGAAAGCAACTGAGGTTGAATCATACGATAGCTATAAGTCTTAGAATTGATTAAGACTTAATGGGTCATTACACAAATAATGTGGTGATAGAGGCTATGGTTAAAATGTCTCCATAAGAGACTACTATTCTCATATGCAAAACGTTCCATTAGAAGTCAAATCTGGCACATGATATAAAAGAATATGCAGTACATGGATTTTGAAAATCCTTAGTGATATTTATGATGGATTCACAGTTTCTTGTAAAAAGAAACAGAAAAATGCGACATATATATGTACATGAGACTCATACAATACTACCTTCCATAATGTGGTAACATCTTTCTTGGAGAAAGAGTGTTTTATGGAAAAAAATATTACTTTCAAAAGGAAAGTATTGTTTTGAAAAGTGATTTTCCTATAAAGAAAAATACTTACCAGTCAAAATACACCAATTATCTATATAAGTTGGATGATGGCCCATTATGACCCGATGGAAAAAAAAGTGAGGATTTTGAATTTAGCAATATAAGCACATGTGATGGAGTGTGCATCTCTTATAAAGAATAAGAGAATGACTATATCCTCTAATACCTTGGAGGTATTAAATGAATTGGTGTGATTAGTGAAATCCCCTGAAAAGGCTGGTTATACTTTGCTTTATGAGTGATACAACCATGTGTTGTAAGTCCTGAAAATCATGCTATTTTGGTTGGTATTCAATCACTAAGAGAAAGTTATGAAATATCAAAACCTTATAGTTTTGATATGTTATATCTACAAGTTATATGAGATTTGTTTTGAAGTGAAATATGAAGATGTTGTTAGGACATAAAGTTCCTACTATTAATGCTAAGAGCATTAATGCATCAGGCCTGATCGTTAAATCGATATAAATTATCGAGTAAATTAATGCAGTTTCCATTTTGAGAAAATGGACTACCATTAAAATAATCTTCATATATCTCCATAGTACTAAAAGATTTTTAGCAGAATCAAGACATAACTATGGAAAGGATGCACATGTTTTGAAAATCTGTGTAATCCGCATAATGTCAAATTTTATATTGGATATATGGTGCTATGACATGAAGTCATTTAAATAGACCTAACGGTCATTTCCACCAAATGCTATTGCATTATATAAGACACCACATGAATAACTATGGCTAGAAACAAATGGTTTGCCATATGTGGAGTCATGTAAAATTTAATGCAATTGGTACTCTGTTATTATCTACAAAGATAATATATCTTGTATTGTATAAATGAAAAGGGTTATAGAAAGGCAATATAATGAAATATATTGCTTCGCATATACTCTGGGAAGGTGATAAAGTCATGTGAATTATCTATGATAGATTTATTCACTTAGTACTTATTTGGAATAAGATGACTTCATATTGCAGAGTTCAGGAGGAGAAAACTTCTGAACTATAATCCATTGGATGATCATGGAGATCATATATTGTACTCTTTTTCCTTAATGAGTTTTTCCTTTAAAGGTTTTCTCATGACAAGGTTTTAATGAGGCAATATCGCAATACAATTATTCATATGCGGTGCATTTGTTTCTCCATCCATTCTGTCATAATGGGTTTTTGGAGGAGTTTTTAATGAGGCACGTGCATATAAGTTATTTACTAAAGGAGAGTATATGCAATGTACTCTTTTTCTCCATCCATTTTTCCTATGAGGTTTTTGGAAGGAGTTTTAAAGAGACATGTGCATTACGAAGTTTAGGCTTCAAGGGGAAGTTTCTAAACTCTTATTTATGATCTTGAGGATCATATTGTCCTCTTTTCCTTTATAAATTTTCTTGAGAAATTTTTTATATGAAGGTTTTGACGATACAATATAAATACATTGTTTTTATACAATGTAAAGTTTCCTTCATCTATTTTTCCCATTGGGTTTTTGGATGAGTTTTTAATAAGATGATATACTAACGAAAAATATACATTGGAAATATAAATGTATATTAGACAATCTTGTTTTCTCTATCTGCTTTTTCCCTGTGGTTTTCGAAGGAGTTTTAAAGACGCATCTCCACAAGTAATTTGTCCAAGGGGGAGTGTTAAGAAATTAATTAAGTGGACAAATTAGTAGTTGCTTAACCTTCAAGCAAGGGAGTTAGAGAGGGAGTTAGAGATGCCTCTTGGAGGCATCCCTTCATTGTCTCTCTCCCTACTCTATATAAAGGGGAGTTTCCCCATTTGTAAAGAGTTGTTGATTGTACAATTCATCACAAGAAATAAAGAGCAGTTCTCTCTTTTATATGTCTCTCTCAATCAGTTCTCACACTGAGTTAATAGTGTCTCAACAGCATCTTAGTTTTTGTTGTTTAATTTTTAGGCTAAGCTATTGTTTAAGTGCTTTCGCATTAGTTTAAAGATCTAACAGTCTGGGCTCAGGAGGATCTGCGGCTAACCACACCAACTTGCTGCTCCTTTTTTATATTATTATTCTGTGTCCAAATTTTCTAGCTTTTGTACGTCAAACTTTGGCCAGGGATATCATCAGTATCAGTAAATGTACAAGCAAGGGTTGAGGTGCCCCCTCGCTGCCACGTGGCGCTTTGCAGGCCTCCTCTGCGATTTTCCCAGCCACGTCGGCCCGTTTGTTGCTGGCCGTCCGATCAGCCACGGATGGGTGCGATTCACAGGTGGCCTGCGTGCTTACGGTTTGCCTGCCTCCACCTAGGCTCGATTGCTCCCCAAAACCCACGCACCCCGACGCCCGCCGCCTACGCCCGTCTCTCGGCCCATGCTCTAGCTCCCTCCTGTCGCTTCCGCCCTCCACCCGTCCCCCCGCCGCGCCGCCGCCTCCGGACCCTACCCTGCGACGACGCTGCCGTCTCCGCCATGGCCGCTGCTCACCGCCAGCGAGTAGCCGTCGTTCCTCTTCCTCTTTCCACGCTGACCGCCGCTCCCCTCTCCCATTTTGCTGCTTCTGCTCCTCCCACATTGCTCGCCGCCGCCCCCCTCCCCGCCAACGGCGACCGGCTTGAACGCGGTGATGACGGCGAGCTTTCGGACCACCTACAGAGGGGAGCATCAGCCACACAAGTTACGACATCCGCTTCGATTTAGCCCGAATTAGAACTCTAGGGTTTTCGATTTACAAATTTTTGGTGTTTTGTTATTGAGTTCTTGATTTCCATACCGTGCTTCTCTGTTCGGTCAAACTACATCCCTGCTCCTCCTCTATCTCACCCCCACCGCCCCAGCTTGTAGGGAGGGAGCCCATGGTTTGCTCCTCTTCATGGCCTCCCGACCGTCGCCGCCGCAGGCTCCCCGCATCCGCAATCTCGCCGCCACACCGTCCTTCCGGCCGGTCCGCATGCTGTGCCCCTTCTCCCCATCTCAAGCCGCCGCCGCTACCGCATCTGCTCCCCACCTGAGGCCTCCTCTTCCGCTGCGGTGGTTCCTGCCCAGCCCAGCACGTCGGTGCCATCGGGCCGGGGTATGTGCTGTGCGCCAGGCTGACGAAGAAGCTCCAAATGCCAGGTGATTGCATTGAGCGCACAATTTTTTTTAGCAGATGTGTGTTCCTGCTGAATTCGTTGGGCATATTTCTTCCAATGTGAGCTCGATTAATTGATTACATTCTGCCCTTGCTTTGCCATCGTTTAAGTTTCTCTTAACGATGATTTACATTCAGTTCAGCGGTGTGTGGTCATACATATTTATTCTTTGTATACACTTGATGTGTGGTTTCGTCAAGGTTACAATTGATGTAGGTATTATATATCTCTTATATTAACCTGAACTGCCTGTGCCTTCCGAATTAATAGGATTTCTACTGTCTTCCTTTGTATGTATTTAGAAGATGCAATAATGTTATGTACAGCATATAAGCTGCCCATTCATAGATATGCACTGTATTCTACAACTCACTTACTGTTGTGTTGCTTCATTGCCATTCTTTCCCCAGGATGACACTGTCACGGTTTTGTTCTTTGTGCAGTGAATAGCTTCATTTCGTTGGATAAATTTGTTCATGCTACAGCAATGGCTCAAATGCATTTTGTGTGTATTACCTATTGAGGACTTGCTGTTTGTTCCATAAAGACTTCGATCTGACCATATGATTTATTAACAAATACAATGGTATATTTAGGACGGCCTACTGACAATCATATCTTGGGCAGCATATCTTATGAATGCAATTTGGAATTCACATGTTACAGTGGTATCTGATACCTTGCACCGCTTCTATTTACTTGCAGTGCTTTAGTTTTTCGTTTATTCTTTTAAATTGGGAAGTTAAAATGAACTACCGCCGATCACATCTAGATTATATATGTATATTTCCTGCTGTTTCAGTAGGTATGTATATTTCCTGCTGTTTCAATAGGTATTGCATCCTGTTGTTTTAGTGTTTAATCTTAGGTGTTTCTTGCATGACTCATTTATGATGCTTTGTAAAATACATATTTTCTTTCGGCTATGACCTGCTTACCTCTATATTTTTTTTGCAGATAAGAGGATGTTAATAAGGTTGTGCATTTTGATAAGTGGTAACCCGGTAGAACGTGAGATTCAGATGCTCTTGAGCTAATGTACCATTATAATTGTGTGAGAATTGATGCTCCTTTCTTAGCCATCCCAGATTCGGGCAATGTCACATGCGATTCTTATTGCCCTTGATTAAGGTATGTTAACATATAAAACTATGGTTTTTTCGCTTTCAAATGTAGCTACATTCATGAAACTTATGCGAATTGGTCTGTATTGCTGCCTGATTTATGGTGGTTCGAATTCACTTAGGCAGCATCATTCTATAACTAATGAAAAAGGTAGCTGTTACTCATATATGCCAATTGATTCGCCTTAAGTCATATTATTCTTTTTAGGTTGAGCTTTTGTTAGTTGAGGTTGATTTGGAAAGGTGTATCACTGTAGCCCAATTTGTTTACTATAGCATATTACCAATTAGCTGAACAGAGGAAAAGGATTAGGCTATTGTTTATGCATTCTACCTTATTCTCATCACCTGCTTTGGTCATAGATTGATACTAAAAAAACTACCGAAAACTTTCTGATAACTTGCATTACGGTTTAAATTATTTACTGAATATTAATGGCATTCCATTTTCCTCTGTACCATCCAAGACTCATGACCATGATGCCATCTTTGTTGCTATTGAGGTACAAATAGTTATGGACACCATACATCTGTAAATCCTTTTTTGCGGTGCAATTGATTGGCAAGAGCTACCTGTTGTTACTACACACCAATTAATTGGCTTTCATGCATACTGTCCTTTTCAAATTGAACTTATCAGAGTAGTTAATTGGCCTTCATGCATGTTGTCTTTTTCAAATTGAACTTAAAGGTTTATTTGGAACGGTTTGGGCCACCGTAAGCCAGTTTGTTCAATACAACATATTATCAATTAGTTGTATAGAGAAAAAAAATGGCATGATGTTTATGCTTTCTATCTTATTGTTATGAGCAATTTTTTTTGCGTAGATTGATTTACTAAAAAAAGTTAGTGCAATCTGTTTGATTACCTAAATTACAATCTAAATTAGTTACTGAATGGCCAATATTAATGGTCATACATTTTCCTCTATACCATTCTAACCTGATGTCGATGCCTGTATTTTTGGTTGCCATTGAGGTACATAACACAATGCACACTGTGCATCTGTAAATCCTTTTTTTTGCAATCCAATTATCCAGGGTTGGTGTTAGCATGACAAGCTTACATATTTGCACATGCTGTCGATGATGGTTTCTCTTGCAATGTGGCAATAGCACTTGGTATAAAAATGTTGCAAGGTGAATTTTAAAAAATGTTGCAACGACTTCTGTGGAAATATCTTTTCTCTCAAGTATTGTTAGACGTCTTGCGCTACATAAAAGTTCTATGATTCTTTCAGTAGCCATAGACTTACTCTTGTTGTCTTATTGTTTATCCATAGATGATTTACCCCTTATGCTATGGTGGCACTGTGTTAGGCTTTATTTCTGCTGAATGATCCCCTTGCCAATTAGTTTTATTATTCTTGCTAATGCTATCGTCCAGAATTGAGAGAATCCATTTCAATTGAACGCAGTTTTGAAGCCCTTTACTGAAAAGGAAAAAATTTGAGGTAACTCACATTTTTTTTGTCACAAATAATATTCCATTTTATTGCTATAACATTTCCAAGTAAAATATGCTTTTGTATTATATATTCCTTTTCATTCACACTAACTTCTCTATAAATAACAAACCTGTCAGCCTGTTAGATTGGAACCTCCACATGAAGAGAGGGACGCTTGCTAGCGTGACCATCCATTCGAAGCCTTCCACAACATGGGGCCATTTGTCATATCTTTGGGGTATGCCGGTTTCGATATATATCTTTTGGTGTATTTATATATTTCTTTGTTTTGCTCATATGGAGCTTGCGTGTTAATGATTACCGTCATTCAGTTCGATGCTATCAACAACACTTGCTTATTTTTAATGTCTCCCATATTTACAGATGTTAGGTTATGTTTTTTCCTTTGCAGTTTCATTTATAGCAAGAATGCTAGAAAAATCATTGCTCCTCTGTCGACGTGTCCTTTATGCCGTGATGTGCCTTCCTTATGAAGCTACTGGGTGGTCAGCAAGCCATCCGCTATCGCACCGCTGTTCTGTGAGCGGAATCGGGCAGTCTCGCCCAATGCAACCCATTTCCTGCTGTCGCCCTGACTCCATATGGCCCGCTCAAAAACGTTATGCTCTTATCTGCAACTCATATTCGCTCAACAAAAAGGACTGCCTATGGCCTGCTACGTTACCTTAAAGAAACATTCATACGCCTGCCAAATGACTAGCGGATTCAATATTACGCGGCTTTCTCGGCGCGACATATTAAGCTATTCATATTTTTCCCTGTTTGCTAAATTTAGCCATATCGACTTCATGTCTTTGTTATATTGAGCTATTCATATCTCTCTCTGTTTACTAGACTCAGCCATATTGACTTTTTATCTTTGTTAATTGGTTTAAATAATCTGACTTCACAGACTTTACTGTTTACATAGATTGTATTCATGGTTGTTGTTACGATTAATTATCTCTTAATCAATGATTAAGATAATTAAGTTAATGGTTAAAAAGGAAAACCACTTTTCTCTCTCCGTTTACGCACAGGAAAGACAGAGGGGGGAGTTGTTCGCTCGCTGGAAAATAGGAGATGGCGCCTCGTCCCAACTGACGCGATGCAAGGCAAAGGACGCGACCCAAACGAGAAGATGCGTTGATAGGAGAAAGGACGCATTGTTTCTCAGTGTATAAAAGGGGATATGATCCCCGTTGTAATCGTTCGTTCGATAAATCAATAAAGCAAACAAACTTCATTCTTAACATGTTATCAGCAACTCGACTCTGCCGCTGAGAAAGGTAGGCACCGTGTCTTCTCTGTTCTTGCAGGGAAGAAATCGATGGCTTACCAGGGACAGAGAGGAGGATTCGGTGGTCGCCCTTTCCCGTGGTACCGCAGAATGTACGGGGACGGCGGCCGTTTCGTCGGTCCGGCGAGGTTTCCAAGGAACCCCGATCAGATTTCCTTCCACGTCGTCCATGGGGGCCGTCGATGATGGCCAACCACTCGCCGGTGATGGCAAATCGCCCCTGGAGGCCGATGCAACGCCCATGGGTGCCCCGAAGGCCCCCACCGCCGGCGATGGTGATGCGTCAGTGGGTGCCCCGCAGGCCCCCACCGCCGCCTCGCCCCGTGAACGTCGTTTCGCCGTGGTCTCCAACGCCAACTCCATTAGTCCCAATGCCGCCACCCCCTGCATACAGGCCAGTGGAGTTAGCCCCTCCACAGTACAACCCAATGGAACCCTCCTCTCCCCCCGGCTTACCATCGAGGCCGGCGACCCCGTACCCTTACCGGGCTCCGGTGAGGGGAGGGGAATCAATGCTCTGAATCCACAAGATGGGGAGGGGGAAGGGGCAAGAGGGGAGCAGCAAAGGCACGCACGCCCTGGAGGCCTGGTGACGGCGGCGTCCACACTGGGGCGAGGCCAACGACGCCGCGCCAGAGGCCGACGCCACAAGGCCCCATCTGACGCAGCGATAACGGCGCAAGAACTGCTGCTGGAGCAAGGCGAACAAGGCGGCGCCATTGCGGCGCCAGCTGGAGCCATCTCGGCAAGGTGGCGCCCAACACGAACCAAAGCTAGCCCATCGGCAATGCTCAAAATCCAGAGGAAAAAGGCGGAGCAACAGAGATGCAGCCATGTCTCTTGGCTCCCTCTTTCTATCGAAGGCTCTAGAATCCCCAAACCTCTCCCTGGAAGTCACGATGGGAAAAAGCCCATCTTTACCTTTACTTTATGTTTATGCATTTTAGTCCCTGCTATCTTAGAAATCACGTATATGTGTTATGTGTGCATGACTGAATACAAGAAATAGGCAAATTTACCCCCGAAGTAGGTGAATTTTACCTTGTACTCAGTATTCACGTGTATGTAGTATGTATTTAACCCCTGTAGTTCGGTGAAATACATATATGTGTAAAAAAAATGTAATCGTGATTAATAAAGTGCTATGTTATATATAATTGGATCCCTGAAGTATGATTCCATTATATTCAGCATTTTGTATTGCTTTTAGACCCTTGAAGATTGGTTTGATTGCAATATTTGACACATTCGTTTAGGGACTTAAAAATGCATTTACATATATTATATGTTCCAAATATTAATATCCGATAGATATTAAAATCATATAATTTAATATATAATATGTCCTGAAGATATATTATATAAAATAACCCTAAGATATTAAAATATTGTTTATGTTCATTAAAATTGTCCTGAAGACAATATATGATTACAGTGGTTATATTAATATCCCGAAGATTTTGATATACAATATTATAATATCTAAAAATGCATTTCTTTATGCATAGTCATTTTTTATGTACTATTTTTTTTATGCCCCGAAGGCATATTATTTAATTTTCTTGAAGAAAATTAATGGCAATACATGTTTTACATATAGGAAATGGCTGACTTAAATAAAAAGGGATTTGCCGAACTTAACATTGATGGTAGTAATTACCTAACATGGTCAATGGATGTTAAGATCAATCTTGCTGCCCGTAATATTAGTGCGACTATAGAAGCTCCTGTTGAGAACGCACCAGCCATTCCGGCACATTATAAATATGCAGCATTACAGTACCTACGCCATCATATTCATCCCGACTTAAAATCTGAATATATGATGGAAGAAGATCCCTTACTGCTTTGGAACTCCCTGAAGGAGAGATATGATCAACAACGATCAGTTATATTACCCGAAGCACAAAGGGAATGGAGCCTTTTACGGTTCCAAGATTTTAAATCTGTAGCTGCATATAACTCTGCATTACATAAGATAATCTCTAAATTGAAATTTTGTAATAAAGAGATTACCGATGCAGAGAAAATTGACAAAACCCTATGTACTTTCCATCCCTCTATGCCGACATCGCAGCAAAGAAGAGATCGTCAAGATAATTATGAAAAAAATACTCTGAGTTAATTTATACTCTGCTTCAAGCAGAAAAACATGACGAGTTGCTTATGAAAAATCATAACAATCGTCCGACCGGTTCAATGCATGTGCCTGAAGCACATGCAAATACTCAGAGGAATGGCAACGGCCATTTTAAAAATAAAGGGAAATGAAAAAAAATAGGGGACGTCAAAATGATGGAATGGATAAAAGGAATTCTTTTTCTAAAAAGGATCAGGGCAACAAAGATCAAATTTGCTTTAGGTGTGGTACTAAGGGACATTGGTCTCGCAAATGTCGTACACCTAAGCATTTGGTTGAATTATATCTTAAATCCATTGGAAAAGGCAAACGACCACGCGAAGAGAAGCCTGAAGCTCACTTTGCTACAACGCCTGAAGCGACTACAAGTGTTGGAATACCAGATCTTCTTTCAAGTCTTGATGAGAAGAATGGTATCATTAATACCGATGGTATTATGGATACCAAAGACATGATCGTGGAATTCCAATCTTAAGATCTATTTGGTGACACCATTTAGTGTGTCATCACCAAATTTATATATCAGCCTACCTAATATGTAAGAAGTAATTTAAGTTCCTGTAGAACTTTGCTCATAGAGAGCATCTACCATTTATGTAAAACAATATATGTATTGTCTATATACTAGATAAATTAAATATTAATTCCTGTAGAATTAATATCTTGTCTATCATTGATTATAGATCATTGTACGAAGATCAGATGGAGAAAGAGCTTTGTCTCGTGGATAGCTGTACCACTAATACTATTTTAAGGGAAACTAAATATTTCCAAACTCTTACTAAAAGAAAAGGAAATATTATGACCATCGCCGGAAGCGATGCATTTATTATTGGTTCTGGAAGAGCCATAGTTGTTCTCCCTATGGGTACTCAAATTATAATTGAGGATGCACTTTTGTATCCCGAATCTAAACGTACCCTATTAAGTTTTAAAGATATTCGCGCCAATGGTTTCCATGTGGAGACTTGTAGTGAGAACGGAAAAGAATTTCTGTTCTTAACTAAAATTCATGGATGCGAAAAACAAGTGGTTGAAAAGCTTCCTTCATTTTCATCTGGTTTGTACTACACGCATATTAAACCCGAACCATATGTTGCGTTAAAAACCATCTTTAAAAATCTTGACAATTTCAAGATTTGGCATGACCGTCTTGGTCATCCAGGTTTGGGTATGATGCGTAAAATCGTACAAAGTTCTGTTGGCCATAATATCAAAGGTTCTGATTTCTCGAAACCTGAAGATTTTATGTGCATTGCTTGCGCAAAAGGGAAATTAATTTTAAGGCCAACATACCTTAAAGTGAAAAATGAACCACTAAATTTCTTAGAAAGAATTCAGGGTGATATATGTGGACCTATACAACCCTTATCAGGGCCATTTCGATATTTTATGGTACTTATCGATGCATCTACTAGGTGGTCTCATGTAGCATTGCTGTCTACAAGAAACCATGCCTTTGCTAAATTAATTGCCCAAATCATCAAATTAAGAGCCAATTTTCCTGAAGAAAAGATTAAAAACATTCGTCTGGATACTGCTGCTGAATTTAGTTCAAAAGCATTTAATAATTATTGCATGGCTCTGGGCATTAATGTAGAGCATTCTGTACCATATGTCCACACACAAAATGGCTTAGCTGAATCTTTGATAAAAAGGATTAAGCTCATTGCTAGGCCTCTTTTACAGAACTGTATGCTACCAACCAGCTGTTGGGGCCATGCGGTTTTACATGCTGCCGCATTAATCCAAATCAGACCAACTGCATATCATATAGCTTCCCCATTACAAATGGTACGTGGAAATGAACCAAGTATTTCCCATCTCCGAAAATTCGGATGTGCTGTGTATGTACCAATCTCACCACCTCAGCGTACACAAATGGGTCCTCACCGGAAGTTGGGGATCTATGTGGAGTATAATTCTCCATCAATAATAAAATACCTAGAGCCACTAACGGGGATCATTTACTGACTAGGTACGCTGATTGTATCTTCGATGAAGATAATTTCCCGGCATTAGGGGGAGATAATAAGTACCACAAAGAATGCCAGGAAATAAATTGGGATGCCGTGGGCATTCAATCTTTGGATCCACGTACTAATGAATCTGAACTGGAAGTTCAGAAGATTATAAATTTGCAATATATTGCAAATAATCTGCCAGATACATTTACTGACCATAAGGGTGTAACTAAGTCGCATATACCTGCAGCTAATGCACCGGAGAGAGTGGAGGTACCTACAAAAACCACTCCTACCCCTAATGTTAGAAAGAGGGGGAGAGCTCCGGTTGTAAGGGATTTAGTTCCGAAAAAGGGCTCAAGGAAACAAAAATCCCCTACAGATTTACCACCAAAGTCAAGAAATGATAATCAACCTAAAAGGTAATGCAACTAGCGCTTGTAACTCGACCTGAAGTTGAGGATCCCAACAAGAATGTGCGCACAAATACAAATGTTGGGACATCGGAACACTTGAACTCTATTTTGGGAAATAAGGAGTTCGAAGATATAAATGAAGAGATCTCAATCCATTATGTTAATTCAGGAGAATTATATAAAAGAAATGCTACAGTTGTCGACATTTATTTTGCTTCTAATATTGCTAAAACCCTTCAGCTGGACCCTGAACCCAAGTCCATGGCTGAGTGCCAGAAGCGCTCAAATTGGGTCAGATGGAAGGAGGCAATAGAAACAGAATTGAGCTCGCTGAATAAAAGAGAGGTTTTTGGTCCTGTGATACCAACACCTCCTAATGTTTTCCCTGTAGGAAACAAATGGGTTTTCATTCGTAAAAGGAATGAAAATAACCAAGTGGTGAGATATAAAGCGAGGCTCGTAGCACAAGGGTTTACACAGCGACCCGGCATCGATTATGATGAGACATACTCTCATGTTATGAATGGAATAACGTTTCGATATTTAATTTCACTGGCAGTAAATTTGAATTTGAAAATGCAGTTGATGGATGTAGTGACAGCATATTTATATGGGTCACTCGATTCGGATATATATATGAAAGTCTCTGAAGGGCTCAAATTACCGAATCTCAAAGTTAATCGCAACATGTATTGCGTCAAATTGATTAAATCATTATATGGTTTAAAACAGTCGGGTAGAATGTGGTACAACAGACTAAGTGAATTCCTCCTGAAGAAGGGATACATTAATAATGATGATTGTCCTTGTGTTTTCATTAAGAAATCATCGAAAGGATTTTGTATCATCTCAGTCTATGTAGATGATCTTAATCTTATTGGAACCATAGAGGAAATTAAGGAAGCTAGCAATCATCTTGTGACGGAGTTTGAAATGAAAGATTTGGGTCAAACCAAATTTTGCTTAGGCCAGCAGCTTCAGCACTTCCTGGAAGGAGTCCTTATTTACCAGTCTGCCTATATCCAGAAGATATTGGAGAAATTTAATATGGATAAAGCTCATCCATTAAAAACCCCTATGGTCGTAAGGTCACTCGATAGAGATAAAGACCCATTTAAACCGAGGAGTGATAATGAAGATATTTTGGGACCTGAAGTTCCATATCTTAGTGCAATTGGAGCACTAATGTACCTTGCAAATTGCACCCGGCCGGATATTGCATTTGCAGTTAATTTATTAGCTAGGTTTAGCTCAGCACCAACCAAAAGACATTGGGCTGGTGTTAAACATATCTTCAGATACCTCCGAGGTACACAAGATCTTGGTTTATTCTATAGGAAAAATCAAGAAATGACCATGGTGGGATACACTGATGCTGGCTATATGTCAGATCCCCACAATGCCAGATCTCAGACTGGATTTGTATTTCTCTATGGTGGAACGGTTTTTTCATGGAAGTCTTGTAAACAGACTTTAGTGGCCACTTCTACTAATCATTCTGAAATAATCGCATTATATGAAGCTTCACGTGAATGTGTGTGGCTTCGCAGAATGATTAACCACATAGAGAAATCATGTGGAATTAATCCATGTGACACCCCCACAATTATTTATGAGGATAATGCAGCTTGTATAGCTCAAATGCAATCAGGTTATATAAAGAGTAATATGACTAAGCATATTGCTCCCAAATTCTTTTATCCTCACGAACTCCAGAAGAGTGGTGAGGTCAATAGTTTGCAAACAAAGTCTTGCGAAAATTTAGCTGACTTATTCACTAAGTCTTTGCCTA
Organism: Raddia guianensis; assembly: GCA_036346415.1. Lineage (NCBI taxonomy): Eukaryota > Viridiplantae > Streptophyta > Magnoliopsida > Poales > Poaceae > Raddia > Raddia guianensis. Next base: position 47,829,019 of record CM070539.1, on the reverse strand, counting down.
CTTCCTTGTTTCAAAAATATGTTCATGGAATAGGTGTGAGACGATTGCGAAACTTGCAAAATTCAGGAGGAGCTAATCTCTAAATATAACCACATTTGTATTTGATAAATACATGATCCTTTTTACCCAAGGGGGAGTGTTACGATTAATTATCTCTTAATCAATGATTAAGATAATTAAGTTAATGGTTAAAAAGGAAAACCACTTTTCTCTCTCCGTTTACGCACAGGAAAGACAGAGGGGGGAGTTGTTCGCTCGCTGGAAAATAGGAGATGGCGCCTCGTCCCAACTGACGCGATGCAAGGCAAAGGACGCGACCCAAACGAGAAGATGCGTTGATAGGAGAAAGGACGCATTGTTTCTCAGTGTATAAAAGGGGATACGATCCCCGTTGTAATCGTTCGTTCGATAAATCAATAAAGCAAACAAACTTCATTCTTAAGAGTTGTAAAGATTTTCTATGTTTTGCTCTTCACTAAACTTAGGCTTGGCGTCGACGGGCCACAAGCATTACAATTTGTACATAATTTTTCTACCTACTGTACGTCAAACTTTGGCCAGACATAGGCATTAGAATTGACGCTCCTAGGCATGAGTTAAACGCAACATATACCTCTATTTCATTAAAACACATACTACCTCTGTTTTTTTTGTTTAACGCATTTGATTTTTGAACAAGCATTTGACCATTTGTCTCATTCAAAAATTTAATGCAAACATACAAAACAATAAGTCATGCTTAATATATCTTTATTGACAAAACAAACCATAACAAAAAAATATTTACATAGTTTTTTAATAAAACAAATGATCAAATACGTGTTAAAAAGTCAAAGGCCTCAAACAAAAAACAAAAAAGAACGGAGAGAATATTTTTTTAATAAGTTGCGAGGGGAGATAGAGCTGATCCTTTGATGACGAACAACAAACAGACGCAGCATTTCATGGTGTTATATAGTTAAACCCAATAGACACCAGCTAGCAAAAAAGAGCATTCATGCTTGTTTCAACTTTTAACCGGTGGGTGCTTTCAGTCAAGCATCTTTAGAGAAAGATAAACGGAGTTCACATGGTCTGAAACATAACAACATATAGGATAAGAAAGCATGCCTCCATATTACATATCCTAATTAACACCAATACAAAACTCGGTCTCAGAAAAATAACCCAAAAGATGATAAAAAACAGCACTACTTTTCACTGGTCCTCGGTGATGGTGCCCTTGTCGCTCACATAGATGCCATCCAAAAACTTCCTGATATCCTTCTTCTTAACGTGACATTTCTGGGTATTACACATACAACTTGTTTAGTAATACAAATCAGAGGACCGCAAAAATCAACAGCAGCAAACACATGATGCTAACCTCAGTCATTCAAAGCAGATAAAATAAATGGCATGGAACTCAAAAGTGCCACAAGAACTAAAATGGAAGAGATTAACATTGCAGATGGCTAAAATATCATTGTGGGTATTGCCCCAACACAAAACAAGCTAGCAAATTTGTATGCTACATGGCAACAAAGAGCATTACCTGCACTGACTATATAATAGATAGATCACACATTTAACATGTACCTCTGGTTAGTGCATTTCAGTCTAAGATCACACAACAACTAAACACATCACAGCATACTTTGATCATGTGCTACTATCAAAAGGTTATCATACACTATGATGATAAACTATTTAAGGTAAAACAATTGTCCACAGTGAACACTAGCTAAACACATGTACCTGCACATGGCACAATTCACATCACATCGCATGGGATACAATGAAGTGAAGTGTGCGAATTCATAGCTTAGACACTAGATGGTCCTCAGATGTAATGCTGTAATCGAGATAACGCTGCAAAATGCAAACATTGTGATGGATATGCAATGTTCAGCCAACAGATGTGAGCAAGCTAGCCAGTATGAATCAACTATTGTGATCAAATAGTGTGTGCTGCCTAAATAGAAATACTCAGTACCCTACATCTTAAGTCTGAACATTGAAATCAACAACATTGGTTCCAGCAACTGTGGCCACGGAAGCACATCACATCTAACATAAAAATTTCAAGCAGGCACTGCATGCACTAAGAAAGAAAGAACAGGACACGATCATTCACCTGGTTGATGAGCGCAGCGGAGCGAGAGACAAGCTCAATGTCGTTGCCATCGAGGACAAGCTCATCCTTCACCTTCTCAGACCGCAAGATAGTTACTCCCTCAAGCATGTCCACCTTCCTGACCTGGAACACCACAGATCACAGAAGCAAGCATCACAATCCACCCCATTGGGCCAAGATCTATTGGCGCACACAGGATAAAATTAACACAGTGGCATTCAGGAGCATTTAAAAAACTAATATATCATCACAATTTGTATATAGAAATAGGGCGCATAAACCATATATGCGACAATTTGAACCAATGATAACATAAATCATACATTAAAAAACATGGGTGAAAATTTCACTTAAAAGTTTATTTCTCATATGAAAATATTTTGTATGCTCAAAATCATCACAATTTCTAGAAGAAAAATCAGTAGCTATGTTCGACAATATGAAAATTATGTGTATTTCAAATATTTGCAACATAAAACGATAGTTTGAGAAATAATTGTGCAAAGTTTCTTTGGCAAGTGCTCTCATCAGTTCTTGGATTAGTTGAATTTGTTTGTTTGAAAATAATGGTGCAAACTACATTTATTAATCCTGTTCAAACCTAAAAATAGAGCACACCTTATCAGTACATGAAACATCTCACTATCTCAGACAAGCAATTATAACTGCTGCATTGCAAAATAACAACTTTGACAGGCAACAAAAAAACAACAACAAAACCTTAAACCTAGTAATCTATTGCCTGTTGGCTACTTAACATGGCTCGGTATAGCGTATCTAGTGCATATTGCTTTGTAACTGTTTCCCAGGCTCAACCACTTCTCTTTTACTGCCTGTAGTCCTTGCGATTGCTTACTACATAGCTCAGGCCTTAGTGCTCGCTTCGTCACCTCATCAGCGTGTCCGCAGTCCAATTGTGTGTTGCCCTCGCCGCCTCTGGTTTGCTGTGGCTCGGCGTGTGAGTGTTGCCGCTTGGGTGTCCAATGCAGCATAGACGCTCTGCCTCACTGCGCTCGGACGACCGGAGCCCCTGCCTAGCTAAAATGCACCGATTTAGTTTTCAGGGTTTCATTTCTAAATTGTGGTTTACCAGATTGGTACTTTTTTCATAGAATTGGGGACTGATGGGAACTTGGAAGAACAGAGATTGGGGAATCGATCGATTCAAGGTTTCCATCAGACTTAGCAGTTAGCCTTGGGCTTACAGGACGGAGGATGCTGCGCCCCATCTGCTGTATTCCTGACACCGCAGGGGGTGCGCACCAATTGGAGACACCCCAACGGCGAACGCATAGCTCTGCTCCGTGGAGGATACCGGGAATACGCCGATCAGAGCCCCCGCGTGCGCCCCCATGCTCACTTCGCCATCAATCCGCCATGATCCGAGCCGCGAGAAGGGAAGGGAAGGGAAGGGAAGGCGCGGGGCTAGGGTTACCTTCTTTTCGCCGAGGAAGTTTCTGATTTCTATGGCGGTGTTGGCGTTGGTGATGGATGCGTTGATGGGGAAATGCGCGTAGACGAAGCGCATCTTGTAGCGGTATCCCTTGGTGACCCCGGTGATGAGGTTCTGGACGTGGGAGATGGCGGTGCGGATGGCGGCCATGGTGCGGCGGGTGCCGAACCACGCGTCCACCTTGAGCTTGCGGCCGCCCTCCTGCAGCTGGAAGTCGAGGTTGAGGTGCTTGAAGTTGCGCGTCAGCTTCCCGCGGGGGCCCTCCACCGTCACCACCTTCGCCGCCACCTTCACCGTCACCTCCTCGGGGATGTCCATGCTCTCGGACGCCAGGATCGTCTTCATCTTGCTCTTCTCCGGCGGGCGGCGGCGGCGAGGTGAAGTGGAGGCGGCGGCTGGGGAAGAGAATGGAGGCGGCGGAGCGGATGCGCTGAAGCTTTTATACTGGTGGGGTTCTTAGGGTTTTGATCGTCGCGAGGAGGTGGGCTCCAAATGGGCTGCCGGGCTAGGCCGGATCAAATAGCCAATCTGAGAATTTCTTCGGCCTTGCAATTTTTCAACATAATGCGGGTGCTTCCGTACTAATGCTCAAAGGGCAATCTAAAAAATATAAAAGCATAGCCAATCTAAAAAATCACTATTCAGCACTAATGTTCAAAGGGCTTCTACATCCAACAGATAATTACAGGGCGATCACAGATAATTACTCCCTCTGTCCTACAAAGAATGCATTTCTGGTTTTTCTCAGACAGATTAGTGTGAAAGGCAAATGACTAATCTGCCCCTAATTAATTACATGCACAAGCGTGCTGCTGCTTTGGTTTCCAAAATAATTAAATGTGTATGCGTCTTCTTTGGTGGGAAACGGATATAGAGAGAGATAGGAGTGGGGGAGTTAATGGGCTGCCTCTTCTTTGATGGGCCCCACGTCTAAACATGCACTCTTTGTGAGACAATTTTTGAACACTAAAAATGCACTCTTTGTAGGACAGAGGGAGTATATCCCAAGAGTGTTGTGTCATGTATGACAAGGAGAGTAACGGGGACGAATCGCCCTGCGTGGCGCTCAAGGCCGGGTAGGCTTGTAGTTGATTTGTGGGCTGAGCCGTGGTTGTGTGGGCCGTCTGCGTACGGCGAGTTGGCCTGGTATTCGGCCGTTAAATACAGTTGTGCTCGTGTGGAGAGGGTATGGAAAAAGTAGAACAAACCCTCCCCTAACAACTTATCTCCTCTGTTCTTCCTCTGTTCTTCCTTTGTTCTTCGTGTACTTCCCTTTTCTCTCCGAATCCCATCTCCTGTGTCTTTGTTTCAACTGAATGGAATTCAGGGCATGACATGTTGATAGAGCTCAAGGCATTAGTGTATTAATTTCTTCAGGTTACAGGACATTCCAGTGCACACGTATTCCATTTCATCAACTATTAGGACATTAAACGGTGCTCCTCTACGGACATGCACCCAAGTGTATGGAGCACAGCAGGATGATGAGAAAATGGCCTTTTTAATTAGGTCTTTTTTGGTTATGGTTCTGATTTATTCGCATATGGACAAAAAACAAACCTGCAAGAAGCCGAAAGACGATGAGCGAGTTCAATAATTTCCTTGATGCCCAAGCTTTGAAGGAACTTAATATGCTCGGAAGAAAGTATATATACCTGGTCCAACGAGCGAGCTGATTGCACTATGACGAAGATGGACAGATTCTTCATCACATCCCGGATTGTCACCTTCAGGCCATTTTGTCGATGATCTCAAACCACCGCTCTCTCGTTTACATAAAGGATTTCATTTCCAGTGCTTTTGGCCCAAACTTGGTGGTTACCTCGATCGAGCTGGTTCAGCGCTGCTGGAATAGGCGTATGGGAGGCAGTGATGACAATGGGACTCTTGGGGATCAATCAACAAATATTGGATAGGGTAGCCAATGCCATGCAACGTTGTTGATGCTAGCTACTTCAAAGTTAGCACGGAAATCAACAATGGCAATGTCCATACAACAAATTTTTGGGAGGAGAGTTGGTTTTCAGGTGCATCTCTCAGGTAACTAGCACTTTGTGTTTTCCTGAAGTCTACAAATAAATCAATCTCAGTCATGGAAGCCTTGAGAAATGGCAGTTGGATCCGATCCTTAAGGCGAGCCTTGAGAAATGGCAGTTGTAGACCCTGCTTTGGCAGGCCGTGCGCCACATACACCTCTAGAGTGATGTTGATGATCGGTGCGTTTGGCGGTGGACTACCAATGGAATTTATACCACCAATTCGGCGTACCGTGCCCAATTCAAGACCAATGTCGTCACCAGGTTCAAATAGCTGCATTTGGAAAGCACAAATCAAGCCGAAGTGCAGATTCTTTTCGTGAACTGCTATTTAGGACAAGATCTTTACGACGCAAAATCTTCAAAAACATGGTTGGATAGATTCGAAGGTGTGCTCACCTTGTGGACCAACCCTTAGTCGATTGATCGTCTACTAGTTCAATGTAGGAGCGGATCTAGCACCTGGTAGGGGGATTCTACCTCCACCTATTCTATCTACAACAATGGAGGCTCACCTTAATTTTGTTGTAAAATAGAAAGGAAGAATGAGCTAAACTTCAGACTTAGAGCATGAACTAAACTTCAGCTCCTATTATTTTTGACTGCATCTGCCTCTAGTTCAATGCTCTTTCTCTCTATAATGATTTGGTGCAAGTTGCTGCCAGAGTTGCAGAATGTCCAGTGTCCTAACCTGTATGTTCAATTAATCTCACCACCTGTGCAGTAGCAAAACCTAAACGGATCAAGCGAGGTTTTGATGGCCCAGTTTCCTTGGAATAATTGAAAGGAAAATGAAATGATCGGATTTTTTTTATCACAAGTATAAGTTTCTCCTTCAAGTCCTTCAAGCGATCAAGCAAATACATGTGCCACTGGAACAAGGCCTTCGGTGTCTACGATGATCATGGATAACTAGTGTTTTCTTAGCCGGTGCTCGGTTTTCAGCAACTCCTGACTACGTTGTAGTTGTATTATTTTTTTTTTGTTGTAAACCCTTCCTTTTTGGTTTGTGCAAATCACTACTTTATTATGCTCACTTCTATCTATAAAGTTTAGGCATAGCTCCTGCCAAGTTTTTCAAAAAAAAAAATAGTGCTTGTACCAACACTAGATGGTCCGAGATGAAGCAACTTTTGGATTCTTTTCTCGTCCAAGTAATCAGGAACGGTTCCTGTTGATAGGGAACTTCATTTCTGGTGCCACTAGAGTTCCCACGTGATGGGGGACGGGTCCCGATCTTCCGACAGGTAAGATAAACTCGATTGGTGCAGAACTCGACGTAGACGATCCGGCTTCCGATCAGATATGACTGAATCCTGCAATCGCAACACCACCGTCTCCGTTTGTTATCAACAACGCGCGAGCATGGTTGACCTCATCGCGAAGGCTAATTCCTGCAAGCGAATCGAGAACACGAACAACATGGTAGATGCAATCTGAAATTACTGAATACCGATTAATCTCACAAAGGTGGAGTACTGTAAATCGATAGAAGGCGAAACAACAACGGTAGATTAATATAAACAAAACCTAAGTCTAAACAATGACTAATATATAGCGACGATTAGGGTTTGGGGCGCTCAACCCTAGGTTTACACATGCCACGGATCCAAAGTGGAGGTAGCACAACACTTGTCAGATTTTGTACGTCCTCTGTTTTTGCGAATCCCGTTGATTATGATGGAATTTAGGCCTCAAACTGGATCCATTGGACAGTTCTCGTCGTGGTTGTCCGCGCATACCAAGAACATCCAAAACGGACTTCGTATGACCGAGTTATGTTCGTTTGAAATTGGACCACTCCGGGTGGCCGAATTGGGCTCGTGAATGTCGAATTGTGCTTGATCTTTGGTTGGGCCTTGAGCAACACGAGTGGTTGTGCTTGAGGACATTGAGGAGATGGAAAGGAGCCTTTCTTGAGTATGACTTCATGTAGTGGGGGCGGCCAAGGTGGAGGTTGAACTTGTGGCAGCGGTGCATTATCGACACGATAACGTGCTTGCTGCCGGCTTGGACGCATTGGCCATGGTGGTGGTCGAAGATGCCATGTAGTTGATGATGCCACCATAGCTGATGTACATGATGTAGAGGATACTGTGAAATGTCGCCAAATTGTCGTAGATGTCATGGAAGAAGTTAAACTAATCCATGTACTCGAGACAATCGAGGTAGCACTTGATGGCCATGCTAGTGAAGTAGTGTTGATGAAAATCTTGATGACCACCATGTTGTTGTAGTGTTGGTCATACCTATAATGGTAAGGGTCACATCACCACTAGGCAGTGATAGGGAAAAGCCGGGTAAAAAAAGAGGAATAACACACCTGCTTTATGTACCAGATTTGCTAATTATCATGCAATTGTTTTTACTTTAAGTTCCAGTCTATTTGGAACCATTGATTCCATTTTGAGATGTGCGTAGGATAGATCAGGATTGTGTAGCTAACCAGAGATGGAGGGGTATTTTCGGGTTCTTGCGTATCTATTTTTTTGACACCTGTGGCTCTTCTTATCATTTTGGGAGTTGAGTAGAGGACTCAGATGTGGCCTCTAGAGAAATCTTATGGAGGCAACTTTTGGCCTACACAACATTGTCTTTGTCATGGCATCAGCATCGGCAGTCGGTAGAATCCTTGATGAACTCCTTTCTTGCACATTATGTGATTGTCTAGGACATCATTAAGTAAGACCCATACGCTAACTGAAGTCAGAATGGATTGTACCCAACAAATCCATCTTGGATCAAAGCCCTTTGGCTGAAGAACCTCAATAATGGTCTCGCGACTCGTCAGTGATCACATCAAAGGCCTTTGAGAAGTCCAATTTGATTAGGATTGCATCGCAAGAATGAGAGGCACAATGAGCAACGAGTTGTGTAACCATAGTCGTGCTATTCTAAAAACTCAAATTGGTTGGCACAAATAAAGGAGAGGACATATGGTTATAGCCTATTAGCCATAATCTTTGTCGGCAATTTTAAAGAGCTCTTGAGCAAAGAATTTGGTAGGTAGTCATTCACCGAGTAGGCTTGCTGATCCTTAGGAATTGGAGTAATGTAGGCAAGATTAAGGACTTGTTTGGTTGCTACCTAACATTGCCAAAGCTAACCTTGGGTAAATGTGGCACTAATGGCAAAGTTAGTCAGAAAACTGAGTCTATGAAAAGTGGAACATGTGGCTAAGGAAATGTGGCAAGCCACAGTTATGGCACAAACCAAACACCTACCAAAGACATTGTGGCTTGTCCAATGTTAGACGAGGCAAGATTAGGTAGCAACCAAACATGCCCTAAGCCTTTTGACATCTAAACTTCCATTAGAAAAATGCTCACAAAGGATGTAGTAATCTTCTTTGATAATATCCCAACAATTCTTTAGAAAATTATTACTGAAACCATTAAGTCTAGGGGGATTTACAAGAAGCTAACTCCTTAATTACCCGCTTTTCTTTTATGCGGGTGAAGTCATCATATAGAAAATTTTGTGGCATCAGACTCCTCGGAATGTCAGGAGGAAAGTTCTTTCGAGAAAGTAAAAAATCTCCCATTTGGGCTTTAAAAGACCGAAAGAGAATATTCACCTTGGAACAGTGATATGAGAAGGAGTGATCATCTTGGGACAGATATGTGATAAAATTTCACCGATGATTTGAGCTAGTAATAGCATGAAAATACGCTCTATTCTCATCACCCAATTTGACCCATTTTTGTTTTTCCTGTTGTTTGTCGTAGTTCCTTTACTGCATCAAAAAATTCTAAAGTTTTTCTCAAACGAGTTTCTTGAATTTGAATTCTATCGGGGGAAGACCTCGCTTAGCTTAAAGCTCATCAAGGAAGCTAAGCGTGAGATCTCACAGCAACGATGAATTAGCTTTAAGGCCCCAAATCGAGATGCTTATTTTTTGAAATGTCTCCGAAGCTTCTTTAACTGCAAAGTGATGGTTGTAATCGTTTAAACTCGTTTATGCTGATTATAGTTCGATATGATTGTGTTATTGTGTTCCCAATGCCATGCCATATGCATTTGTTGTCTAAATTTCTCTACTTTAGCGCACCACATGTTGTTCACATGCACCCCTCGAATGCAAGGATATAGGGGGAGCCTCTATGTTTCCCAAATTCCACATATTTAGGGGGAGCTCCGCTATATCCTTGATCATTCAAAAGCAATATTCTTTCTTTTAAAATCTTATTGTATGTTTTCATTGCGTTGTCATCAATCACAAAAAAGGGGGAAATTGAAAGTGCATCTAGGCCCTATGTGGGTTATGGTGATAAATGACGGGCAATTAAAGAACTAATATTTTTAATGTGTTTTATGGATAGATTTTAATCCTATGAAAAGAATTTTGGGACGTTAACGGAGTCTTTAAAGACAAAGGAGAAGACGGTGTGTAGAGTTTAGACCTAAATCTTTTAATTTCAATTTGAGTCTAAGGACACGCCGTATTATTAAGATGGATGCGATAGAAAACCATTTCTAGATGGTCTAAGTGCTCTTGGTAGATGAATCTTGGCCTATTCTATCCACCGATCAAATTTGAGGGTGTTCGGCTGAAAAACATGTCGGACTATCCAATGCTGAATCGGAATATTCAATGTATATCGGAATGTTTCGATCCCTACTCCGATCGACCCATCTTTGTGTCGAACTCGCAAAAATATCGGACTATCTGATATTTTCCTCGGAATGTTCTGATGTGGATCAGACTATCCGATGCTTAGTTGTGGGGATCAATTCTCGGTAAAAGATTCACCCGAAACTAATCCCTTAGGATAAAAATTATACCACCCCAGAATTAGTATAAATCCATGTTTTAATATCAGAGTGCGAAATGACAGCACCAACTTGTGGTAAAACACAAAATACTCCTAGCTCTAAGTCTGTGATATAGGATAAACTATATTTTTGAGCCGAATGATCCATATCTTCCAAGGAAGAGAATAAATTCCAAATCTGCAGCGAAGGAAAAAGGGAATCTGTTCATTTAAAATGAACAGTTCCCGAATAACAGGTAAGTACCAGCCTGGATATTAACTATATGCAATCAGATGGCTATATATTTCATGTGGTAATAATGCAGTTATTTAAATAAAGACTTAACATTTACTCAAAATGTATTTTAAAACATAAAAATGGATTTAAAACAATTCTATCTTCTTCCACCAGAACTTATCTCGATCACCATTTCAGAAATCATGAATATTATGAATAAAAGAAGTATCACCCAGTTAACACAACCTCATATACCCGAGATAGGGTCCATCGATGTTTTTATTATCAGCTCTGCAGAACCTATTCAACTTTACCCATATAATAACTTCTTATTTGGTTGGATGCTCAATGCGTCATTTTTATTCAATAAAACCCAAGATTTTGCAATATCCCACATACTGTGCAGATATTGAGAAAATTACCCCAACAATGCTGAGCTCCGCACAATCACCACGGGAACCTTGCTAGTGACTCACTCACTCAAGCATTGCGGAAAACCGTGCAAGCATTGCGAAAACACTAAGGCAATGTCCCGCCCTCCAAGTCACTACGGTAACCTTGCTAAGGGCATGTACAAAGGAGAGTTCAAAGGATGTCTCTTATCACAATCACCCAAAACAAAGAGATAGCATTAAATATATCTTATACAATGGGTTGTCTCTAACCATTGTCTCTCAATAATGAGATGCAATTAAGTTCTTGTATATGCTACTTGATTAAGTGTGCACACATCCATGTTGCTTCTTTAATTATATGAAACACACATGCTATTAACTGAATTTTCTTACCGATGCCCAAATAAAAATATTACGTTTTATAGAACACATATATATTCATGCTAGAAATAAAATTACAAATTCCATATTTAGATAACACATATATCTATATCGTGCTTTTCTTAATTCTAACAAAAGCAGAAGCAATCAGAATCAAATTCTGGCTCACACCATGGACAAATGAGACAACATTCTTGCTCTTTTTCTCACTGCGACACAGCAGTCAGAATCACCTCCTATTCATTAGAGTATATGCAATTAAGTTCATAAACCAAAACCAAGAAGAATGTGTGAGCCGTAGTGGGACCAGGACAAGAAAAAGACTACACAATTGACTCATGCAAATACATAATCTGTCATATCCTGTAGTCTGGACAAAAAAATTGAGGCTTCTGCGGCACTAACAAATAGTACAAAAATCCAAAAACATGATGGATCAAATGCAAAGGTACTTATACTAGGTACAACTAGAAAATGCCAAGACCACGGTTGTATTTGTGCATACAGTCACAAGTGAAATTAACTTATAAGTTTAGATGCTAGGGCACAATTCATAAGACAGTTGGGACACTTGGTCAAGGTAATTCAGGAAAGAGCTTCATCCTCAAACACTTTAGCACGGCAACATGTTCAGTTCTAATGTCGTCGGCCATCCCAGATGTGTTTTGTGTGAGCAAACATCTGTAGGTTTCCAACATCTTGGATTCTTTTTTGTATAATTTGGCATCCTTCTTGTCCTTTGCTGCAAGAAGACCGATCTTTGCTGACTAAACCTTCTCGGTAGACAGCTTTTGCTGCATTTTAAGAACCTTTATACGTTTGGTATGACAATCATTTTGAATCCAACTTGTCGAGGTCAACATCTATTGTCGGCTCTTTTGACTCCCCTTTCGCTTCATGTGCATCCCTTTTAGCTGCTTTCTATCCTTTTGGGCGAGGGAGTTATACATCTTCAAAATGATCTTTTTCCACGTTTTCATTGCCCACTTCCTTTCTTTTAGTTGGTTTATTGTTGTTGTAAGCAATCCAGTTTGCTTTATCTCTAACAATATACCACACATCCATTAGCACAAAACAAGCCCCTTGGTTATCTTCCTCATACATCTTGTGTGCCTTGTCGAGCCACATTTGATCAGAATAGCCACTAGTATATATTCTTTGAACCTTCAGCCAAGCATAATGGAATGCGTTAGTCCATCTATTAACCTTGTGCCACCTCTCCTTGACTTGCCTTTTGGTCCTCCATTCCTATGTGGTCAAGTTGTATTCTTCAACAACGCCTCCCCAATATCTATCACTTTTCTTGTCATTGCCACTTATTGAGTCGCTGGAGTGTTACAGCCATGCACTCATTTGTACATATTAATCAGAATCATGAATTACATATTAAAATTAACAATAAATTGCCATGTAATTAATAAAAAGCTAAAAGAAAAGTTCTCTTTCGAAAAGCAATTCAGAAAACCATACCACTCTAACATCCTCTTCCTGTGTCCATAGCATTCACTTGTTAGTCCTACATCTTCATTTCCATTGTTACTATCGACTTGGATAAACTCATCCTCTACAATTGATAGTGAAGCTTGTTTGTCCTGTCGTGGCTCATTCACATGTGTAAAGTAGGACAGTCCACCAACAAAGTGGGCATTTTGGCCGTTCAAAAGACTAAGAAATCTACCAGAACTGAAGCAAAGTACAAAATATGAAATTCAATTTTATCAAATCAGAGTGCATTGTTTATTTGTCACAATATGTTTCCTTGTAGCAAATTTGAAACATTCTCCTAAATAGTTATTTATCTTATCAAGTAATAGCAGTAAATTATTCTCTTCATCTGAAACATTCTCCTGAACAGGTATTTATCTTATCAAGTATTTGTGCCAAACAAGATGACATGAAGCTTGAGATTGAAAGTTTGAGGGTCAAACTATAGCATCTTCAAAAACTTAAAGAGTTTGCTCTGAAAGAATCATTTGACGCTACTTAGAAAGTAAGGTTTATTTCTTCATTATAGTCACCATTCAAAAGTAAGTAACCATTCAAAAGTAGCTGACAACTTCACATGGAGGGGTGCGGTGAGGAGGCAGCCAACAGCCGGCCACTGGTCAACGAGGACGTCGGAGGTTGCGACGGCTGTATGCGACGGACAGTGGTCGGCTAGACGACGTCGTAGAGGTGGGGATGGCAAAGGCGTAGGATGGCGTGAGTCAGTGGAGGCGAGGAGGCTGACGGTGGCAGTGCATGGAGTCGCCTAGTAGGGGTCGAGTCAGCTACCGTTGCCTCGTTGCTATTATGTTATGGCATGTTTCAAATGATTTATAAATTACGAGGTTGTTCTTGATACGTAATGATTCTGATTATCTGTGTGTCGGCGAGATTGAGTTGTTAAAAAACTAAATTCTTCAAGTTATTGATCCTACTTTTAAATGATATTAAAGCAACTAGCGGAAATTAACTCTTTAAAAAGCTACGAACTAAGCGGAACAATTTCTTATATCTGTCTCTACAAGTTCTCGAAATTAAGCTCTGTGATACTCCCTCCCTTTTTTTATAAGGCGTATTTTGTTTCGTTAGGACAAAACTTTGACCAACAATTGACTTTTATGACACAAGATTGATGTTGGTAGATTAATTTGTATTTAAAATACTTACATATGAGTATGATCTTGTATCACATTAATGATATATTAATGAAGTAATTGTTGGTCAAAGTCTTATCCTAATAAAACAAAATACGTCTTGCAAGAAAACGGAGGAAATATTTTATCTTTGTTAATTATTCTAGGATTCAACCATAGCATGGATGCATGCACCCTTTTCTCTGTAGCCGGGACCCGGGACACTCGCAGCAAAATCATGGCGGTTGGGCAGCACGTGAAAAAAATGTGGATGTGATGGTACACCGCGGTGTTTGCGGCTTTCTTTTATAGCGTTGGAAAGCTGGGAGTTGTCTCGCTGTAAAACGAGAAGACAAGGCATGCATGCCTGCCGCCCTATTCAGCTGGCGACTCTACATGCATGCATGCATGCATGCGTCGGAGGGTATGGACAGTTAATTGGATTTGGATATGGATATGGATGGAGACTACCACCAATCCAGCCATCATATAACTACACTATTCAGACGCCAACTGAAGAAATATATATATGATATATCCAACAGCAACGGACGGATCGAGGACGGGATGCAACTGCAAGCTGCGATCACATGCATGCATCGGAGATGACCAGTGTCTAGTGCTACTTACTGTCGATCATGCATGGAGCATGGTGGCTGCTTATTATATCATCACTTACCTGCGAGCGACTGCGAGCCCTCAGGAGAGGAGAGGAGATCAGGATCACTCTCACTCTCCATATGTCGTAGACGTAGCTAGCTCAGCTCCTCCTGTCAGTGTCACTCTCCTCGATCTCATCTCGTATCTCCTTGATTTGAGCATGCAGGGACTCATTGACATGTCCTAGCTTGGGTTGGAGGCGGCTGCTTGCCCTCAGAAACAGAAAACAAAACACCTCACCACGCAGAGGCAGAGCTGTATATATCACAAGTGTCTTTTTGTGCATGAACAGCGTCATGCTAGCTAAACTCTGAAACCAACCATCAGAAACCGATTGTTCAGCTCGTTTTCCGTCACACAGATAGACACATACATGTCACCTGTACGTTTCACCATCAGAATTCACACAGAAAAAAAGAGAGAAGCAAATATATATAAATCCGAGTCACTTTAGCATTTAGCAGCTTCAATGTGGGATGGCTGGTGCCGCGAAGATATCAATCTCAGACAAGGAAGCCTTGGATTACGTCGTGCGACCAACCGTGGATGCAGTGCTATGGACCAAAGACGTCGTTTCAGGCCTTTCTTTTATTCCAGGTCTGCGCCTAAACACCAAAGAGCAGCATCAGATCCATGCTGTCTCGCCCTTTGCATGTCAGCTGAACGATGGATAGCATTAACAACAATTAGCAACTGACCATGAGTGCATTACATGGACATCTGTGCATGCTTTGCTATTGCTAGCTAAGCTAGCTCACGAGCTGGATCCGTCGGATCAGATCAGACTCAGAGTGACTGATTCTTTCATGCACTAGGGGGATAGGGAAAGCAGCTGCCCTGCCCCTCAGGTAGGTTTTCAGACACAAAGTGATGGGTGATGCTGGCTTTTCCCTCTCCCCGGCCGTTCTTTTTCTCACCTCCCATCCATCTGAATTCTGAATCACCTTCACCATCACCAGTTGAGGGGACAATTCCCCTATTGCTTTGCAGTTGCAGAAGAGAGAGACCGCGAGAGAGAGAGAGAGAGGGGAAAAAACCCATCTTTCCTTTTCTTTGCCCGACTATGGGATCGAATAAAGCCGAATTTTTGCGCAAATGTTAGTTTATTCCATCTGGCCGCGCAACTGCAAGTGCAGGCAGAAAAAAAATTCCATTCTTTTCACTTTAACCGCTATATATGCCGGAAGTACAGATGCTTCATGGATGGATCGTCGCAGCTTCAGTTCTTGATGTAGCAGCAAGGTTAAAAAGGCGGGCCTTTTCATTTTTCTTATCTTCCCGGCGCCTTTGAGAAAGAGAGAGAAGGATAGATAGATAGATAGGTAGATTGGGCGCGACATTATTTCGCTGCTGTGCCAAATCGCGGCTGCATCATTGCCCACACCAAAAAGATCATCGATCGCATACATGCTACAGTTCTTGTGCACTAGCCTGTAGCAGAGCAGGAGCCGATGAAAAGGCGCGTACCTGGAATTATTCTTCCTCTCCATTCATCGCCTTCGCATTCGCTCACCACATTCCTCGCCGTCGACAGTATAAATCCACCTGGGAGCCGCCCCCTGCTGCTCCAGGAACAAGGAGGCGGCGGCGGCTGAGCAGCTGCAATGGGGTGGCTCGCCGACGGGCTGCCGGTGGCCGTGATGATGGCCCTCAACGCCGTGGCGGCGGTGCTGGTGTCGCTGGTGAAGGTGGCCATGGACAGCGGCATGAACCCGCTCGTCCTCGTCACCTTGCAGCAGCTCACGGCCGCCATGTTCCTCGGCCCGATTGCCTTCTTCAAGGAGAGGTAGGTGACTCACCTGACCCCAGCCCACAGCAAGAACACGTAAAAAAAGGTGGAGACGAAAAAGATAGGGATTGCCGCACTCGTCATTTGTTTATGTTTGCAGCTACAGTGAAGCTTCTACTAATTATTAATCACATGTTCTTGGTTAATCCAGGAAATCCAGGCCAAAGCTCACGCTGGAGATCTTTGCCTATCTCTTCGTTAGTGCTGCCCTCGGGTACTCAACTACTCATGAATACAACCTTTTCTCTCTTTTTTTTTTTCCATCAAAGCAAACGTGAGAATAAATTGCTCCCTGCCCTGTAATGATCCTGAATATACCCTGTCTGGTTTTCTTTGTGAATGAAAAATTGGGGCTTGGCCCTTAATTTGTAAGCTGAATATGAAATCGCAATTGCTCCTTCAGTCTTCCCCTTTAATTTGTGCTTGCAGGGCAGCTCTGAGGCAGTACATGATCTTCGTGGCTTTGAGGTACACCACGGCGACGTTCGTCACCGCCTTCTCCAACATTGCTCCCGTGCTGACCTTCTTGCTGGCCATCCTCACACGGTGAAGCCTCCCTCCGTCCGGAGCTCATCCTATCATGGCGCAGAGTAACTAATGCTGAATCTGATCATGTGCATGGGCAGCTCCGAGTCACTGAACCTGAAGAGCAGGACAGGCATGGCGAAGCTTGTGGGCACGCTGGTGTCCCTGGGAGGAGCCATGGTGCTCACCCTGTACAAGGGCGTGGCTCTCACGCCCGGGCACCAGCACGGCCATGGCCATGGGGGAGCTGCAGCTGCAGGCTCCATGAGCAGCCGGAAGTGGACGCTGGGCACCGTCGCCATCCTCGGGAACTGTGTCTGCCTCTCATGCTGGTTCCTGCTTCACAGTAGGCTCACCAAGAAGTACCCGCACGTCTACTCATGCAATGCTTTCATGTCCATGTTCAGCTTCCTCCAGGTTGCAGTGGTTGGCCTCTGCACCCAGAGGAGCATCTCCCTGTGGATTGTCAGGACCAAGTTCCAGATCCTCACCGTCCTCTACGCGGTAATTAGCCAACATAACCCTGAACCTTGCTTGCATGATCGCAATCTGCTGGTGGTTGAGCAGATCGCTTGATTGCGGTGGTTTCAGGGCGTTTTCGGGTGCGGCATATCGTTCGTGCTGCTGACATGGTGCATCGAGAAGCGGGGACCCGTGTTCGTCGCCGCCTTCATCCCGATGGTGCAGATCATTGTCTCGGTCATTGACTTCTCCATCCTGCACGAGCAGCTCTACCTCGGAAGGTACAGCATTCAAAGCACCGCATTTGGTGCCCCGAGGCATTCAGAACTCCAACACTGAAATGCATAACACCTGGACACTGAAATGGTGTACCTGCTGCAGTTTGCTAGGATCTGTGCTTGTGATAGCTGGCCTGTATCTTCTTCTGTGGGGCAAGAGGCAGGAGGCCTTGCACTTGCCCAGCCCTCCAAAGCCTGCTGATGATGACAAAGAGCAGCAGCAAGTACAGCTCTGAAGACTTCACAAGACTCAAGACAGTGTCATCCTTTGGGCGTTGTGTTAACAGCCGCAGCAATAAGCTCCCCACCTCTTTTTTGCGCATCAGGATTTATGCCAGCCGTGTCCTTGTATGATCATTCTGGTGTAAAGCTTCAGACTTCAGAACACTACCATGATTCATGAAGCTGCTTAATTAGCTCCTAATCCAAACAACAGTACAACGATCTAAACCAAAAACTAATAGCAGCATCAGGGACAGGAATACTACCATGTTTTGCAGTCTTTTGGAAAAGTATATTATATGTGCAATATTTTAACTGCAGTTCTATGGAAGTTCTACATGGAATTTATGGCCAAACTGTAAATATGCAATGTTTTGCAGTATCATGCATGCGATACTTCTTTTTGTTCAACAAAAGGAATACATGCAATATTTTTTAGTGCTGCACAAGTATTGGGAGTGAACTGCATAGCATTACCCTTGAATAAAACTTGAGCTGACAGAAATAGTATTGCATATGCGAAACTTGAAATAAACCAAAATGACAAAAATAGTGAAAATATAGCTATCTACAATATATACGTACATCTCGTTCACACGCATGGCATGTGCACGATTCGTAGCAAAAGATTAGAAGAAAAATGCAAGAATTAGTAGACTTCAACGTTCCATTGCTCGCTCTTCTTCAGTTGCTTCTTGTATTCCGCCCAGTCAATTCCTAATATTGCAAACCATGCAAAAGTCAGCACCACTTGCAATAATAAAAAACACAGAAATTCTTGGATCAAACATGCACAAAAGATTAAGAAGCATCTGTACCGTCAGCAGCAGCCAATGACACCATAATGTCATCAATACCCTTCTCCATGCCTTTCAATCCACACATGTAGACGTAGGTGTTGTCCTTCTTCAGAAGCTCCCACAGCTCTTCCTTGTACTCGGCCATGCGAGTCTGAATGTACATCTTCTCTCCTTGAGCATTAGTCTGCTCTCTGCTGACTGCGTAGTCGACCCGGAAGTTTTCTGGTGCTTTTGTCTTCATCTTGTCAAATTCCTGATGATTACAAATGGAATACAGGAAACAAGGCTAAGTATCACATCCAAATTTGTAATGATCTCATGGAAACAATGGAGGAGATGATGTTCTGACCTCCTTGTATAGCAAAGAACTGCTTGTCGGAACCCCCAAGAACAGCCACGCTAGGCCATTGAACTGCACAAGAATACAACATTGTTAAAACAACTTTTAAGCAAGTCCATCTCTGGAGACATAAGGTGTTACATTGCATTGACAAAAATATCATTATACCTTGTAGTCGTCATGCTTCTCAAAGAACATTTTCCACAAGAAGGCGCGGAATGGGGCAATACCGGTTCCTGTCGCAAGCTGCAAGCAATTGACATGATGATTTAATTTTCCAGTTACCTCATTGCGTGATGGATCAATGCACTGTGTGCGGTGACACTTAAGCTTACCATTATAATAGTAGCATTGGGGTCCTTAGGCAAGAGCATTTCTTTACCTACTGGTCCTGTTATCTGTACATCAGCACCAGGCTTCAGGTCACCTACAGAAAGGTAAAGAACATATGAGGTTCTACTTCTACTAACTTGTAAAGTGACAAGTATTATACCCCGGACACAGAGAGAACCAGAGGTAATATGTTTAAAGGACAGCTAGCATTAGCACAATGAGTTGACACAATTAAAATCAGACTGGAAGATTCTAATCTCAAATCATACACTGAACAGTACTCTGAAGTTTAAAGAGAAAGGTACATAGGATTGACAACCGCAAAAATGCGATTGTTAGGAAAACCAACGCCAATGTGAGATCCAAACAACATATATAGAAGACACGATGTTTGGTAACACAGTTTGAACCAATTGTCTATGTCTTCGGGACATGCCTATGGGCGCTCCTCTCCATCAATAATCCTGTAACATACTAGATGTCGGAATCCCGACAAGAGACCGGTCGAGACCACCTGCGAGTCTATGCTACTATTGTCTTAATAGTTGTCTATTACACGTACACCAGGGCTGCCCCTTTTATATAGTGGAGGCCATGCTACGAATATGATTCCAACTCCAACCTACCCTGCCTATTACAACTCAGAGACCTACTCATACACATGTTCGACACAGATCCTAACAAACTCATCTTCACGAATATGCATTCGACATCGTGAAGTTGTCCCAACGCCTTGTGCGAACCCTTGTACACAAATTCTAGTTGTTTCCTTTTGCATCTCACCTAGAGCTACCGAACGAATCTGACTTGATGTTAGACTCACTGTCTTTAAAACAAAAGCTGTTAATCATGCAATCTCCGGCTTCATGACTCCACCCGCAACAATACCCTCTAAGTGACCTTTATCTATTGCCATGTTAACACTTGTCGTACCTCCCTTGTCGACCTAAACCAACTCCATGTCGGTTTCACCGCCCGATCAATCCGTCACCTAGATAGATTATTGTTGACTTCGTCGTCAGCTAGTCTGACCTTCCTGGGCCAACCACCTTCAGCTCACCTAAGCACGCCTCTGCCTCAGCTTGTACTGCGCAATGCCACCGCTGCTCGTACGACCTCCACTATGGCTTCCGAGCATGTCCACCAGCTGCCTAGAAACCTTTGAAAAGTACCTCCACCTTCAGATCCAATCCATGAGCCCTAAAGCACGCTTCGTAGTGCGCCACCACACCCTCCGTGCACGATCATGCCACACCTTGCCGTCTACATCACCGACACGAAATTACTCAAAAATGTCTTGATGCCATCGCCATGTAGCAACCCCATCCGATCTCTCTGGTTGTCCACCATGCCTGGTCGCCTCGTCGGTCTCTTCGCGAATCGAAGTCAATGCTGCCGCTATGCCAAATTCGGCGGCTACTTTGTTAGTCTGATCACCATGTTGCGAATAGCAGCTCCCTCTGATCAAACAATTGATCACCTCTATGCTCCACCCTAGGCCAACCGGAGCATTTTTATTGACGCTACGTGTATGCATGATTCTCGTGCCTTCACGAAGATCCTCCACGGCACCTCCTCCAAGATTCTCCACATTGCCAACCTTGGTTCCGATAACATTTGTTAGGAAACTCGATGCTAATAATGACATAGAAGACATGATGTTTGGTAACGCAGTTTGACCCAATTGTCTACGTCTGCGAAGCATGCCTATAGGTGCTCCTCCCCATCAATAATCCCGTAACATACTAACCACCGTCGGAATCCTGACCATGGACCGGTCAAAACCCCTTGCGAGTCCATGTTACAAGGGTTGCCCCCTTTTGTATAGTGGAGGTCAGGCTACGAGTCCGATTCCAACTCTAACCTACCATGCCTATTGCAACTCGGGGTCCTACTCATATATATGTTGGACACAAATCCTAACAGCAACGTTGGCCTTGACAGAGAAGGGAAAATGGAACTCACATAGGAAATTGGAGCAGACTCCTTTGACAATCTCCCCCTGATCATTGGTATAAACAAGCCTCTTGACGCATAGTGAAACCTAAGCATGAGTACGGATCACACTTAATTTCGTTCTTACCACACCATCAAGAATCAGAAGCTGTGGTACAACTAATACAAGGAGAGGCAAAGAAAAGCTGAAAACTGACGGTCTTGGAGTCACCAAAGTCACCGAGAGCGCTGCTGGCGATGGAGTAGAGCCTGAGCTTGTGCGGCTTGCCGTTCTTGTCGACGCCGTCGGCGATCACACCAATGGACTGCCCCTCCCTGTACGGGACCTCACCTGCAAAACCCCGGAATCAGATGAGGCATTGGCATGAATGCAGTGGATGCGCGGGCAGAATCATCATCTCCGGGCGGTTTGATCGTCATATTATGAAGGAACAGAAATCAAGAATTGATCAGGAGGAAAGGATGGGGATGCAGGGCAGGTGTTCGATTATATTATACCCTCGGTGCTGAAGACCATGTGCCAGGTCTCCCCGGGCGCGTCGTCGGCGGTGATCTTGGTGTTGAGGAGGCACTTGCCGACGTAGGGCTCCTTGGGGCGGTACTTGTTGGTGACCACCCCCTCGTCCTGCTTCTTGGAGACCTTCTCCTTCTTGGGCGGCGCGGCGACGGCGGCGTCGGTGGTGGAGACCTGGACGCGCAGGCGCAGCACCGGGCTGCCCCGGCATCTTCTTGGGTAGGAGAGGAAGCAGTGGGGGGACGGCGAGGCGGCCTTGGCGGAGGAGGAGGGGAGGGAGACGGCCGCGGCGGTGACGGCGGCCATGGCGCGGGGGCGAGGGGGATGGCGCGGGGGAGGTGGAACTGTGGAAGGGGAGGGAGGATGTGGGCGATGGCGCGGGGGGAGGGGAGGAGAATGGACTCAATGATGGATAGGCGATGAGTGGAAGGCAGAGCAGGTGACGACCAAGTGGTGCTACTGCTGCGTTGCTTCAAGCCTTTAATTTTCTTTTTTTTGGAGGGAAAACAAACAGCAGCGTCCCGTCGCTTCCACAGATTCAAGTCCGTTCCCGGCCAAATGCGAACGATTTCCCATAGCTCCGATCACCGTGTTTCAACGCATTTGAATGACAGAGAAATAAAAAACTTCTCGAGTTTAAAAGGAAACAAAGTCTTCTGACACTATCGCGCTTCGTCTATTTGACTCCCGATCTGTGAAATCAACTATTCTAACACGCAAAACCATATCAAATGTGCAAATAACTCCCAAGTTTTTCGGCGAGCAGACCGGCGCCGGGAGAGGGTAGAACCAATGACGCTAGGGAGCCAACATGACGCACTGCCACCGGTGGCCGCTACACCAAACCTCGGACGAACCCTAGTCACCATTGGGTGGGGATGGGATCAGAGAGTGGCATGTGGGTCCATTGATGTGTATCTCTTTTACCCGATTATTTTTCTTGGGAGATAAAGACACTGCTAAAATGCCAATGAACTTCCCACCAAGCATAATTTTCGCATCCAATTTTCATGTTAGATAGTCCTGGCCATGTGGGACCAGTGCTTCGGACTCACGGCCGACAATGCTTGACATCTGCATGATGTAAATGTTTTGCGTAAGATTACTTGCACGTAATTTCAACAATGGTGCATGACATGGATCATTTATAAATTCTTGGATTTTCCAATTGTAACATGCCGGTTTTTTGAGAACCCAGAATGCTACTAACTCCTCAAAAACTGTAAAATTTCGACACCATTTCTCCTGTTTATATGGGCATCCACGACAGACAATTTATATCAGAAGAATATATAATCATTTTCCATCAGCCACTAACCACGAAAAGGAAATAAAAAAAAACATAACTTCCAATTATACAAGACGCTCAACTACTAAATAAATTTTCATAGAAGGATCAAGTTCACTAATTCTGATGTGTGAGGTATTGAGTGATCCTATCAATGTGCTACTTTCCCAAGCCCACACATGATGGTGCCATCTGTTACCTAAAAACCAAATAAAAAGTAAAGAGTATCGAAGAATACTCAGCAAAGCATATGTACAAACAGAGAGTGACAAAACATCATTCATAAATCCATACTCAAAATAATCTCCCATCCAAAACTCTAAACAATTCACTTTTCATCCATTCGATACAATGCAATGCACATGCATCTGTACTGTGAGCTCATACCGGTATAGCTAGGTGCACACCCGTCGATGCCACACCTTGCCCGTCCTTTTCAGGCGGGGACCAATTACTCCACTATCGTGGAGTGCCTATTAAATAGGTCTTTAGAGCACTCCAGATTAGTCGTACAACTTTCTCACCGGTCTCACCGGACAAGTTATACGACTTTCTCACCGACCTGGCTTATATGCGAATATGATGCAATAATGCCACTATGCAATACTGTCTTCTTTGTCATCCAGGTATCACATATTTCCGCCTTTTAGAAGTAACAAAATATTTAAATCAAATCAACATAAACTTCTCATTGAACCATACAATAAGAACAATCACACAGCAACTAAACTCCTTAAGATAAGACATATACCATCAAACAAACATTAGTTTAACATATACTTGTCTATTTTACTGGAGTTGAAAGGATAATATGCCGATGCCTGTCTCGAGGTATAACCTACACGTGCAACATACCACAACATTACCATATCGCGACACCACCAAGCATCAAGAAAGGTCAAATACTAACCATTTAGTCGTAACTCTTTCCATATCATAATTCATATAGGTTACCAGTTCATGGGTTACTTAACATCAAATAATATTAAGCCTTAACCAATTATTCTCTTGTTATTTCTAAAACACCTAAGTTCAACTATTTGATTCCCATAATACTTATCTTCTCAATTGTTATATAGATGAACAGTTATGTCGGCACCCGATTTACGAGACCGGATTCCACCTGCGTAAACACGTACTAGTCCCAATAATCATGGCTAGTACACACAGATATACAGAATCACATACAGGAACATAGTCCAGTACAATCACATACAGCGGCTCGCAAGCCGCAATTCAGAGTACACAGAGATACAGGCCTAATACAATATCCAGAAACTTATCCATCCCACAGGCACAAGGGCTGTAGGAACGCGCAACCCTAGTCTTCATAGTCTTCCTCAGAAAACGCCTCCTCGTCGTAATTCGGGTCCTCCTCCTCGGACGGCGGGCCATACTCGGATGAACCAGCTGTTGAAATTTTGAAAAGGGAGAGGAGAAAAAGGAGGGTGAGTACAAATTGTATTCGTAAGTCCAGAATTATGCAAATGTGGTTTAGTACAAGGAGAGCTTAGGATATTTTGCGAAAATTGCAGTTATTAGCCTAGTTTTGGCAAAGCAATTTAGAAACAATAAATCTTAATATTTTCTTTGGGCTCTTCTCAAACGGTTCTCGCCACTTGGCCTCAGTGCCATAGCGAGAACAAAATCCTCTCTCATTTTCCTTTTCTCAAAATGGTTAGACCCATTCCGCGAGACACTTTTCCGGTAGGCCGACCCCCAATTCGGAATGTCGCCGATGGCACCTAACTCAAACGAAATTCTTCTCAAATCCTTTACTCGTTTGAAACAGAACTGATGAGAAGTATGTGAAGCTTGCGTAAACAATATTTAGTAGCAAGTAATATGCAATCATCGAAATTAGAATAGCAAAGCTGAATAAATATCCAAAGTACCTGACAAAATTGCTGGCCTAAACTCGTTCTTAGACCTAGCTTAAGCAAGCAAAACGAATAACACAACACCTTGCATACAAACGGATGCAAGCACTTCTGATTTTTTGTAATCAAAAGTGCCGCATAGGATGATTTATAGCTCAAGATTACGAAAATTATGCATACGCACTCACTACTCCCCGCTATGCAACAAACAAAACAGCAGAAACTTCTCGTGCCGTTTTCAGAGGCCTTAAACGCAAAAACTCACAACAACAAAGTTGTAGTTCTTTTCTTGCTGATCAATTTTCATATATGGAACACCATTTTTGGATGATGGAGTTATGATATATGGGCCCCGCAATGCAGGCTGTGCATGAAATCCGAGATCAAATAGATTCACTTCCAACGTGATTTTGGACCTGAATATGGTGTTTCAGGAACTCGGTGCAATGGACAAAGTTGTAGATCCTTTTCCAATTTGGAATTCGGACAAATAAGATAATGGCAAAATACCGAACTAGACATATTGTTACCCGATTTGGACGCGGCGGTGACGACGAGTGATGACGTTAGACCCAACGTCAAGATGTATGACTCAAATTAGACCAAGAACTTACTCTAAAACAGAAGTAAGACGATGACGATGGATACAAATTCAACAACACGAAACTGAAAAAGAAATCGCAAAGGGCAGTGTTCACCTAGTCGCTAGTCGCTAATCAGTCAGTTACCTAGTGACTAGCGACTAGGCCGACTAGTCAGCGACTAGTCGGAGACTCAAATATGACCAGCAAGAAATATTAATACAAATAAGCATAAACATAAATACAGAAAATAATAATACAAGTCACACAACTTACAAATATGACATAGCCACATAGTTGATAGTTCAATGACATAGACTGATACAAATAGACAGTCATAGCCACATAGTTGATAGTTCTTAGTTTCTCTCAAGTCTCAAGTCACACACATATGACATAACAAATTTAAAAGCATGGGGATACAATATGATAACAATATATAGCAGCCTGCCTAACCCTAGTTTGGTCCACAGTGTATAAGTGTATTAGACAATTGGTGTACTAGTAAATAGTGTGTGACTGTGTACTTTCATTATCCTAGTCGGCCCGACTAATTGACTAGTCGCCGACTTGGACCGACCGACGAGCACCGACTAGTCCGATTTTGACCGACTTTGACCGACTAATCCACCGATCAGGCCCTGATCAGTGCAGATTGCCACCGACTAGCGACTAGTCGCCGACTAGTCGTGCTAGTCGGCCGACTAGGCGAACACTGGCAAAGGGCACAAAGTGACTTGTATGATGGATATGACGACGGACTGAAATCTTTTTATGGGGCAATTTTCTGGACTATTGATGGAAGATGAACAATAAACAAAGGGGATACAAATATACTGAACAGGCAACGGAGACTCTGATACCAATTGATATGGGACGGGGTCCTGATCTTTCCGACAGGTAGGATAAACTTGATTGGTGGAGAACTCGACGTTGACGATCCGGCTTCCAATCAGAACAGATCTAAGCCTGCAATCGCTACACCATCGTCTTTGTTAGTTATCAACCACGCCAAGAGCCGATTGACCTCATCACGAAGGTTAATTCCTACAAGCGAATTGAGAACACAAGTAAGAAAACAGTAGATTCAATCTCAATATTATAGATTATCGATTAATCACACGAGTTGGGTTCCACAACCAAAATTCCAGCTCCGCCACTACCTATTGTAGCGACACACGATGCAACAGGAGCCTGTAAAGACGACCTCGGCGTGACGCCTACAAGGGAGAGAAACACCATCGTGCAAGTTGGCGGTGTGTCCGTGAAGGTCGGTGGGCCGATGGACGGCTGATCTGCTGTTCCAAATTCTTAGATGCAAAAAGCCCCTTTGATCAAGTAAAAATGATCTGCAAAACAAGTGCTAGAATTCACGAATTCAAATGCAAAATGATACCTTCGATGCTGCTTCAACGAATTGCTTTGGGATTTTGACATAGGATAAATTGACGGATCGTAGTTTCGGGTATGAGAAGGTGATTCGATGTTGTTCATCCTAGTTGTTAGAATATGCGTCGATGCAACATCACAAATGACAGTAGGAGACACGATATTTGGTAACGCAGGTCGGCTTTTGCCTACATCTGTGGGGCTCTGATTATGGGCGCTCCTCTCCAATCCATAATACCATAGCATACCCGCTAACCAAGTCACGACCACATGCCGGTCGCTGACTTGCTCTTGCCTATGCTACTATTATAAAGTCGTTGACCTGGTTACACTAGGGCTGTCTCCCTTTATATAGTGGAGGCCTGGCTAGAGTCTTACCCTAACTCTAAATCAACCCTAACTATTAAAACACAAAGTCCATGTAACCTACTTGTACACATATTCGACACAAAATCTAACAAACTCCACCTTGAAATCGATCCAGCATCTTGCGCGAACCCGTGCACCTAGACTTGGATTGCTTTCTTCTTTTGTAGCCTACAATGGGACGCACGACGAGTCCTCCTTAAACTCACTGCCTTTTGGAAGAGATGACGCCGACCCTGCAAAAATACGCTTAGTAGCTCCACCTACAACAGTAGCCCCTTCTGATAGGAGAACATCAGCACTATCACCTCCGGAGTCACATAAACCTATTGCCACATTAGTGTCTGCTCCCTTTAGTGGGCCTGGACAGTCCCTTTTCATGTGCACCCACTCATTGCATCTGAAGCACCGCACCGCCATGTTATTTTTTCTGTCCTTTCTAGCCCCATGACCGCCTTGATCACCTGAGACTAGCAAAGCAACAAATGAGGTTCTTCCACTGCATTGTTATTCTTTCTCAATTGAAGAGACATAAGTGCTGCAATAATATCCTCAGTCTTGATGTTATTCTTTCAATACGTCAGCGTCGTGACCAAATGCTCAAAGGACGGAGGCAACAAACAAAGAAGAATAATTGCCTTGGCTTCATCAGCGATTGTCACCTCTAGATGTGATAGATCCGTGACAGACCTATTGAAAACATCAATATGTGCTTGTAAATTCGACCCCTCCTGCATCTTTAGCCTATGTAACTTTTGCTTTAGATATCAGAGTTTTGGACATAAACTGACTAACCAGGTTGTCCCAAATTTTCTTTGTTGATGACAACTCCATAACATAGTACATGACCTGATCTGAGAGGAAAAGGCGTATGGTTGCCGCTGTCGTCAACCGCGTCTCCTCCCAATCACTGACTCCACCTTCTCCGGTTTATTCGTCTTGAGAGCCACCATGATCCCCTACTGCACCAGGAGATCCCGGACCCTCGCCAACCATAAACTGAAATTTCTTGTACCGTCAAACCTCACCATACCGAAATTTGTACCTGTTGGCTTCATCCTGCCGACCTACTATTCCTGCAAAGCCAATTACTTGTTGATGGATTATTGCCATCCTACCTGTTCGCCATCTTGAACAAATCGTCAACAGTCCTCTAAGAATGCCTCCCTCCTTCGGAATCTCACGTCTAAAATAACTACTCCAAAATCTATGTTGAAAACCACCGTTGATTGATTTAGATTTTTATGTTTGGCTCCCCTCTGGACCTCCTTTTACAGTGGTGAGGATGCCCCCTCCATGGAATTCTAGTCTTAATAGATTAATTTCTATTCCTTCCTGGACCCCCTCTCCTCCTCGAATTCTTTTCTTCTATTTTTCGACCTCCGCTACTGTTCACAGGACAAAATTCAAATCTACCTCGAATTTAGCCCGGACTCCAGCCGCAGCATATCTCCTTGCTAGCTGGACCACCCTTGCATGCCTCCGTCAGCCCGACCTGCTCGCGTATACCTTTGCTCCACCTAGGTTGACGCATCCTGGTGCCCCGCCTGCACATCGCAAGTGCTTCCCTCCAGCGACATCCCATGTCACCACGTGTGGCGCCATGCCGTGTGACATACATGCATGTATGGATGCATGCACACATGGATCAATGTGTTAAGAAACCACACCCAGCCGACCGGCTTTGGGCCTGGCTCGGCTGAGCGGTGGGGCCCACTTGGATGGATCAGCCAAAACCCTAGCACCCAAGCATAAATAGGAGAGGTTCCCATCTATTATTATGTATCTAAGAGAAAAGCAATAAAGAAACTTTTCCTCTCCTACATCTCTGTGTTCTTCTGTGATTGTTCTTCGTCGTCTACATCTATGCACTGCTAGGCAACCTCGGACTACACCCGGTAGCGTGGTTGTCTAACACGTTATCGACGAAGCTCGATTTAACGACGCCGAGATCGGTCGCCGATTTAATCGCATCGAATCTTCGTCCCCTCCGTTGGCCTAGTTGGGACCCGTCGATCTGTCCTACTCGACAGTTCACGCATCCCGTCTTTGCCACAAGAAACGAAGGTACAGATCGGTTTTTCTGCGGGTTCCCGTTTGGATCTATTAAAGAATTGCAGGAATCTCGAAGATTTCATCGAATTTAACTGTCGGTTCTTTGGATCGGCGACGAACGATCGCAAAATCGTAATAGAATTGAATCTATTAAATAGAATATCGGGGATTGCATCCATACGATCAAAATCAATTGATGCAGATTTTGAAATCTACTTGATGGCTGTGTGTGATGTTAATTCCTTTGCGTGGTGCATGGGACTAGCAAATTACTTGGTGCAGGGTACTTTGAATAAGCACGCGCTTGCTTTGACCGTAGTGCCGGCCGGCTGCATGCTCGTCGTGCCCAATCGCACAGTGTTGTATGAATCTGTGCGTCGCAGCCTCGCAGGCCTGTGCCCTCTATGTACGCATCACGCACATGAAGCTGCCCCATGCAGCGCCATGCAAAGCAGCTGCGCGCTCCCGCTGCACCGTCATGAAGCGGCCGGGCTGTGCCGATCGAAGTCACGCCGTCGGGTCTGCACTTTCGTAGCAGGCCATTCCTAGCAAGCCAAATAAATAAAAAGAAAAGGAAGGGCTGGGCCGCAGTAAAGAATAAAAGAAAAGAAAAAAGGCCCGTTGGCTAGAAATGAATTACGGAATTAAAGAAAAGAACAATGAATTGAATGGGGCTTGATTTTCGAATTGCATGTGTATTTTTGCATTGCGAATTTACACTCTGACAGAAATTTATGAAAAGAAGGGCGCGGGTCGGGTCAAGAAATAAATGAGAAAATAGGGGCTACTGGACCGGTTTTTCAACGGACCAGAAAAAGAAAAGAAAAGAATAGGCCGGGGCAGACCGGAAAAATGGGGAATAAAACCTGTTTGCCCTGTAATCCTATGAATAAGTCCTTGGATTTCCTAGAAATTATGAGAAATTTTCTAGGCTATTGTTTTACAAAAAAAATCCTTGGCATCTGAAAATTTACAAGAAGTATTTTCTGAATTTAAGGATATTGCAGAAAGCCCCCTAAGAATTATGGAAATTGCGCATAGCTTTTCCTAAGCAATGAAAATTCCATAAAGGCCCTTGGAATTAGCAGAAATTGAAGAAAGTATATATTCAAGCACGAAAGCATCCTGGGAGTTCTTTTTGACCCCGGTTTTGAATTTGCAAGCTTATTTAGCTACTGTTAATTACTTTTATGCAATTATTTCTTGAATTTGCTTTGTAATTATCAGTTTTTGCCTGTTTATTATATGAATTGGTAATGGCATATAAGTAGGAATATGGGATATACATGAGATTTTATTAATTGAAGTCTATATAGCACCACTCTCTCCTCTAGATTACTTAGTGTAATCTTATATGAAATTGTCGAGTATCACAATTTATGAATTTAAGAAACTGGTCCCTTGTGGCCTGACTTATCTCACTTGGACATAGGACGTAATGATTGTATTCGGTCCCTAGAAACCCAACACTGTCAATCGGTTTAGATCCCTGCAAGGGAAAGAAACCTACCGATAAACAGAACGAAAGCACCGCACTTCTTTATGCACCACCTTCTTACCAAAATTTGCATGTATGGTTGAGGGGGAGCACATTGATGCTATATGCTGCACTTGAGAAGTGGCTTATGAAGCTCAAGCATGCTATCCTGCCATAAGCATAACAGGATTTGGTGCACATAAGGTTTGCAGACTATAGAATTATGACCGAGTACAACTCAATATGCATAGAATTTATACGATCCTTCTCTATGTGACAAGATCACAAACGAGGGGATAGTACCTCCCACTTTTTACCTCAGTGCAATTAGAGCAGCTACTAGGGGTGAAAAGCCCATTCGTTGGAAGAATGAAATGAAGGGAAATTATAGAAATTTGACCTAGAAAAGAAAGTCCATTGTCCAAGCGAAGCAGAATAGAAGAATAAAGTCACATAATGCAAACCACATGACCACCAGGTCAAGATGTGCTATAAATGTGATATTTAGGGGCATGGGTCAGATTCGCCGCAAAACTGTTGATGAAATTGCGGCTTATTAGACCGAAAGAATTATAAAGCAGTAGAGGTGTCTCACTGTGGCTAGAAAAGAAACCTCTTGGTAGAATACACTTATGAAGAGACACCTTTGCATCGCCCATTTATCGTATTGAAGTCACAAGAAGTGAATAAAGAAGAGAAGATCTCGACAAATAGAATTGACGCTAAGAGAAAGTGCATAACTATAACATTTAATTATGCAGAAGTTGCACTATTAACATTCTCCCTGTAGATTGTGGTCGTTAATAGACATTTTATGAATTTTAACATGAAGAATCTGAAGCTCTCGAAGAGCACACTGTTTGCAAGAAAGAATTGAAACTCTCGAAGAGCAAATCTTAATTCTCATGTTCATTATGAATTTATCCTATATTCCAATATATACTTTGAAGTTGCAGTCAATATTTGAATTATGAATATTGCCATTGCCTGATTGCAACTATGAATAGAACTAGTGTAGTGCCCTATGGAGATATGAATTGTTGGTAGTTTAGCAACACCAATAAATTTTAAGAGACGACATAAAATTCTATGGGTCTTACATCAGCACTTTAAAGAAGCATTGTTTTACCCGGAATCCATTTGAACTCTCTTAAATTTAAAAGACATCCATGCCTACGGTTTCCGCTTTGAGACCAATGAAGAATGGCAAAAGAATTATTATGCATTGTGAAGCATTTTGGATGTGAGTAAAGAATGTTAGAATTTTCCCCTCCATTTGAATTTGGGCTATACTACATTAGAATGTATCTAGAAGCTCTAATCTCTTCCATCTGGCATCGTAGAATTGCCATATCAATTATAGAAAAGATGAGGTGCAATCAACTCGCAAGGACATAGCATTAGTATAAGAATTTTCTGAATCATGAACTGGGCACTCTCCTATTAAAGGTTAAGTCGAGTTTTCTCCTTGCCTAAAATGAATCTAGGAGAGGTTCGCGGCCGTATGCAGCCTTTGCCAAGGGCACTTAACGACATTCTAGTGCTCACAATCGCTTCCTTGTGGTAAGGCAAGAGTTTATTCTCTACATAAACCACATGTTCGTGAAGCTGATCTCGCAGATCATAAGAATTAAAGAATAAATTATCTGATCATTACTATGAAGTCCAAAATAAGAAGGACAATGTTAGCTGATCGATAATCATTGAATTGTATCGAATACCAATGAAGAGCACTATATATCTCATGTCCGAGCGTCATGGACTAGAGATGTCCGGCCGCACTTGCTGAGTTGTCATATATTGAATAAAGAAATAGAAGCCCGATAAGCAGCCCTCATCTATTAATGCAAGGGACATGTAGTTCCACAACATCCGACTAGTGCAAAGAAAAGAAATTTTCCAATTTGAATGCAAGTTTTATACCACACTTGCAATGAATTTAAATATGACTGAGGATTAATTCCCGTCATTAGGGGGAGGAATAGAACCCTGAAAGGAGAATGCCGGGAAATTACGTGGCTAACCTCAGACACCACTAATGCATTCCCGCGCATTAGCCGCACTAGTATGAATTTTAAAGTATCTAAGAAATTAATGAACTGCCTAATCATTTTTGTGATTCTCGAGGTGTGATAAAGTCGCATGTGCCAGCGCGCAATGCACCAGAGAGAGTTGAAGTGCGAAAGAAGGCATCGAGTAGCACCCCTCAAACTGCTCCGAGGCCTCAAAGAAAAAGGGTAGTGAATCTGGATTCTCAAACCCGGAGTACCCGGAGACGTCCGGAGAAAAAGGGTAATGAGGACTTGTCACAACCGGTCACGAAAATGCCCCACAAAAGAAAGAATAAGAAGGGGAGCCAGTTGAGACCTGGCACTGGTGAGCAGCCTGCTTGCGAGGCACTCTCAGATTTGAATTTACCGGTACAAGAAGAAAGAATTGAAGAAGAAGCCGAAAGACATGCAAACGAGCGTGCCGAGGGGCGTGCAGACGAGCATGTGAATGCGCACATCGGCAACCATCTGAAGGTCCTTGCTCCCGCGATTGGGAAATAGTGGTGCAGAGCAAGTGATGGTGTACGAAGCACAAGTGCACGAAGCACCCCATGAAGAAATGGCCATAAACTCTGTGCACTCCGGGGATATATGAATAGAATTACAGCCAATGTCGACATATACTTTGCAAAGAAGATTGGCAAAACAATTGAACTCGATCCTGAGCCTGCATCTCTCTTTGAGTGTAAGACACGGCTGGACCGAAAAGAATGAAAGAAGGCAATCACCGCGGAACTATTTTCTCTGAACAAAGGAGAAGTGCTTAGGTCTCTGCGTCGCACATTCCCTCGTGTATGCCCCGTGGGCCTTTGTTTGAAAGGAGAATTGAAGAAACATGAAGTGGTATGGTACAAAGAAAGGCTGGTAGCACAATGTTTCACTCAGCGCCTTTGCGTTGATTACGAAGAAACTTATTCCCTGGTCATGGGTGGTGTAACCTTTAGATACTCTTATCTCAATGGCAGTACTCAACTGAAAGTTGAGAAAGAAAATAAATTGAATGGATGTTGTAACTGGAATGAGACTTGGATGGACTTATATATGAAGATACATGAGTATCATTGTCCTGAAACCAAAATAGAGCAAATAGAAATCTGTACAGTGTAATTCTTTATATTACCATACAGACTGAACAAAAGAATAAAGCACATACTTGACGTATGAGAAAGAGATGAATGGATTGGCCATTGCAGCTTGGGTTAATACCTTGAGCATATGCCAAATGAATCTCGCAACACCAGTCAACCTACACGTTGATCGTGTTGTAAAGATTTGATTTTGAGAAGGTGTACCCACGAAAACCCAATGGTTGGTCGGTCATTTCTTGTAGACCTAGACCTGTGCAGACCTAGGGATGAGGGGGAGGATGTCCAGAAGCATGAAGTTCTGTATCAGAATTTAAATGGCTTATATACCTCGTGAATAGCATACGGCAGTACAATGCATTTGCCGGCTGTACGTTGCAGTTGCCGTTAATTTTATCAACTTGGTATAATGCAGAGCACAAGAAGAGCATTTGAAAGAATCAAGGACATCTTCCGATACCTCTGAAGAAAGAGAAATCTTGGAATGAAAGAATCAAGATATGAATATGAATAT
Organism: Raddia guianensis; assembly: GCA_036346415.1. NCBI lineage: Eukaryota > Viridiplantae > Streptophyta > Magnoliopsida > Poales > Poaceae > Raddia > Raddia guianensis. The sequence goes on along the minus strand of CM070539.1, from coordinate 47,794,463 downwards.
GTTAATTGGAATTAAGTAGAAGTCGTCAATGCAGACTCTTATGTCAATGTCGACAAATCACTCGAAAATCATAGCAATGAATGAAGCCTATTATGAATATGCATGGCTTTGAAGAAGGTCATTCCACACTTTTCAGTCATGTGGATTGTACGCTGAATGAACCCCTAGTACCATTTATGAAAGAAATGCAGCATGTGTCGCACAATTGTAGACTGGATATGTGAAGAGAAATCTATTGAGTATATGAACCCCAAGTAAAAAATCAGTTTTCTGCACATTAAGTCAATTGAGAATATAGCAGACTTATTTAATAAGTCACTCCTTGCATCTACCTTTGAAAGATGCGTGAAAGGAATTAGAATGAGAAGACTGAAAGAAGTGCAGAATTTAGGGGGAGAAACTTCACATATTATGAATTGAAATCTTGAACATGAAGTTCGAGTACCCAACTTGAATGAATGAATGTATGAATATGAAGAAACGTTGGGTGGATCTGTACTCTTTTTCCCTTAAGTGAGTTTTTAATGAAGTTTCTCACGTGAGGTTTTTAACGACGCAAATCCGTGCGCACAAGCAAGCGTATGCTATGTACTCTTTCTCCAACATTTTTCCCACTGGGTTTTTATGGAGTTTTTGGGGCATATGCATCACGCGGCATGGTCCAAGGGGGAGTGTTAAGAAACCACACCCAGCCGACCGGCTTTGGGCCTGGCTCGGCTGAGCGGTGGGGCCCACTTGGATGGGCCAGCCAAAACCCTAGCACCCAAGCATAAATAGGAGAGGTTCCCATCTATTATTATGTATCTAAGAGAAAAGCAATAAAGAAACTTTTCCTCTCCTACATCTCTGTGTTCTTCTGTGATTGTTCTTCGTCGTCTACATCTATGCACTGCTAGGCAACCTCGGACTATTCGTATCCACGGTGCACCACGTCCGTGGACGGCAAAACTTCCCGCACCCTGGCTATTCGTATCCACGGCACAGCTTCACCTCCAATGTCGTGATGCAGCGCTTGCCGGTCAGATCGCGAACGCCGAGGTCGTCGCCATCGCCTGCGGACCTCGTCGGTTACTTTGCGGCCCTCGATCACCTAGCCTTGATAAATCCCTGCCAACGGTGGCCTATCGAACAGTTCAAGCCTACTGCCCGATGTGTCTGACACCACCGATCAAATTGTCAATCGCCGCGATCTTCCACCTTGCGCCGATAACCTGTGGTTGAGACACTGAAAAGTGAAAACAAAAATAACCTGGATCAATAATTTGCACCATCGTAGATATATTCTTCTATATGGCTGTATACCATACAAAAAATCTTTAGAACAAAAATAACATTGAAATCGAATAAGGACGCAGCACGTAAGCAAAATGGGCTGAACAACAGAGCAATATACTGGAATAGGTAATGAAAGGTACATGAGAGTTCGAATGGAAGTTCTTTTTATCCTAAAGCAAAACCTGATGAAAGAGGATATTGCAAAGAAAGCTAGAGAATATAAATAACAATACCTATGTTGCTTCCTTCGTAAAAATTATATCAACAAATGCAGTGTTATATACCTGCAAGGATAGAGAAACAATAATCAAACTACAATTAGAACATGCCTAACCATAGCAACACAAATGTTAAACTGTGACATCAATATGCAGGGAAGTATACATGTCTCACGACTTGTCCTCAATTCAAAAGAACATATATTGATTAGCAATATATGTTTACTAATAGTTTTCCCATTTGGGGCTTTTGTTTGAGACGATGTACAATGGTAGAGCTGGGGTGAGCAGCCCATAGCCATGGGTAGCAAGTACGTGCCACCATGTCAGTTGATGGCATTGCTGCGATGTGTTGCGTCGGTAGCCACACGGGCGGCAACCCAGTGGCCAGGAGGAAGAGGAGGGACAACAAAGACCTGGCAGGGAAGTATAAAGGAAGGCGAAAGGAGAGTTTGGAGGAACATACCTAGGGTAAGGCACCAGGTGGCGCACAACGTGGAAGAGGCGAAGGCGGACACAGATTGCGGGTCGATGCCGGAAGAGGAAGAGCCGGGAGAGAAGTGACAATCATTTGGGTTGGGTCCATGACGACGCCAGCGCGGGCTGTGAGATGAGGCGGCGTCGGCGTGCTGGCACGGTGGCGGTTGCGTGCGAGTGAGCACTCCGCCGTAGCAGCTGCTGGCTTATCCCCTTCTTGAGATCTGCACAAGAGCATCAAGACCTTGAAGTCGATTGCAGGAACGAAGAGAGCAAGGCGACCAAACATAGGATGCGCGGTGTGGAAGGAGAGGAAAAGGGCTCACCTGCGCGGCCAAAAAAAGGAAGAAAATGTGAGTGTCCTCGTTTGGAACCGGCGCGCCGGCGTGGAGGCGGCGTTGTGGGCCTTGTGGCGGCCGACGTCGGGCGACAGGAACCGAGGGGAGGCGCGGGTCCGCCGGAACCCAGGGAACGTGGTGGCGGCGGCCGACCGCGCAGAGAGCACGCCGGCTAAGGTTCACCGCTGCGGGAGGACCGCCGTCCCCAGATCCCGTGAGAGGCGGAGAAAGGGGGGAGAAGGAGACGACAACGGGAGAAGGGGAGAGGGGCCAAGAGAGAAGAGGCGGATATGCCGAAGCGGGGAAGCGACGCAGTCCGCCGCCGCCGGCCGGTGAGAGCAGAAACAATGCCAGGGGAGGGAGGAGAGTGCGGCTGTGTGGAGAAAGAAAGAGAGGAGGAAAAGGAACTGGCTAGCGGCGGAGGGCTATGCCCCTGCTCTGACCGCACAGCCTTCTGCTCGGTGCCTCCGCCGCTTAATCTGGACGGAGGGAGAGTGATCGGACGATGGTGAGAAAGTGGCAAAACCGTAAATAATGTGACCTACAGTGTCGATTCCGCGGAAAATGCTCAGCGCACTGGAGGAGGTGAGCGGGGATCCATGACCTACAGTGTCGATGGCCGCTGGGCGATGAGTGAGCGGCGAGGAGAATGCAGAGTTGTGCCACGCGGTGTGACCAAATGATGCAGCTTGGCTCTGTATTGGATGGAGAGCCGTACCACGTGGCGGGACAAAAACGACGCAACTCGGTTGATCGAACGGGCAAACGGGCTGAACGCAAGGCGAGGAAAAAACGCAAGGAGAAACCTGAAGAATGCCACGTGGCTACGGAAGAGAGCCTAAACCCACTCTTGTACTTTTAATAGATATAGCTCGGAAGATAGACGACATGTTTTTAGATTTTTTTTTGCGTCGTTAAAAAATGGAAATGAAATGAAAGAAGTAATGGACCAACTGCGTTACCATGAAATGTTAGTCTATTTTCTATTATTAGCATTTTCCGCATGGTAAAAAATCTACAAAAGAAGCCCAAAAATGGGATTGGACCATAAAACATTGATCTATTCTCTGTTTTCTGTTTTTTTTTCACATTGTAAAAAAAATGTCACGCTAAGCTCGGAAGATAGATGACCTGTTTTTTTTTTGCGCCGTACAAAATTGGAAAGGAAAGGAAAGAAATAATGGAGTAACTGCGTTACCATGAAATGTTGGTCTATTTTCTGTTTTTTAGCGTTTTCCGCATGGTCAAAAAATCTAGAAAAGAAGTCCAAAAATGGGATTGGACCATAAAACATTGGTCTATTTTCTATTTTTTCACACCGTAAAAAAATTCCATGCTAAAATCGTAGTCTATTTTCAGCTTTTCATTTGTTTGTCACGCTGGGAAAAAATCTGAAGTCAAAAGGATTGGAACCAGCCCCCTGCCACTATAGCCTTCTTGCGTGAGCTACCACATGAGCTGTGCGCTGCTGCTGCTTTGGAATGGAGAAAAGAGATAAGAATAAGGTAGAACAGGAAAGGGAAAATGCGAGCAAAAAGGCGGAAGAGCCGGGACTCGAACCGCGACCTTCTAGCTGGCAGGGAGCGCTGCTAATCAGCTGAGCAATAAACCCACGTTGTTGTTTTTTAGTGGAAAATTTTTTATATATAAAACACAAATGAACGGTGGGATTTAACCCACGATCGCGATCGAGTGGCTGTGCCCGAACGTAGCTATGTGGTGCGTAGAGGCGGGCTGGGAGTTACGCCACGTGGCGAGCCATCCAACCTCCTAGGCAGAAACTTAGGATTGTACTATTTACTAGAGGTGAAAGCGTGCTAACGCGCGCTAGGACTAATCTGGGGTATTTGAAGGCGAGTGATTAAAACGGGGAGGGGTGGAGATGGAATCAGGGTATTTAGGTGCACTATTTAGGCGCAGTGCTTAAGCTGTTTTTTTTTTGTGATGGCCAATATTTTGTGCAATTGAGAGATCGAATTAAATGAAAAGGATACGTTTATAGTTGGAAATTAAGCACATCACCTTAACAGAGGAATACGTAGCTGAGCCATTAAGCAAGGACAAGGTTATGTTCATATGTTACAGCAAAAGAGCAACAGAGCCGTTGTTATGTGACATCAAAAGGCCGGCACATTTAGTTGCTGCTAAATAGCCTGTGAGATGGTAAAGGCATTAGGGAGTTTAGCCACCGTTATGTTACAGCAAAAGAGGAGCATCAACAACATCAAAATACCGCAGCTTGCCATGGCATGGCATTCTTTTTTGCAGGATATTTATTCTTCCTCCGAGGTGCTGATGTATGTCAGCTTCCTTTTAGCGTGTCCTTTCTTGCGTGCTGGCTGATCACTGGTTATTTTCCTGGTGCAAGCAGCGGTTATAGATGTAAAATGTGTTGCTTATTTCTGCGTGCATGCTACGGTAGGAGATAAATTTACCTTGGTTCCTTGTCAGAGTCAGTGCTTTCTCCGGTGTGTGATGCTTCAGGGCACTGTGAAAAAGGAGCATGTTTGCAGTTACTGCATATGTATCTTTGTAAGTGACTAAGAAGTGTATGTTTTCTCTGGAAAAGTGTAATTTGTTTGAAGAAAAAGAGTTCTGTGGGTAAGTATAAAGGTACCTCATTAGCATGCAACGTCTTTGGCTGGCGGTGTAGAATCGGGCAAAGCAGCTACCTTAGATGCGGGCATTTCGCTGGCATAAACAATGCGCACGTATGTAAACCTCGTTGGTTGTGTCTATTTTTAGTGTCATATATACATCATAAATATATTCAGTGGTGTCTATTATATAGAAGATAGTCGCACCTTGAATCTTTGATGGGAACGGCGGTGTCTTCAGTATCTGAGGCCTCAGGGCGCTGTTAATAAAGGTAGTGTTGATGATTATTGGTTGTGTAGGTATCTAAGGCGCTGTTAATAAAGGCAGCAATTTCTTCTCTTGTCGGACGGGGAACAGCGGGAGCAGCAGCACCGGCAACAGGAGAGCCTAAGCGACAAAATGACACACACAAGAGAACACCTAGAACGGGTTAATATACAGCGAGCAAAAACAGGAAAGAACGGAAATAATAATGAAGAAGATTAAGAACGCATACCTGAATATATGAAAACAGGCAGCAAAGAAGAAGAGGACACAACATCCAGGGCAGCATAACCGACGACTGGCGAAGCGGATCGCCCGCAGCGCGTGTTTCTAGCTGCGGCCTTGGTGCGCAGCACAGCCAGTCCTTTTGCACGGTTAGCGCAGCATTGTTCCGGTGTTAAGAAGAGGGATGGGAACTAGGTGGTCGACACTGAAACGAAAAAGGATCATCCAAGGAGAACAAAAGAGGCGAGACGAACCACAGGGAGCAGCAACTAATTGGAAAGATCCCTGAGAAGGAAAGCACCTCCTGCGGCAGCAGCGCGAACAGCAGGTAGCAATGTAGGCCGAGCTCCATCAGCTACAAAAAAAAAGAGGCCGATGACAATAACAGTGAACAAAAGGGAACAAAAGACAGGAAGCAATGCGGAAACAGGCAAATCTATGCAAACAGAGGCTCTCTCTGTTGGCGGAAAACGAATGGCATGCAAATCGTGGGACGGCCGAGCAAAAAGAAACAACAGTCCGGGAGAAAGCAGAGCACATGAAGCAAGGAATAGAGGGCCCAACCTGCAAGAGCAAATGCTCCCGGCGCCGGCGATTAGTGTATGCGGAGGATGGACCAGCGCAAGGAGGCACAGAACAGCGGAGGTGCAGGCCGTGCAGCTGGGCCCTCTTGGTATTTCTTTTGGCAAGCAAAGCAGCCCGCCTCTTGGCACGGTTCAGTCGGGCCTCATCCGGCGTAGGAAACAATGATGCTCCTGCAAAAAGGAAATGAAGCTGCAGCATCGAACAACATATAGGAAGAAGCAAACAGGCATAACGCACCAGGACGACATAAAGCAATTAAAAACGAACCGGAAGAAGCTGGACGACGCAGTATAGAAGGATAGTTAGAGGACGGCATAGCGAACAACGGGCACGAACAGTGGACAAAGGCGACATGCGCGATGAAGAAACAGCGCTGGAAGAAGGAAAAAGAAGTGAAGAAAAAAGAACAGGGATGCAAAACGACGAAAAATAATACCGGAGAAGCCGAGGGAGAAAGAAGGCAGAGCGAGCAGGCAAGAAGTGAACAGGGAACGAACTGGGACACGCGGCAAGAGAGAGGCATGGCAGGCAAGGAGGAACATAGAACGAATCGGGACACTTGCAACAGAGAGGCGTGGCATGCAAAACGAACGGCGAAAGAAGCAAGGTCATCGGAGCAAGGACATCGGGAGCAACGGAAACAGCGCGGGGAGAGAAGACAGAGGCCAGGCAGGACAGGAGAGTGCGCAGGAGCTGCTGAGATGAAGACACGCCGCCGGGCAAGCAGAACAGACGTACGGCATTTGAAGGAGACGTGGCCTTGCGGCAGGGAAGGAACGACGTGGACAGGGCCTGGAACGAAGACTGATACGGGGTATGTAGAATAAGTATATATAGATGCATTGCTGGTATACATGAGCGAGCAGTGTCCTTGCCCCTAGGTTCCATGGTCCATGGGCACACGCACGTCGAGGGATCCACCTGTGGGACCCACTCTTGCTGCCCATCGTGGAAGAGTCGGCCTCCTGATCCTTCCAAAAATCGCCCACGACACAACCAGCTTCCACAACAGTGCCACACCATCACCTCGTCGCAGCTGCCGAGAATATCTGTTGTCACTAAAAAAATCCCAAAAAATTCTCCAAGTCCGGATCCAATCTTCAATCCCTCGAGCAGGCTTCCCAGCCAGCCACCGTGCGCCACGTCTGTGCACGGCAAAACTTCCCGCACCCTGGCTATTCGCATCCACGGCACAGCTTCACCTCCAATGTCGTGATGCAGCGCTTGCCGGTCAGATCGCGAACGCCGAGGTTGTCACCATCGCTTGCCGACCTCGTCGGTTACTTTGTCGGCCCTCGATCACCTAGCCTTGATAGATCCCTGCCAATGGTAGCCTATTGAACGGTTCAAGCTTGCTGCCCGAAGTGTCTGACACCACCGATCGAATTGTCAATCGCCGCGATATTCCACCTTGCGCCGATGAGGAGTTTTATGCGGCGCCCATGTATGCATAAACCTCGTGTCTTCCTCTATATCTTCCGCATGGTCAACCTTGCCAGCCAAGCTCTGATACCACTTGTTAGGATATGCGCCGATGCAAGATCACGAATGACACCAGAAGACACGTTGTTTGGTAACGCTGTTCGGCTTTCGCCAACATCTGCGAGGCTCTGATTATGGGCGCTCCTCCCCAATCCATAATACCACCGCAGCACACCAGCTGACCAGGTCACGACCACATACCAGTCGCTGACCTCCTCTTGCCTGTGCTACTATTATGAAGTCGTTGACCTGATTACAACAGGGCTGTCTCCCTTTATATAGTGGTGGCCTGGTTAGAGTCCGACTCTAACTATAAATCAATACTGTCTATTACAACAAAGAGTCCATGTAATCCACTTGTACATATATTCGACAAAAAACCTAACACTGCTTGTGATCCAGCTTTGAGAGCTTCATATTGATAACGTATTACTATCAGCTTTAGTACAAGACTTCAATTATAGGCAAGCGGAAGGGGAACATAGGAACACAGAGATGTGGAGGGAAAATTTTTTATTGTTTTATTGATTGCATGTACATGCATGATAAATGAAAACATCTCTAACATATATATAATGCATATGCTAGAATTGCTAGCTTGGTCGGCCCCACTCCAGCCAAACGCACCCACCGGCCATGGACGTGCCGGGCGGCGGCGTCGGTTTTTCAAAAGCAAACCGGGGCGGCTCGCGGCCGGTTGACCACGTCTTGTACAATGCATACAGCTGCTGATTCCTCTTAGCGCACACAGGACCACCAACAAGCTAGCACGTGACGTGGCCACGTGCTTGCAATGTTGAGTGATCGATCAGTGATAGCCACCCAAACGTACAGATCGATGTGTTTTGTCTCGGCACCTACATACAGAGTACCCAGCCGGCGAGTGGAGTGATGGGCATGGAAGACACTGATGCTATATATACTCGGCCTGCTTCCATCGTAACACCAATTACCAGTCACGTGCAGTAGTAACACCAGAATACGTACGTACAGTGATCTTAGCTCCATCGCCACGGTGCTAATGGCGCGACCTCCGCTGCCGCTGCCGCTTCTGCTTCTGCTTCTTCTTCTTCTTCCACCGCCTGCTGTCGTCGTCTCCGCCGCCGCCATCGGCCCCTCCTTCGTTCTCAAGATTCTACCCCACCTGCCTTCAAACAAGGCCATCAAGAGGGCCATCGACATCGCCGACCTCCTCCGAGAACTCAACGACAGGTTCGGCCCGCCCAACGACGCCGAAGAGCGGGCCGCCACTAGCATCGACCTCGCGCGCGCCGCGCCTGTTGACATCGCCGCCCTCCTCGTCTTCAACGTCTCCGTCGGGACCCCGCCCGAGCGCAACATCGCCGCCATCATGGACATCACCTCCCAGCTCGTCTGGGCGCAATGCGGCTCTCCGTCGCCGGCCTTCAAGCCCAGAAGCTCCGCCACCTTCTCCACGGTCCCCTGCGCCAGCCGGACCTGCCAGGCCGTGCTCGACCAGCCGTGCGCCGCCGATGCCGGCTGCGGCTACGTCGCCACCTACGGCGGTGCCACCAACACGACCGGCGTCCTCGCCAACGACACCTTCACCTTCGGCGAGACGCCGGTGCCCGGCGTTGTGTTCGGCTGCAGCGGCGCCACCGCCGGGGACTTCTCCGGCGCGTCCGGCGTCGTCGGCTTCGGGAGGGGTCCCCTCTCGCTCGTGTCGCAGCTCAACCTCTCCACCTTCTCCTACGCATTGGCGCCGCCCGGCGAATCCGGCGCACGTGAAACAAGCTTCATCCAGCTGGGCGCCGCCGCGTCGCAGACGAAGCGCCGCCGCTCCACACCGCTCCTCCGCAGCAGCATGTACCCCGACCGCTACTACGTCAAGCTCACCGGCATGCGCGTCGACGGCGAGCTCCTCAAGGGCATTCCGGCGGGGGCTCTCGACCTACGGCCGGACGGCTCCGGCGGGGTGTTCCTCAGCACCACCACGCCGACCACCTTCCTCGACAAGGCCGCCTACGCCGTCGTGAGGAGCGCGATCGCGAGCAGCATCCAATCCAAGCCTGCAAACGGCTCGGCGGCGCAGGGGGTCGGCGGCCTGTGCTACGCCATGGATGTGAAGGTGCCGAGGTTGACGATGGTGTTCGACGGCAAGGACGCGGCCATGGAGCTCAAGCCGGCCAACTACTTCTTCCCGGACGACACGACGGGGCTGCAGTGCCTCGCCATACTGCCGTCGTCGGGCTGGTCAGTGCTGGGCAGCCTGATGCAGACAGGCAGGACCATGGTGTACGACCTCGCCGGCGAGCAGCTCACCTTCGAGACTGACGGCGACGGCAAGCAGCTGACTGCGGGCGCCGCCGGGTTGCAAGTGTGGACGATGATGGAGATTGTAGCTCCTTCCTTGCTAGTGTGGGTGCTCATGTTCTAACTTAATTTTCATCTGGCCATTTCCAAAAAACAATCAAAATTTCTATGTATCGTGTATTTCCCGAATGCGTTTGAAATATTATTGTATCTCAATCTTCGAGTGTTCACAAGATTTGTCTATAGTAATTTGATTTGTTCAACGCAGATAATTAATAGCTCAGTATACTCAACGATGGACAGTAACTTACTAACTTTAATATATATACATCGACACAAATCATATATGTTACGCATCCAATATTTACTTCACGTCATTTCTTAGCATACGCCGGATTAGGCTGTCTCCAACAGGAATCCCTAAATTTGATTCCCTATAGCCTTATATACAGGCTCCCTTTAAAAAAATCTCTCCCTATATTTCTTCCATCTCCAACAGCGTTCCCTATATGGAGAATTGTATAGGGAGAGGAGAGAGAACCCTTACATATAAGGGAATAGAGAGAAATCCTCTATTTTAGGGAACCAAATAGGAAATGCTGTTGAAGCACATAGGGGAAGAATCCGTCCTCTATTTTGGGGTAGAGGGTGCTTTAGGGGAGCCTGTTGGAAACAGCATAAATGCTGCACATAAATGCCCCTTTTTTGTGGGACCCGCTAGTCATTGGCCAACTGATTTTTGAGAGAAAAAAAAATCAGTCGATGGCCTGAACCGTTAGATTGAGATTTTAAGATCTCTCCCACGGACCTGAACCATCATACCCTCTGTTTCCCCTACTTAGTGCCAATTCCCCATCCCGTCCATCGTGACGTTTCCTTCTCCACTCATCTCACCATCGCTCCCCTTCTCCTCCTCCGGTCTTGTCGCTCTTTCACCTCCCCTTCTCCAGGCGTTGCCGTCGCCCACCCCCTACTAGCTCCCTCTCCAACTGCTTCGCGTGCTTCCAACGCCCCCGCGGCGCCCTCATTACTCCACTCCTCATCCTCCTGCCGCCCGCCCAACCTAAGGATTGCGGACCCCTTTGTCGAACCCCCTCTGTCCCCATCCACTGCCCTACTACCATCCGCAGCTCTAGCAGTGGGGCCTCCGGTCCGCCGCCCCCTACATTCCTCTAAGCCCCGGGGCATTGGTGCAACCAAAACTCTAGCTCTAGTTAACCCAAACAACATCGGTTGTGGTGGGAGAAGGGAAGGCGATGACTGAAGAAGAGGAAGACGGTGGTGGCCTAGGTATGAAAAATTGATTGATTTTGAATTGTGTTATTAATTGACTTAAGGTTAGAAAATCTATTTTTTCTTTTGCTTGATCTGTCGTTCAAGATGCAAGGTTTTACCCATTCTTATGTTCACTTTCAAAAATTCAAACATTCAAATTTTTGTTGCATAAATTTTTATGAAATTAATATTCAACCAACTTCTTATGAAACATGCCATTTCATTTAGGAAAAAAGTATTGATTTAGTCAAAACGTACTTACCCCGATTTGGTCCATAAACTCTAAATGAGGTAAACTTGGTCTCTTGATTGTCAAAACCGGTGATAAAAGGTCCTTTGACCAGTCAGAACAGAGGTTATGGGGGTTTGCTATGATGTGGCGTCCACTTGGATGATTTTCACTGATGTGGAGCTCGGCCGCCAAGTGTCGTCGAGAGAACCTCACCGGCAGAAAAGGGAGCGCCTCCCCTGGTGCTGGGGAGGACGCTGCGATTTTTTGGATCAGGATCTGGAGAATGTGTATGGTAGAAAAAAAATGGAATTCTCTGCCTCCCCTGGGGTGAGGTCTCCTTTATTTATAGCAGATGCAGGGGCTTAGGTTTACAATGATACGAAAGGGCCCTTTTGCCCCTGCCTTCTGGACCGTTGATCTCGGATCAACGGTGTTTACATGGTTGCTTCCTTTCCAAGCACATGGGAATGACCTAAATACCCTGGAACCCTAATGCCCCTGGGGACCTTGGGTGCCCCCGGGGGCGCCCTGGGCCCAATCACCATCCCGCCTCGCGGCCTCCTCCCGAAAGTATGAACTATTTTTGGGACTGGCCTCCTGGCTTGATGCCTATTTTCCGAAGGCTCTAGTGGCCTTCGAGCCCTACTCTATCCTGCTTATCTCTGGGGCTCCAAGGTATCTTCTCCTAGTCATCTTTAGGTTCGTCGTCCGGGTCCCGCTAGCCTTCCCTGGGTTGCTTCGTCTCCTCTTCGGTGAACATCTTTGGGATTCCCTACCTAGGTTTTTGAAGAAATTAGGGGGGGGGGGGGCTCTTCTACAACAGGAGCCCCTTACGGTCACGCCGCCACCTCACCGTGGTGCCTAGCCGTTTTCTCCCGGCCTCCCCCCTTCTCCACATCGAGGTGGGGATGCCAAAGATGTTCCCTTGTTCCGAAGGTTGGTTTGCTTTCTTGGTTTCGTCACCCTCCACTGACACATTCACTGCTACCTTGCCCACTGACAGATGGGACGCTGGATTGACCTATTACTGTTGTTTTGGGATGCGTACTAGTGGGTGCATTTGGTCCTAGCCGTCGGTTTTTCCACGTGGCGCGCATCCGTTAGCGCGCCCGTTCGACTCATGCTTTTTTGGTATAATAAATATTTTTTGCGGACAGCTCGGATCCTGGCCGTTCATTCTTCCACGTGGCGCGCATCTGTCGGTCTCATTTCGCTATGTGACGACGTATCTTGGGCTTTCTTTTCACTTTCCCTCCCGCGCCTGTTAAACTCAAATCTTCACCGTCGCCAGTTTCGAAAGTTTCCGCCTCCGCCGCCACGCTTGCGCTCGTCGCCACCGCGCTGTGCTCATCGCCGACGCGCTCGTGCTCGTCGCCTCTGCGTCTCTGCCCATCTGCGCTTGTTCCGCCGCGCTCATTCACCGCTCTGGTGATCTCCTCCATGCTTGTCCACTGCGCCGTCAACCTCCACCGTGCTTTTCTTTTTTCCAGTGATCTCCACTTCATTCATGGCTCCCAAGTGCCTTCTCAACGCTGTCGCCCAATCGAAGCTCTCCTGGGAGATTTAGGAGTTGCGTGCGATGGCGGAGACGCTAACTGTCGTGGTGAACCGCTGTGGTGTTGCTGCGGAAGACATGCGGCTGCCGGAGAATGAGACGACGCCACGTCCTCGTGCTGACAAAGCCGTCGTCTTCGTCAGCCAGTTCGATGCAGGTCTTCGGATCCCGTCGGTTGCTCTGATTGGGGAGGTTTTGGGCCTTTATGAGGCCCAACTTTCCCAACTTTCCTTGAACGCCATCTCTTGATTGGCTGTCTTCGAGTGGGCCCTCAGAAGCCATGGAGCGCGGCCGCTCGCGAAGGTGTTCGCCTATCTCCACGAAGCCAGGTGGCAAGCGAAGAGCCATGGGAACCCCTTCGGGAGCCTGAACTTCGTCGTGAAGAAGGGTCTCACAGATAAATGTGATGGCCACGAAGAAGTAGTGGGTGGGCCACGACAGGCCCTGAAGTTGATCTAAAAGAAGATGCACAACAAGTCAATCAGAATAAAAATACCATCCTACTCCTAAGTGCAAAGCCAATTATAATCGAAAAGAGTAAACAAAAAATAAAGAATGGATAAAAAGTAGATATGAATTAATTAACTGTGGATGATTTACCTGCCCCATGGGCTAGCTATTTATACAAACTTCGACACACACACACACATCTACAAAACCACAACCCAAGATTTCGTGCTCAATGTGAACCCATTCCTTTTTTTTTTTCACAACCGACTTATATCGATTAGGCCTATATTTCCCTGGTTCAATTCAATTTCCATAACTTTCTAAGACATTGGCTCCAAATTTGGGCGTTAACATTTTGGCATTGTGAATTTGGGATTTGGGTGTATCTTCGCTGGAATAGTGACTTCCATAACATTTCTGTAAAAAAAATTGAAAATGGTAAGCCAGAAGCCTACCGACAATATCGGAGTTAATATGCATACAACAACAATTTTTAATAAAATTACCCCTCAAGTTCATCGTGCAAACTATGTCGGTCTAAATGATCAAAGAGATGAAGTTGCGACGATATCCACACATGAAAACTTCAAATACAAGTATCTACCAGACGTATAAAATATATACCCAAGAAAGTTGATGAGCATAGATGATAACTTGCTAAAGATATATATATATATACTTATTCTACATAAGTTGTGCCTATCCTGAGAGCTGGGAATGGCCACGTCACCCTTAAATATAGCAGAAAGAGCTGAGCTTCCACGTCGCCCTTAAATCTGGACCGTACGTTTCGGATCCGGCGGTCCCAGACAGCCGTTCGCTCCCGTGGCCGTGGTTCGGCCACATCGCCCCCGGCCTTGCCTTCTCAGGCTCTCAGCCCGCTCCCCTGCCTCCATCGCCCGCTTCCACCGCCTGTTTTCCCGCCTTTCTCGGTTGCTCGCCTCACCCCACCGTCGTTCTCGCTCTCGTCCCCGCGTCACCTTCTCTCCCGCACGTCGTGGCTGCCCTCGCCGCCTGGTGCCCGCCGTGATTGTCCCCTTCTCCTCCCCTCTGATCTTGTTGCCTCTCCGATGTTGTCGCCAAGAAGACGGCGGCGGTTGGCCTCGGGTAGGCGGATTGCACAAGGAGGCTTCGCGGCAGGGGCGGCCATGCACACCGACGGTTAGTTCTCAGCCACCCTAGCCTGTTCTTAAGGTGCAAATCCTGCTCGATTTGGGTCTATGTGCCAATGTGGTTCGGAATTAGGGATTTAGGGTTTGCGGAATTGAGGAAAATTTAGGCTTCATGGATCCGTTAATTTTTCTTGCTGCCTCCATCAACGGATTGGTCATACTGACTTCAACGGGTTAGGCTCTCTCTTTCTTAGTTTCAGTATACAAGAGTTCTGATTTATTAATTTGCGAAATAGATTGTTCACCGATGTTGTACTCCCGCCAAGTGCATTGCTTGCGTTGATTTGTTTTGACTGCCTCCACGATCTTGGTTTCTTCCGTCTTGCAAACTTTTTCCTATGCCCTTAACAGTGGAACTATGGGTGGTCTAAAAGGATATTAGATTTATTTTCATGCATTTCATTATATTCATAGTTGATGTAAACATGGGATTGAATGCAACATATTAGAATCCAGCAGGATATTAGATTTTATTTGGACGATTTAATGTATCCACTGTTTTTTGATACATTTCCTACCGTCTAATACAAGTTATTAAGCTATAATATTCCAATTGGATAGCATCCCCATGGTGCACGCCAAGCCAAGCCTGGTTAGTTATCCATCCATCCACTGTTTTTGTATGCTTATGGATGTGAGCATTGTGGGTTGCATTTCTCTTGATCCCGTGAGTGTGCTGTGATTGGGGATTATGGTTTGATCTGGTTGTGCTAATTGGGGATTACGTGTTCTGTTTTTTTTAGGCTTGATTGGTTCGTGTTCGAGCTCTCGAATGGCTCTCAAACATTCGGCGGTATGATGTTCTTGGATCTGAATTCAATTATCGTTTCGGGTTTTGAAGCCACCATCAAAAGCAATCACAGTTTGATTTGATGAGACAATTTCGCGACCGCCAAAAATACCTTCAGATGATTTTCTCCTTTTTTTGAAAACCAGAGGCATTTTATATTAACTAGGAGGCAAAACATGAAAATAATAGCAAAATATGTTGCTTCCTCGATGATTCAATGGCGATCTTAGCGAAGTAAACCATGTTCGTGGCTAGGTTAACGAAAAGCGCATGATTGTTGAATCGCTTCTCAAATTAGCATCGATTGTCATGTTTGTTGCGTTATTTAACCTGAACTCCGCTAATATCTTATTTTCTCTGTTGAAGGATGGAAGGAATTTGGCGTGGTATTGGAGGAGGCCGATCATGTCAACCATAAGCGATCATTCTTTTGCAAGGTGCCTCACATGTAGTCAGTATATTTTGTTAGTCTATTAAAAAGGGACATTTGCATACATAATTTTGACTTTTACTATGTTTGAAATGAGAACATTTTTATTCTCTATATCCAAATTATATATATGTATATGTATATGTATATGTATATGTATATGTATATGTATATGTATATTTGCGGTATATATGACAATCTGTTATTTTAGTGCTTCCTCTAGGTGTTTCCTACCTATGTCTTTTAAGATGCTTTGTAAAATCTGATTTTATTTCGCTATGACCTGTCTATCTCTAGATTCTTTTTGCGCATAAGAGGATGTCAACAATGGTGTGTATTTTGATAAGTGATGGCCGGGTAGAACGTGGGGTTTAAATACTCTTGAACTAATGTGCCAACAGAATGTGTTTCATTTAAGAACTGGTGTTCCTTTATGAGCCATCCTAGGTTCAGAAATGTTATCTTGCATTTTTATTGTACTCGATTTAGGTAATGTAAGCAACTAAGACTATGTTTTTCACTTTCAAATATAGATGCAGCTCATCGGACATATGAGTGCTCAAAGACTGTCCTAACTTCGGTATTTATTTTTTAAAATGGGTATACATGTTCACGACCAAACAAATAAAAAATGCATTACAACTCTGCAAGTCTACTACCTATTTTTGCTGCTATGGTTTTGGAACTATTATCTTTTAGTGCACTGGCTATGCTTTGGCTTCTAAAATGTGCAGAACATATGAGGAGTCTCCATCGGAGCGATGGGTGAAGTGGCGGCGATGGGGAACACATGGGAGGCTCCATCCGGTCCATTCTATATTCAACAGTATCTAAACATAGCCTAGGCTTGATTATGATTAGAATTTTCCTCGCTACGGTCATTGTTTTAGGGTTTCTCATTCAAGAAATTAGCATGTCATAATACATTATGTTACGCTTACTCATTTCTCTTTCACAATTTTTGCCACATGCTTCTCATAGTTTGTCTCTTGACATTTTTCCATTGATGTCGTTATTCAACCCTAATATCTGTGATTTTTGTTAGGCCATAGTCTTGAATGCATCAGTTACCCATCGTCCTTTCAAAAACAAAAGGATCTTTTTGAAGAGTTTGTTTTATGACGACTCTTTAGGAAATTATGTATCTGAGGGTATGCAATGAGGGTCTCTCTTTCGCATTGTGATTTATGTAAAGTTTTTAATGTAGAATTTAGCCATACCTTTTCCGTGGTTTGATGCGGTGGTCATCATTTATCTAGACATTTGCCATACTAAACATTCTCAATTTTAGCGTAAGTTTTAGGAAGTCGTAATATTCTTATGTTGTTTCATATTTTCAAGTATATATTTGTATTTGTCCTCTGTTTTTACAAGAGGTGATGCTCTTTGTCTTATTGTGACCGTCCGATCATGGATTCCTTCTTACCTATATTTGATGAACTTTGCATTACACTATATTAAACTAGGGCTGAAGTTATATATGAGTTCTTCTAATTTCTTCTCCTATTAATATTGCCTTATTTGTATTGCAGACCACCATTCTCCTACCTAGGTCTACATATAAAACAAATCTTATTGCAGGCTCCATGATGCTATGGGTGCATCAAGAAATTGTGAGAAGAAATCAGGCGTATGTCACCTTTCAATGGTTCATGTCTTAGCAACTGCTAGCACCTATTATTTTTTCCTATTCATCTCCTATGTTTGTTACCTCTTTATTACTTCAGCATGGAAGTTATTCTTTTGATTTGGCTAGCTCCATGCAAATTATGTGAAATAAATTTATTACGGTTTTTAGATGCTTTCAAAGACATGTTTAGTTCTAGCCTTTTATCCAAATTGAAATGGTGTCCAATGCCAATTAAATTTCCTTCAAAGGTCATATGAAATGCAGACCATTACTTGATTTATTATAGGGTGGCACATCGCACATCTTATTTACCACATTACGCACAATGTACGTCTGACATTTCTTACTTGATACATTTCTTACTTGATACTTGCACAATTAGAAATCTAGAAATAAAATTAAAGCCAGTATGTGTTTTATTAGTATACATGATAATCTGTATGAAATAGAATTGCTAACAATTAGAGAATTTAATATAATTTTATATCTCAATTTTCTTAGGATAAAAACATATTAAAAAACGAATTCAAACAGGCCTAGCACGCGCAAGCGTGCTTTCACCTCTAGTCATCAGTAAATATACAAGCACGGGTTTAGGCCCTCTTTCGCAGCCACGTGGCCCATTTCTGCCCCCGTTTTGGCCACGTCTCCCCGAAATCTCCCAGCCGTTGGATCTCGCGGACGAGCCTATCTGACCGCCCATTTAGCCTTGCATCGCTGCCTTCGCCGAAACCCTACCCTTCTCATGCCTCCTCCCCTCTGCGTCCTAACGCCGCCGCCTCCCTTCTCTAGCTCCTCCCCACGCGGGCTCTGTGACCTCTGCCGCTGCGATGGCTTCTTCCCAGGCGCCCCTCCTCCCGCCCCTCTCGCCGCCGGCCGCCGCCGCTCCTCGCGGGGCAGCCCGCCCTTCGTCCCCCCGTGGCTCCTCCTGCCCCTCGCGCGAGCACGGCGCCGCTCCTCCCTGAGCAGCCCGCCGCCCCTCCCCTGTGGCTCCTCCCGCCCCTCTCGCGGCAGGCCGCCGCCGCTCCTCCCGGGCCAGGTTGCCACTCCGGTACTGCCGCCTCTCTCTCTCTCTCTCTCTCTCTCTCTCTCTCCGTCGGGGCTGCGCCAGGTCAGCCGCCGTCATCGCCGGCCTCAGCCACCCGCTGTGGCTGCTCCTCCCGTTCTTCGCCTCTGCTCCAGCTATGGGGTGGACCGCGTCGCCCCCTCCCCTCTCTTTCTCCGGCCCCGCCGCCGGCGTTGCTCCCCATCCCCCCCCCCGGCCGGCGTTGGATCCAGTGGTGCCGTTCCCGGCCAGGCCTTTCTTCCCTGTTCTTCGTTCAACTGGTTCATGGATTTTTCTGCATGATGGCTAATTTCTGTATGTATCCATCTTCAACTGGTTCGTAAATTTTTCCTGTGCGATTTTTGTTCCCTTACTGGTGCGCTTTTTATATCCTTTTGGCCAGCCATACGGCTGCCTGTTTGTGCATAACGGGTAATTTATTTTTTTCTGCATAGCGACTAATTTATGTATGGATTCATCAAAGTTTTCCCTGCCAGCTGTTCCGTGATAGCACCATTATGCTGGTCTCTACGATGAGCTGGCTCGGATTTATTTTATTGAGTATGGGCCTAATGACTGCGTTTTTCAACTCCAATCGAATTGCATGTTCGCATCTCTTCGTTCGTTACTGCCACCAAATTTATTTCGTTCTGCAAGTTCTTCCGGCTCTACGTTAAACCTAAGTGTGTTTTCTTAATAGTCCTGACCATATATTCCCCACTCTTCTTTTGCGTCTTTCGGGGATCGGTCAGTTTTTTTTCTCCTCCCTTATGGTAGCCATGCGCATGTATACTCTTTCGTGCCTTCATGCCGATCGTAACCGTTGCTCCATCGTCTTTTGTTACTGTGCCACCGATTATGCATATTTTGGTAACGACCTGGTCGTTATTGTATTTTTTTTCACGATTATATACCAGCATAGTTTGTTCTGTATTTATGTTGGTCTTTTCTTTTAGACATAGTGTGTGGCTGCATCGGTTTGCTCAGTACTGATTAGGCAAATTCGTTCCCTTTTGGTTTTGCTTTCCGTCTCATCCGCGAAGAAACCTGCATGATTCCACGCTTCGCCTGAAACAAAAATATGTGCCGTCGCTGCCTGTGACCACGGTTAAATTACCTGTTGCCCTTAAAATATTATGAAGCTATTATGGCAACATTTTGGTGCCAGCCTATTTTTCCACCGTCTACTGCATGGATCCCACGCGGCGTTCCTGCTCGGTGCCACCGACACGTGTTGTCAACCATCTGCTGTGTCGAGCGGGCATCTACCTGTTCCCACAGTAAACCAAGCGGCCGTTTACGCTTGCGCTTGCAAGAAAGAAATCCTGATATAAGCGGTCATATTGGATCCTTTTTTACCCCTCAGCCAGGTTAACTTGGACTGTCTACGCTGATTGTCCGCCCGTCCTACGGTACAGCCCTCAGTTCCCTCCGACGCAATACGATACTTTCGATGGCGCTGTTTCTCCTGTTTTCTAGCATGAACTTTCGTTCGCGCTGTTTCCCCTGTTTCGGTGTCTGCCCTGCCCTTATGCTATTCGGATGTTTGTGTCTCTCGCGCATCTCTTACGCTCTTTGTCCCGCTCTATGTTATTGATGCAGATGATCTATACTCTGCTCAAGGATGTCACGCCACGCCTACACACATGGCGTGTGCGCGTCAGGCTGGTGCGTTTCACCACATTTCCCATTGCGAACAACCAACCCTTAGATATGATCATGGTGGATGAGCAGGTCTGTGAATTTCTCATTTTTCTGTCCCTGTCTTTTTTGGTCCTTGCTTAGTTTTCTCTTATTCTTCTGTGTCTCCAGGGAGGATCCATGCACGCACAGATTTCATTTGACACCGATAAAGATCAACTGTTAACACCAATCGCCACCCTATCTAGCCAAATTGATCCCCCCCTGCCTGCTGCGCTATCCAACATAGCACCAACTTCGTCCACTGGCGCGCCCATCCATCACTCCGTGCTTTCTTCTACCCCACCTGATGAGGTAAGCTACATAATCATTAACTAAATCTCTCCTTTTTTCTATACTGCATTGCTGAATGTACCATGTTGTATGACCTCATTAACTAGACTGCCGCTGAGATAGGCCTTACCTGCCAGCTGATGCCTTCCAAAGACGCTGCATCCAGTGCAACATAAGTGCCAAACTATAATCCATACCGCTGCTGTCTCGATGCTTCCTGCCGTCAAAAACTCCTTTCGCTATCTCACCGTTGCCGGAACCACTTACCGTACCTTCTCTTTTACTCTAATTGTACCTGTAGCTGCCTGTTGAATATCCTCCGTACTCTAACGTGGTCTGGTATGCTGACCACAATGCTAGGTGTTTAAGGAGCGGACCTCCTCATTTTGTTCATGTAAACCCTGTCACGTACTATATGGTGCTTACCAGCACGTTGTGGCTCACCTAGCAACCTTTATTTCCTCATATCAGTGATCATGGCGTGAACATCAAATAACGCCCTTTGTCACTATATCTCTGCATTGCGATTTGCTTCCACTTTGCCAGCCCCGTTATGCTTTATGCTGTCCTGCACAATCCCATAAGCCACTGGCACACGCAAAATTCGTTAAACTGTGCACTACCGCGCATAACAGCCATGCAAGCCAATTTTCCCACCGTGCCATCACTCGGCGCGCCACGGGCGCGCAAATTCAGCTAGTATATATGTACAAGCGCCGGTTGCAGCTCGCCCCGCCTGCCACGCGTCACCGCCATTGTGCCACGTCGCCCGTTTATCCGCAGCCGTCCGATCGTTTGCGGCAGCGGCATCTGGCCGTCCATCCATCTCTTACGCATAAAAGAATTTTTCCCGGCTGAACCTCACCGGCTCGGGCGCTTTGCCCGGTTGGTTAACGCGGGCAGGTTTCGCCTCGGAGCCCCGGGTTCGATTCCCGTCGCCGCTCGTTTTTTCCTATCTTTTCTCCTCCCCCTTGCTCCCATCTCCTCAGTTTTTAGCCATTTCCCCATCGTCTCATCTCCCCATCCCTCGATTCTGCTCTCTCCCGCACGTGCTGCCGCACCCCATCTCCGCCCTGATCGACCGCCGGCCATCGGTGTGCCGCCCATCCTTGTTGTGTGGTCACCAGGTCCGGCCATGGCAGGCTCAGGGCGGCCAGATCTGGTGGATGCGGCCCCGGGCGGACAGGATCCGTCTCCTGGTCTCCTATTTCCCGCTCCGTGCCGGATCACCGCCCCTCCTCCCGGTGTTTGCATCTAATTATTTTGCTTGAATATTTTTTCTTACATCGGTGCACTTTTGAATGAACAGATGGAGCTGTCTTTGCCTAGGACCAACTGTATTGTTGCTGAGCGTTTTTACCCAGAGATGAGCTTGCCGTGGTTATTTTTATTGAGCTAATGTCGCCTGGTAGTATAAGCACCATTATTGTTGTGCTCTTCGCCTTATATCTTCCTCAAACTGAAATTATGTTGCAATATATTTGTTGCCCTCTTTTTTACATGCTGGTTCTCAACTATAGGTGCAGACTTTGCCTTCATAGCTTCAATTTTACCTGTTCTTTACCTGTTCTTTGTCTGTTCTGTCTTACTATATTAATGCATGTTGTTCACTGCTCTCTTCATTACAAATTAATTCGATGATCATATTTGGTGGAGCCTTTTAGATATAAAGTCTCTGATAAATAGCCTTTGTTGTAATTTAGCTCTGCCATTATTTCCTTTCTTTTTTAGATGCCAGCACAATCTCTGGCCATGCTCTCAGGCAAATGTGGGAAAAATCAATGCTTGGTGCTCAATGAGCATATTTGGTAGACCTTTTTAGAAAGTCTCTGATAGATAGCCTTTGTTATAGTTTAATTTTGCCATTCTTTCCTTCTGTTTTTGAGATACCAATAAAATGTCTGACCACTTACGGTGTCCCTACATGGTGGCGCCATCTTTTATTGTTGTGCCCGGCATTTCTCCGTTACCTTTACCAGTGATGACAGGTACTTAACAGGGCCTTCGGTCTTCCTATGATGCGCAGGGATTTCTCTTCTAATTAAAGGCATGTCGAATGAATTGGGGTTGTGTTGGTTTTCGTACAAGCAAGGAAATTCTATTGTGATTTTAGTTCGAATGTGGAGTTACCCTTTCTCTTAGGCTTTGCTTAATTAGTGCTTATATGATTCCAACCAAACATGGTCTACGCATGAATCCATCATGTATTATTAAAGTTGCTTCATGTTGGTTTATGTTTTGTGTATTTGTATAGCTTTACATTTGCCAACATAGATAGCGGGATATTTTAGTCCAGTGAAATGGCCACATATCAATCATTATATTCGGAAAAAGTAAAATCAGTTCAGAACACTGGGCATTGATTTTCATCCTAAGTTTTTTAGTTGCGGCAGGTACCTACTTTTCCTTCTGTTGCATTAAGAGTTGACATTTTAGTTACATGATCTTGCAGCCTTCACATGCATATGTATCATGTACATTATTTTTTGTTTTGGAATTTAGGCAGTCTATGACACTTCCATTTTTTATATGGGAGCGTCGCTCTTTTAAAGTTGTGAAATTTTTTATATGGGTGCCGATGAAACTAATGCTCTATGACTAAACGTTCTGAAGAAAGTGATCTTATATTTCGATTACCATTTCTACCACTGTATATTGTTTTTATTAAGATTTCGTCCATTACTCTGATTGTACTAGGCTTCTAGAATTTTTTTTGAATGCAAATATGCTTCAGCTGCTACAGAATGCCTACTGTGAAGTGCATATGTGATTTGCCATATGGGATATAGCAATTTCGTTAAGAACTGAGTTGACTATGCCTTCAAAATGTGATGGTTCATAATTTCGGTCAGAGGAAATCACAACTTGGTTGCTAACTTTGTAAATTTGTCAATAAAAGGAGATTTTCTATGATATTGTCTCCACGCATCAGAGGATAAACCACTCTTTCAATTTATTTTTATCTAAAAGTTGATAGATCATATGATATATTATGCTAATATTTTGTAATATTAATACCTTATTTTGTATTAATTTATTTTGAGATATTCCCTCTGTTTTTAGTTTATTTTTTCCATACAAGATTTTGGCTAGGTTCTAAAAATGAAATGAGACCAAGGGCAATTCTGCCATGTATTTTTTATATTTAAAAATATAGGAACATATGGAGCTGGTTGCAACCTCAATGTTCGCCTCTTTAATCGTTCTGGGGTACCACATTTTTATTATGTTCATTGGTTTATGCCTATATACTCCTCTTTGGTTCCTAACAGCTATGCTTACAAGCTTCACCTTTTTTTATCTCTAATATAAGATTGTCTTATGTGAACTTCCCTAGAACAAAGAATTTTTATCCATGTGAGTTTTAACCATTTCTTCCTAATTTGTATACTGCTTGCAGACCTATATATACCTTTGTGGGTATATAAATATTGTTTCAGATAGCTGCTAGCAAATAGTGTCATCCTACTAGAACTTATATGCCCATTTGCTTTTCGAATGTTAGCCTAAAGGGCCACGTCTTATTTCCAAACGTCTTAGAGATTGAATGGATTAAGCATGAATAAACAGTACTAAACATGCTAACACCCACGCGCCACAGGCGGGTTTGCTTTGCTAGTACCTTATAAAGTTCAAGAATGAGCCTCTCTAATACAGGTGCATGTTGCAGGAAGCATATGAGTACATGAAGATCAACGGTCACACACCAATCATCGAGAAACAAAGCCTTTAACTTGCTAAATGTTGGGCACGACATCAAATCCTCTGAATATAAACTGGACAAAAATGCAAATCATTACGAATAGATTAAGTTTTTTGACGTGTTAGATGAGATGATACTGAAGTAAAGGAAGTTGACGAGTTACTACACAAAAGGAAAAGCCAAAATGGGTACAATAATTGAAGTGGATAATAAATGACAACCAAAAAGATACCTAATAAGCTTATCTTTGTATAACTGTATGTTACATTCTTATTCCTTTCATCCATAAATATCACAATTTCAGAATACATGGACTCAAACAAGCTTATCTTTATTTTTTTAACAAACAAACAAGCTTATCTTTATATAACCATGTTATACTTTTTCCTTTTACATATTACAATTTCAGAATACATGGACTCGACCATTTTTGACTTCGACCACTAATATAAATAACATTATTGAATTTGGTAGTATACGGCAGCTGCCCTATTACATGGAGGAATATAGAGCACAACATAATATCAGAAGTAAGCAAATACAAAAAATGAGAACAACAACACACATATAATGCCCTAGAATAATCAGTTAATCACAAATAAATCATAGATTCCCCACTGAAAAATAATGGTTTAAAAGGGTCCTGTTGGTCATCATACACAAAGTCACAAACAACATGTTAGGTGCTAGTATGTCAGATAGTAATATAGATAGTGTAAGAGAGATACTTGATCACAGATAAGACAAATGTTAACAAGTAGAACATACCACCCCAGGTATAGCCCTCAACTCCAAGTTTTCAGCCTGAATCAAACCCTTGAGGAGAACACAATCCCTGCTGCCACCACCTACAACACAACAGTTCTCATAGGTACCACTAGCGGCATTAATACACCGGTACCCAAATTCTTCTTTAGCACAATAATCAGCATACAGTCCATGCTAGTGAGGTTAATAAATGATGGGAAAAGTCTATTTTAGGTACCTGAACTATCGAGAAAGTTTGAATGACCCCCCAAACTATCATTTGGTCTATTTTACCCATCCGAACTATCAAAACCAGCTCAAAATCCATCACAATCCGGTTTTGTCAGGTGGTTTTGCTGATGTGACGCCACGTGGAGAGTGGTTTGCTGATGTGGCATCCGATGTTTTATTTTTTCCTCTCCTCTGTATCTCTCTCCTCTCTCTCTCCATCTCTGTCTTTCCTCCTCGAGCAGTGGCCGGCACGCTACCCCTCTTCCTGGCGGCGCGGCGGCGCTCGGCCTCCCCTACCTCCAGCGGCCGGCGGTGAGGACCTTCGCATAACACGGCGGCGCGCCACCACCGCTTGCACTCACGACCGCAGCCGAGGTCCTCCAGCGCGACGCGGTGGCGGCACCGCCCCTCTCTCCTTTCGCCGCGACAAAGGCGGCAACCGGCGACGGCGCGTTCTCTCCTCCACCACTACAGGCGCGGCGGTGGGGTATCACCCTCTCCAAGCGGCGGCGGCAGCTCCGGCCCTTCCTCTGCTTTGCGAGCGACCGGCGATGGCGGCGCCCCTCTCCTCCACCACCACGAGTGCGGTGGCGGCGCGCCACCACCTCTTCCAGATCCGCGCGAGGGCCCAAGGCGGCGGCTGGCCTCCCTCTCGCGATGGTGTCCCCCTGCCACCGGCTTGGCGGCGCCTCCCTCGCGTGGCGGCGCCACGGGAGCAAGACGGCGGCATCGGCCTCGCCTCCGCTAGTGCCGCCGCCGCTTGCCGCCGCTCTCTCCCTCCCCTTCTCCCTCTTTATTCCCCCTTTCCCCTCTCTCTACCCGCTCTCTCTTTGTGCCGCTGCCCACCCCGTCGGCTTCCCCGCCGGCGTCGCCGCGCCATCCCCGTTGCCGGCAAGCCGCCTCCGCTACTGCCTCCCCGTTCCCCGCTTAGCCACTGGGAGAGAGAGGAAGGCGGCGGAGAGAGCGAGGTAGGGGAGGAGAGAGGGCGCGGAGGAGGGAGAGAGAGCGAGGAAGGGTAGGAGAGAGGGCGCGGAGGAGCGAGAGAGAGAGGTGGGGGAGAGGGAGGCGGGAGAAGGAGAGAGAGAGGAGGAGACCGGCGCCGAGGAGGAGGGAGAGGCGGCGGAGGAGGGAGGGAGAGAGGAGGGAGGAGAGAGGGCGCGGAGGAGGGAGAGAGAGCGAGGAGGAGAGAGGGCACGGAGGAGCGAGAGAGAGGAAGGTGGGGAGAGAGGGGAGGGCGGGAGAAGGAGGGAGAGAGGAGGGAGACCGGCGCTGGAGGAGGAGAGCAGGGCGCGGAGAGGCGGCGGAGAGAGCGAGGTAGGGGAGGAGAGAGAGCGAGGAAGGATAGGAGAGAGGGCGCAGAGGAGCGAGAGAGAGGAAGGTGGGGAGAGAGGGGAGGGCGGGAGAAGGAGGGAGAGAGGAGGGAGACCGGCGCTGGAGGAGGAGAGCAGGGGGCGGAGAGGCGGCTCGGCAACGGCGACCGGCGACGGGACGATGGAGCCGAGGCGGAGACCGAGAGGAGCAGGGCGGGGAAGGATGGGAGGAGAAGAGAATAAAAGAGGACGGAAAAGGAAAAATTAAAAGAGACACGTGGTCGCCAAATCAGCAAAACCACCTCTACGTGACGCCACATCAGCAAAACCACTGAGCAAAACTGGATTGTGATGTGTTTTGAGCTGGTTTTAAAAGTTCAGGGAGGAACAGTAGACCAAATCATAGTTTAGGGTGTTTTCTGGACCTTCTCGATAGTTCAGGTACCTAAAATGAACTTATTCCTAAATGATGCTCGTACTGATGGCATGCTTTCAAGCAAAGGAGTCCTCCCCTCGCATCTAATTAATGCCAGAGTAACGAGGGTTGGGATGGAAATTCGAGTCCGAACCGGGATAACAGAATCAAATACAGAGGCAGTGATTGTCAGCAGTTTCAGGGATTGGGATGAGATCGTGTAAGCCTCAATATAGCAATCGTCGATCCGGAGCTTTTCAAGTGCTGGGCAGCTTGAAAAATTGAGGAAATTATCTTTCAGTGTTACACGGTGAAGCTCCAACCTTGTCAAGTGCCTGGAGACAAGAGGCAGGTTGTCCAGCTCAAAGCTTTTGTTGTAATTGGTCAAACCCAAACCCAAACGAACACTGATGGCTTGGCACAGCAAAGCATGCCGGATCCATAGGTTGATCTGCAGCTCGCCCTGCTCTTCCAGGCTGATCGGACCGAGCTTTTATCTCAAACCGATGCACGGGCGCTCTGGGGTCACGGAGGAGCAGCAGGTGGTTCACGAACTTATTCAGCGTCCTCACACCTTTCCGGTCTCTCATGAGCGGTGACGCGCAGGACGGCCATGGACTTCCAGAGGTCGCGCCACCGCCCGGCGAGCACGCAGGTCCGCACGGCCTCCCGCGCCGGCTGCAGGACCTCGTCCGGGAGGGCGCCGATCCCGTCATGGCCGCAAGCCGCCTCACGCGCCTTCTTGCGCCTGCAGTAGACAGCTGCTTGCTTCGGAGGCATTGCGTCGATCAGCTGGCGAGCGCCGGCGCAGCGCCACGGGACGCACCGCCCGATTCCGGCGATCGCCGGCCGGAGGCAGATCGTGGACTGAGTGGGCTTGTACAATATCTGGAGGCAGGCAGGTATGTTGAGCGCAGCGGAGAACCTATGCAGGAGCAGGAGAGTTGCGGGATGCTCCTCGTCTACGGAACAAGCCTGATTCGCACAGTAATCGGGTCAAATCGGGCTGACCTGGTTACAAGTGGGTCGACCCAATCTTGGCAATACATTTCAAGAAAGGTGATTATTTTAGTAAATATATATTATAAAATAAAAAAACAAATTATACATCATACTATATTTTAATTAAATATGTGGGTTACAATACCTAAGCAGGCTAAACCAAGTCAGCCTGTCACTGTACGAATCTAAGCAACTCTTTGCTACTCTCTTGTCATCTCTCTCTCCCCCTCTCCCTCTCTCTCTCTCTCTGCCCATGGCCATCCTTCTCGCTGTCGAGCCTCGCGATGGCCATCCCTTGGTAGCTAGTCGCCATGGTGGTCTCTCACACTGTTTACCCACGTTGTGTAGGTTAGGGGAGGAGGATGTGCTATGTGTCGGTGTTGGCTAGATCCATAGGCTCATTGCCACGAGGGAAATAGGGGGGCTCACGATGCGGAGGAAGGAGGAGGCTCACTGACATGGGAAGGAGACGGTTGTGGCAAGATGGTGGGAGCTTGCCGTTCCCAGAAGGTGGAGGCAAGATAGAGGGGACTCATCCGCCACTGTATCTCTCTGGACATGGCGAGGCAAAGTGGGCTCCCTGGTGTGGGAAGGAGGCGACAATGCGACAAAAACTCGAGATGGAGGGGCTCGTAGGTCTCTCTCTCTCTCTCCCTCTCTCTCTCTCTCTCTCTCTCTAAAAACATGGCGAGACGTTTTGGTCTCGCCAATGTAGGAAGCTCGCCGGCCGCAGCTAAAGGGATGAAGCTCGCCGGCTGCTTATTTGAGTACTTGGAGTTCTTTTGTTCTCTTCCTCGGCCTTTCTGTTGCGGTTCATGTTGGTGTTGCGGTTCTTGTCGGTGTAGTCGTTCTTTCTTAGCTTGGGACAGTCACGGTGCGTCGGCGTATTTCAGCCGGCAGGTTTTTTGGGAACTAATCCGGTGTTCGGTAGTGGGGGTTTGCGTAGTTAGATCACCTCTCTTTTCTCACCGGTCAAGAACAGAACAAGAACCCTCAAGAACATGCGAGGTTTACCCAGGTTCAGGCCCCCCAGAGTGGGTAACAGCCCTAGTCCTGCTTGAGCTCTTGCTACTTGTGTCTACTGTAATTCAACTGAGGGACCTCCCCTTTATAGATGCACCCCAGCCTTATATACACAGAGGCTGGCTTGGGTAAAGGGAATATACATTTATTGGTCCGGTCACTATAGCCATTACTCTTCTCGGTCTCTTAGTCTGCGCCGCCATCCCCCTGCCCTCACTCTGACAGAGGGACAAGTTGGATGGGACAAGGCAGCCCACCTATCCCAAGTGCCTCACTGCCACGCCCTAGCCTATGCGGACGGGACGACCACAGTGTAACTGACACCACTAGCGAGACGGGCCAATCATGTCGTTAGACGCCCCACACGCCCCATCAGACCTGTTCCTTCACATTAAATGACCTGGAGTTGGTGCGTCCCGGAGAAATCCTTAGCAAGGAAGCTTCCTCCCACCTTCATCCTGTATCCCTGACAGCAGGGCCCATGCGCCCTCTGTTACGCCCACGCGAGTGCCCGTCCGCCTGCTCCCTGGGCCGCCAAGTGTCCTGGTCGCTTGACGCCTGGGACCTGATTGCCCACCTGCTCGCCGGACCGCCACGTGTCCTGGTCGCCACCTGATAGTGGGGTCTGTACACCCTCCTGCTCAGGTTGGGTAACTTAAGCTCCGTGCGCTTTTCTTCTATCCTTGCCATGGGTCCCACCTAGCAGCGGTGGAGAGAGCGCCCTGTTGTTGTACACACCGACATGGCGCATGTGGCTTGTGTCGCCGCACTCAAAGCACCTTGGTGGTCCTCTTTGCCCTATCCTTCTCTCCCTCACTCTCTTGAAAGAATAGCTGAACTTTCTAGCCAACAAGGCAAGCTATTCCTCGGGATACTTGTCCATTTGTTCTTCAGATAGATCACACAAGATAGCAAGAGAAGGATTGTTTCCAACACCAGAAGAAGAAGGCACAGAAGGGTCGGAAATCAAAGCCAACGAATGAGAACCTTGTTCTTTCAAGTCATGCTCAAGCTCATAGGTTTTGAGATTGGAATAAAGGCCTTCAAGATTGAGCTTGGTCAAATCTGTCGTCTGCCTGATGGCGGTGACCTTCATGGCCCACATTTTAAGATCCAAAGCGAAAAGGAAGTGTCATGTGTTCGCCGAGTCGTCATAGGTTGTGTCGACAGACCGGAGATCCGCAAGAATTTTCGTGAAGCGACCAAAGCAAGAATCAAGACCCTCACCCATTTTTACACGAACCGGTTATATTCTCTCTTGAACTGATCTTATCTCACGATTTGAATCTGAGCCGTCCCCTCATGATAGGCGATAAGGGTGGTCCATATTTTGTGAGTAGTGGGAAGATGGGCAACTCTCGCATATTCATTTCTACCCAACCCTTGAATGAGGAAATTTCGAGCCTTGTCATTCAATTCAACATCGACTTGGTTTGTGTCATTAATCTCTGTAAGATCAAGCCTCCCCATGGGCTGAATGATTTTGGTAATTGATGGCAACTAGGCCTTACAGCAGGAACGTCAAGGATAAGGACTCTTGTTTTATAGTTCTTTTATTTCCTTGTGTGAGTGTAGCTGTATAGGTCTGCAGATCATCTAATCTCTGGCAGCTGGGTCCCATTGAGCACAGTCCGTCGTTCGCATCAATCTTATCCATTCTCGGGTGTGTTCGAGAGAGTTCCGGGTGAGGCCACCTGTCTAGGTTCGAGAGAGTTCGGGGGAGCGACAACTGTCGAGTTTTCGTAGCCTCTAAGCAACCCAAGTCAGATACTTTCCTTTTAGGCGCGAAACTTCCCGCCGAGTCCACAAGTCGACAAGGTAGGCCAACAACACTAGGCGTGACGCCGGGCGAAGTCGGTAGAGCCAAAATTCAAGTGGGGCAAAATTTTCAGCCCCACCGGACGGCGTTCGACCACCGTCGGACGGGGTCCGGTGAGACCAAGCCAAAATTTGGCTAAGTCCCGAAAACACACGCTCTGTCGGACGCCGTCCGATAGCCTTCGGACGGGGTCCGACAGCGTGGGTTTCCCGGAGGTGAGCCCAAAAACGACTAAGTCCCAAACGACACCGTCTCTGTCGGACGGCCTCCGGAGACCATCGGACGGCGTCCGATGAAGTTCAAATTTGGCCACCAGACAGCGTCCGACGATCACCGGACGGCGTTTGATCAACTGGGGCGCGACAGTGGTCACTGTCGGACGGCGTCCGATGGGCACCGGACAGCGTCCGACCACGGCTAGGATTGCGAGCAAACACCTGAAGGGCATTTCTTTTGCGCGCGTTAGCACCTCACCGGACGGGTCCGATAAGCCACCGGACAGCGTCCGACGAAGCACAAAAATTGCCCTATCTTCCTGTCGGACGACGTCCGACGGGAACCGGACGGCGTCCGATCGGTCGATGTGAATCTCGCGATTTAATCTGAGCCGTCCGTTTCTAGGGTTTCACTTAGTGCCTATAAATAGGGGCTAAGAGTACGGGAGAAATTTGAGAGAGCCACCATTAGCAGCCACCCTTTGCCGTTACCACCCATGAGAGCTCCTCCCATGGATCCCACCTCCTAGGGTCCCATGTGTTTGAGAGATTGAGGGAGAAGAAGAGAGGAAGAGGAAGAAGAAGGTGTCCCCTTACCTCCTCTCATCCATCCCCAAGGTTTGCCCCTTCTCCCATGGTGTTCTTGCCCTAGTTTCCATGGTGGGAGAGAAGGGGTAGTGGTGAGAGACGGTCTCGATCTTGTGCTCTTGGGACTTCGCCGCCGGAGAGATCGTCGTCACGCCACGAGCTTCATCAACCGTACGACTACTTCAACCGTGCCGCAAACCCACCATCCGTTGGTGGTCACCGCCTTGTGTAGGGGTGCTTCCTCTCCATTCGTTTGAGCCTCAAATCCGTCGTGTGTCGGCGGCCATCTCCGTGTGTCGGGGGTGCCAAGGTGTCCGTGTGTCGGAGCCAAATCCTCCATGTGTTGGGGGTGCCTTATGTGTTGAGGCGAAATCCACCGTGTGTCGGTGGTCGGTGCCGTGTGTCGGTGCCGATGGGTGTGAGAGCTCTCGCGAGTGAGAGAACTCGCTTCCGTGTGAAGGTTTGGAGCTCGCCTACCATGTGTTGGTAAAGAGTTACCACAAGTGGATTGAGGGCTAGGGACGAGAGAGTCCCGACTTCTCTGTGTGAGAAGTTTCCTCAACGGAGACGTAGGTGCTCATGTGTTGAGCACCGAACTTCGGTAAACAACTCGGTTTGCGTCTCCTTGCCTCACTTATTTACTTCCGCATATTGATTCAATCGCTTGCATGTGAGTGACATCGAGCCTCCTAGTAGACGCTTGTGCTTTATTGTAATCGCCTCCGCAATTAGAATCGAGAGAATTAAAAGTTGAAAAGAGCCGATTCACCCCCCCTCTCGGCCTAGGATCCTTACAATCTCCTCATCCTTAGGCACCTTGTATGCATTCTTTACCTTGAGCCACACCTTAAAGCCTTGTGCCTTGATAAATGACACCATCCTCGCCTTCCAAAAAGGAAAATCGGCTCCGGAGAAAATTGGGGGCTTGGTGGAGTACTTCTCATCCGCCATAGCTACAACACAAAAAAGGCTCAAAATCGACCGGTTAAGATCAAGTGATTGAGCTCAACAAAGCTCTGATACCACTAAGTACTCAAGCTATGGTCTCCAAAGGGGGGATGAATAGAGCCAAATCGATTTTCAAGAATCTATGTGGTGCTCTTCACACACTTTCATCCTTCGGCCTTGCCAAAAACAAACTTGCCCCTTGTAGGCAATTTCACGAACACTCGGTGGGCGCTAGTTCAAGAACTCGTTCTCCATATGAGCCAAGGGGTGGTTGATGTTCATGATGACCCAATATGACCCCCAAGAGAGACTCAAGAGAATAGCCCTTTCGAACGACCCAAAATGACTAGCTAGTTCCTTGTGGGCATAAACAGAAACACTTGGTGGGCATGTGTGCAAGGAGTCAATCCATGAGCTATTCGAGGGGTGGAAGATGGTCTAGTTGACCCCCAATTGATTCCCCTCGAAGTAGGTAGCCGGATTACCCCTTAGGACACTCAAAACCCTTCAAAACCCCCTCTCCAAAAATTCATCCAGAAATTCCTGCGAAAATTCCAGAAAAAGAAAAAACTCGAGATCTAGAGAGGAGGGATGAGAGGCAAGCGCAAAAGCTATCACTTTCTTCTTCCAAGGGACATACTCAAGCCAACATGTGAAGGAAACAAGAAACACAAGCCAACATCATACCTTATGGATAAAAAAGCTAACTAGAGCAAGAACACATCAAGAACATGAGAAGAACTTGTGGATTCTATTGCTTTGATGTGTGGGGATTACATAAGCCACACCAAGCAGTAGCGGACCTAGGATTTTTATAAGATCCGGGCCAACTACCGGCAAGTCTAGTTGCTAGATCAAACGGTAAATGATGTTCATAGTAATATACGATGAAAATTTGTCTAATCACACAGCTCAATTTGTCTAATCGAAAAGTAACATACAAAAGAAAGGCAAGTTTGCTAATTTAAAATAATATAGTACCTTTTTAAGACAGATTCGCTTCTTCCAAGCCTATATCTTCATCAATAGTAGCTGTAGATCTCAAACCTAGAAATTAAAATAAAATATCAATATTAACGACATGAAATGGACAAATAAACAAGTTAATAGTAAGCAAAATTTATAGCAAGCATTTTTAAATACCACTAGAAAGAGGTAGCTGTCGGGGATAAAATCACGGCCCATTGCTATGGCCCACTCCCTGATGGCCCAATCGAACAGCCTACTAGGGCCTAGCTCCCTAGAAGGTTCTATCTGGCTCATGTGCATCTGCGAAACAGCTTCTGGTTGTACGGTGCATAACGGCCAAGGATTCGTGTTCGAGTCCGACTCGAGCAAGAGTTCTGCACGGCTACGTGAAAACCCGGACGTGGTTTCCCGGATTGGAGCAGACGTCGTGATCCCCAAGAATTGGAGTATACCTTATCTACCTCGGGATGTATTTGGCATGTACGAGTTCGTTAAGTATTCGTGGTTAGCCCGGCCCGATTATCCTCTGGTAGGTCGGTTCATCTACACTATATAAATAGGGCCCCTACGGCGTGTAGAGGGCACGGCCAAGAGATTTTACATTGTCGCACATTGCTTCGTGTACACATACGATCTCGCCGAGACTTGTTCGTCTCGTCGAGCTTCCACCTTGTAATCCTCTTTGATATAAAGAAAGGCTGGACCTAGGGCTGTTATCTCTTTGAGAGGCCTGAACCAGGGTAAAAACCTTGTGTCTCCCTGTTGCTTGCTGATTGCTGTTCGCGTTGTTTGGCGTGTCTCCTATCTCCCTTTCTTAAGAACCTTAGTTGACTTGAGATCGATATCTCAATCATCGACAGTTGGCGCCGCCCGTGGGGACTTAGTAGATCGAGCATGTCGAACTCCATCAACGACCAGGGATCTATTCCTGAGGACTACGACTCAGAAGGGCAGAATGTTTCATCCCTTGTCAGATCGGATCGATCTGTTCGATCTCGATCGCTCTCCGTATCTGGGACAGAAATCTCTGAATACGTTCCAGAGATGGTCTTAGATCAAGTTTGTGAGCATCGTTGAGCCCAAATTTTTATTAGTGGCATTGATGTCAAAATTAATTAATATTAAGTGCTAGGGGTTTTTGGATTTCTCGGAACCCTGGCGAAGACTCGGCATATTGTAAAACCCTAATTTGAAGCGTCGACAAAATTGTGAGCTGCTCCGAGACTTTAAGTGCGTGACCGGGCGAGAGATGAGGTCACGTATAGATTAGGAGTAGTTAGGTTTTCATTTTTTGTTTTGTCGGATCTCAAAAGGGGTTTGAATCTCTCGGACTATGCCGGATCTTTGCGACTTCTCGAAAATCGGTTTCCGTAGTCCACCACTTCTAAAAATACCCAAATATATTTTTGTGAGATTTCTAGAGAGAGAGAAACCCACCTAAATTCCTCTACATATTTTAGCACAAATTTCCTCTCTGTCGGACTGCGTCTGGGCGTTGCTGGACAGCGTCCGACCAGCAAAACACGTACATAGTGCACACTGTCGGACGGCATCCGGCTGTTACCGGACGGCGTCCTATCATGGTAAAAAATCTTAGTTTTCTCCCGTCGGACGGCGTCTGGGCACTCCAGGTAACGTCCGATTAGCCACAGTCTAGTGCATATCGCACTGTCGGACGGCGTCCGGTCTTTACCGGACGGTGTCCGATAACTCCAAATTTTGTGAGCAGTAGCCTCTGTCAGACGGCGTCCGGTGCCCGTCGGACTGCATCCGGTAGAGGCTAACGACTAGTCTTTTTGTCCTCTTCCGAGGGGCAACGGCTAGCTTGCTCTAGGGGCTATATATAGATGTCTAGTGGCTGGCTTCTTTGAGGTTTTGCTGCTCTCTACACCTACCACACTCATTGCTCATCAATTAGGTGATCAAGAGCCATTCCTCCACCCACAAAACATTCAAAGCCACAAATCAATCATCCCCAACACCGAGCTTCATTGAAGTCCTTCGATCCGGCATGATCGGGGCGTTTCGGGCTTGTTACTTTTGAAGACGGCATCCTTCGTGGAGGCGTGGGCTTGGGAGTAGGCCTTGGCGTGTGGCTACTCTCAAGTCGGTGTACAGGTGACGGAGCCCACCTCACCGGAGTGGCGGAACGACTACCGGGGAGTAAGTGAGGCGTTAGGCTCGAGAGTGAGCCGGTCCTTGTACGCAAGGGGTAGCCTCAACGGAGAGTAGGAGTTGCGGCTCCGAACTTCGGTCAAACAAATACCGTGTCACTCTCTCTCATTTAAATTCCCGCACTTACCTTCATTGCATTGCTTGTGTTAAATTGAATGCCATGTCTTAGTTGCCTTGTAACTTGTTTATCGCTTCCGCTTACTTGACAATTGAAACTTGGATTGGGTCATTCTTAACATGATGCTTAATTGAGAATAATCGAAAAAGAAATTAAAATAGCCTATTCACGCCCCCTCTAGGCCTTAGGATCCTCTTTCAAGTGGTATCAGAGCGTCTAGGTTCTCCGGTATTAGCTTCACCGCTAGGAGATGGCTCAAGAGGGGCCTAGGATAGAAATTGGAAAAGCTCCTATCTTTGATGGGACAAACTACAACTATTGGAAAATTAGAATGCAATGTTACTTAGAGGCGCTTAGCTATGATGTGTGGGTTGCTTGTGAGACCGGTTATCCGGATCCTCCGGCGGAAACAATAGCTCTTGATGAAGTTCATACTAAGTACAAACGTTTTAATGCTATTGCTAGAAATGCTTTACTCTCTAGTGTTTCTTCCGAAGTGTTCGATAGCACTGGCAATCTCACTAAAGCTTATGACATATGGAAGCATCTAAAAGAAATCCATGTTGGTAGTGCCGAGATGCTTGAGGAGAAGCTATCTCGAGCTAGAAAAAAAATTGATCAATTCAAAATGCTCCCTAATGAAAGTGTCAATGAAATGTTTCTTAGGTTGAACCCCATCGTCAATGAAATTGCCGGATGCTCGGAGAGGAATGTCTTGGAGGATATTGACATTTGTCGAAAGATGCTTGATGTTGTGCCGTTTAGTTTCAATCAGCTTGTGATCTTAATTCGAGCATCCAAGTCAAAGCTCAAGAAAATGACACCAACAAAGCTCCTCGGGCAACTCAACTCTTATGAGATGCGTCTCCTTGAAAGTGAAGAGTCCCCGCTCAACAAAAAGTCAATTGCTCTATCCGCCAAAGTCAAAAGTGGGAAGAAGAAGATTGAAATTTAAGAAGATGACAATGACTCCGATGATGCAATTCCGGAGATTGAAGAATTGGCCCTCCTTGTCAAGCGATCAAGAAAGTTGATCAAGAGAATGAGCTTCCACGGTGGATCATTCTCTTCAAAACGAAGACCCACCTCCAAAATGCGTTGCTATGAATGCGGAGAGAAGGGTCACTTGGCGGCGGATTGCCCAAGAAATAATAAGAACAAGCACAAGCCTAGAAATCAAGAAGAAGATGAGGAGGATGACAAGAAGAAGTATCGTCACTACCGCAAGAGCGATCACAAGTCCAAGGACAAGAAGAAAGCTCTTACCAGTCAAAAGTGCAAAAAGGAAGATAACTCAAGTTCCTCATCTTCTCAATCCTCCTCCTCCGAAGAAGACACTAGAGCTCATGGGCTAGCCGGACTTGCGATTAAGGAAAATGCTCTTCCGGCCCTTCCCAAGCAAAAGCTTTGTCTCACGGCCAACACACAAGAAGATGTGATCGGGGAGTGGATTACCGATGATGAAGACTCTTGGGCGGACTCCTCCGACAATGAAAACATCAAGGTGTCTGGAGTCACCATCAACAACCCTACACCTCCCATGTGTCTTATGGCACTAGAGGAGAAGGTAACAAATGAGTACCTCTCTAAAAGTGAGCTTAAGCTCTTGATTGATGATTTGAATAATGCTTTAGAGAAGGAAAAATTTAAGAGAAAAAAGCTAATGAAAGTGCATAAGGAGCTTGCTAGTGAATTTGAAATTTTGCTTGAAAAACATGAGACTCTAGAAGATGATTATGAAGCTCTCAATTTGCAAGTTAAAATTTTAGAAAATAAGCTAGCTAGCTCTAATGTTGATGATGAAACTCCTCTTGATTGCTCAAATGAAAAATGCAATGTTTGTGTGACTTGTGACTTGATTGACACTATTGATGGTTCACTTAGCTTGTCTCGTGACACATCTTTGAGCTCGTCACCCACTATCACACCTAATGCTAGCTCATCTTCACCCACTAGTGCTACTTGTTTAAATGAAAATGCTTGTTCTATTGGTACTTGTGGTGTTGCTAAATGTGCTAATGAGCTAGTTAAGGAAAATTTGCTTCTAAATGATAGAATTGAGGAACTAGACTCTAGCTTGGCTAAATTGCTTGTGGGGAATAACTCTCTTAACAAGGTGCTCCGGGAGCAAAGGTACACCTTGGGCAAGCATGGTTTGGGATTTCATCCCGGGGATTGGCCCAAGGGAGGTTGGGGTAAGTCCAAGCTAACTTTCGTTAAGGGAGGAACCCGTTGTCATATTTGCAAAAATGAGAAATACAAAGCCATTGCTTGTCCTCTTGCAAAATCATCTCAATTCATGTCTAAAACTCAAGTGCTTAACGCTAGTTACATGCTTATGAGGAAAAATGGCTCTACTTATGCTAAATATGTTGGTGCACCTAACGAAAAGAAAGATGTAAAAGCTATTTGGGTACCCAAATGTTTGATGACTAACTCAAAAGGACCCAAGAAGAAGTCTTGGGTACCTAAGACCCAAGCTTGAATTTGTGTGCGTAGGTGAACTACAAGAGCGGTGGCCGGCATTGGATATTTGATAGCGGTTGCACTCAACACATGACCGGTAGCTCAAGTATGTTCACCTCACTAGAAGAGGAGAAGGACCTCGAACACAAGATCACATTTGGTGACAACTCCAAGCGAAAGGTAAAAGGTATAGGTAAAATTTCAATATCTAATGACCTATCCATCTCTAATGTTCTCTTGGTGGAAGCTTGCAACTTTAATCTCCTCTCCGTTGCTCAAGTGTGCGATTTAGGCTTTGATTGCTTCTTTTCGGTTAACGGAGTTCGTGTTATTTCCACCAAGGATCAAAGTGTTGCATTTGAAGGCACCCGGTTTCAAAATTTGTATTTGGTTGATTTTTCAAACCGTGAATCTTCTCAAATCAAGACTTGTCTTGTTGCTCAAACCACTCTTGGTTGGTTGTGGCATAAACGTCTTGGACATGTTGGAATGTGCACTTTGAAAAAGGTTTTTAAAGACAACTTGGTTATTGGAGTGAAGGATGTTAAATTTGAGAAAAATCGTTTATGTAGCTCATGCCAAGCCGGCAAGCAAGTGGCTAATTCTCATCCGACTAAGACATTCATGTCTACATCCCGACCACTTGAACTTTTGCATATGGATTTATTTGGCCCAACCACCTATGCGAGCATAGACGGGAATTCTTATTGTCATGTGATTGTCGATGATTTCTCTCGCTTCAGTTGGGTATTTTTCGTTACAAATAAATCACTTGCCGGTGATGTGTTTAAAAGATTTGCTTTGAAAGCTCAAAAAGAATTTGACTCTTTTATTAAAAAGGTGAGGAGTGATAACGGCACCGAGTTTACTAACACAGATGTTGAAGAATTTTGTGATGAGCTAGGAGTGAAGCACGAATTCTCGGCGGCCTACACTCCCCAACAAAATGGAGTGGTGGAGAGGAAGAACCGCACATGGATAGAGATGGCGAGGTCGATGCTTGATGAGTATAACACGCCGCATGCTTTTTGGGCGGAAGTCATCAACACGGCGTGCCATGCCATCAACCGTCTCTACCTCCACCGACTCCTCCACAAGACCTCATATGAACTACTAGTGGGACGAAGGCCCAACATCTCCTACTTTTGAGTCTTTGGTTGCAAGGTATACATTTATAAGAAAAGGACTCATTTGGGTAAGTTTCAAAAGAGGTGTGATGTTGGTATCATGCTAGGCTATTACTCTCGCTCCAAAGCTTTTCGAGTTTTTAATAATACTACCGGGCTAGTTGAGCAAGCTTATGATGTTAAGTTTGATGAAACTAACGGCTCACAAAGTGAGCAAGACTTGACAAGAAATGTTGGTTATGAGCTACCACAAGAAGCCATGGAGTTGGGGGAAATTCGACCCTCACCGGAGGTACCAAAAGATGAAAACGTCTCTCCCACCACCTCCATTGATAATCAAGCTCAAGACACCTCTCCAACAACTCAAGACCAAGCGGTGGACGGAGATGCAAACTTTGAAGTTTATCAAGCTCAAGGGGGAGCCGTTGATCTACAAGTACCCGTCCAACAACATCGCTCTCTCTTCAAGGATCATCCCCTAGATCAAGTTATTGGCAATCTCAATCAAGGCGTAAGAACCCGTTCTCATACCGCTAATTATTGTGAGCATCACGCCTTTGTGTCTATTGTTGAGCCTAGGACCATTGATGAGGCATTGACGGATGTGGATTGGGTGAACGCCATGCACGAAGAGTTAAATAACTTCACCCGCAATGAAGTTTGGGAGCTTGTGGAAAGACCGAAGGATCACAATGTTATTGGCACTAAATGGGTCTTCCGTAACAAACAAGATGAGAACGGTGAAGTAGTACGAAACAAGGCAAGATTGGTGGCGCAAGGTTTCACTCAAATCGAAGGTCTTGACTATGGAGAAACCTACGCCCCCATTGCTCGACTTGAAGCTATACGGTTACTCTTGGCATTCGCCTCTCTCTATAATATTACTCTCTTTCAAATGGATGTTAAGAGTGCTGTCGACGGTTGAGATATCGATCTCAAGTCGCTAAGGTTCTTTAAGATTGAGATAGGAGACACGCCGAACAACCACAAACAACAAATAACGAGGAGATAGAGTTTTTATCTGGTTCGGGCCTCTCGGAGAGATAATAGCCCACGTCCGGCCTTTCTTATATATCGAGATGAATACAAGAGATGGCTCGTGAGATGAACAAGTCTCGGCGAGATTATGGTGTACAAGAAAGCAATATGTGATGATGTGCTAAGTCTAGATCTTGACCCCTCTACGTCGTAGGGGCTTGGTTTATATAGTCTGAGCAAACCGACCTCCGAGGGAATATCGGGTAGGGCTAACTACGAGATCGTAACGAACTCATACATGCCAAATATGACCTACGGTAGATAAGGTAAGCTCCTAATCTTGGGGATCACGACTCCTTATCCAATTCGGGAAACCACGTCCGGGTCTTCTCGTAGCCGTGCAGAACTCTTGTTCGAGTAGGACTCGAACACGAATCCTAGGCCGTTCACGCACCGTGCCAACCAAGAAGCTGTTGGCGGGATGCATATGGGCTGATAGAACCTTCCAGGATTTGGGCCTGGTAGGTCATTCGATTGGGCCGTCGGGGAGTGGGCCATGGCAATGGGCGTAATTTAATCCCGACGGCTAGCCCTCGAGACTCAAGTGGAAGGACTCACTAGAGTGGGGTCTTCCTCTTGAGACTCAAATCCTGAAGAGGGTAATTTTGCTGCTACAAGTCGTGCAACAAGCGGCCAAGCAGTTACAGTTCAACCGAACAAGGCTTGTTCGGGACCGAACAAACCAGCCCAGTGCCGAGCAACTCTATTGCGTCGAACAGGGAACAACATCTGTCCGAGTAGAGCACTCAGCCTTCGATGCAGAAATCGGAAGAAGTGAGGTGAATCATCTCCTTGAATTTGAGCGTCATCAAGGAGGATTGGATTCCGAGTAGTGAAGAGCGTACCACCGCATCCGGTAAGATCAGATCTTCCGGGAGAATGAACATAGCAAGTCGCGAGACGGACTCGTGCTACTGCATCCAGGCATTCAGATGCCTAGGGAAGATAGGGGAACCACCTCTCGGGCTAGAGCTTGCGAGAAAATAGAGATGCGCTCTCGGCGAATGTTATGCTCAGAGCGAAAGTGATCGCCCCAAGCGTAGATCGTATGCTAAGAGCGAGACAATGCATACGAGGGGAAGGTGACCTAGTCCCAGAGCGTAGAGCTCGTCGAAGGAACCAGGTAAAGAGATCTAATCCCCGAGCACGGAGCTCGTTAAAGGAACGAAAATCGACCGGCGAAGCGTGCGGTAGGAGCCAGCGCTCGGGCGAAGAGCTGCCGGTCGCGGTGATCCACCCGAGCACGGAGCTCGTCGCGGGGACGAGATCTGGCGCTCGCGAAGAAGCGCCGGTGCGAGGTGAATCACAACCCGATGCGCGGTCGAGCCGCAAGAGAGCGTGTGAAATCAACGTTTTACCCATGGCGTATTCCTTATAATGATGATAGCGTTGTCTTGGCAAGTGCAGAACCGACGCTTGGAGTGCCCGTTGCGATGAGAATCGACTTACGATGGGCATGCCCGTTGCGATGAGAATTGGCTTACGATGGGCAGGACTCCGTTGGCGGCGCACTACCTTGACTTAGCCGAACTGTGAAGGTCAGCGCCGGGCAAAGGCAAGAGATCATACGCGGGTGAAGTGAATCATTCCCGAACAGCGCGAGCGAACCCGGAAGAGAGGATGCGAACATCGGCTTTGGTGGGGAAGCACGGAACCTCGCCACGACCATCACCGAGTCGATGTTCCCGTTCCTGTATTCCCTGCAGAAGACAAACAAGAAACGAGCCAGCAAGGGGAAAAAGAGAGCAAGAATAGGCTCTAAGAAGAGCAAAGCGAGTTTTAGAAAACAAGCAAAAGACGACCTACTCGCACAAGACATAATTTTTTCCGGGTACGTCCCCCGATAGCGTTAGTGTCACCTCGGCGAATGCGGAACCGACGCAAAGAGTGCCCGTTGCGATGAGAATCGGCTTACGGTGGGCAGGACTCCGTTGGTGGTGCATTGCTCCGGATTACCGTGCCAAGAAGGGCGTAGCATGGATAAAGAAGGCGTGTGCGGGCAAGCAGCCCCAGCGTGGCTAAGACCGCTAACGGGGAAGGCGATCGGGACCTTAGCCACGAGCAAGGCGTGCGGCGAAATCTTATCCGGA
Organism: Raddia guianensis; assembly: GCA_036346415.1. Classification (NCBI taxonomy): domain Eukaryota; kingdom Viridiplantae; phylum Streptophyta; class Magnoliopsida; order Poales; family Poaceae; genus Raddia; species Raddia guianensis. Next base: position 47,752,190 of record CM070539.1, on the reverse strand, counting down.
CATGGACCCGTGCGGCGTTGGTGTCGTCTCGGCGGGTCGCGGAATCAGCGCCGAAGTGCGTTGCGATGAGAATCGACTACGGTGGGCATGCCCGTTGCGATGAGAATCGACTACGGTGGGCGAGAACTCCATCGGTGGTGCACCGCCGTTAACCGAGCCGTATAGGTCGTTGCGGATAAAAGACATGCTCAGATGCGGGAGCGCGCTACGGAGCGAAGACCAACGAGGTTTTGGAAAACCAACGCTAAGGAAAAAAGCTGGAAAACTGAAAACGTCGGGATTGCGAAATTCAGTTCAAGTCCCAACCGACCGAGGAGAGAGGTCCTCGAGGAGCTGGCGAGCGACTCAAGACCGCCGAAAGGCGCTTGAATCGAGCGAGAGTCGATCGAGCAGCTTTTTCCCGCAAAAAAGCGACAAAAGACAAGGACGAACAGGAACCAAGAGCAAAGGCGAACAGCGATAGAAAGTTTTAAGAAAACCGGTAGAACGCTTAGCCTAACTCCGGGCCCGTTGTGCGGTTGCTCGAGGACTGAGTTTGCGAACTTCGAGCAGTGCACAAGAGAAAAGCGGCGCCCTAGCCCACAATGCAGACGATGCATGAAGACTGAGCTTGCGACTTCAAGCACGCGCGTAGAGAGTTAAGCGACACCGTATCTGATCGACTCGTTCGAGGCGCTCGTTAACGTAAGTTAAGCGATTCGAAGGTAACCGAACAAGGAAAGTGCCTCGCGCGGAGGGCTTACGAGCGAGCTTTGCCAAGTGGTTGTGCCATGGCGGTAAGTGTCTCGCGCGGAGGGCTTACGAGCGAGCTTAGCCGCGAGGTCGATGCCGTGTTACGCAACTCGAGTTTAGGAACTTCGTTGAAACTAGATACGGCGGAAACCCTCAAGATCGCGGAGCCAAGAGTTCGCAAGTCCGGCGACCATCAAGTGTTACCAGAGAGAAAGAGTAGTGCGAGAAGGCGAGTGGTGAGAAGGACCGCGGGGCGCGGCGTTCACCACTCAATGGGTTGAACTTTACATGGCATCCCGAGAGACTTGGACGAACTAAAGCGCGAAATTTGAGAAAAAAGCGAAGCTAGGAAGCGAAAGATCTACGAGGAACTTACGGTGGTCGGCGTTCCAAGTCTTTGGTTAGCTCTCTCCGTCATCCTTTGCCAGCGAACAGCCGGGTTCGGAAGGAGTTTTGATCCGATCCCGAGCACGGAGCTCGTCGCGGGACGAGACGCGCCGGCGAAGAGCCGCCCGGCTTGAAGTGAACCGATCCCGAGCACGGAGCTCGTCGTGGAAACCAGACGCGCGCCCCGAGCGAAGAGCTGCCCGGCGCGAAGTGATCCAGCCCGAGCACGAGTGGGAACCAGATTTGGAAGGCGATCAAGATCGAAGGATCGATCCGATCTGGCGGGGAAGAGACATCCCGCCTTCCGAGCCGTAGTCCTCAGGGAGAATCTCCTGGTCGCCGATAGAGTTCGACATGCTCGATCTGCGTGTCCCCACGGTCGGCGCCAGCTGTCGACGGTTGAGATATCGATCTCAAGTCGCTAAGGTTCTTTAAGATTGAGATAGGAGACCGCCGAACAACCACGAACAACAAATGAACAGGAGAGAGTAGTTTTATCTGGTTCGGGCCTCTCGGAGAGATAATAGCCCTCGTCCGGCCTTTCTTATATATCAGAGATGAATACAAGAGATGGCTCGGCGAGATGAACAAGTCTCGGCGAGATTATGGTGTACAAGAAAGCAATATGTGATGATGTGCTAAGTCTAGATCTTCTGACCCCTCTACACGTCGTAGGGGCTTGGTTTATATAGTCTGAGCAAACCGACCTCTGGGGAATATCGGCGGGCTAACTACGAGATAAATAACGAACTCATACATGCCAAATATGACCTACGGTAGATAAGGTAAGCTCCTAATCTTGGGGATCACGACTCCTTATCCAATCCGGGAAACCACGTCCGGGTCTTCTCGTAGCCGTGCAGAACTCTTGTTCGAGTAGGACTCGAACACGAATCCTAGGCCGTTACGCACCGTGCCAACCAAGAAGCTGTTCGGCAGGATGCATATGGGCCTGATAGAACCTTCCAGGGAGCTGGGCCCTGGTAGGCTGTTCGATTGGGCCGTCAGGGAGTGGGCCATGGCAATGGGCCGTAATTTAATCCCCGACAAGTGCTTTCCTAAATGGTTTTGTTGATAAACTTGTTTATGTCGAGCAACCACCCGGTTTTGAAAACCTTAAACATCCAAACCATGTCTATAATCTCACTTAGACGCTATACGGTCTCAAGCAAGCTCCTAGAGCATGGTATGAGCGTCTTAGGGACTTCCTCTTAGAAAAGGGATTTAAAACCGGTGCGATTGATTCCACATTGTTTCTCAAGCCAATTGAAAATGATTTATTTATTTGTCAAATTTATGTGGATGATATTATTTTTGGATGTACTAACAAAGCAAAATGCAAGGACTTTGGAGAAATGATGTCCAAGGAATTCGAAATGTCTATGATTGGAGAACTCACTTTCTTCCTTGGATTTCAAATCAAGCAACTCCGGGAAGGGACCTTTATTTTTCAAGAGAAATACACAAAGGACCTTCTCAAGCGGTTCTCTATGGATGATTTTAAATCGATCAAAACACCAATGGCCACTAATAGGCATCTTGACTTGAATGAAGATGGAAAGCCCGTGGACCAAAAGCTTTATCGCTGCATGATCGGTTCGCTTCTCTATCTCACCGCTTCTCGACCCGATATTATGTTTAGTGTGTGCATGTGTGCTCGATTTCAAGCATCCCCTAAAGAAGTGAATCTTGTCGCCGTAAAACGCATTTTGAGATATCTAAAAATCACTACTAGCCTAGAACTTTGGTACCCCAAGGGAGCGCGTGTTGAGCTTCTTGGCTATTCCGACTCGGATTATGCCGGTTGCAAAATTGATCGCAAAAGCACCTCGGCGGGTTGTCACTTGCTAGGACGCTCACTCATGTCATGGACTTCACGGAATCAAAACTCCGTGGCGCTATCTACCGCGGAAGCGGAATATGTAGCCGCGGGGAGTTGTTGTTCTCAACTCTTGTACATGACACAGATGCTTAGTGATTTTGGGCTAAAATTTGAGAAAGTGTCTCTTCTATGCGATAATGAAAGTGCGGTGAAAATAGCCAACAATCCGGTCCAACATTCCCGTACAAAGCACATCGACATCCGACATCACTTTATTCGTGACCGCGTTGCAAAGGGTGACGTTGTGCTTGCCTACATGCGAACGGAAGATCAATTAGCGGATATTTTCACCAAACCCTTGGATGAGGCACGGTTTTACAAATTAAGAAATGAACTCAACATACTAGATAGATCAAATGCATGTTAATTGGATTTCGTGACTTTTTGGGTCTTGTTTGAACTTTTCATTTGCTTTTGACCCTTGTCACATTTAGGGGGAGTTTAATTTCAACTAATGATCTCAAGACTCCCTCTAGTGGTGAAAAGATAAATTTGTTTTTGAGTTAGCACGTTCTTGTCCTATATTTCAAGCCAAAACAAATTTGAAATCAAAAGACTATCTTTAATCTTCTTACCACTTCAAACTTATCAAGTTGGAAAATCTTATCCCTTCGAAAAAATTTGCTCCATATGCATATTTGCTCTCTTGAAAATCATATGGCATTAAAATTGTTGAAAATATTTGAAAATGAGCCAAAACTCAAAAACATGTGCTTAAACTCCAAAGTAAACCCCTATACGCGATTTTCATGTCTATATGAGAAATCAAGGCAAAATTTGGGTTCACACATTTTCTTAATCTATAGGATCAAAATTTGAGATTTTGAATTTGCTTTGAGTTCATTTGTCTCATTAAGATCTTATCCCTTCAAAATTAATTTTTTTTTAAAAAAATAATACTCCAAATTGCTCACATTTGAATTCTTCCTTGAATTTTGAGCAAAATGGAGAATAACCCTTCAAAACATTATTTTTATAAAAAATTCTCGCATTGGTGGGGCCCACTGGTCAGTTGTGTGTGGTTTGGGATTTTCAGCCTTTATCGGATGCCGTCTGGAAATTCTTGGACGCAGTCCGACAGGGTTTTGCGTGCCTTGTATACTTGCTGTCGGACACCGTCCGGTAACGAGCAGACGCCGTCCGACAAGGTTCTATTTGCGCCGCAACCCTCCTGTCGGACGCCGTCTTGATTTCCCAGACCCCGTCCGACGAAGCACTTTCCGCGCTACACCCGTACTGTCGGACGTCGTCCGATAGCCGTCGGACGCCATCCGATGGGGCCCATCTGTGCAGTTCACCCATTAACTTACCTCTCCGCCTCCCTCTTTCCTCATTTCTCTTCACTCCCCTCACCAAACCGGCGCCGCCCCTGCTCTTCCTTCTCTCCGGGGAGGCCTTTCCGGCGATCTCCGGCGAAATCAACCACCACCACCAGCGTCCCCTCGTCTTCCTCTTCGATTCCCTCCGCGGGGATTGAAGGTTGGCGGCCCGATTCGTGCGCCTCGTCTCCGTCGAGCTCCCCTCTTTTCCCCTACCGGGAAGAGCCTAGGGGACGATCCTCTTGCGCACAGCGGCTTCCTCCTCCCTTCTAGGGCTCGGTAACGGCTTCCCGCCTCCTATTCCCGCAAATTCCTTCGATTACCGAGTTCTAGATTTTGAATAGGATTTTCCCGCGCTTGTGTCTAGGATTGGCTCGTGGTGTAGTTGTCACTTGGTCGGTGGGCACTTGGCTGTGAGAGTGATTGGTCAGTGGGGCATTTGTCAGTGGATTGCTTGAAGATGTCTCGTTCATTGAAGAAACTCAGCAAGGCTCTTGGTAGAACATTGAGTGGTCGTCGTGACAGTGGCAGCCGGGGTGAACATGATTATATTGATGAGACAGCTAGCAGTGCCGCTCCTCCTCGCACACGAAAAGCTACTAAAGGGGATATACAGCAGCAACACGACGAGGGATTCAATTGGAAGCGAGTTGTAGGGACTTCTTTTGCGTAGCTGATGATATTGACGATGACACTTATGCTGAGGACCCGACAGAGGATGATGTCACTGAGACAGTGGTCACTGAGGATGAGCCAGTAGACAATCTGGTCCTAAAATTGTCTATGGAAACTTTGAGAAAGAAGAGGGCCGTCTCTTATGCAAAATGGTTCCCTCAGCGGCGAGAGGATACCAAAGATTTCAGATTCTACACCAAGTTTGTAAACTTGACTATATATGTGTTTCTCTGCACCCAAAGGTGGTCTCTGGGACCCTCATTGTGTTGATTGGGCGAGATCACCACAATGGCGAACTTTGAGGTTCACACTATCTTGACTCCACTCCGTGATTAGCGAGGCGATCTCTAACAAGAAGTTCACGTGGTGCAAAGAGAGCCTTGTGAATTCTTTGCCACTCGCTTCTTCTGCCGAGGATGTGTCAGAATTCAATTACTATCATTCAGTCAACGGAAATGTTCAAGGGATCTCAGTGGCGGACATGAACTTTACATTGGGTACTCCTGATTCTGGCGCTGATCTAAATGAGATGGCATATGAAGATGCTTTCTGGAGGGCCAAATATCCTCCACCTGCAGAAATCAGATTCATGTACCTCGATCTTGACGATGAGGAAATCAGTGTGGATAAGGCAAATCAGTTGCGATAGTAGCCTGCCCTAATCAACCTTATACTTCGAAGCACCCTGTTCGTTCGAAGTGGCAACTGCGACCGAATCCTCCCAATCTGCAGTTGGTTTATGCTGTATCTTCTGACAGGCAGGACTATAAATATTGGAGCCACTCTTTTGGGAGAATTTGATGACGCCATTTTCAGAGAGGTCAATAGGGCACTACCTCTAGCTCCCTGTATTGGCCTGTTGCTTTCCAGGGCTCAGCGCGTATCCGAGGATGAAGTCAGGAGTTGGGATAACAAGATCAAGAAACATCAGATGAAAATCTTTCTGAACTCTCTTGGGAGCAAACCCAAATTGGATCGTCCTGGTGATGATGCTCCTCCTCCAGCTCCGGCTCCTGCTCCTGCTGCTCCAATGCAGCCGTTTGTGCCAGCGCCTGGTGCGGGTTCTTCTGCAGCTGCCCCTCCTTGGTATGATATGTTGTTGGGAGAGATGAGAGGTCTACGCACCGAAATTAAAGAAGAGCTTGCAGCCACCCGCAGGGAGATGAATGATCTGGCAGGGCAGCAGACGTATTTAAATGATGAATTTGCAGAGTTCAAGTCAGCTGTACAGTACATGGGTGCTATGTTCATGCCAGTGCCAGAAGGGGCGAATCCGTACTCATGGTATTCTCACGCCCACGACAGTTATCAGGCCTACCAACAGCGTCAGGTGTTTCCCCGACCACCTGCCTACCCGCCTCCAGTTCATCCTTGGGTGTATCCTCCTCCAGGGCCTGCTCCTACTCATGTGCCACCACCACAGCCTTTCCCTCCTCAAGGTCCTTCAGCCTTTGTTCCTCCAGCACAACACCCTCCTCCTGGTAAGATTTTCTTTACTGGTGGAGAGATGTGTCGCCATCTCAACTTTTCTTTGCCAAATCCTCAACCGACCCAGCTCTTTGATGATCAATCTTCACCTCGGTCGGTTCCCTCTGCAGCACATCTGTCTTCGTACAAGCGTCGCCGAGGGCAGGGTTCTTCTTCAGGCGGCCAAGGACATGATGGAGGCGACGACATGGATCAAGATCAAGAGGAGTAGACTAGTAAGGCTAGGAGCTTTTCCCATTTGTGTCACTTGGTGACAAAGGGGGAGAAGTTAGAGAGAGTAGTTAGGATTAGCAAGGGGTAGTGATCAAGGTCCTGTCTTTCTTGTAACACTATTTCTATTATCTCGATACACTTTTGATTTGTGATTTGTTACTCTGCTACCTTTGCCTTATGAAATTTAAACTTTGTTGACTTGTGGTTTTAAATTTATGCATGAATTTAGGGGGAGCTTCTCTTGCATGCACATCCGTATGGTCGAGTTGTGGTTGTTTTAATTTTGCAATTGCTCGCATGCATGTATTGCACTAACCGTTTTGCAGCTAAAAAATTTGTTCTCTCTTGGGTTGCCATCAAGTGCCACAAAGGGGGAGATTGTGAGCATCGTTGAGCCCTAATTTTTATTAGTGGCATTGATGTCAAAATTAATTAATATTAAGTGCTAGGGGTTTTTGGATTTCTCGGAACCCTGGCGAAGACTCGGCATATTGTAAAACCCTAATTTGAAGCGTCGACAAAATTGTGAGCTGCTCCGAGACTTTAAGTGAGTGACCGGGCGAGAGATGAGGTCACGTATAGATTAGGAGTAGTTAGGTTTTTATTTTCTGTTTTATCGGATCTCAAAAGGGGTTTGAATCTCTCGGACTATGCCGGATCTTTGCGACTTCTCGAAAATCGGTTTCCGTAGTCCACCACTTCTAAAAATACCAAAATATATTTTTGTGAGATTTCTAGAGAGAGAGAAACCCACCTAAATTCCTCTACATATTTTAGCACAAATTTCCTCTCTGTCGGACGGCGTCTGGGCGCTGTCGGACAGCGTTCGACCAGCAAAACACGTACACAGTGCACACTGTCGGACGGCGTCCGGCTGTTACCGGACGGCATCCTATCAAGGTAAAAAATCTTAATTTTCTCCCGTCGGACGGCGTCTGGACGCTCCGGGTAGCGTCCGATTAGCCACAGTCTAGTGCATATCGCACTGTCGGACGGCGTCCGGTCTTTACCGGACAGCGTCAGATAACTCCAAATTTTGTGAGCAGTAGCCTCTGTCGGACGGCGTCCGGTGCCCGTCGGACTGCGTCCGGTAGAGGCTAACGGCTAGTCTTTTTGTCCTCTTCCGAGGGGCAACGGCTAGCTTGCTCTAGGGGCTATATATAGATGTCTAGTGGCTGGCTTCTTTGAGGTTTTGTTGCTCTCTACACCTACCACACTCATTGCTCATCAATTAGGTGATCTAGAGCCATTCCTCCACACACAAAACATTCAAAGCCACAAATCAATCATCCCCAACACTGAGCTTCATTGAAGTCCTTCGATCTGGCTTGATCGGGACGTTTCGGGCTTGTTACTTTTGAAGACGGCATCCTTCGTGGAGGCGTGGGCTTGGGAGTAGGCCTTGGCGTGTGGCTACTCTCAAGTCGGTGTACGGGTGACGGAGTCCACCTCGCCGGAGTGGCGGAACGACTACCGGGGAGTAAGTGAGGCGTTAGGCTCGAGAGTGAGCCGATCCTTGTGCGCAAGGGGTAGCCTCAACGGAGAGTAGGAGTTGCGGCTCCGAACTTCGGTCAAACAAATACCGTGTCACTCTCTCTCATTTAAATTCCCGCACTTACCTTCATTGCATTGCTTGTGTTAAATTGAATGCCATGTCTTAGTTGCCTTGTAACTTGTTTATCACTTCCGCTTACTTGACAATTGAAACTAGGATTGGGTCATTCTTAACATGATGCTTAATTGAGAATAATCGAAAAAGAAATTAAAATAGCCTATTCACCCCCCCTAGGCCTTAGGATCCTCTTTCAAAGCTCCCGTCATCGACGATGAATACGGAACCAACGATCTTTACGATGGTTTAGATCGTTCGGATTCCAAGGCTATGTCGGTCGATTCCTCCTGTGGCGACACTGTGATGACACCGTCTAGCGTACCAACGCACGGCCACCGCAGTGTTAACATGGCCGGCGCAGGAACCTTAGAGGATCCTACGCGGGCCGCAGCGGCTGAAGATATCGAGCGGATCAACTCTGCTCGGCTTCAAGATGGATCTGCACCAGCTGCTCGTGGGCAAGATGTTGTTCGCCGCAGTCTGGATGAATCGATCAGCCAAACTCTGACACAGATTCGCGATCAGCGCAAGCGTCAGCGACGTGACCCGCCTTGCGAACCTACGCCAAATCCCCCGGTAGAAGTTCAGCCTGCTCGGGATGAATCCCCGCGTAACCGGACTCCGGTCGGGCAAAACGCGGACGCCTCAGGGATCCCAGGACCCCTTGAGCAGAGTCGGGAACGACTCCAGGCCATGGCAACGGTGATCAGATCCACCAACCAGGCCGACCTCGCTCGCATGGGCGACGCTGTTGCTTCTCACCTTGAACGGTTGGCTGAAGGCCTTAAGTCCATGGGTGAAGTTAACACCTCATCCGGGCAGCGCAATCAGCCTGTCCGGGTAGATTCGGGCAGCGAGCGCTCTGATCGATAGCGTGACCCCCGTCACCGTCGAAGGACGACTCGCAACGACCTAGATACCCGTGGTCACCGACGCTCGCCAAGTCCCCGTGGTCACCGAGGCCATGGGGGTAAGCGTGCCCGCGACAATCACAGACGATCCCCTCCGGAGGAACGCATCGTTGCCACCATGAGGAAGGAGCGTGGAGGGTTGTCTTGGAGGGAGTTCGTCCAGGCGGAGTCCTCCCGTTCGACCAGAGTTCCTCCGGGCAGCAGGACCAACGTCTTCTCAAGGCTAGGTTCTGCAGGAGAAGGTGGCCAGTCGTACGCCTTGGGCTGTAGGGCTTTCTCTGATGAGCTTCGTGCTGTCAGGTGGCCTTCCAAGTTTAAACCTGGCCATGTGGAGAGGTACAACGGGACCCAAAACCCAGAGGAGTTCCTTTCCATCTACGCAACTGCCATCATGGCAGCCGGGGGTGACGAGCTAATTATGGCTAACTACCTCCCGACTATTCTTGAGGGTGCTGCTCGGACGTGGCTGTTCAATCAGCAGGAAGGTTCCATCTGTTCTTGGAGCCAACTTTGTGACGCTTTGATAGCCAATTTCCTGAGCTGTTACGTGCGTCTGGGCAAGGAGGATGATCTGCACCAGATGATCCGGATGAACGGGGAGGCCCTCCTTAACTTCGTGAAGCGTTTCATCAAGATCCGCAACACGATCCCGAACATCTTGGACGAATCTGTTGTCCGCGCTATCAAAAACGGAGTCCGCGACGAGCGGCTCACCCAGGATCTCGAGATCAACGAGACATGGACCGCCAACGACCTGTTCAAGGCGGCTGATCGCTATGCCAATGCGGCAGAACATGTTCAGTACAAGAAGGCGTTCGACAAGGGCGAGCTGCCCGTCCAGCCTGGTGTGGATGAAAAGAAGAAGAGCAGCAACAATCCTGGTGACAAGAAGTCCTAGAAGAAAAAGAACAAAGGTGATGCGAACAATACCGTCGCAGGTATAGATCGCGCACCTCCTCCCAAGGATGGGCAGAAGAAGCCCAACAATAACTATAAGGGCAAGAAACCTGCTCAGGGGGGCGGACAAGGCAAGAAAGGTCCCAGTGACTGATATTGCAAGTTCCACCAACATTACGGGCACAATATACGCCATTGCAGAACCTGGGCTGTAAAGCTCGAGGATTTCTACAACGGCAAGGGCCCAATGCCCACCCTGCCCGAACAAGGTAATGCCGGCAAGGACAAGCGCCAAACCGATGGTGGTGACCGGGACGATGATGATGAATATCAGGAGCCCGTGAACCATATCGCCGTAATCTTCGGGGGCTCCTCGGCTTATCCCTCTCGGCGCAGCCTCAAGGAAGCTGCTCGGGAGGTCCACAACGTTGAGAAGGGCAAATCATAGCCTGAATCGATGAAGTGGACCGAGGTCTCTATCTCTTTCTCTAAGGAGGATTGTCCCACTGGGATGACCAAGCCTCAGCGGCTCCCACTGGTGGTCGCTCCGACCATCAGCAACGCTAGAGTTGGCCGTGTCTTGATCGACGGCGGGAGCGCTTTGGACTTGCTTTCTGCAAAGGTCTTGGACGAGATGCAGATTCCTCGCTCCAAGCTGAAGGAAGTCGCAATGCCCTTCTATGGGATTGTTCCGGGAGAAGCCGTTAAGCCGTTGAGGCAGGTCGTTCTGCCCGTCACCTTCGGCAGTCCGAGCAACTTCCGGACAGAGTTGATCACGTTTGACGTGGTCAACTTCGCATCTGCGTATAAGGCAATCTTGGGCCGGCCATCTCTTGGCAAGTTCATGGCCGTCTCTCACCATGCATACCATTGCGTGAAGATCCCGGGCCCTAGCGGCGTGATCACGGTCAAGGGCAACTACAAGGCTGCTCTAGATTGCGACGAGCAGTCCCTTGCCCTAGTCGACCAGCTTCCGCCGCGCGGCCCCGAAGTTCCGCAGACCAAGTCTGCACGTCCCAAGGTTTCTGTCCAGCCAGGGGGAGAGACCAAGGAAGTTCCGCTGTCCCTTGATGATACTTCCAAGACAGTTCATTTGGGGGCCAATCTAGACCCCAAATAGGAAAGCGAGCTCATTGCCTTCCTCCGAGCTAACGCAGACATGTTTGCCTAGGAGCCGTCTGACATGCCCGAGGTCCCTAGGGAGGTTATCGAGCACAAACTGGCAGTCCGACCGGACAAAAAGCCTGTTCGCCAGAAGCTTCGTCGTTTTTCGGATTTCAAGCGGGGGATCATCAAGGATGAGCTTGGCAAGCTGCTCGCTACTGGTTTCATCCGCGAGGTTGATCACACCGAGTGGCTAGCTAACCCTGTCATTGTAAAGAAGAAAGGCGGCAAGTGGAGGATGTGTGTTGATCACACGGATTTGAACGCTGCTTGTCCCAAGAACAATTTCCCGCGCCTCGATAGACCAAATTGGTCGACGCGATTGCGGATGCTTGACTCTTGAGTTTTTGGATGCTTACTCCGGTTATCACCAAATAAGTATCTCCCAAGATGAAGAGAAGCGCCTTCATCACCCCTTCGCACTTTACGCTATCGACCATGTCCTTGGTTCAAGTAATCTTTGGTGCCACGTTCCAACGCTTAATGAGAAGACTTTCCCGAGCACAAATACGAAAAAACACGGAGGTCTATGTCGACGACATAATTGTAAAGAGCAAGTATGCTCCGGATCATGTAAAAGACACATTTGAGACTTTTCGTAATCTCACCAGGCATCGAATTAAATTAAATCCAGAGAAGTGTACCTTTGGTGTTCGATCTGGAATGTTGCTCGGTTATATCATAGGTTCGCAAGGAATTTCTGCTAACCCTGAAAAAATCGAGGCCATTGAAAACATGCAGGCTCCGACTACCGTCAAGGAAGTTCAGAGCCTCACAGGACAGATGGCTGCTTTGAGCAGGTTTATTTCCCGTCAAGGTGAACGCGAACTGCCCTTCTTTAAGGCCCTGCGCAAGCACAATGGTTTCGAATGGACAGAAGAGGCTGACAGATCCTTTCAAGATTTAAAGAAATACCTATCCAACCCACCTGTCTTGACTACCCCGCGGCATGGCGAGCAACTTTTGTTGTATCTTGGCTGCACGGCACAAGCGGTGAGCGCGGTCTTGACAGTGGAAAGGGAAGGCATCCAGTGGCTAATTTATTACGTGAGCGAGGTGCTTCACGGATCAAAGGAGCGTTACCCCGAGGTCCAGAAGTTGCTCTATGCCTTACTCATGTCCTCCAGGAAGCTTCGGCATTATTTCCAGGCGCATCAAATACTAGTCCCGACCAAGTTCCCTCTTGGAGAAATCCTAAAGAACAAGGATGCTGGCGGACGTATAGCTAAGTGGGCAATGGAATTTGCAGAGTTTGATATTCTGTTTGCTGCTCGAACTACTATTAAATCCCAGGTCCTGGCTGACTTTGTCGCTGAATGGACTTGCCCGCCCAAATCTCAGGAAGCTCCCGAGCAACTTGAAGAACCCCCCTGGACCATGTTTTTTGATAGCTCGCGTACTGGATACTCGAGGGCTGGTTTTGTTCTCATCTTCCCTCAAGGAAAGCAACTCCAGTATTCTATCCAATTACACTTTGCAGCGACGAACAACGCCGCGGAGTACGAGGCCCTCTTCGCGGGACATAGAGCGTGCAAGTCGCTCGGCGTCCAACGACTAACTGTGAAGGGAGATTCACAGCTGGTCATCAATCAGGTAAACAAGGAGTATCAGTGCTGCGATGACTCAATGGCGCGATACCTGATTGAAGTGAGGAAGTTGGAGTGGCACTTTCGATTCTTCAAGGTGCTCTTCGTGCCCAGGAAGGACAACTTCTTGGCTAACCAACTGTCCAAGTATGGATCCTCACGTGATCCTGCTCTGGCAGGGGTGCTCGTTGAGCACCTTTACAAGCCCTCAATCGCGTCTCCGGACGAGGCAACAGAGACAGGTGGTGTTGTTTTCGTTATCGAGCAGGCTGCGGATTGGACAATGCCATTTGTTCGGTACCTTGCAAATGGAACCCTGCCCGACGACGAAGCTGAGCGTTCCCGGCTTATAAGGCGTGCTAGTCCATACAAGCTTGTGGACGGTATCCTTTATCGTCAAGGTGCTCTGGGAGTTCTCTCCAAGTGCATCTCGCAGCAGGAGGGTGTGTTCCTTCTTAGGGACATACACGAGGGTGCCTGTGGCAACCACGCCTTCTTCAGGACTCTGGTCGGCAAAGCGTTTCGCATGGGCTATTACTGGCCCACTGCGTTACAGGATGCTCGGGATGTTGTGACTAAGTGCAAGGCATGTCAATTTCACGCCCGGAAGGCCCATAAGCCTGTCCAAGAGCTCTAAACGATCCCCCCATCATGGCCTTTCTCCACATGGGGTCTGGATCTGCTCGGCCCATTCCCTAAGGGGTACAAGGGCTGCACATACTTGCTCGTCGCCATTGACACTTTCACAAAGTGGATTGAGGTAGAGCCTGTGTCATCTCTTCACGCCAAAATGGTTGTACGCTTTTTTAAGAGCAATGTGGTCACGAGCTTTGGGATTCCCCACAAGCTGATCACCGATAACGGTCCCCAGTTCAGAAGGGAGCTATTCCATGAATACTGCGAACAGCTGGGCACCAAGGTCTGCTTCGCCTATGTGGCACACCCACAGAGCAATGGAGCAGTCGAGCGAGCTAACGAACAGATAGTTCAGGGCATCAAACGGCGGGTATTTGCTGCTCTCAACGAGCACAGCAAAGCCTGGGTTGACGAAGTCCCTTCCGTCCCGGGCGATTCGCTTACTGCCACGGTCAACAGGGAAACTCCTTTCCAATTGGTTTATGGTGCAGAAGCCATCTTGCCCGCTGAAGTAGTACTCGGCTCGCCTCGCACGAGCTCGGTCAACTTGGTTGACTCAGAGTAAGAGCGCCTGCTCGAACTCGATCTCCTCGAAGGCACACGCGACCGGGCGCAAGTCAGAATGGCGCGCTACCAGCAAGATCTTCGCCGGCACGCTGCCATATCCGTTCGACCAAGGGTCTTGAAGGCGGGCGACCTCGTTCTGCGCCGTGTCCAGAACCTTGCCAATGCCAACAAGTTAACTCCCCGTTGGGAGGGCCTGTTCACGATCGTTTCTACTGCTCGCCCGGGGGCTGTTCGCCTGGCTATGGAGGATGGGAGAGAGCTGACCAGCACTTGGAACATCGACCAGCTTCGTAAGTTCTTTGTGTAGGTCTTTTTATGTGTTTTCTTAGCTCCGCGCCTTTGTAAAACTTCGCGTCTTTGTTCGTCCAAGTCTCTCGGGCTGCCATGTAAAGTTCAATCCAATCAACAGTGAATTTTCACGGTCCCCTGAGGCCCCTTTCACTTCCTATCTTCTCACACTACTCTCTCTCTGGTAACACTTGATGGCTGCCCGGTCTTGCGAACTCTTGGCTCTGCGACCGTCAGGGTTTCCCTGCTCGTATCTAGTTTAAACGAGTTCCTAAACTCAGAGTTGCGTAACACGGCTTCCAGCCTTGCGGCTAAGTCTGCTTTCGTAAGCCCTCCGCGGCAGAGGCACTTACCGCTCACGGAACAACCACTTGGCAAAGCCTGCTCTCATAAGCCCTCCGCGGCAGAGGCACTTTTCTTGTTCGGTTACCTTCGGGATTGCCTAACTTACGTTAACGAGCAGTTCATGGAACGAGTCGATCAGGATGCGGGTGTCGCTCTATCTCTCTACGCACGTGCTCGAATTCGCAATCCTAGGTCTTCGAGCATCGTCCGTACCGGGGGTTAGGGTGTCGCTCTTTCTCTTGTGCACCTGTTCGAGTTCACAAACTCAGGTTTTCGATCAGATGCACAATGGGGGCTGGGAGTTAGGCTGAGCGTTCTACCGGTTTTCCTTAAAATTTCTAGCGCTGTTTCGCCTTGCTCTTGGTTTTCTGTTCATTCTTATCTTTTTGCTGCTCTTTTTTGCAGGGAAAAGGTAAGTCTTTATTGCAAGAACTAAAATTTTACAGGTACAAGTCCTTTTGGGTACTGCCCTATTGCTACTTAGAAGCAAGCTGCTCCTTTAGCTCCTCGATCACTTCCTTGAGGCGCAGTACTTCCCCTTGGGCTTTGAACCCTTCTCTGGCCTCAGCTCGGAGACGTTCGGATTCCTCCTTGCTGTGCCTGGCCTGCTCCGCTGCCTTTACACGGAGAGCCTTGACCTCTTCGGTCTTGGCGCGCAGTTGCTCGGTCAGATCCTCACTCTAACTGGCTCGCTGCTCGGCGGTCTTGAGCTGCTCGTCCAGCTCCTCGACCCTTCTCTCCGCGGTGCCCGCCCTCGCGGCTAGCCCGCGCATCTCCTTGGCCTCCTCCTGTGATACCCACAGGGTTGAGAGCTTCTCCTGGAGCGCCGCGGAAGCCTGCCTCTCTTCGATCAGTTGGGCCTTTAGCTTTTTCACCTTAGCCTTCAGCCAGCTCCGGCTCTTGGCTGGTGCAGAGGGCTCCCTCTCGAGCCCCCTCATTCGGAGCTGCTCCTAGAAGGCCGCTAGAACGGCGCTGCGTTCGACGGTGACGCCTTCCACGAGGTCCTCCATGGTTCCCTTCATGAACTGAAAGAGAGAAGACCAGGTCCGTTCTTGCTCTTCTTCTTGCTCTTACGCCGCCTGCTCCTTGGGCGGGACCGGCGCCTCTCTCGGTGGAGACGCGGGTAGTAACTGATGGGGTGACTTGAGCCCCCGTCGCGATCTTCTTCTTGCTCCCGGTGGCGTGGATTTCTCCCCTTTCACGGAGGTTGCCGTCGCCGCAGGGACGATCTCCCCCAGCGACGAGGTGTCCGGCAGGGCCGTCTGCTCGGTCCCGCCTTGGGTAGCCTGCAGAGCCAAGACCTTGGCTCCGCTATTCGTGGCGCCGTGCTCCGCTTCTTGGGCTTCCAGCCTGTTGATCGCGCCCTTCAAGGCGTCGATTCGGTGGCTGGAGTAGGATGGGAGCAAAGCCCACGCTGCCAGCTTATCCTTCAGAGCGAACAGCCTCGTTGCTCGCGAGGCACCATGCAGGTGCTCGGGCAGCAGGGACCGCTCGACCGCCGCGTACACGTAGTCCGCGACGACTTCCTCCTGGGCAGCTGATGAAAAAGAGAAGAGTTAGTTCGTGCGAGGTTTGGTACAACGCAGAGGGAACAGCCTTGTTACTGCATACCTGCCGCAGGGAACGTGACCTTCTTCTTCTTCGCCCCTCGATGGAGCTTGTGCTTCTTGCTCGGGGGCTCCACGGCTTCTTCACCCTGGCCTCCAGGAGCTTGCGGCGACAAGCTCAGCTCCTTGCTGAGCTAAGCACTCTTTTGGCGCAACGCAAAAAGTTTTCCCTTGCGCGCGACATCTTCGTCGAGCCTCCTCTGTTCGGCGACCTGTTGCAGCCGTACCATATGGCCCGGGTGAGCCTGCGCATAGCGCTTAAGCCAAAGGGTCATGACCCTTACCTCTTCGTCGCTTTGCTCGATGAGGAGAGAGGGACTTGGTCTTTTTCCGCTTGGCTGGCCGCGCGCTCGCTTGGCCTGCTCGGCACGCTTCGTCGCCACGGGGGGCTTCCTTGAGGGTTGGCGGCCGCCATGACGCAGCGAGCTCCGCATCGGCGCGGCGACTACCTTGGGCTTCTCAGCCATTTTGGCCTTGCCCTTCCTCGCTCCCTCGGTCTCGGAGAGCTCCTCCACGATTCCTCCTAGGATCAGCTGGTCCTCCTGTTTGTTTGGGAAGCGAATGTTAGCATTTTATGACAGTGCAAGTCCAGCGACACAAACGGGGGTTCAAGTAATTTACCTCGGGTGTGCGGATAAGCACGTTGCGTGGACACGTGTAGGCCACCTCGCCGGTGACCTCGCCGTCCTTCTTGGCAGCCTTCAGCATGGAGTCGACCTGCTCGGACACCCATGCGTCGGTCGGTTGTTCTGCCCGAACAGAAGAAGTCTTCAGTTCCTGTTCGGATGAATCACCAAGTAAAGGTTGAGTCTTAAAATGCACTTACCCGTGCTCTCCCTAGTGATGTCTTCCCATCCTTCTATCTTGTAGAAGGGGTAGGATGTTCTCCGCAGCGGACAGACCCTGTTTGCTGTGAAGTCTCGGATGATCTCCCTGCCCGTGAGCCCGAGGCCCACGAGGGAAGCGATCTTCCACGTCAGGTACCAATCCTCGTCGGACAGCTCCGGCCGAGGCATTAGGGTTCCCTTCGCCGGAGCCTGCCGGTGAAGACGAGCTTACTGTCGTCGCCCCGCTTGGTGTAGAACTACCTCATCCACCACGCACCCATTGAATTGAGCAGCGGTGGACGAGGGTACGGGACGTCGTCGGCGGTAGCCCGGAGCTTGAGGTAGTAGCACCCCAGTCCGGAAGCGGCGGAGCTGCTCCTCGTCACCGTGTAGTAGTGAAGGAACAGCCCCACCGGTGGATCGATTCCCAGATAGCCTTCACACAGGTGTGCGAAGACAGCCATCTGGAGGATAGAGTTCGGATTGAGGTTCGCCACCTCCAATCCGCTGATGTTGAAAAAGGCCTCCACGAAATAGCTTTCGGGAGACCTCAACCCAAAAACAACGAACTGCTTGAAGTTGACGAACTCTCCTTCGAGCGGCTCTGGTTCTTCCTCCTCTCCGGGCAGCCTCCAACTGCCGGTGTCGATGTGTCCCTCCGCCTCTAAGATCTTAAGGTCCTCCTCGGTCATGCTAGTGCCGGAGAACTTGGCCATAGCAATCCCTAGGGCTGGACGAACAGATCTGGGAGTGGAGTTTGGCTGTTTGATGCTGAGCGCGATTGGAATTAGGGCTTGGGAAGGAAAGGTGCGTGAGAGCAGAAGTGGCGAGCCGCGGGCGGTTTGGGGTGCTTTTATAGATCCGGACGAGCAGCTTTGTAGCGGATTTTTGCCAGAAAACGACTAGTTTTTTTTTACCGCAACAGCTAGGTAAAAACGGTCGTCTGTTTTCACTGCGCAGCGATGTTACCGTTGGGGTCTGCCAACGGCTATTTTTCCAGTGTCTGCACTGAGGGCTGAGTGCTCTGCTCGGATAGACGTGTGTCCCTGTTCGATGCAACAGAGTTGCTCGGTACCGGTTGGGTCTGTTCGATCCCGGACGGGTCTTGTTTAGGAGAAGCTAAACCTGATCGGTCGTTTGTTGTTTGTCTCTATGACAGCAAAATTTCCCTCTTTGTGACTTGAGTCTCAAGAGGAAGACCCCACTCTAGTGAGTCCTTCGACTTGAGTCTCGGGGGCTAGCTGTCGGGGATAAAATCACGGCCCATTGCCATGGCCCACTCCCTGACGGCCCAATCGAACAGCCTACTAGGGCCTAGCTCCCTAGAAGGTTCTATCTGGCTCATGTGCATCCTGCCGAACAGCTTCCTGGTTGGCACGGTGCATAACGGCCAAGGATTCGTGTTCGAGTCCGACTCGAGCAAGAGTTCTGCACGGCTACGTGAAGACCCGGACGTGGTTTCCCGGATTGGAACAGACGTCGTGATCCCCAAGAATTGGAGTATACCTTATCTACCTTGGGATGTATTTGGCATGTACGAGTTCGTTACGTATTCGTGGTTAGCCCAGCCCGATTATCCTCTGGTAGGTCGGTTCATCTACACTATATAAACAGGGCCCCTACGGCGTGTAGAGGGCACGGCCAAGAGATTTTACATTGTCGCACATTGCTTCGTGTACACATACGATCTCGCCGAGACTTGTTCGTCTCGTCGAGCTTCCACCTTGTAATCCTCTTTGATATAACGAAAGGCTGGACGTAGCCACGTAGGGCTGTTATCTGTTTGAGAGGCTCGAACCAGGGTAAAAACCTTGTGTCTCCCTGTTGATTGCTGATTGCTGTTCGCGTTGTTCGGCGTGTCTCCTATCTCCCTTTCTTAAGAACCTTAGTTGACTTGAGATCAATATCTCAATCGTCGACAGTAGCCAATTGACAATTGTCATATGTGGTCTCAATTCTAAATTACACAATTGGTAGTGGCTAGTAAAGTAGACAAGTAGTAGTTTTAGTGTTTACCGTAGTCTGTAGAGCTTACTGCCAAAATTCCGATGCAGCGATGCCGAAATGCCGAGCTTACTGCCGTGCGCCCACTAAAAATCACTCAGCAGATTTCCAACAAAGACAACAAGTCAATCAGCGAAAATTCCAATGTCATACTTTGATCTATTATCGAAATTAATACTTTCCAGAGTAGATTTTGTTTTGTCGGTAAATACTTCTTGCATTTGGACTTGACAAGAGGTGCATTTCAAGCTAAAACATGATGAACCTGGAAAGAGCAGTAACAACTCCCTGGACCCTGGCAGTAACTAAAGCATATTGGACAGTTTAGCTATGCCAATTGTTGAATATGGAATACTGCAATTGGAAATGACCAAGTAGGATCCAGATATTGGACAATAACCAACTAGTTTCTTGCACTTTTCTATTAGACAGACACTAAAGTAGGCATCGTTTTTTGCGATGCCTAAAGTGTATTCATGAATTGTTGCAAACTCGCAAACCTGGCCGTCGGCGACTCGGTGTGGGGTAGGATTCGGAGGAGGAGGCGATGCGATGCGCCGATGCGGATTGTCAAGCGCTGGGAAGCCGGCAAGCGTTCGCGTCGGCCGTGGTGGCGTCTTGCGGCTGCTGGTCGAACCTGACGGAGGAGGCGGGCAGGAGCATACGGCACTGGGCACTTGGGCAGGAAGCCGGGGCGGCGGCCGGCGGCCTGGGGGAGTGGGGGGTGAGGCGGCCTGGAGGAGTGGGCAGGAACCAGGAAGCCGGGGCGGCGGCCGGCGGCCTAGGGGAGTGGCCGATTGGGGGGCGAGGAGGCCTGGGGTAGTGGGGTGAGGGGGGCGAGGTGGCGAGGCGACCTGGGGGAGTGGCCAGTGGAGGGCCTCAAACAAGCCCTGCCACCCTAGGCCTTGATGTTTTGGTCCAATACCTAGGCGGTATCCCTTGCTATTGGGCCACGCCCCGGGCCGCAGCCCAGGTGGCCCTAGGCCTAGGTCCGCCCCTGACCCCAAGGGGCAGCCAAGCACTCAAAGTGCACCAATATACACCCACAATCTCAGCCTAAGGGATGGGGAACACCCTCCCCACTCCCCTCCTTATATAGCCCAATGTGGAGTAGCCGTCAAGGCATCTCCCACTCCACCCTTGGATCATATATGGAGGGCTGAGATTATCTCACTCCACTCAGCCTATCCTCACATGGGAATAGACTCGTTTTCTCTCGGAATATGCCTCGCACATTCCCGATATATGCCCCCCTCAGGATCACACACACCGAGCGCAGCTGGTTCGACTTGACCCCGAAGTTTTCGAGCGCCCTCGACCTCCAGCCGATCCTCGGATTCTCCGCTGAGCCAATGTCCGTCATCCACATCAATCCGCATGGTCCCAAGTCGATGCCCGACCGTCTCGCGCAACCTCATGTCGTTCCGGACCCCCGAACCTCCAGTTCGGGTCCTGAACCATTGCCAACGATAAGCCGCTCCACATGTACCAATTGGATTAGTCCGAACACACTCACTTACCTTCACCTGCATGATTAGTCTCAAATCATCATAATTAAGCTCAAAGCAACATGCCTAAGCCACCCGACATGATCACCGGAGCCAAGGACTCCCTGCTGTCAAAATTGACGCCTCCACCGGACGCGTCTGGTCGCCACTGGCAACTGTTGCTTCGCCTCGAAGTAACCTTCTCCCTGTGACCACCGGACGAGTCCGCTCGCCCATCGGACTCATCCGGTCGCGCTAATTAGCGCAAGCCCGCAGAGCGGCCGTCGGCCTCTAGCCGACAATTCCGCCCTCGGACCATGTTAACCGGTTTTGGATTTTAGGGGCCAAAATCCCGAGGGTGATAGTTCGGGTACCAAATTGGTATTTATTTCCTATGTTAAATCTTTGCATTACTCGACGCTCAATAATACCCAATATACATAAATACATAATGCTTGATGATACAAGATCCTCAATAATGTTTGATACTCGATAATACCCAATACTCCGTGATATCTGATACATATTGATATCTAATTTTTGGTACTCAATGATTTCTATATGATACTTGATGATACAAGATATATGATATTCAACAATACTTGATGATCCGATACTTTATGATATCTGGTTGAAACTTGGGAATAATTGAAATTGGACGATAAATGATATTAGACGACGCTACACAACACAAGCTCCAAGGTTGACAAGACATAATACTTAGTGAGATATCCAGTGCTCGATAATATTTAAAATTTTTTCATGTATGAAAAGCATTCCCATGGGTCAAACGCCAACCAGTTTGTGGAAGCGTTGTTAAAATGGCTTGGCTCGGCTTTCCCTATTTTCACTTGGCTTGATTCTGCACATAGATTGCTTTGGGGCTCGCCTTCCCTATTTTCACATGGCTTGATTTTTCACTGCTTTGGGGCTCGCCTTCCCTATTTTCACATGGCTTGATTTTTCACATTGGTTGCTTTGGGGCACCCGGCTCGGCTTCTCCTATTTTCAGCTTGCTTGATTCTTTACATCGGTTGCTTTAGGGCTTGGTCTATTTCACTACACTTTCTTCTTCTGGCTTGAGGCTTCCCTTTTTTCCTGTTGCTCCAACTTGAGGCTTGGCTCCGGCCCACCTAGCTCGGCTCGAACTCCTCCCTTTTTCTGGTTTGGGGCATGGCTTCCTATTTTTTCATCTGGCTTGATTCTTCACATCAGTTTGCACGGCGTCTTTCTCGTACACAACTTTTTTACTTCTTTTTTCTAGGGCTCGATCGGCCCACAGTGCTATACTTTGAAATCTTGTGTCTTAGCTTTTGTAGATCTTCAAAACATCTAGAATTTCTAACTTAAATGAAGGAGACGATCTTCTTGAAACCAATTTATTAGGCTATCAAAGTCTAACCAAATAATCAGATAAGATTTCCTGAAAAACAGTCATCAGTTAGCTCGCAGAATATAAAAAACTTAACTAAGAAATAAAAAAATAATTATATGTATTTCCGTAAAATGTGCGAACCATTGAGTCACCATGACACGCCGAACTTGGGTGGAGGAGCCTGCCACTCAAGGCTCCTTCCAACTAAGATGTGCTTAGTCCACAAGCAATAAAGTTGCTATTTAATTTATATTTTAAAAAGAGTGTACTAAAGAAAGATAATATTTAAAAGATGATTTCGCAACATGGTAGTTTGCACGGCAATATATGTACTCCTATATCGCTGCCGACCCAACGAGTCTTTGGCATTAAAAAGAGGAGAAAACAAAAGTAGCAACTTAATTATCCGGCCTTCTTTTGTTGGAAAAAAAAGGGAAAGAGGACAAAAGAGAAAGGCGAGCGCCAGGCGTCGGACGTCCGTTCAAGCGCGCGTCGATCGGACGCGCCTCGGCCGTTGGATCGCCGGCACCGCGCATCCGACTCAGCCTGCGCTCCCGCTTGCATCAGATAGAAGGTAGAGTTGTTAGCCGTGCAATTGATCAATTTTTTAATTAAACTTCTGATTTTTGTATAAAATTCAAACATTGTTCAAAATGTGTGGAATAAATTTTATAATTCTTCTAAAATCGAGAGCAGCCCATTTTAAATACTTTTTAATTTTTTTGATTTTTTTTACTTTTTTTATTTTTTTGATGTGAACCTCGGAGAAGGCACTTATGAAACTTACACGTATAATAGCGAAAGTTGGCCGTGTGCTGATGAACCTTGGCCCACGTATTGATGAAGGCGAGCGCCAGATGAAATTTGATGAAACTTGGATGAAAATTTGATGTAACCTGATAAAACTTGGATCAAACCTGTGAAAACTTCATAAAACTTGGATTAACCTGATAAAACTTAAAGAAACTTGATGAAACTTGATGAATCTTGAAAAAACTTGGATGAAACCTGATGAATTTTCAAAAAACATGGATGAAACCCGATGAAACTTGATAGTTCGGCAAAGTTTAACAAGTATGAAACCCAAGTTTCAGTAGACGAAACCCAAGTTTCACCAGGTAAGTTTGAAGATTTATATGACAACATACATCTTATTTTATTCGTAAAAATACGAGGAACACGTTGGTGCAAACGATTTGTGGATTAGAGCAATCAGTTAAAATTTATGGCCATAAAAAAAAATGCTTGTGGGACCCACGTTGCATGCTAAACGCTACAAGTAAAAGCGCAAAATGGCCATGGGCGTCCGGATGGGCAAGCGTCCGGACGCTCAAGATAGTAGCGTTTCCGAAAGAGAAAAGATTAGTGCTAATATCGTTTTCGTGTTGACGTGTTCCCTTCATTTTAAAAAAAGGAGGGAAGAAAGGAAGACAATTTTATATGCTCATAAAAAATCCTTCGTTTACAACATTTGAATAAATGAAGTCCAAACTAAACATCCTCCATCTATTTACATAGATCCCTAGACTAAGATATCAAAATATAAAATTTCTTATTCATGTTTGCTATCGTCAATAGAACTAGGAAAATTCGCGCACCCGCAGGGCATACAAGATTTAGGAGAAAAGCTGTATATTTGGGGCAAAACTGTCGGTTGAATTTAGATTGTTATAGCAGAATGTTTCTAATACTTAGCTAAAATGAACGAACACCTACTGCAGCAAATATTTGGCTATTTCGTGCAATAAGAGCAGCGCCTGGTGACACAGCGGCTGCTCGAGCTCAGCCAGAGGAGAGAGCGGCGGCGGAGTGTTCTGCAGATACGCGTCACGCTCGTGGTGTTCCCCTCTCCGGCGAACTGATCCATGCGGCGGCGGCAGCGGCGGCGACGGGCAGTGGATCCCGAGCCCATGGAAGAGCACATCTGCAAAAATAGTCTAAAAAATCTCCTTGTGTCATGCCACGTATACAACACATGGTGTTGATGAAATTGATGCTTTTGGTGCATTTGGTCTCGACGTCAGTCAAAACCATCCCAAACCTGATTTTAACTAGGCAGAGGACTAAATTGGTGCTCTTGTAACACCATATAAACTAAGGTTAATAGGATATTTGCTACTGCACAATTTGCTTATTCGAGATTTGCCACTCTTCCCTTGGATAAGTGATAGATGCCATTATGAAACTGCACATATTAGATATTTGCCACTACGTGCACCACGTGTCCCATTTTTGTATGCTTGACTCGTATTTGCGCAATAGGACCATTTTACCCTCATCTTCTACCTCAGTACCTCCCCTATTCCTCTCCCCTTCCTTCTCTCCCATCCAACATCGCCACTGGCCCCGAGCTTCCTGCCCCAAGTCCCGCCGCCCTCCACGATAGTGACAGCTCATGCCCCGAGCTCACCGCCCCCAAGTCCTGCCGCGCGATCAAGCTCATGCCGAGATAGGTGGTCTCTGTTGAGGTGCACGGCGAGCCTCGACGAGCCAGACGTTGCCACAAAGAGCCCGCACATGAGCGTGTGCACCTCGCCAGCATGGACGTGCTCGAAAGACATGGGCCGGTGGGTGCTGAAAAGTTTGGCGATGCAAATCCGGTGAGCCTACTGCCAGTACGCCAAACAGAGCGTGGATGTTAGTTCTAATCTTGATATGGTAATATTAGTTTGTCTAGTTTGAGTAGGACTAGGTTTATCAAAAGTAGAAGTAGTAGAGATGTAGTTTGTTTAGAATTAGCAGTTCTAATTTGAGTAGAAGTCTTGTAATTTCTCTAGTATAAATAGATGGCCAAGAGCCAAGGAAAGGTGCAAGTTTTAGCACCAGAAAATAATTGAGATATGCATACAGGAGCAAAGTTGACGATGGAATCCGCACATACGAGCGTACGTGGAAGTCCTGTTCGTGTGCATGTTTTGTGTGCTTCCAAAAGCTAATCGGCGTGTGCATGTAGTCCAAAGGGACCGATGATGGCAAGATAATCCTGCACATTGTTTTCATGATTTGATCGCTGGGCAAATTTCCAACAATTGGTATTAGAGCCTAGGTTCAATGTCGAAAGAAAAGAAGGAGAAGGAGGAGGAGATCGTGGACACTGAGCCGTCCCGAGTTCCGGCGAGGGAGGTACTGTAGCAACGCAGTACCCGATGCTGTCGAAGACGAACTACACCACATGGGCGATCAAGATGCTTGTCTTTATGAGGGCTCAGGGAGTTTGGGACGTCATTGAACAGGTGAAGTCCACGAAGGCGATCGACATAACGGTGGATCAGATGGCGTTCGCCGCCATCTATCAAGCTATTCCAGAAGAAACCTTGCTGCTCATTGCCAAGAAGGAGATGGCAAAGGAAGCGTGGGAAACTCTGAAAACCATGCACGTTGGCTCTAATCGCGTCAAGGAGGCGAAGATCCAAACCTTGAAAAGTGAATTCGAGGTACTTCGCATGAATGACGGTGAGTCAATGGATGACTTTGTTGTCAGGTTGACAACTATTGTCAACAAGGTACGTGCATTGGGCGACAAGATCGAGGAGATTTATGTTGTAAGAAGTTTCTATGCTCGGTCACGGTGTTACCGAAGTTCTTGCAGATTATCGCTACAATCAAGCAATTCGATGATCTCACCATGATGACTTTCGAGGAAGTCGTCGGCCGACTCAAGGCATACGATGAGCGGTTGAAGCCCACCGTTGGTGATCCAAAGGAACATGAGCATCTCATGCTCACCAGATCGCAGTGGAAGACACTGTCAAAGAAGGGAGAGAGGTCTTCTGGAGGTGGTGGAAAGAAAGCCGGTGACAAGGATTCTAGTAAAGAATCCAAGTCAAAGAACGTTTGCAACCATTGTCGTGACATCGACGCGACAAGGGTGGTCATGGCGAGGATGACTTGTCAAGCGATACTGACAGCGATGGCCAGTCAGGTGATGACCAGTCGAGCAACGGCAAACGAAACTTCGGGGGTGCAAAGGACAGGAGCAAGATCAAATGCTTCAACTGCAATGTACATGGGCACTATGCATCTGAGTGCCGGAAACCTCGTCGTAATCGAGATTGGCACAAGGAGGAGGCAAATCTCATCCATAAGGACGTCGATAATGAACCATGCCTAGTTCTCTCCACACATGTGCAGAAGGTACATGATGTGGTGCTTTTAAGTAAAGAGAAGGTGATGTTGAGGTCGTGTGTCGAGGGTGAAACACAACCTACATCCACGAAGTGGTACTTGGACAATGGTGCAAGCAACCATATGACTAGGCAAAGGTTATTGTTCGAGAAGTTGGATGAGAGTTTGGAAGGATAAATCCAATTTGGTGATGGATCAATTGTGAAGATCAAGAAAATGGGTCAATTCTTCTCCGTTGCAAGAATGGAGAATAACGTGTGCTCTCCGAGGTATATTTCATACCGACTCCCTCTAAAAACATCGTCAGTTTGGGATAGTTTGTTGAAGACGGATACAAAGTGATCATGCACCAAGAGGATCTATAGGTCTATGAGCGAAGAGGGAAGCTTCTCATAAAGGTGAAAAGATCCAAAGATAGGTTATATATGATTTAGTTGAACATATATACCAATGAGCATAGTCAACAAAATACGCATGAAGAGGTTGTGCCACATGATATGTTCAAGCAGGGAACATCAAGTGCAACTCCAACCGACCTACCAAACGTAATGGTGTCAGATCTTTTCTGTGCCATAGAGGAGGCGGCTAGTATAGAGAAGGAGAAGGTAAAGATGGCATCAACGACAGTGGTATTCCAGCATAGTTTGGATGACCTTGTCAGCGTCGAAGATATTCAAGTTGAATCTCAGGTTGTTCAAAGTGTTACACTATGCAAGAAGAAGAAGAAGAAGAAGAAGAAGAAGAAGAACCGAGTATGCCGAAGTGACTTGAAGGACAAGTTTAGGCTGCAACCCGTCAAGATTGTGAACACGTCAGATGGGCGTGAGGACTGTGCAAGGAGACATATTCATCAAGCCATTGGATTGCATCAAGTTCAGGGAGACGCGCCAGGAGATTAGGATAAAGATTAGGGGTGTGATTGTTAGTTCTAATCTTGATATGGCAATATTAGTTTGTCTAGTTTGAATAGGACTAGGTTTATCAAAAGTAGTAGTAGTAGAGATGGAGTTTGTTTAGAATTAGTAGTTCTAATTTGAGTAGGAGTTTTGTAATTTCTTTAGTATAAATAGATGACCAAGGGCCAAAGAAAGATGCAAGTTTTAGCACTGGAAAATAATTAAGATATGCATACATGAGCAAAGTTGACGACGAAATCCGCACATACAAGCGTACGTGGAAGTCCTGTTCGTGTGCATGTTTTGTGTGCTTCCAAAAGCTAATCGGCGTGTGCATGTAGATCATGTCCAAAGGGACCAACGTGGATCGTTGTGTGTTAGGGGCCATGATGGCAAGATGATCCTGTATGTTGTTTTTATGGTTTGATCGCTGGGCAAATTTCCAACAGTCAAGCTCGCTGCCCCCACGTGTTGCCCTTGGCCTTTGCCTTGCTGCATCCTCTCTTGCACTTGTCGTCGTCACCGAAGAACCTGCAGAAGCCGCACACGGCAACACGCGGCGACGGCGGGTCGAGACGGGCAACCTCTGCGATGGCCATGGCGACGACCTCAACGACGAACTCCTCCGCGACGATGAGCTCCGCGACGTGATGGTGACCTCCAAGACGAGCTACTCCTCCTCGACGCGACGGCGACCTCCACCACGAGCTTGTCCGCGACGAGCTGCTCCTCTGCGACGGTGAGCTCCCAGACGCGACGACAGACGAGGGAGCAGCACTTGAGGTCGTCGGAGCCGAGCATGCCGAAGACGAAGGCAACACTACAGGAAAGCGAAGTAATTTCGTCGGCCAAAAACCGACGAAATTAGGGGCAAACCGACGAAATTAATTTGCCGACGAAATTAAATGCCTTTTCGTCGGTTGCCGACGAAATTACAGTATTTTCTTCGGTTTCGGAGGCCGATGAAATTAAAAAACCGATGCGCCGCATGGGCGACGGAAAGCTGACGTGGCACTTAATTTCGTCGGCCTGGGCCGACGAAATTATCCGCCACGTCATAAAAAAAAACGGGAAGCTCGGTTTTGATCTGGATGACGTGGCTATTAATTTCGTCGGCCAAAACCATTAATTTCGCCGGTTTTGGCCGACGAAATTACATATTTTTTTAATAAAAAAAGGGTCACCCTGTTTTATTCACAGAAAATTCACAAAAATAACAGAAAAATCACAGAAAATCATAGAAAATTCAGAAAATTCACAGAAAATATGTACGAGAAATTTTCAGCAAGCTATAGTTTACATTGAAATATGTACGAGAAAGAACATAAAATGTCCAAATATTCCAAAGCTACATCGGCAGTCAGCAATAACACTGTCGCAGCTTAGACCATCGGTAGTTACTGTCCTGATTAATTCCAAAGCTTCTTTCAAGTTCTAGACCAACCTTAATGCAAATGCGAAAACAGTAATATGGTTTAGAAGAGAACAAGAAATTGCTGGTAAGACAATTATTTAGAACTAGAGTTAGAGCTATTAAGCTGGTCATGCCAAAACAGTAATATATCATGACAGCTGGTCAGTTCTAGCGACATAGAACTAGAGCTATTAAGCTATATCAACAAGCTAAAGATCTCAAATTAAGTGGGCTGCTATTGCCTAATTTCCATTGAAGAGATTTTGAGGAATTGTAGAAGTAGATAAGTGACAAAATATCCAAATTTGCATGACCAGAACACAGTGATAAGTTTTGAAGTTCAGTACTTCAATACAATATATACATGACAAGAATAGTACCTCATGAAGAAGGCAGACTCTTTCCTCCTCAATTGGCAGTGGACACGGCCAGTTAAGTAGTTCGCGAAGTTGGGGCCCTATATTTTGGAAAAGTTACACTTCCTCCAAGTTAGCAGATGTTTGCTAGAAGTAATAGCTTATTTTACAGATAGAATCATAAGTGTGCACAACAACTCAACAAGAAAAAGGGACAATAGAAGAGCTAAAACTATACCAGTGTAATTCTGAAGACGGTTTGCATCAAGTGCCATCTTATCTCTCTCTAAGGCTAACTTAAGCCCAGAAGCCAAATTGTCATAGCTCAAGTCCTTGTCTGTTCAATTGAGGAATATTATGATCAAAATCATAATATATTTGAATTACTGCAGAATCAAATGCATATAAAAAGAAGAGTAATCCTACAAAATCTACGGCAACTAAATCAAATTAAACTATGGCCAGCGCCCAGCAGTCAGATAAAGTAACATATTGTAAAATTAGAAATACGATGTGGCTTATGTCTCACTGCAAGCAACTGTTGCAATGTTCAAAGATATTTCTATCACACCACCTCTAGTTTTCCTAATAAAGTATCAGTTCCAAGCTTTTAGAATTCCATCGATCCCATGGCAGAAGCAAAATACAATAAACTATTGAAATTTGCTAAATTATAAGCTAAATAAATTTATGATGATGGTTTTAGCATAGATGGTAACTTAATAGTATTGTAAGTGAATGGCTAAGTGATTGCAACAGCCATAATTGTTTCTAATAACTATCATATAAGTGAAATAACCATATTACCATAGGCAATGAGGAGCCAAGTGACTACCTGAGAACTCTGCAATGTCATGGAAGGTTGATGCTTGGGGAATTGAAGGGGGATGGCTGTGTAAGACCTAAATGCTTTCTGGTTGACAGATCATGAGACAAAAGCAATAATTTATTCCTGGATCAACTCCAAGGAATGACAAAGGCAAAGAGAAAACTAGGATTACACGTTTTATGACGTACCAGAAATGTGAAAATCCCTAAAATAGAAAGAACAGTAGCTCTCCTGCAAAAAATCTGATGCATATATGGGGTAGTCAGGAAACATGGCAAAATCCAGAGTGGCATAAGAAAAACACTGTCAAACAAGTACCGGATCAACCTCTAATGGTGGCCCAAAAGTAGGAACTAGAGCCTCAATGAACCATTCAATGGCAAGAAATGTGTAAAATGGTTTTTAGCGAAGAACCAAAGATGAAAAGTATTAAGCATGCCATGGCCAAAATCCTTACGAGTTGCAATTATTCTGCATGTCCTGAGTTGACAAACTTATTCTGCAAGTGTCTATATCTTGACACAAGAAACATGTTTACTCTACATGGCATAACCAGAAATAAGCATACACCAAATTTGGGTGATAGTCCATCCACCCTAGCATACATCAAAGAAATGCAAAAACTGCCTTACAGCAGTTTGGAAACAAGAAAAAACACAACTGCTCCACGGCATGTGTATAGGTAGAAGATGGTATCGACATTTTTACCGAAAATTTAGATTGCACTATGCCAAGTTTGTGAGCAGAGAGAGGGAGAGTCAGTAGGATCTTGACCAAATACCTTGATCCAACTTCAGAACTGAAGCAGTTATAAATATGCTCAAAACCTGCTTAAGTACCCCAACATCAAATATATCACTTCGTGTGCCACCATTCCAAGCAATAATAATCATGGCATATATGAAAATAAAAGACCATCAGAAATATGTGAATCTCAAGGGATAATAATGTTTAACAAACAGAGGAACGAAAAGAACAACTGGTAAAGAAGGAAAATAAGATAGATAAACCAACCTGCAAGGACAATATTAAGAAGATCCACATTCTGTCAAAATGCCGGCTTAATGTTTTCACCCGTCATTGGGCTAACGTTTCCAGCCAACATACATAGAATTCAAAAGCCATCTATTAAGAAAGAAATGACATTGTTACTAATAAATATGTTCTCACCAGAACTAAACTTAGGCAAAAGCTTGACACTAACACAGAAATCACCCAATGAGTATCCCTACAATCTACGTTTTTTCTGAGGTGATCAATATCCTAATTCAATATGCCATTATATTTTGGTATGAAACAGATATTTGACCTATTTTCTTATTAACTTATGCTCTCACCATGTGTGGATCTCAGAGTAAAATTTGTTCTTTTTTCTAACCGCCTTGGGTCCTTGACAAAAAAACCGCTGCATGCTAGAGTACTTATTCTATAAATCTCTAGTGCAGTTATGCTTATTACAAGTGTTACCCAATCAGTCCACTAAACAATTTACTGCATGTTGAACATTTCCCTTTCCTGCTGTGCTTTAATACCCCAGAAAAGATCAGGAGGTATGCATTCCAAAGCCAAGGGTGACTTCGTCAGGACTACTGAAACTCCTTACTACAAATAACAAGAGAACAAAAAGGCACACATACAATATATTAACAATGAGCTCATGATGAAACTGGTCCTATTTGAGAAGATAAGGTCAAGTTAATGTTGCGACAATTCAAAATCCTATCATATACCACATTACCACATGAGAAGCATGTTTCATAATCATCTTCGATTGATATATGGATATATGTATTCTCTCAGAAAACACATTGTATGAGAAATATATAAGTGGTTTTGAAAAATTATGCATTCTGTCTTTCTGAGAACTGTTAGTACTTCATAAAGCCTGAGATCGATGTTCTACAAAGCTGAGCTAATGGGACCGCTGCTCAAACATCATAGCAAAAGAGCAAACTACTAGCTTCTAGTATTCCCATTCTAATGTTCTAAACAATAAAATGTTCCTATATGTGATCGACCTACATCATATTGCATCAAGCAATTCAAACATGCCTATAAAAACTTACAAGTTCATCATTGCTAGATGAATACCTTACTTCCTGCAGAAGATTGCCCTCTGCAGCATTGAAGATCCTTGGCCGTAGTCCCGGTTGAAGGAGACGTGGAGGAGGTCCTTGGCCGCCGGGTGAGCCCTCTCGATTCCGCCCCCGGCGGCCGCGACGGGCGTAGGGGCAGAGGACGCGGGCGAGACGGCGGAGGAAGGCGCAGAGGAGGAGGAGGAGTCATCGCTCTCCTCGTCGCCTGAGGGCGTGGGCTCGATCGAGGTGGTGGGAGAGGCCTCTCCGGCCCGAGAGCTTCCAACTCCGGCGCCGGCGACCGGATTAGGGTTCGGTGCGGGCGGCGCGACGGCGGGAGTCGCCATGGGTGAGGGAGCGGGAGGTTGCGGGAGTGGGAGGTTGCAGGAGTCGCCGGCGGCGCGGGCGGCGGCGTGAGCAGCGGAGCGGGCGGCGGTGTGAGTGGCGGCGCGAGTAGCAGGGCTCGGGGGCGGCGGCGTAGGGGAGCAGGACGGCGGCGTGGGAGGGAGCTGTGGACGGCTAGGTCAAAGAGACTAAACAACAGGCCGGTCGGGATAAGTTGTAGTGGGCCGTAATTTCGTCGGCCCAAGCCGACGAAATTATAGCCACGTCATCCCGAATGGTCCATGAGCCTGTGCACAGTAATTTCGTCGGCCCGAACCGACGAAAATAAACCGTAATTTCGTCGGTTTTGGCCGACGAAAATACTTACACATCATCCCCAAACACAAGATGCGGCGGCAGCGTAATTTCGTCGGCCCGAACCGACTAAATTATTGGCAAATTTCGTCGGCCTTGCGAAACCAACGAAATTACTGACGTATTTTCGTCGGTTTAAGTGAACCGACGAAATTGTGGCCGTATTTTCGTCGGTTTTTGTGGACCGACGAAATTAATTTGGCCCGACGAAAACACTTCGTTTTCCTGTAGTGCAAGGAGCCTGTTCGAGAGGTTGTCGGTGTGTAGCAGAGCACACTCGGCGAATACGTACTTCGCCACTCAGGAGTTAGGGCTATCACAGTTGTCAGGGCACCCCTTCTACCATCTAGCCAAAGCACGCGATCACCGAGCCACAGGGACGACGCCACCGCTAGGTTGGCCCGGCAGACCGCTTCATCGCAGCTCACCCGTGGTCGCAAGGCATGGCTGCAGGGGGTCTGTTCGAGGGATCATGCCCAAGATGGCTCGTACCAAGGTTCTTGTATGTACCGAGCCTTTTTTAAAGCTTATGTACTGCTACTATGTGATATTGCAGTTTTGTATATTGTGAACTCCTTCGACCCAGCATGACCGCTTACATGTTTTACTATTTTTTATCTCGGCCCGCCGGCACATTGAATTGGGTCGGTGCCTATGCGAGAGTTGTAGACAGAAATCGGTATGATAAACCTGAATTTTCTCAGAATTTTTTGGGCCAGTCTGATGGGCTGCGCGTCACCCCGGAAACACCTAACTGGCCACAATTTTAGCCCCCACATGACTGCTTAACGTTTTGCTATTTTTATCTTGACCCACCAGCACATCAAATGGAGTGGGTGCCCATGCGACAGTTGTAGGAAGGAACGTGTATGACAACCATGAATTTTCTTCGAATTTTCCAGACCTGCCCGTTGGGCCCCTGAAAACACCTAAGGCCCTGCTTGGATGGCCCGTAAATGGCCCGAATACAGCCTGTTTACGGCCTGTAAACTTATTTGGTCGGTTTAGAAAAAATACTACTTGGATGGCCCAGTAACCAACTAATGTTACAGCCGAATTGGGTCGGTTTCCGTCGTTACACCCGGAAAAATAAAATCCGCCACCCCAGCCGGACTAAAAAAAGATAGGTATCGGGCCCGTCGCCTCACCCCGTCGCCCTCCTGTGCTCGCCCCGTTGCTGCTCGCCCCCGTCGCCCTAGCCCTAGCGGCGGCGGCCGCAACATGAGGAAGGGAGGGAGCAGGAGGGACCGAGAGAGGGAGGGAGGAGAGGCAGCGAGGCATGATGTGATGTGGCGGCGGTGGCGGCCGATCATGGTGGCATGATGGCATGTGGTGGCGGTGGCGGCAAGGCTGCGGTGGCCGGTGCGTGAGGATGCTGAGGAAGCCAGCGCCGACGGCGAGTAGGGACAGACGGCGAGGCTCTCCGCGGCGTGGACGCCAAGCAGCAGGAAGAGCGCCCACCAGATCCAATAGAGCTACCTTTCAATGTTACCTATTCCGTTGATTTTAGCTTGTAACTTGTTAGTCATCAGACAACTGCTCCTTCTAGTTCATGTGATCTGCTGTGACCTACAGTTTGTTCTTCCAGCAATACTTGTTATTTTGATTCTTGTGCGAGTAAAGGCTGATTGCTTATGGAATTTTTGATTGCTTTTGGTCTATAGTCTTCTTCTGATATTAGTATTTGGCTATTTGTTTATTTAGTCCAGTTACCGAATGGAAGTTAGTATCTTTTTCTGAAATATCCAAGACTACTGAGAGCAAGATGTTGTCTGATGAGTATGAAACTGTAACTTGTTACATATGTAATTTTACATCTCTCCCAAGCAGACCAAAAAAAATCCGGTTGTTTCTTGTGCACAAGGATTTACAAGTGCAATTATTTTCAGGTGTAAAAAAATTCTAATTTGCCAAGCAGGGCCTAACTGGTCATTATTTCAGCCCCTGCATGACCGCTTACATGTTTTGCTGTTTTCATCCCGACCCCGCCAACACATCGAATGGGGTGGGTTCCCATGCAAGACTTGTAGGGAGGTTTATGTATGGGAATTATAAATTTTCTCAAAATTTTTCACGCTCTTCCGATGGGCCCCGCAACGCGTTCAAAACACCTAAGTGGTCACAATTTGTACGGTTGAGAAACAAATTGACTACATAAAATGTCACCGCACATAGGTAGAATTACAATGTACTAAGTGCAACCAAACAATGACATGTACGGTACATGTATCATTATCCTGCTCGTTTGTCCGATCTAAACCCAACATGCCTTAGGGAATTTAAGAACATACTATAGTACACTCTATTTGAGTGCACCGGGGATATTTCTCCTTCCTCGATGCATACGGGCCTACTGCCCTGGGCCTAGTGGCCCTCTCACGATTTTTTTCATGTTCAGCCTCTTGCTCCATGGCCTGTCTCCGTCGTTTGGCCCATCCCTGTGCATGTAGCTTGTCCTGGATACACCAATGCTTTTTCTCTTGTTCCTCCTCGTTCCACTGCATATTATTAAGTCATAACTCTCCTATGTGCCATCTGCCTCAGTACATGTTGCTCCTGCTCGAGAGTTTGCTCGATGTCAGGTACTCAATGAACTCGCACAATGGAGCCTTAGCTTAAAAAAAGACAACATATCAGTTCGTATAAATATATTTTTTTCATGCACATACTTATAGAATACATAACTTACCAGGGTTTTTCCATGCCTCCGCATCTCCTCGGTTTGATCTTCCGTGTAGTTTAACCACATCCAATACCTCCTACCATAAGTGCATAAGATATCAACGGATTGCATGATGTTGCAACAATCCCTACATAGACACATAGGGGGCATCAATGCCTTCCGAGACAGATTCCTTCCATCCTTTCCTCGGTGTGACCAAGAAGAATATGTGAGTTTGCCATGCATAATAAGGATTAGTTCGTTGACTTTTTTATCATATGCATGGACAAAGATCCAATCGAATAATGACTTCTCAAACATGTATAGATGAAAATTAAATTGATTAATCACTTTCCATGGGTTACCTCTTACCCCCCCCCCCCCCATAGGTTACGTATAGATCTAACCAAAAGCCCTTGGGTTAAACCATATCATTGGTCTAAACAATTTATGTACTTGTTAAAATCTCCAAACATTTATCTTTTACAAATGGCTATAAGTTGTAGATCATAATCTAATTAAGTGATGGATTCGTGGTTGAGTTGTGACCGATTATACCATCATTTATGCTAGAGTAAATTACATCTTAGGTCTCTAAACTTGTGTCATGATTCCGTTTAGGTCCACAACTTATGAAACCAGAGATTTGGTTACATCAACTTACGATCCTGTTTCATTTGGGTCCAAAAGTGGTTTGAAGAGGATGGTTTTGCTGACCAAGCCGCCACATCACAATGCACGTGGCTCTTAGGAGATGATTTTTCCACGTACTATTATCTCCTCTCTCTCTCTCTCTCTCTCTCTCTCTCAGTCTATTCTCACCCTCTTCTCTCTCTCTCTCTCTCTCTCAGTCTATTCTCACCCTCTTCACATTGCTCATTCACTCATCACCGACATCGCCACCAAGCCAGGCTGCCCCAATACCGGCACCAACTCCGTCCCTGTCGACCTCACCCGGCCGTCTCCAGTCGCAGCGACTTCGCCCTCTGCCTCGCTGCTTGTGGCCGGCGCACCGTTTCCTTGACTTGGCGCAGCCAACAATGTTTGGATCCGGATCAAGCGCCAGCTTGCCCATTATCGGCTCCGCCCAGTTGGATAATTACCTCTCTCCTCCTCCCCCGCTCTCTCTCTCTCCAACCATGAAGGGTCGTGCCGCCAATGTGCCCTCTAGATCAGATCATAGAGACTCACTGCGGTTAGTGCTCCTCTGGTTTGGCATCTCCGTGTTGCACGACCATCGTGTGACGGGGCTACAAGTCTCTAGGGCAAAAAGGTGGCCAGGCCCCTGGTCGATGAAGAATGCACGAAGGTCCACGGAGGTTGCCCGGATTCTCCTTGATTTGATTTGTCTTAAACATGAACAAGGAGAAGACACAGGGCGAGGTTCATCATGCTGAGCTCCTTGGACAAGACGTGATCTTATTGTATGCTATATATGTCGAGGAAAGCGTAGGCACCGTGGTGGTGTGTTGGCGGTCGTTAAAATCCAAAATTATACGTGGACATACGCCAACATCCCGGTAATTTGGGGAAAAATCAAGGTTTATGCTCATGGTTTTAAATAGCGGGCTAAGACAAATAGCGGCATCATTTTTTCAAAAGCTAAAAGGCTATAGTGAAGCTATAGCGGAGCTATCGCAAATAGCGGTTTTACAAAAAAAAATCACGAAAATAGGAATAATTGTTGCACAAAAATCTGGTAATTGGAAAATTTGATTAGTCCAGGAAACATTTCTTAAGTTCACATTACAACATAATTCATAAGATTATGAAATATTTGCATAAACACTAGTCATATCCATTTAAATAAGAAGCAAACACATTACTTTATAACTACTTAATCTAATGTATACACACAAGGTCATAATTAACACCTAGAAAAAATGATTGCGATATATTCTTCTACAACTTCATTATAGAGAAACTAATTTATGTGATTATTAGTAATTCAATATTTATAATGTTACCTTTTATGTGAGATAAAGTAAGAATGAAGTAGAGCATAACAAAATACATTAGTGATAGTTGGAGTTTCAAAAGACATTGAAAAAAGTAGCATAGCGATGCTATAGCGGCTATAAAAATAGCGGAAATAGCTGTCAATTTAGCGGCTATAGCGTGCATAGCTCTCTTAGCGGAATTTTAGCGCTTAGCGTAGCGTGCGGGCTATTTGATTGCATGTTTATGCTTCAATTTTATTTAAACTAATAAAGTTCCTAGGAGAACCGACGTTGGGAGATGATCCACACCATCAATGAGATATCCTAGGAGAAACCGAGGGCCAGGGGAGCCAAAGGTGGGCCGGCCCACCCACCCTAGGTCGGCCGACCCTTTTGGATGCCCCCTCAGGTTTCCCTTCAGCTGGTGTGGAGATGCCATGTGTCCTTCTACGTGACTGCACCTGATTGGCTCCGGTTGGCTATAAACAGGACCCCTCACCTCACTTTGTAACACACACACACACACCATTTGGAGGAAATTCACTTTGTCATTAGCAAGGTTAGTCTTAGTAGTTTGGGAGTTAGAGTCGAGTCGAGCTACGGCTCGGAGTTTCGGAAGCGTCTTCTGGAATTCGGGTAATAGCTCTTCTATCATTACCTTTCCTTGTAAGACTTTGATTTTTAATACAAATTCATTTCTTTACATAAGCTGAGCCTTTATATTCCGCATAGTTGAGAGTGTGGAATCGTTAGAGCCCTGTTTAAGTTCGTCTGATATCGAGTTTAGTTTCATGCTCAAATACGTAGGATTGCCTAAGTATTGAACTTAGATCATTCTCCAAGGATCCGAGAGGAAGTGATCAGCTCTAGTTGCGAACGTGGTGTTTGAAACTAGTTCTGACTCGGTAGACACCTAATTCAACGGTGGTGAAGTAGGTAGTAGGTGGTGACAGCCGTCCTATCCAAGTGGTATCAACTTTTGTGAAGTCCGCCCCGTTAGTCTTAGTCTAGTCGAGCCAAATCGGGGGTGATCATAATCATCCGGTGTTCTTAATTGATAGCGGGTGGTAGTGAATCGGCCGAGCTCCGATGAGTTCTTAAACAATTCTATCATTCATATATCCACTAGCTCAAGCTTAGTAATTAATTAAACTTATTTAGGAACCTTACACTCGTCTCATTGACCTCCCAACTATCTGAGTCTGCCTGCTTTATCTCTTATTCTTATACTCCTGTGTGTATCATTTATTATCTTATTATATCATTGTCCTTACCCCTGCTATTTATATTAGCTGGTATCTTAAATAGTAGAGATAAGTTTATTAACCGATAGAGATATCCTTACCCTCGTTCCCTGAGGATAAATATGATACCTTGGAATACTCCTGGGTGAAAACTACCACGATATCCGTCCACTTGCGGATTAATTCTGTAGTGCGTAAGAATCGCCAACAAGTTTTCTGACGCCGTCGCCGGGAACGCATCAATTAAATATATCCTACCTAGGAATCTCTACTAATTAACATACCAGCTAATTTTAGCTGGCTTACCCTGCTTTGTCTTTGTTGTGTGAAACTAGCAGAGCAGTGCATGACTGTATTCGACCTTTCGGATAATTATCATCCAGACCCAGAGTTACTCGTACGGAGAGTTAGACTCAGAGTCGTACCTCCACAAGTCTGAGCCTCTGACCTTGCAATACAAACAAACAACCCTTTTTCTCTCTGCCGAGGCACCATCATCGTCATCCGAGATGGCCGCTGAAAAGACCATCCACGAGTTCTCAGCACCATCTAGCACTAACGTCCCCACCGGACCAAACACCAATACAGGAGACGGAGGCTTCGAGCTGAAGTCGGCTCTCATCAATATGGTTTAGGCAAGCCCATTCTGTGGCAAGCAAACGGAGGATGCCAATGCCATCTCCAACACTTTCTAGATATTTGTAGTACATTTACTATCAAGGGGGTACCCATCGATGATGTCCGGTTGTGCCTTTTCCCGTTCTCACTAGTGAGGAAGGCAAAGCAATGTTTCTATGCCAACAAAGATGTAGTTTCCACTTGGGAGAAGTTCTCCAATGCCTTCCTCGCCAAGTATTTCCCGTTGGGCAAAACCAATGCCCTCCGGCACAAGATTTCTAGTTTCCAACAAAACACCGATGAGTCCGTTTCGGACACCTAGGAGCGACTTCAGGAATATATACTGGCCTGTCCTCATCATGGGATGCAGGACTGGTTTATTATCCAGAGCTTCTACCACGGGCTCAACCGTACAGCCCGAGAGCACCTTGATGCTGCCTCTGGCGGAGCCTTCTTTTCGCTTAGTGTGAGTGCGACTTGCACTCTCATTGAGAGGATGGTCTCGAGTCAGGGCTGGAATGAAGAATGTCTTCAACCACGCACAAGAGGAGTACACCTAATTGATAATATGGACATGCTC
This sequence comes from Raddia guianensis, assembly GCA_036346415.1. Taxonomy (NCBI): domain Eukaryota; kingdom Viridiplantae; phylum Streptophyta; class Magnoliopsida; order Poales; family Poaceae; genus Raddia; species Raddia guianensis. The sequence continues at coordinate 47,712,750 of CM070539.1, read as the reverse complement.
GCGCCCAAGATGGATGTTTTGATGAAGAGACTTGAATCACTAGCACTGCAGACTATCCAGTCTCTCGAATCTCGCTCGACTTGCGAGGTTTGCGGGAATCTTGGACATTCGGGCAAAAACTGCACCGAAACTCAACCAGAGGACGCCAACTTCGTCAATAATGGATTCCGTCCGCAACAATTAAATTTCACTTTGGGATGGAATTCTAGACCCAATCTCTCCTTCGACAATCGTCAACATGGAGGTAATTCTGACAATTTCAATCGTAATAGATTATCTCTAGATGAATTTATGTCAGCCCTAAGTAAGGTCAACGAAAGCATTAGTAGGAAATTTCTTGCTAATGACAAGATTTTGAAGAACATAGATTCAAAACTAGAAGTATTTTCAACTGTCATGCAAAAGCAAATGAGCTTTAATAAAATGCTAGAAACACAAATAGCTCAGTTAGATGCTTCAATTCCTACTTCCACTCCGAAAAAGCTTCCGGGACAACCAGAACCTCACCCAAATGAGAGTGTTAGTGTTGTCGTGACAAGATCGGGAAAGGCCATCCGAGACCCGCCGCATCCTAACATTGTTTGAGAGCAGCACGTTACCCCTAATCTGATCACTGAGGAGAATGAGGACGTTGATGAGGCACCTCATGATGAGCAGCCAAAGACAACTTCAACGGGAGAAAACCATGGGACCAAAACCAATCCCGCGGAGTTTTTAGATACTCCATTACTGCCTTTCCTACGCCGTCAACGAAAGCCAGCTGCAGACGTGCAGTTTGGCAAGTTTGTCGAGGTAATCAAACAACTATATGTCAACATTCCGTTGCTAGATGCAATGCAGGTGCCTACGAACACAAGGTACTTGAAGGACATCCTCAACAATAAACACCTGTTGCCAACCGCGGTGGTCATTAAATTGACTGAGGAATGTAGTGCGGCGATCTTGAACACTCCCTAAGAAGAAGAAGGATCCTGGCTATCCGACTATTTCATGCTCTATTGGTGCACAAAACTTCGAGCGTGCTCTATGCGACCTGGGAGCAAGTGTTAGCATCATGCCTAAGGTAATTTATGAGAAATTAAATCATTCTACCTTGTCTCCAACTGCCATGACCTTGCAGCTCATGGACCAATTGGTCCGCCGTCCTATTGGAATTGCTGAGGATATACCGGTGAAAATCCGGAATTTCTTGGTACCCGTGGACTTTGTGGTCCTTGACATGGAGGTGGATACCAAGGCGCCTCTCATTCTTGGGAGACCGTTCTTCGGTACGGTCAGTGCTACCATAGACGTTGGTGCAGGCGAAATGCAGGTCAATATCAACGGCGGGGATGAAATATTCAACTTCAAACCAAGGGTTGAGCAATGTTTTAAGGTACATGTTCATTAAGGTAAAAATCCTAAACCCATTCAGAACAAGATGGAGGCTATACCAAAACCTCAGGTGGATAGTCCCATTGCATCAATGAAGAAGACTCTTCAATTGCTGTCCGAATCCAACCGATGGCCATATTAGAAGAGCAATTCAAAGAAGAAAGAGACAAAGAAGCCTCAAGAGAAGGAGCGGAAGCAACATGCGATCAAAAATTCAAACTCGCAGAAAAAGGTCGACGCCATCCGAACAGTCTCGACGAAACAAGTATGGTATAAGAAGGAAATTCAACCAGCCACGATTTCAACTCTGGTCGCGGAAAATTCTCAAGAAAATTGAGGTATGGAGACGGTCCAGCTTGAGGACCGTGAAAAATTTTCGAGTCCTCACCGGGAGGTAAGCCTGAATTTACCCATTCGCATTCATATTTGTTTATTTCAAATTTCCATAGCATTTTTACCCTTCACTTATGCATGTAGCTTGCACTTAAAATTTTTTTTTTGGGCCGGCCGACCCAGCCCAGGTCGGCCGACCGCACCCAGGCCACCCAAGCCGGCCGAGCCCCTCTTTTCCTCTCCACCTCTCATGTCATCTCACACCCACTGCACTACCCTACTTGGTTAGCATAGACATCTAGGCATTTAGTTTCCTGTTTGTGCATGATAATTAGTGCATTTTCTTGCATGCCTCCACGGCTATAAATTAAGGAGGCAGTTCTACGATCAATGCACCTCTCAGGAGTGATTGCATGATCTCACGCCTGCCCTCTTCATCTCTGCATAATAAATCTCCTTGATCACTTAGGTTGCTAATAAACGTGATTATTTTCATGACATCATAATTTTGGAAAAAATAATTTTGGGCGGCAATCCTAAGCCCCGCAAGGACTATAACATCTGGAAAACTGACCGACTAATTTTGGACCGTTAACCCTTATTATTTGTATATCCTTCGGGTATTCGGTCTTAACTCTACCTGCAGAAAATATGTCATGGTACGGCAGATTGGCAAGAGCATTGCCAAGGGTGCCATGGGCATCCACATAAGATTCAGTTCGTCCAGCTCCGAACGAAGCCATACACCGACTGAGGTCCTCGAGAGCCATTCTCGGGAGGATGTGTTGATGGATTCATATTATTCTGGGCACCACACCAGCTGGCGTTCCGACTCAGCCGAAACTCAAGGAGCCCACTTCGGTCAAGACCATCCGACAAGAATTCTGACCTCGGAGGATCATCTCATCCTCCAAAATGCCCGGGAAGCACAAATGTTTGATGCTTTTAGGAACCAGACATTTCAGCATACTCGGGCATACAACCCGATGCTGTTGATCCAAGCTGGTCTCCTAGACGACTTCACCGAAGCTTTCCACGTGGTCGACTGGACGAACTTCGTAGCCATCACGGAAAAAGCATTTCAGGACCAGTGACTAGGAGTCGCGCGCATCGCCAACATGAAGAGTACCACCAGCAGCAATCCAAGAATTGTCGGAGCACAGCACTTTCGATCATGAGTCATGGAGGGATGCCACCTACGCTCACCAATCTGACCCTAGTGCGGGATGGGACCAATGGACCCCATCTACACATGGGTACGGTGAACAAAGTCATGGAGGTCGGGGTACCCACTAGCATGAAGATGGAAGTTCCTGACAACAAGAAGCAGGAGGATCTCATTATATGTATGGACAAGGTCCCACTTTAGGAAGGGATGGACAATTCATACCAGCTAGATACCCTTCTTACATGGAACCATTCGCCAGAGATCTCCGGTTCGTGGGATATAGGGTGGATACCCTGGTTGATGATATGGGGCATGTTCGTGAGACATTCACGAACACACCAGATTCCACCAGGAGACTAACGTCAGCCTTCAAGCCAACACGAATGCCGTGACAGCTAACACTGACGCTTTAGCGGCATGGTTCCGGTACATGGGTTTTGACCCATCGTCTCAATGAGGTACACGTTGTCTGTCATCCCACTCGCTTCTGCTGCTGGAGCTTGCCATTTTGCCTTACCTGCTTTGCCTGCTGTCTTAACCTGCATGTACCTGCCAGTTGTCCCTTGTCTTGCCATTTAAAAAATTTTTGCCTGTTATTATTATCATGAATCTACCATTGGTTTAGTTAGTTAATACTAGAAAAATCATAAAAATTTGCAAAACCCAAAAATACCAAAAACATTTGCTTACCTTCAATAAAATTCAAATAAAATAGCATAAGCTTTGATTTGTACCCAATGAAATGATGCAAAATTGCTCTATCATTGTTAGGTAAATATTGGGTATACAAATTAATACTCTTTTGTACTTTATCATTCAATATATATGTTGTGATCCTACCATAATCTATACTTAGTAGGGGCTAAAATATTGGTCCAAATCTAAGTCGTTGTGAGATATGATATAGCTAAGTTTAGAACTTAGTCAGCTCACACTTTTAGTAAGGAAAATTCTCGGAGATTTTGATAAATACATTGGGATAAGGTCCTCACTGGTTTTTCTTCCCACCATTAGCCACTTATGGCTGTGTTCAGTTTTGTCAAAATTTGTGCCCTTAAGAAGTAGTGACCCTTCAAAGCCGATCATTTCCTTTCGCGTATCCCTTTGAGTTCTAGCCTTATTCATATCTGGCTATGCTGATTTCCACATTGGAATTAAGCATTTCTTTCTTCAGGTATTCCTTCACGATTCAAAATTAGCCAAACTCCTCAAATGTGTATACCTATCTATACAGTCTGCCCATGAGGACTCCAAAATATCCAAAAGAACTCCTTCAATTATCTCAAAAATTGAGAGGCTAAAAAAAAGGGAAATTGGGAGAATAGTTATAATCTCCCCGAAAAAATAAAAAAGAAGTTTATTGCCTCTTCAAAAAATAGTTTCATGAAGAAGGATTTGCTCAAATAAAGGAGTCGTATTTAAAGACCGTTCCATAAACACAAGATCTGATGTGATGGACTCATTAATACCTCACATCCTTGCACTTGTGTTTTCTCATTCCTTTGGCGTGGATTCATTCTCTCGCTCACCCCAGAACATTAAGGCCTTGTTTGTTTCAGATTAATGTAAGGTTGTGTTTTACTGTAGCAAATTTGTGATCCCCTCAAAATACGTCTTAACGAGTTCAAAAAATTATGAAAAAAATATTTTACAAACTTTAATAAGTACTATTTAAAACCCCACAAGAATGACTACAAAACATTACATCATTTGGCTTATACAAAAATAACAAATTTTCATTTAATTTAATTTAATCTGAAACAAACAAGGCCTAAGTTCCAATGACCGGAATGCGAAGTGGCACGATCTTTACTAGGACCAATTTTTAACAAAATTACGCAACCCAAATTTCTGTTCCTACATTGAGCTCCATATAAGCCTGTAGAACATAGGATCAGTTATGGCCTATGGCCTTGGTGAGGATTAAATGCCACATGAGCGACTCGAGAGTACCATTTGTGGAACTAAATTTTGAAAAGATGAAAAACTTCGAGAACTGACCTGAACAAGGGGTAGCTAGACGATGTTCTGTCTGAGCTATTCTATCTTTCAACCACTCAAGACAAGGTGAAATATCAGAATCCCTACAGGTATAAGAGATAAAGGTTTGGGCACACTTCTACCAGTTTATGATAACAACCAAAGGAGTATTACTTTGTACACTTAATATTTGATAAATAATGATATGGATGCAATCCTGATCCATCGGGTCCGACTTTGAGTCCTTTGCTCGAGGACAAGCAAAAGTTCAAGTTGGGGTGTGTGTTGGCGGTCGTTAAAGTCCAAAATTATACGCCGACATATGCCAACATTCCGGTAATTTGGGGAAAATCAAGGGTTATGGTTGAATTTTATTTAAACTAAAAAAGTTCCACAAGTTTTGGTAAGACTTTGTCCCCAGGAACAAATTGGGAGAAACTAGAGCTGAACCGGGCAAAAGAGCCGGTCGGCCGGCCTACCCTAGGCCGACCAACCCACTTTCATCAGCAAACCAACTGAGTTTTCTTTGGTGATCCAAGAAGCACACAAGGGAGTCATCCAAGCCATCCACACACGTCTGTTTGATCCAGAGGCTAAGATTGCATTGGGATGGATCCATGGGGCCACTTGGAAGGAGATTTTACCGGCTTCAACCGTCAAAACCAACGTTGGGAGATGATCGACACCATCAATGAGGCATCCCAGGAGAAACCGAGGGCCGGGAGGAGCCAAAGGTGGGTCGGCCCACACCCTTGGTCGGCCGACCCCCTTGGATGCCCCTCGGGTTCCCCTTCGGCTGGTGTGGAGATGGCACGTGTCCCTCTGCGTGGCTGCACCTGATTGGCTCCGGTTGGCTATAAATAGGACCCCTCACCTCACTTTGTAACGCACATGCCATTTGGAGGAACTTCACTTTGTCATTACCAACGTTAGTCTTAGTAGTTTGGGAGTTAGAGTCGAGTTGAGCTACGGCTCGGATTTCCGGAAGCGCTTCTAGAATTCGGGTAATAGCTCTTGTATCTTTATCTTTTTTTGTAAGACTTTGATTTTTAATACAAGTTTATTTCTTTACGAAGCTGAGCCTTTAAATTCCGCATAGTTGAGAGTGTGGAATTGTTAGAGCCCTGTTTAAGTCCGTCTGGTATCGAGTTTGGTTTCATGCTCAAATACTTAGGATTGCCTAAGTATTGAACTTAGATCGTTCTCCAAGGATCCGAAAGGAAGTGATCAGCTCTAGTGGTAAACGTGGTGTTTGAAACTAGTTCTGACTCGGTAGACACATGATTCAACGGTGGTGCGGTAGGTAGTAGATGGTGATAGCCCTGCTATCCGAGTGGTATCAGATTTTGTGAAGTCCGCCCATTAGTCTCAGTCCAGTCGAGCCCAATCGGCGGTGATCATAATCATCTGGTGTTCTTAACTGATAGCTGGTGGTAGTGAATCGGCCGAGCTCTGAGGAGTTCTTAAACAATTCTATCATTCATATATCTACTAGCTCAAGCTTAGTAATTAATTGAACTTATTTAGGAACCTTACACTCGTCTCGTTGACCTCCCAACTATCTGAGTCTGTCTGCTTTATCTCTTACACTCCTGTGTTTGTCATTTATTATCTTATTATATCATTATCCTTACCCCTGCTATTTATATTAGCTGGTATCTTAAATAGTAGAGATAAGTTTATTAACCGATAGAGATATCCTAACCCTCGTTCCCTGAGGATAAATACAATACCTTGGAATACTCCCAGGTGAAAACTACCATGATATTCGTCCGCTTGCAGATTAATTCTGTAGTGCGTATCAATCGCCAACATGGTGCACCACCCATTGTCACCGCCACACAGAATGAACGTCCGGTCGAAGTCGTGCGCGAGGCGGTCGACGACATCGCCCGATGATCAACGCCGGAGACCACCACCCTGGCGACATGACCCCCTGGCAGATGAGGTCAGCGCACACAAGGTGGAGCCCCCTCGGTGAGACCGTAGGGGTGTATGACGGCATGGCGATGTAGTCACCTCCGCGAGCACGAGAGAGATAGGCTGATTTCTCATCGGTGAAGGAAAGAGAACTAGAGAGGAAGATGGGGAAAGAAGAGAGCAACATGATGACACTTGAGCCCTGTATTAAAAATAAATAAAAGGAAATAAAAATGCCACATTTTTTTGTGGTGGCAAAAACCCTCCTAGTGTGCAAGACATGGAAGTCAAAGCGTCAAACCACCCTCTTCAAACCACTTTTGGACCCTAAATGAAACAACAACGCAAGTTCGTGGATCCAAATATCTAGTTTTATAAGTTATGGACCTAAGCAGAATCACGGGACAAATTTAAGGGCCTACGATGTAATGTACTCTTTATCTTGAGCTGCCAACTTTGCAGACAAAAGCGAAAACTACCCTTCTCCCGTCGACGTAGATATCAATCTTCTAAGCAAGATGTGCTTAAGCAGGCCATCTGTTGGTGTTTACTTACTAATTGATCTTTGCTAGTGGGTGCTCTTGAAGTTGAACATACGATGTGAATAGATTTTGCCCCATATATCTCATAGATGTAATCCGTACTATGGACTAATTTCTCCTGCCATTCTGAATGCAACGCACTTCATTTAACGGTTTAACTTGGGTCGACCTGCTTGCTTGCCTGTGATGTTTCTTGTTGCTGGTACTTAATACATACATCAGTACATGCTGCACTGATCATCTATTTTGGCCTGTGTTGATGCAATTTCATTTCATGCTGGATTGTCCTGTGCAACTAACCTGTGCTCTGTTCTTGTTCTATCATCCTTGCTAGTCGTCGTTCGATTTGACTGATTAATTACATTGATGTTCCCTGCCGGCTGGTTTTGATCATATCATGTATAAACTGCAAAGTCCATTGGTATTATCTGCCCATATATTTTCCACTAAATGGTCCTATGCAATCTTGCAGGCTATATATATGATCTTTTTTTTTTCCCTTTTGTATGAGGCTGCCTGCCATCATCGGGCATCAAGCTGAAAAGGCCGATCTGATGTTGATAGTCATGGCGCGGGAGCATGTCAGCGCTTTGGAACCATGCAACACCATGTGGCTTACATTTGCGCCAGCTTGACTCCAGATTGATCAGATCACAAACATTTACAGCATATATCAAAGCATATTCGAATTACAGCATTTGTTCAGATATGACTCGCACCCCTCAGCACTGTCTACATGAGCCAAGTAAGTTCAAACATTACTGATATTGAGGAAAATTTTGCTTCGAGTATCTCTGCATGAGTGAATAGCTGCTACAACAGAGGGGCTAATAACAACAACTCTGTACTCAAGTAACTGAACGAAACAAATCATGATATCACACACCAGTTATTTATTTAGTAGGTCAGCAGTATCACATCACTTGCAGTTACCATGACCATTACTTACATTACCCAATCAAAGCATACTCACACTGTCAGTCGTCACACATACAGTAAGGCAAGGGAAGCCTGAGAGTTGAAAGAAACCCACACAAATCCAACTCCTGAGCACAGGCAGCATAACGCTGCGCTCGAGAGCACGCAATGCTGGATAAATAACCACACACATGCACACCTGCAGAAATAGTTGAGAATTAACCACACACACGCACACGCACACGCAAACAAGGCGAAGAAGAGCTGCTCGCAGCAGCAATGGCCCTCTCAGGGGGTCCTACACATCCTGTTTCTGTTTGTGTACAAGGATAGGATGATTTGGATTTTCTTCCATAGCCCTTTTTATGCTTGCCAGGTCGCAGTCGCCGGTGATCTCAACCTCTTTCAAGCTTAGAAGCCTTTTGACTCCGGGAAGAGAGAGAGCAGCAGCTTGCGACTTCTCCGGGTCCGGGTCCGGGAGGCTCCAGACTATCTTGCCCAGCTTAGAAGCCGCACCTTCCTCAAATTGGATGTGGATGATGTCTACGCCCTCGACGACAAGAAACTCGAGGCTTCTGAACTCCTTCGTCTTCAGGGTGAGCTTGTTGTCGTGGTGCGTGTACCCGTTGCGCCGGAGCCTGACGCAACGCAGGCTGGCGAGCTTGCCGAGGGTCCGAATGTCGTTGTCCTGCAAGTAGGTGTCACACAGAGTTATCTTGGACAGTCGGTGAAGCTCCCTGGTCCAGGTGGGCAGGCCTCTTATGTATCCGGTGATGCTGAAGCTGGACAGAGCTCTGGGAGGTGAGAATGTACTGTCAGTGTACATGTTCAGGTCGTCTGGATCAGCATCTTTTCTTTTGGAGCGAAGAACACCACCATCCTTCACAGTCTCGATACGGATTGACAAGGAGATGAGAGTTGCATGAAGCTTCCCGACCACCCGAAGCAAAGCTTTCAGAAGACGCGCTTCATCGCCATGGACAGCAACGCCCAGCTTGCGCAGCTGCTCCAGCCGACCAGCACCGGCCAGCTCTTCCTCATCATCTGTACGTACTCTGGCCGGAGACTTCAACATGGGACAGTGTCTGCATGCTCGGCATCTCCTCGATTCCACGAGGCATGTGAATGGTGGAGAAGGACCCATCAGGTCCAGGATGGCTGCCGGCGAGCAGATGCAGGAGCTTCGGGAGGGCGGTGATCCTCGCGGGGAGTGCGCGCACCTTGGGCTGCCTGATGTCAAGCGTCTCCAGATACCGGAGCTTGTCCAACTCCTTGGGAAGCTCGGTGGCGTCCGTGTTCCTCAGGCTCAGGAACTTGAGGAGGCACAGGTTGGTGCAGATGTTCTTAAACCTACGCTTCGTCAACCCCTTGCAGTCTTCCAGGTCCAGCACCTTGACCGATCCCAGCTTGCCGGACGGAAGCAGCTGGCTGAGAAGTTGCAAGGCGTCATCTTGGACAGACAGCTTGTGCTCTCTGTCTCTGCAGCAGGTGAGCCTGAGCCAGGGGTTGTGCTGCTTCTCAAGCAGTCCTTCTGGCTGCAGCAGCTGGACACCGGTGCGGCTCGATACTCGGTGAGTCAAGGAAGCCGGTAGTCCTTGGTTCCCAGCATTCTCATCGCTGGCCATCTTGGTGATGGAGGAGAGAGCCTGCTGGTGTACCGTGCACCGCCTGACATTGCCTGAAGTGCCAACAATGCCGCTGCCTGCAGCAGGTGCTGGGACAATGATGTCGCTGGCGACGAACGCGTCGAAGCAATGGCCCGCTTCGTCCACCGCACTCGTCAGGCCATCCCTCCCAACAATCATCTCGGCAGCCCATCGTCGGCGTAAGCTCGCCCGCTTCATCTCCACTCCTTGGGGGAAGATGGACAGGTTCAGGAAGCAGCTCCTGTAATGGCTGGGCAGGCCATTGTAGTAGAACTTGATGATCTCCCTGGCGTTCCTGGCCGTGTCAAGGTCGCTCAAGATGGGCAGCAACCTGTCCAGATCCTCCTTGCTCCTGTGGGGGTTGTCATGCAGAGCGTGGAGGAAAAGCCTCTTGGAGAAGGAGTCCCAGCCGCATCTCTTGACAATCTTGTACATGGTGCGCCGTGAATCCTTGGAACGCTCGCTGCCGGCGAGCAGCTCGGCGGCTTTCATCCCTACATGGTAGAGATAGGGGTACAAGTGCACCCGGAACTGGGATTTGCTCACCAGGGAGAACCAGCTGGCGATGTACCATCCATGCACCTGGACTATCCGCTGTATCCGCGGGATCAGTATGATGGCAACATCTGCGGAGCCCGAGCGGCCGGCACCGCCGCCAGGGAAGGCGTTCCTTGTGCCCTCCCATGGCGAAACGTCGTCGTGGTCTGCCAGGACCACCAGGAACCTCTTCTTGCCTTCCACACGCTTGAGGATCTCTGCCTCCAGCCTCACCTCTTCCCAGCCTTGGTGTTCTTGTTCTTGTCATTGGTCGGATTTAGAGGAGAGCTGCTGGAGGATGCTCTCCAGCCTTTGCCTGCGCTGCGGGTGGTGGCCGGCGTTGACCCACACCTTGCAATCGAAATGGCTCGCCGCACGAGGATGGCCATACACCCTCCTTGCGAGCTCCATCGTTCCCTCGTGCGCGCGCGGCTGGTCCACCTCTGGGTGGCGGGAGTTCGCCGGTGGCGTCACCATTGCGAGCAGCTTCGCCTGCGTCAGGTCGCTGCTCAACACTTGCATCAGCCATTTGCACAGCTCTTGCACGTACCACAGCAGCTCCTCGCCTGCATTCTCCTCCTTATCATCATCTTCGTCATCATCTTCTTTAAGGAAATCATCATGTTCTTGAGGCAGCGTCGAAGAACTCGCAGCAGCAGCAGCTGCTGATGCTTTCACTCCTTGTGATGGTGTTCCCCTTGCTCCCTTTACCGGATGGTCACCACCGGCGCCTGGTACCGATAGCAAGTCCTTGAGCCAGCCTTGCAGCCTCCCCAGCTCTTGGGAGAGCGACTCCGCCGCCTTCTTCACCTTCTCGTCGATCTCATGTGCTACTTTTCTGCCCTTGCTTGTGAGCACGCCGATGATGACCTCCATTTGTGTGTCAAACAGGACGGAAGCAGCCTCGCCTATGCTTGGCGAGCCCTTGTCACCGAGGGCCGTCCTCATTAGCTTGATCATCTCCATAGTCATCGTCGCGTACTTGGAGCCGGCGGTGTTGGCCAGGACCAAGTTGCTGTAGGCCTCGGAGAGAGCATGGAAGTGTGGTCGGCGGCCATCTCCTGCCGCCGCCGCTGCCGGCGGCTCCTCACCCAGCAGCCAGGCGACCACCTCTGTGGCGCTCGCGTCGATGTCGAGCAGGTGGTCCGCGTCGGCGAGGGCGAGATCATGGACCCTGCGCGCAGCGGCCTCCCCGGCGGTGGCGCCCTCTCCTCCTCCGGTTCCGACGACCGTGGCGGGGCCGTGAGGCCGTACCTTTGCCGGCGCTCACCCACGTCGCGCACCCGGGCCTTGAGCTCCAGGATCTGGGTCGCGACACGGTGGCGCGCCGACCTTCCCAGGGAGGCCAGGAGGCCTGCTGAGTGGCGGTGGGCTGCGCCGAAGGCCTGCACGTAGTGGTCGAGGTAGGTCTGTGAGTCGTAGCTAACCTCCCGGACCAGCCTCGTCCACGCGCGGACCTGGTTGTCGGCGGTGCGCCCCGGCCCGGCAGCAGCCACGTCCAGGAGGAAGCCGTTCATGCTCTCCATCTCGTCCTTGATGAACTGCACGTCGCCGTGCACCTCTTTCAACAACCGCGCCTCGTCCTCCAGCATCGACGTGAGCCGCCCCAGGAGCGAGCCCACAGCGTCCATAGCACTGTCCGGTGTCCGCCACCGCCGCCGCCGCCATCGTCTCCATCGCTCGAGATCAGCTAAGCTAGCTGCTAGAGGCACCAATGACTGAATATGCATTCATGGCATGGCAAGTTTAATTAGCAAATGAGGAAAATGGCCATCCCCTTACCGATCGATCAGGTTAAGGAAGGTGCGCGACGGCGTCTTCGTGTTGACGCGGAAAAATGGTTTCCCGGCACCAACTACCGCCGAACAACAGGGGATCGGGCTTTCCGAGGACGTGCCAGCCGATTTGACCTTTTGCAATCAGCAAGGTTTCAAATAGGCAAGATACCGGCGAAGCGATGAAGATTTACCGATAGCTTGAGAAATAAACCGATGATCAGCTTAACGATGAGACGTCGAGCCGATAGAGCAGACAAGCCGCCGGCGAAGCGGTGAGCGCTTTCCCGATAGCTTGGACGATAATCCGATAATCGGCTTAACGATGAGACGTCGAACCGATAGAACGGGATGGAACCTAACACCTCCGGCGGACGGCGATGCGCAGCAATGCCGCCGAGAGATAATATTCCGATGCCGACGGTGAGGAGATCGGACTGAATAGAGGCAGTCCCTACCGAGGGAGTTGACGGCGAGAAGATCGATCTTAGTCGAGACAGTAGAAGCCGACATGTACTTAGAAAACCGATACAAGCAGATCGATCAAATTCATAGCACAAGGGTAAAAGGTAGACGAAATAGTAGATGCATTATTGATTGAAAGAGATACGTTTTACATGCTGCACGGCAGCTCTTATTTATACTAAAGACGCACCGGCTAATCCGGTAACTTGACATGGACTCTATCTCTTAGTTACCTAAAATAACTAACCGACTAGACTTACCGTGCAAGGCACGGACTAGATAGAAACCAACTCGAATACTATTACTAATATTAATTAACCTTGTAGCCAATTTTCTTCACGTGCATACAAACCGACTAATACTAGATGTAAGGCACGGACTAAAGATATAGTCCTTTAGCTTGATCATCACGTAGCATGCTTCAAGCTTGCTGTTCCAAATAAACCGAATCAGCCATATATGCTTCCCGTATGCACATCGGGTTCACCAAAAGGATTGTGCAAATAAACCTTGTTCCTTGCCCATAATTAGTATGTCACGTGCAAGCTCTTATTGGCCTTCTTCATGCATGTATGCACGCATGCATGCAATCTCATCATAATAGGCTAATTAACTTAATCAACCGGCCATTAACCTCCCATGCATGCACATATACATAAATAAACCGATCGGCACAATATTATGTAATCGGCTTCTCTTTTCCATGTGTATACGTATATAAACCGATTAATCCATACACCGATCATCATATTCTCTTCCTTTAGATATATGATCAGCTTCTAGAGCTCCATGTATGTATACAATCTTGATCAGCTATATGCATGTTTATATGTAAGCCGATCAACTCACGAATTTACTCCATAAATATATGACGTAGCTCCTTTCACCTTATAAATGCCTGATCAGCTTTCTAATATTTGCCACACCATTAATGTATAAGCCGATTCGCTAACCAGTTCATCATCTCTTTTGATCGGCTATCTAATCCTTCTGTATATATATATGCATGTATAAAAGCTGACCATGATCTTTTCCAAATAAATGCCGATTTAGCTCCTTTTTTGACCGAATATGCTGTTTTTCACCCTCTTTTGGCCACTAAAATAACCGCATTTTTGTGCCAAATTTGGGTGTCAACATAAGCCCCCGATTTTTGGGATATGAGACTCATGCCCCGAAAATCTTGGATTATCGACCCTCGGTCCTTGAAACTTACTTAGCTGATGTATCATCTTTCTGCTCTTCTCGGGCCTTTAATCTTTGTAATCTTCTCTTCTGAGATTTTGTCAGACCCGTAGGACACCAGCGCAGATTAGGTTTCATCGGCTTACTCTTATTTACTAATTTAAGTGATCTATCATTAGTCGATGAAGCTTTTACTGTACGCCACTTGCCGATTTTCGGATGTCCCTCGGCATTTGTAATTTCTGGGCTTGAATCATGTGTGACATTTATTTGCTTCCGGTCAACTAAAACTTTTAAGTATGGCCTTTCTTCAATTTCAGCTCGATCGTCAGTTTGAGATCGGCTTTTGCTAGAGCCCCCAGAGCAATCAATATTCTTAGTCGAACAATGATCCATCATAGTAATCGGCCTATTTTTCGATCCTGATTTTGATATTGCCATGCAACCCTCTTGTCTAGTTGGCTCGTCGTCTTTTTTACGCGCTTCACATTGCTCTTGATTTCTCAAACGTTGTAGACGACGTTTTTGTGTCTTGCTCAATCCTGCTGGGCACCATCGCGGTTTAGCTTTTATGAAGTTGGTGTTTACCTCTTCAACGTGATGAGTATGTTGCCCTTCTTTTGATGTATACATCGGTATAATATAAATTTTATTTGCCAATGCATTTTGTTGGGACCTTGAACGAGCACTTTGACGAGGATGGAGATGAGACATTGGACAATCATAAATTGTTGGAAGCCTCAGACGTCGTTCCCAGCAGAACTGGAAAAAAGGACACTCCCAATGAGCCCTTTCTTCTTCCTCATGTCGGCATCTATTAGCTTGATTTTTCTGATACGCTTTCTTATATTGCCTCTTTTGCCAGACATGAGGTGATGTTTCCTTATAAACCGGTTTAGAAACTGATTGTTCGACTGTTTCAGAGATTTCTTGCAACTTTTCTTTTGATCCAGCAACCGATTGCTCTTTTCCCTGGCTATTATCGGTTCTTTGTGCTGAAATATCAGAAATAACCGAAGTTGGAGCCAATGAATCGCTAGAATATACCTCATTATCGGTATTTTCACCATCGAATTCACTCTGACAGTCATAAAATATGTATTTTTCATCAGAATTTGCATCTTCATCGCCCCGTAATGTAGTATTGTAGCAACGATTTTCCTCAATTCCAATCGGCTTTTCACATGTATTCCTAGGCATGTATTCCTGTTGAAACTCTTCTTCAAGCTTTTTGGACGAATCATCCAGCCCCCGAGGTGAAGTAATAATGTTTTCGGATAAGCTAGATACCGATTGCAGCCCCCGAAGCGAAATAATAACGGTTTCCGATGATCCAGGTATAGATTGATCTTTAATTTCGCTCGACGCGGCAGCGGACAGATTGCAATCGTCATCTTCTTTTGAAGATTCCCACTGATCTGTGAGGATTTTTAATGTAAAACTAGATCCATTGGAAAGCTCTCGTCGTTCTATTGTCCGTAGTGTATCCGAACGTTCAAAACGGACTTCGGATGACTCCGTTTCGGCTGTTTGAAGTTGGGCTGTATTAGAAATCCGAACCGAACCCGCGATGGAATCGGCTTCCTGCTTGAGCTGATCTTGACGCAACGAAACCTTCGGGGACTCAACAACGGCTTTTTGATTTTTCGATGATGAAGACTTGGACGATTTGATATGAACATTCATCCTCGGCGAAGACGTAATTGAGGACGCCGAGTTTTCCGATGATGTTGAGGCAGTGGAAGAAGCTGGCCTTGTCGTCGATATTTTAGACGTTGATCTTGACGAATAATAATCCGATTCTGTTGCAGATGCTTGTGGCGATGTAACCGGCTCAATTTCAAATTCTTATGGTAATAACGTTGATTTAGTGAAAACAAACTCCGCCACCGGCTCTTCCATAGAAAAATCTGATATTGAATATGACTGTGTCATCGGTTTTTCCAGTGAAGTAACTGAAAAATCCGATTTATACGTTGTCGGTGTATATGTATCAAATATTGATCTTGTCGGTAAATAAATCGATGAGGCAAACTTTGACGTTGACCATGGCGTTGAATAATCCAGTGAAGCCGAATAATAATGCGATGAGGTCGAATTTGATATCGACCATGGAGTTGAATAATCCTGTGAAGCTGAAAAATAATCCGATGAGGTCGAATTTGATATCAACCATGGGGACTGTGGTTTTGGTGGTTTTGCTGCCCACTTCCAATTTCCATACATGATTGGCAGATCAAACGATATGGGTCCCACCGAGCGTGCCAATTTATTGACGCGGAAAAATAGTTTCCCGGCACCAACTACCGCCGAACAACAGGGGATCGGGCTTTCCGAGGACGTGCCAGCCGATTTGACCTTTTGCAATCGGCAAGGTTTCAAATAGGCAAGATACCGGCGAAGCGATGAAGATTTACCGATAGCTTGAGAAATAAACCGATGATCAGCTTAATGATGAGACGTCGAGCCGATAGAGCAGACAAGCCGCCGACGAAGTGGTGAGCGCTTTACCGATAGCTTGGACGATAATCCGATAATCGGCTTAACGATGAGACGTCGAACCGATAGAACGGGATGGAACCTAACACCTCCGGCGGACGGCGATGCGCAGCAATGCCGCCGGGAGATAGTATTCCGATGCCGACGGCGAGGAGATCGGACTGAACCGAGGCAGTCCCTACCGAGGGATTTGACGGCGAGAAGATCGATCTTAGTCGAGACAGTAGACGCCGACATGTACTTAGAAAACCGATACGAGCGGATCGATCGAATTCATAGCACAAGGGTAAAAGGTAGACGAAATAGTAGATGTATTATTGACTTAGAAAACCGATACGAGCGGATCGATCGACTTCGTAGCACAAGGGTAAAAGGTAGACGAAATAGTAGATGTATTATTGATTGAAAGAGAGACGTTTTACATGCTGCACGGCAGCTCTTATTTATACTAAAGACGCACCGGCTAATCCGGTAACTTGACATGGACTCTATCTCTTAGTTACCTAAAATAACTAACCGACTAAACTTACCGTGCAAGGCACGGACTAGATACAAACCAACTCGAATACTATTACTAATATTAATTAACCTTGTAGCCAATTTTCTTCACGTGCATACAAACCAACTAATACTAGATGTAAGGCACGGACTAAGGATATATTCCTTTTGCTTGATCATCACGTAGCATGCTTCAAGCTTGCTGTTCCAAATAAACCAAATCAGCCATATATGCTTCCCGTATGCACATCGGGTTCACCAAAAGGATTGTGCAAATAAACCTTGTTCCTTGCCCATAATTAGTATGTCACGTGCAAGCTCTTATTGGCCTTCTTCATGCATGTATGCACGCATGCATGCAATCTCATCATAATCGGCTAATTAACATAATCAACCGGCCATTAACCTCCCATGCATGCACATATACATATATAAACCGATCGGCACAATATTATGTAATCGGCTTCTCTTTTCCATGTGTATACGTATACGGTATACAAACCGATTAATCCATACACCGATCATCATATTCTCTTCCTTTAGATATATGATCAGCTTCTAGAGCTCCATGTATGTATACAATCATGATCAGCTATATGCATGTTCATATGTAAGCCGATCAACTCACAAATTTACTCCATAAATATATGACGTAGCTCCTTTCACCTTATAAATGCCTGATCAGCTTTCTAATATTTGCCACACCATTAATGTATAAGCCGATTCGCTAACCAGTCCATCATCTCTTTTGATCGGCTATCTAATCCTTCTGTATATATATGCATGTATAAAAGCTGATCATGATCTTTTCCAAATAAATGCCGATTTAGCTCCTTTTTTGACCGAATATGCTGTTTTTCACCCTCTTTTGGCCACTAAAATAACCGCATTTTTGTGCCAAATTTGGGTGTCAACACTTCGTCTTCTCCACGCTCACATCTTCTTTCCATCTCGATCTGCGCCCTTCATCTCCCCCTAGGTTACAGTTGGTTGGTTCACCATGCCTCGGTGACCTAGAGTTTTATTATAGGGAGGTCGGGGAGGAGGCGGAAGCTGCTGTGCTGAACGGTATCCCATGTTGTTTGCCCCAGACCAAAGAAACGAACAAATAAATAAAGGACTTACCAAGGCTGCGAGTGCGACTTGGCCTTGACCCCTTGTCGTTTAACTCTTGATGGAAGAAAGGAAGTTATACCTTGTGTCGACCTTTCTTTTTTTTGAAGTGTACCTGGACGATTTTGGAGTAAAGAGATGCTTGCCCTTGCTAATGCCGAATGGTCATGGCTGTAACAATAATTGTGGTCCACTTTAATTAAAGAAAAAAAAAGTAAACGCAAGGTATGTATTCCTATGTTTCTTCAAGAATCTAACGAGGGCAAAGTACCCAGCCTTTAGAAAGTCCTTTATCTATTCGTTTCTTTGGTCCAGGGCAAACAATATGGTTACACCTTCACAACATCGAAGAAAATTTACCTATTATGTGTGTAGTATTGTTTATTGTTATTTTAGGAATTAACTTCATCAATAAAGTGCGTATTATTCTAACAACCATAAGGTTTAGAAAGGAATTTCTGAAGTCACACAGTCGATCTGCCGCCAGGAATTTTCTACGATGATGTTTTTTTTTGGAACAAACGGGCAAGAGAGCTGTCTTGTATTGATCAAAGAGGAGGAGTACAGGGTGGGGGGAGTAAAGGGCCCCTCACCCTGTGGGCCAAGAAACCCACGGGAAGGGCCCTTTCCTCCCCCACGGCTCGATACTCGGTGAGTCAGGCAGTGCACGGTACACCAGCAGGCTCTCTCCTCCATCACCAAGATGGCCAGCAATGAGAATGCTGGGAACCAAGGACTACCGGCTTCCTTGACTCACCGAGTATCGAGCCGTGGGGGGAGTAAAGGGCCCCTGCACCCTGTACTTCTTGTCTTTGATCAATACAAGGCAGCTCTCCTGCTCGTTTGTTCAAAAAAAAACAACATCGTAGAAAATTGCCGGCGGCAGATCGACTGCGCGCCTTCAGAAATTCCTTTCTAAACCTTATGGTTGTTAGAATAATAAGCACTTTATTGATGAACTTAATTCCTAAAATAACAATAAACAATACTACACAAATAATAGGTAAATCATAGATCGCGAAAAGCAGCATGTTTAAACTTGGATGTGCAAAACACATATGCTAAGCTCCGATTTACACAGATCACTCCGGCGAAGGTTGATGTTGTTTCGGATTTCATCTCAGGTTAGATCGGAAGCAATGAGCAATAACGCTGAGCGCAACCCAAAAAATTTGATGGCACCTAACCTGTATAGGTTCTTCAGTGGAACGTGGTTTCAGAGACACTGCGCTCCCACACATCGGTGACATGCCGATGCGTGGGGTGGAGAAGCCTGGGGACGCGCAGCACCAAGGACGAATGGCTTGCTCCACTACCAGCGAGTAGGACTTCACAAACGGTTGGAAAGCCCCTCACTACAGGAAACGTCAACAGTCTCGAGTGCCAAAACCGTTGAACAAAGTGCACAAGCCGTCGTTTTCGTTTATAGCCGTTGATACTAAGCAGCCGTGGTGCTCACTATTGACGGCCCTGTTATGGCCGTCAAGACAGAGCGTAGTGTATCGACGGGTCGGAGATGGCCGTCGATTGAAGTTTGGGCACTCGAGACTATATCCTTTTCCTATAGTGCCTGCAGCAGCAGTTTTAAAACCGCTTATAAGCACCTGCGAGTGATGCTCGCGGGAGCATCACAAGCGGTTTTAAAACCGCTTGTAGTGATGTCTAAAAAGGGAAGAATATTGGGAGAGGTTGGATTCAAACCCAAGACCTCGTGACCCACACCTCACCTTTCTAGCCAGCCCATCCGCGCAAGATAAGGCAAGCAGTCCTTTTAGCAATTCGAAAAATGGGCCTTTAGAAGTGGTTGGGGACACGAACCCCTTCTAAAGCCCAAGCAACAGAAGGGGTTCGTGTCCCCAACCGCTTCTAAAGGCCCTCTCCTGGCTCGTGGCTATTGAACCGCTTGTGATGCACTATTAGAAGGGGTTCATAATGAACCGCTGCTGATGTACCGTTTGTAATGCCCATTTCTCTAGTAGTGCTCGTTGCGCCTCGTTGATCGGTTTCATTAGGGTTTAGATGTGCGTAATCTGAAGGGTCGCGACCCCCCTTATATAGGGCGGCTGGGCTCGGTTAGTTGACACAAAAAGATAGGAACCGTCTCGCCCACGATGCGTTTCGTATGCGCACGGATACGGTTTTCTAAAATTGTCCATGGAATAAGTCTATGATTTCACAAAAAATAAAACATGAATTTAATGGGATAAGTCACAGTCATGTGGGAAATCATGCACAAATACGCGAATTACACGCGCATGACTTTGTATGTGGCCATAACACGGTTCTCTCACTACCCGAAACAGGGGCATCCCTGACGGGCTCAAACCGTCAGAATATCTCGATTCCGTCAGAAAATTAATCTTGACGGTCATTGTCGAGCAAAATCACATAGGGCTAGCAAGCAGCGAAAATGCTTTTTTGCTGACGGCAAACTGTCAGGAAATATTATTCTGACGGTACAAACTGTAAGGAAATATCCTAAACTCCTGACGGGCTATTCTCGTCAGGATATTTATTACTGACGGTTTGAGGCTGTCAGGCAATTTATTTCCCTGGGAGCATGGGAACCGTCACAATAATACTGACCGTCAGGAAAAAACTAATCCCTGATGTGGCGATGACTGCCAGGGAAATTATCCACCCTCAGGGAAAGTGTTATTTCCTTGACGTGGAGAAGGCCTATGAGCTTTTTTTTAATTCTTCCGATGGGAATCCCGTCGGAGAAATTGTTTTCTCATATGCACGCATCCAGTATTGCTGATCCGCATTCTGGTTCCATTAAATATGTATTCAAGCAACACATGCAGTAAAATGACATCGTTTTCAAGCAATACATTTTACATTTCAAATGCAACTCATATTTTTGAAGGAGAGAATATAAGTTCTATATATCACGGAGCAAAGTTGACAACAATCTTACCAACAAAATATGTAGGGAGCATCCAGGTTCCTGATAATATTACAAACATGACAATAATTTCATCCAACGAGTTATTGCATTGGGTACAATTAATACAATAGTAGATATCATCAGTCCATCCAACAAATTGCATTGTCCATAGAAAATCTAAACATTAGTTATACAAAATGATGTTGCTAGAGAACATCTTACTAGTTCATCTTACTAGAGCATCCAGATCACATTATAGATACAAAATAATGCTTGGTCCATCTAAGATTCATTAGAGGACACATATATTAATGTCAAAACTGTGTGAAGCTTTCTTCCTTTGGCGAACTTTATAATTCTGAAATATTCAGGATGTAGCTACAAGCCTTTAATATCTGGAGGCAAAACAATAAGGAGAGTTACATACATGCAGCCTATAAATATTTGTCCTAAAAAGCTATAGTACAATGAAGATGCCCATGTCATAATTAATATTCATGAATAGACACTACATATCCCAGTTACTTACATGCAGGGCTAAACATATTGTTTGCTATGTTTTATCAAGTGATTAGATATCCATGTAATGTGACTGCATCATTTTGTTTCTAAATTTCTTTTTTTTGTTTTTGTTTTGATTAATACATCGGGATCTTGGCAAATATCCTACAGCATTAAATGTTATGCGCATTTAGGAAGGTTCTAATTTCAGCACTTGATCTACTAAAATATTTTGGAGCAGAGGGTTTGTGGGATTTGATTTTCTTCAAGAAATTTCTCTACTTCGGATAAAACAACCAGTTTCAATAGCTTTAATTAAGCTGATGCCAGCATTCTTCAAGTAGAAGATTATCAAATTTCATATGTATTATTTAACAAATTTTCTGATAACACTAGTGAACCTGGCTAATGCATTTCAAAACCAAAACACAGGAAATAGAAATCTTTCAATCAAATGAATAAAACATTAAAAACACGCTAGCGTCGTCAAATACAAAATTTTAAAAAAACATTGTTTAAGTTAGTTTGTTGGCAGGACAGCTCCGTAAATTACTAATTATCTCAATGACAAAAACATTGTTTAAGTTATTTTTTTTGGCAGGATAGCTCTGTAAATTCCACATTAACTACACTGACACATTAAACTATGTGGGAAATGATCCATGGAGAACATCACCGATCATTTTGTGATGCCAATTCACCATAGAGAAGCAAGGAAATCTTGGATAACGAAGCACTTGAACAATAGAAAATAGAGGATATATAGTGGCCTATAAAATATATCCCATGAATAATGTGTGGAGTGTGGTTATTATTGACACATTATTTATTATAAGGCACTTGAGTAGTGTAGAGATATGCAGTCTATAACATGGCAAACGATAACATATTCACTAACAAAATTGATGCGTAAATACTGATTGATTATAGAAGAATCGCAACAAATTTGTACAACTATTTAATCAATAATTAATATGCATGCAAAGTTGACTTGCACTGAAAATAGGCAGTCTTAAGTCAATACCTTAGGTGCTGGGAGCCTTTAATTGGCTTCTGCCCATACCTCCTCCATGAATATTCATCCGGAGGCATATCAGCAATCTTATCACTGATGGCAGGAACTTTAATTGATCTCTTCACACGCAACTTCCTACTAAAATAGGGTAGACAACATGTGATGATATTCTATCTTGAATGTTGAATAGAAACAATACAGTCCTGTTGGCTTCGTCCACTCCCTCCATCACTCACTGGCTCACCAGAGCAGAAGCATACAACCAAATTCACTCACCACAGCAGATCTGAAGAGCAGAGAGGGAAAGGGAGAAATTCACTCAGATCTCAAGAGAGGCTCACCAAGGCCGCTCTTTTATCGCGCAAGAACGCAACGGCCATGGGGGAAAACAGCAGGCTCGGGGCCAAGAAAAGAGGGCCTGGGACCGGATTACGGGGAGAGCCATCCCCTCAAGAAACCCTGGAAGCGGCAGGAGTGGATACCGGGAGGGACGTTGACGGCCGCGGGGAGGGAATCCCGCCGCGCAGGGGATCTTGTAAATCGAAAACCCTAGAGTTGTAAATCGAGCCAAATCGAAGCGGATCTCGTACCTTGTGTTGTTGACGCTCCCCTTTGCAGGTGGTCCGAAAGCTCGCGGTCATCACCGCGTTCATGCCAGTCGTCGCTGGCGGGGAGGAGGCGAAGGCGGCGGCGGGCCATCTGGGAGGCGCAGGCCCGTCGTGAGGAGAAGAAGAGGCAGAATGGGAGAGGGGAGCGGCGGTCAACGTGCAAAGAGGGAGAGGAGCGAGGGCTTGCCGGCGGCGCTGAACAGTGGCCATGGCGGAGGTGGCAGCGTCGTCGCAGGGGTAGGGTTCGGAGGTGGCGGCGCGGCCGGGGGAGGGTTGGAGGGCAGAAGAAATAGGGAGGAGCGAGACCCATGGGCCGAGATACGGGCGGAGGCGGTGGGGCGTGAGGGTATTTGGGCCGGATGGGCAGGCGGGGGCGGCCTGCAAAGCGCCAGGTGGCACCCTGGAAAGCTCGGGATTTATAAGATATGTAACACCTGTCAGAAAATAAATAAATCTCCTGACGGCCGAGGTGGGCACGTCAGAAAATATTGTATTAAACTGACGGACTAAATATACCCATCAGGTTAATTATATATGCTGATGGCCGAGGTGGGCACGTCAGAAAAAACTATTAACGTGACGATTTTCTATGCTCGTGAGGGATGCTCTGTTTTGGGGTAGTGTCTTGTTTCATACATTCATGAGAGGGTTAGAGCTCCACCTTATAAAGTGGTGCTTCTCCCCTCCAACTTTTATAATGTGGTACTAAACTTCCCA
Source organism: Raddia guianensis (assembly GCA_036346415.1). Taxonomy (NCBI): domain Eukaryota; kingdom Viridiplantae; phylum Streptophyta; class Magnoliopsida; order Poales; family Poaceae; genus Raddia; species Raddia guianensis. The sequence goes on along the minus strand of CM070539.1, from coordinate 47,689,066 downwards.
ACACCATTCATTATGAATGGGCCTTTGAGATCTATTGGAATTTTTGAAATATTAAATGGGCCGAGCCCATACATTTCTAACGGTGGTTACCCAGGTAGGTAAAACTATAAAAGAGGGTTAGCACGCTTGACAGTCAGAAAATCGCCTGCGTCCGCTCGACATCGCATGCGCCAACAACCAAGCAAAATCGCAAAAGAAATGGCTCGCTCCCTTCCTCCTTGGTAGACCAGGTATATGCTATCTATTTATACACAAATTAATTCTAATCCGTCTCGGGCTCAATTCCTATTCAATTCGGCCCGAACTCTGCCTTCCACGCGCGCCTCGGCCCACGGCTTGCTCCGCGCCGCCCTCCTGTTGGTCGGCTCGCTTCGGTCAAGCGCCGCCGCCTCACAGACGCTCCCGCTTGGCTACCGTCCTCCGTCGCCGACCGCCGATTGGGCCTCTGCTGACGCCACCCACGCCAAGACTCCTCTGGGCAGCGCGCCAGACCGGCTAGGGTTGGCTCCTCCACGCCTGCAGACCGCTTGCCCGACCGCCATTGGCTGCTTCCTTCACCGCCACCTCACCTAGCCCGCCTCACTTTGGGCTGTTTTCTTCTCCCTGGCGGGCCGCCCGACTAGGCCGCTGCCCAGGCCGCGCCCTCACTGCGCCCGAGGCCTCACTGACGCGCCCGTCCATGGGCCGGGCCGAGCCTATCCGGCTCTCCTTTTCTTTTTTTTCTTTTTCTCCTATCCCTTTTTCTTCTTTTCCTTTTTTCCTTTTCTTTCTCTTTTCTTTTTCTTCTTTCCTACAAATTCAATCATATGTGTGTGTGTGTATCCAAATCTCACCGAAAATATTAGTCCAAAGTTAGTCCAATAAATAAATTGGAAAATCACTTCATCACACAAATATTCAAAATATTTACTCAACAATCTCCCCCTTGATAAGTGATTTGACAATACGCCCCTTTCAATTCAATTTCACTTCCTTTTTTTATGCTCTCCCCCTCAACACATGCTCTTCTTTTTTTATCTCTTTTATGCTCTCCCCTCAACACATGCACTTGCACAAAACACAGACTCTAAACACACACATGCACACATGCACTTACTGTAGCACTTACGCAAACTCACTCTCCCCCTTTGGCAAAACATACATCAAGGACACACACAGATGAACCATGCAAATATGCCATGAGATGCACACCTACCAAGCATTACACATTATTCAAGGTGAACACAAATATTACAACAAATCATCTCCACACTTCAAAATTCATGAACTGCCCCATAGTCAAGCATCAACTACCAGTTTTTGAGCAAAAAGTTTATAAGAAAACAATAAGTTATGGACATGTAAATACGAACAATTAGGCAATTAATACGTAATATATAGAAAATATGCCCATGTGAGAAAGATACTATATTTGAGCAAAAAACAAAAATACCAGACTCACAATTATCTGTCCAAGAATTTTTTTCATATATCATTTTTTCATCTCATCTCATTTTCTTATATTTCTCCTTTTTTTTTGTTTTCCCTATATGGCAAGTTTGAGCTTGCATCTTTTCATTGCAGGTATGACAAGGTTGACCTAGTTTCTTTTACTAATTCGCAAGCACATGCTCACATTTTTAAATTTGCCCTACATTTTTTCGCTTGCCAAGAACTCATCATGATCATCTAGCTTATATAAAAAAATGCTCAAAAACAGTACTCAGAATCACATTAGCAATTTTAAATTTTGAAAAATAACCCTCATGTCAAATTTACTAAATCCAATTGATTATTATAAACTCATAAACAATCTACTCTCACCGGTGAGAAATCAACTCAACTAAGTTGGCTTTGTCAATAAATAATGTCATCTAAAAGTTCAAATGCCATAAACATAAGTATTCAACAAGTATAATAAGTAATGCTTGTACTATATGAGACAATGCAAATACTATTCTACATGATGTTATTGGAGTGCATGAGACCCAATTCACCTCTCAAACGAGCAAAATCTACGATGAAACACGTATAGGCACCCAAACTTGAGAAGTGTTATTGCTGTTTTTTACTGAATTTTTAGGAACCCAAACAATTATAGCAACTCACACAATGAAAATTATCCCAATATTTTGGACCCAAATTAGCATAACAATTCACTTTCATATGTCCAAATTTTCCATAGCCAAAGCATCTCACACGTTTCTTTTCATTCAACCTTTCAATCATCACATTATCACGTGCATGCAAAAGAATAGGTTTTTCTTTAATCATAGGTTTATGAACATCGTTATCCTTATTATAACCTACACCCTCCTTCAAAAATGAGCATTTAGAAGTATCCAAGATCATGTTCAAATTTTTCTTACCATTTGTCATCTTTTCTAAAGTGGCTTTCAAGTAACCGTTTTATTTAGCAAGATCAGGACAACGATTACAAATAAGACCATGAGAACGTTTTTCAAGTTCAATCAATTTCTTTCTAATCCCAGTAAGATTTTCACAAGCGAATTATTTTGCCAAAACATTAACTTGTGTTTCCAAAGTGGAAGAATCATTTCTCTTTAAAGACTATTTCAAGGAAACCACCTCCTTTTCTAAAGGAATGCAATTTTCATATGAGGAAACACTAGATTTCAACAAAGCATTTTCACTCTTATAAAATTCACAAGCATCACAGGTAGCACTCTGAAGATCAATAATTTTTCTTTTCAATTTTACACATGAATCACAATTTTCAATCCTTTTAATAGACAACAACTGAAGTTTTTCATTTTCTAATTTCAATTCGTTTGCACTTTTTCACCAATTTATTGCATATTTTTTCTTGTAATTCAAAAACTTCACGAGTTTCAGAATCGCTTACCTCATCTATTTCTTCATCTTTATTGTCTTCATCATCAAATGATCCAAAGCACGCCTACCTTCCAACAAGACAAATGTTAGCTATGTCGTCATCCTCGCCAAGAGTAGCCAAGGGATTATGGTCGTCCTCGTCATCATCTGAAAGATCAAGCTCCTCCACCATGTTCAATAATGTTTTTTGAAGTGTCTTCTTCATCTTGGAACCTGTAAATTTTTTCTTTCTAAAAGGACTAGAATTTTTGTTAGCATTAGCAATTTTTGGACACTCACTTTGATAATGACCAAGTTCTTTGCGATTGAAGCACTTTACAAGATCCTTTTTATTTTTACCAAACTTAGTTTTCATGACGCTTGAAATTTTTTGGGAAAGACTAACAAGTTCATCCAAATTCATGTCATCAACACTTTTTTCAGTTTCTTTTTCAGAGTCCTTTTGTTTAAATTTATCAACAGTGGCAAGAGCAATGGGAACATCATGAGCATTAAAATCCATCTGGCTAAGTCCCATCTCATAAATTTTCAAAGAACCAAGCAAAGTATCCAATTTCAATGTACTGAAGTCCTTAGATTCATGTTATTGCAGTTACTTTAAAGTGCCACACTTTTTGATCTAACGACCTAAGAAGTTTCCTACATTGATCTTCTTGAGAAATAGCCTTACCTAGTGATGTAAGCTTACCAACCAATTCACTAAATCGAGTAGAAAAATCATTAATGTTCTCTCCAGGTTTCATAGCAAATAGTTCATATTCACGAGTAAACAACTCAATCTTAGCATTTTTAACATCACTAGTGCCCTCGTGAGTAATTCTTAACGATTCCCATATTTCATGCGCAGTTTTCAGATTAGAAATTTTATTAAACTCATCCTTTGAAAAAGCACCATAAAAATAACTTATTGCTTTTTGATTGAGAGTAAAAAGATCCTTTTGATCCTTAGTGGTAATATTTTCAGGCTTGAAATACATGGTTTCTACCACTTCCCATAATTCATAGCTTTGAGATTGCAAAAAGGATTGCATGCGAACCTTCCAATACGGGTAATCATCACCATTAAAAACAGGAGGTTTAGACATGGAGAAAGTGCTAAATTGCGCCATCGCTCCAAATCACAAGATTAGACCTAGAGCGAACCCGCTCTGATACCAATTGTAGGATCGGTGGCGCTAAATACCCCTAATTTAAGCCTAAATACGCTAAATAGCACTAAACAGCGGAAGAACTAATTAAAACAGTACTAAATGAGTGCAAAACAGTAAGTAAAACAATCACGAGATGAGAGAGAACGAATACCGAAACCACCAATCTTTATTGCACATTGACGCCATGTGGTTTCTTTACATCTAAGCAAAAAACCCTCTAAAATCACCTTTAATCTCTCTCTAATCACCTCTAATCCCCTCTGGAATTGATCTAATTTTCGTAGCCGTCATTAACATCTTGGAAACCCTAAAACTCTGCTAAACCCGAGCCTCTCGGGTCCTATTTATACACAAATTAATTCTAATCCGTCTCAGGCTCAATTTCTATTCAATTCGGCCCGAACACTGCCTTGCACGCTCGCCTCGGCCCATGGAATGCTCCGCGCCGCCTTGGCCCACGCTGGTCGGCTCTTGCCCCCTGTGGGCCGCACTCGCCTCTGGCGCTCGCTTAGAAGGTCCGCCTCCGTCGCCGACCACCGGCCGGGCCTCTGCTGACGCGCTGCCTTGCAGCCCTCTCTCCTCATGGCGCAGCATACCAGATCGCTAGGCCGGCTCCTCCACGCCCGCACTGCCCGACTACCTGCAAGGCCGCTTCCTTCCGCCCTTGACCTCACTGGGCCGCCTCGGCGTGGGCATGTCGTCTTCTCTCGTGCCAGGCCGCCTCCGTGGGCCTGCCTTCCTGGCGCGCTCACGAGCGCCTCGACCTCGCCCGGCCCTGGCGCCCGTCCATGGGCCGAGCCGAGCCGATGCGGCTCTCCTTTTTTTTTTCCTCCTTTCCCTTTTTCTTCTTTTCCTTCTTTCTCTTTTCTTTCTCTTTTCTTTTTCTTCTTTCCTACAAATCCATGGAAAACGGAATGGGACTTCATGGAGTCAGTGCTCCATTACTTGTTACCGTAGGATTTCATCAAGATTCATGCACACAAAGTGAATACATGCACAACAACATTATCATTTCCATATAAAGGTGTGAATGCAATAACTGCGCAATTAATTGTTTCCAAACAAGGTACGGAGCACAGGCTCCATGGAGTCCCAAATACTTTTTATATATATATATATATATATATATATATATATATATATATATATATATATATATATATATATATATATATATATATATAACTCCAAATGTCACCGAAAATATTAGTCCAAAGTTAGTCCAATAAATAAATTGAAAAATCACTTCATGACACAAATATTCAAAATATTCACTCAACACATCTCTTCCATCAAGTAGCCTCAACCGGGCCACAGTAAGGGAAATGCATGAGCCCCTTTGCCCCAACACTCCGAAGCACATCCTCTACGCCACTTCCTTATGCGATAAAAACATTCTATGGTTTTGGCCCTACTTGGCAAGAGAGCTATAACAACCACATTCTCTACCTCTTTCTGTCGATAAATATAAGCATCATGTAACCACAAAGCTTATTTCCAACGCATATGATCAGTAAGCAACTAATAAGACAACAAACTGTAGATGCATTGCATATCCCACTCTCATCCTACCGTGCACCAGTGTGTCAGACCTTAATTAGCTATCTTATTTATAGTAAGTCACAACTTTATGCCATGCGACAAATCAATTTCAGCAATACACCCATATAACGGACCCAACACCCACTCCAATACCAACTATTACACCCTGGGTATTCATATACCCGGACGTGACCCCGCTTACACAAATTACCTACTGTAACATCCCAATTTTAAAAATTTTTGGAAAATTTAAAATTTTTGGTGAAAAGAAATTATTCTTAAGACATAAAGCCATTGTGAATTTTGGAAGAACTATTTTCCTATTTTAACATATTTATTTTGTTATTTAAGGTTAAAAGGAATTATTTTGGAGGCTGACGAATCTCCGAATATTGATTCTTTTGGGCCTTGCCAAATTAATTTGCCTTCTCCAAATTTTAAATATTAGTTTCCCTACTTTCAAAATAGTTATTTCCCTATTTTGTGCTGAAGGAATTAATTTGGAGGCTGCAGACTTCAAATATAAATCCTTTTGCCTTTATAAAAATAATTTGATTTACAAATTTAAATAATATTTCCCTATTGATTTGAGCTTCTAAATATTTTACTTTGGGAAAGTAATTGCGGAAAGTTTATAAAATTATTTTTATTGGACTCTAGATGTCCCAGAGTGTTTCCCTAGTTTTGAAATATTGGTTTTCTTTCGGAAAAGAATATTTTGATAAAAATGAATTAAGTGATATTTTAAATATTGAAAATAATATTTTATTTTTAAAAAATGATTTCTGGAATTTATTTTGAAGGGGATATTTATTTTGGTTTGTGCAAAAACTCTTAATAACAATTGCCTAAAAGCCTGCTCTTTCTGAAAAAAATGGTTTTTTATATTTTTTAAAAAAAATACGCAAAAATGGATGGCTGTTTGGTGTTTAAGCAAAAATAGGCGCCGGTCGCCCTATGGATGGGCGATCTCCCATCGGTCGCCCTCTAGATGGGCGATCGGACGGTAGTCAGCGGTGGGACGGGTGCAGTCGCCCGTTGGAAGGGCGACAGGGGTGCGGTCGCCCGTTGAAAGGGCGACAGGTGCGATCCCTAGGTACCTCTGCTCAGTAAATAATTTCTATAAAATCAACCGTAACTCGGATTGAAAAGTTGTCTACATGAAAATTGTGCGCCAGGAAAGTACCTACAACTTTCTTGTTGATCCCAAGCTCAGGTGAGCAGATCTTCTGCGCCAAAAGTTGCTTGTACCGAGTTCGGCTCTGCACATTTCCAGTACATTCTCCAGAAACAGCACCTCAGTAAATAATTTTTATAAAATCAACTGTAGCTAGGATTAGAAAGTTGTCTACACAACAATTGTGCGCCAGGAAATTATATACAACTTTCATGTTGACCGTAATCTCAGCCGAGCAGATCTTGTGCCCCAAAAGTTGTTCGTACCGAGTTCGGTTCTGCACATTTCCAGTACATTCCGCAGAAATAGCACCTCAGTAAATAATTTCTATAAAATCAAACGTAACTCGGATTGGAAAGTTTTCTATACGAAACTTGTGCACCAGGAAATTATCTACAACTTTAATGTTTATCCCAAGCTCAGCCGAGCAGATCTTTTGCCCCAAAAGTTGCTCGTACCGAGTTCAGTTCTCCGTAGAAATAGCAGCTCAGTAAATAATTTCTATAAAATCTACCGTAGCTCGGATTGAAAAGTTGTCTACATGAAAGTTGTAGATAATTTCCTGGCGCACAATTTTTATGTAGACAACATTTCAATCCGTGCGACGATTGATTTTATAGAAATTATTTACTGAGCAGCTGTGCCTGGAGATCGCACCTGTCGCCCATATGGAGGGTGACCGATGGGAGATCGCTCATCCAGAGGGCGACCGGCATCTATTTTTGCTTAAACACCAAACAGCCAGCCATTTTTGCGTAATTTTTTTAACAAAAATATAAAAAACCATTTTTTTTTTCATTCTTTCTCCTATTCTTCCCCGAGTTGGGCCTCAGTTCAGCCCAAACCCAGCCCCTCCCCCTCTCTTTTGCTTTGGCTGACAGGTGGACCCCACCTCCACCTCAACCTTTCCCTTCTCCTTCTCCTTTCCTTTTTTCTCCCCCTTCTTTCCTTTCTTTTTCCTCCATCCCCGGGGAGAATGCGCAGGGGTGACACGGTCGCCGCCCTCCCTGGCTTCTGCGACACGGCGCCCGTATAGGCCTCCAATTAGCGCTGCCGCCCCTCCTCGGCAAAACCCTAACCCTAACCCGCCCCATGATGGGTACGAGTATTTGCCCGTGCCCATGCTCATGCGGGTTTCGGGTACCCACGGGTTGCCCATACCCGCCAACATCAACACAACAACGCTTCAACAACCAACACAGAAACCATTAACCAAAACATCCACAATTAACAAAATAGCAAGTAGTTCATGTAGCAGTACAACACCATTAGTTCATTACATTTAGTTCATTAGTCATGACAGCACCATTACACTCTGGGCAGCTAGGTTTTATTACCCATGGGTTTACGGGTTTGTGTAGTACATGACTATACCCATATCCATGTACCCGATGGTTTGTGTTTTGACCCATTAGCAAACCCATGGGCAGAAGCTAGCCCAAACCCGTATGCAGGCCTTGGGCAGAGGCTAGCCCAAACCCATGGGCAGAAGCATGTGCCTTGAAACAACTGTATACAGGCCGGAGCACAGTATTACCTCTCCTCAACGTAGCCCATGCTCATGCGGGTTTCGGGTACCCACGGGTTGCCCATACCCGCCAACATCAACACAACAACGCTTCAACAACCAACACAGAAACCATTAACCATTAACCAAAACATCCACAATTAACAAAATAGCAAGTAGTTCATGTAGCACTACAACATCATTAGTCCATTACATTTGGTTCATTAGTCATGACAGCACCATTACACTTTGGGCAGCTAGGTTTTATTACCCATGGGTTTACGGGTTTGTGTAGTACATGACTATACCCATATCCATGTACCCGATGGTTTATGCTTTGACCCATTAGCAAACCCATGGGCAGAAGCTAGCCCAAACCTGTACCCTAATAGAACAAAAAACCATTGGGCTACGGATTATGGGTACCCATTGCCATATCTACTAATGACGTCTCAGATTGGGTAGGCTAGCTTTATCTTATAAGATCTCCGCGAACGCAGCACTCCGAACCACCTCTGTCGTCCGTCTTCGGAACGGCGCCGCACCGGAGCTCTCGCCGCCGCGCCGCCGTGAGCCTCGCCGCCGGAGCCCCAGGTTGATTTGGCCCGCCAACCTACTCCCTGGAGCTCTGCGCAGCTGACCGGCGTCCCACCTCGACCCCCCGTGCCGCCGGCAAGGCCGCCGACGAGGCCACCTTCGCCGCGCCGCCGTTCCCGGCCGCAGTGGCCGTCGCCGCCGTCCTGGCTCCCTCCGACCCTGCCTCCGGGTTCTCCCGCGCCCCGCGCCCCTCTTCGGCTGCTCGCCCTGTCCAGCCGCGCCGCCCGTCGCCGCCAGCGGTGCCGTCCCGAGCGTCCCGCGCCTCCTTCCCCTGCTCTGGGAGGTGAGCAGCGCCCCTCCCCTCAGCCAAAGGCCAACGCCTCTCTCCTTGCTAGGCATCAGTGGGCCACCTTTGTGCGGGCCGACTCTGCCGAACAGGCCCAAGGACCTCTGGACCCTTCTTCTTTTTATTTCTATATTAGCTTTAGCATTATATCTTTTGCAAATCATCTCTAAAAATTATGAAATCAGTCTCTAAAATTACATAAAAATATGTACTACTGTTTTAAATATTTAAAGTATTATTTTGTCTCTATTTGTGGTTATTTGCAATTTAGTTGGAATTTATTGGAGTTATTTCTATCGTATTAGATACGAGGTTTGCGGGAGGAGATCAAGATCAGCAGCTTGAGTATCTTCAACCGGGAGACGAAGGCCGTTTGTGCCTTGCCGCCCGCAAAAGAAAGAAGGCCCAAAAAGATGCCCACTCTCCTAGTAGCTCTCGCTTCAAGAGCAAGCGTCCTCATGACCATGGGACTGCCTTTCCCTCTCGCCCATGTGTTCCTTGGGTTCCTTCCCGTCCTGCTCCACCACCACCTCCACCAGCTCGCTCCCAAGCTCCACCTACATCTCCACCAAAGAAAGACCTATCCGCCATAAAATGCTTTGCCTGCCAACAGTTGGGACACTACGCCAGCTCGTGCCCCAACAAAACCCCAGATTCCAAAATCAATGCTGCTGCTCCATGACCCCCAGCTTCAGGAATGGGTCAGGAAACTTTTCGCCTGCAAAGTCTACACCTCCCGTTGGGCTTGGCCGTGTGAACCACGTCACGGCAGAAGATGCCCACGCCGACCCCAACGCGGTGATGCATAAGTTCCTTGTAAATGCAGTACCTGCAACTGCTCCTTTTGATTCGGGTGCCACTCATTCATTCATTATATCATCTTTTGTCAAAAAGCATGATTTAAAAAGTGGTGCTCTAGAGCAACCTATGATAATTAAATCCCTTGGCAAAGTCATGAGAACCGCCATGGTCTGTCCTGGAGCTAAAATAAAAATCCAAGGCACTAAGTTTCTAGCAGACCTTATAATTACTGATTCCAAGGGAATCGAAGTAATATTGGGCATGGATTGGTTAACAAGATATAAAGGGCAATTGATTGTGCATCTAAAACGGTTAAATTAACCAATGATGCTAGACAAGAAGTTCAATTCATTGCCAACCTCTATCCAAAGGATCTAATCACCCTTAACAAAATGGAAGCCTCCACAATTGGATCCATACCCATTGTGAGGGAATGTCCCGATGTGTTTTCGGAGGAATTGCCGGGAATGCCGCCGGACAGGGATGTTGAGTTTGTCATCGACTTAGTCCCTAGAACAGCTCCCATATCTCAAAGGCCTTATCACCTTTCTACCAATTTAATGGCCGAACTAAAGAAACAAATAGAAGAATTGCAAGAAAAAGGTTTCATCCGCCCCAAGTGCTTCGCCTTGGGGCGCTCCTGTCATTTTTATGAAAAGAAATATGGGTCCCTGAGGATGTGTGGATTACCGCTCACTCAATGAGGTGACTATTAAAAATAAATACCCACTTCCTTGAATCGACGATCTCTTTGACCAACTAAAAGGAGCTTGTGTCTTCTCTAAAATCGACCTGAGATCCGGTTATCACCAAATTAAAATAAGGAAGTCTGATATTCCCAAAACTGCCTTCACAATAGGATATGGACTCTATGAGTTCACTGTCATGTCTTTTGGACTCACAAATGCACCGGCGTACTTCATGAACTGATGGGCGCGGACGCGGGGTCCCGATCTTCTGGTGAGAGATGGTAAGGATAACTCGGTAGGTGTCACGGAGACCTAAACGATCCGGCTTCCAACGCCACAAAGAAACTGGAAATCCAGGTGATGGCTAAACCACCACAACGATTGTTATCGACCGAACCAGAGGCACGATCGACCTGTCCACGAAGGACGGTTCCTGCAAGCAACCAAAGAACGAGCAAGAACACAAGATAAGAAATCTGAATTGTGAATATATATTAAGGATAACGGGGTTCAGAAACTTGGTCCTGTTGGTCTAGCCGACATAAGAAGATCAAGGCGAAATCTCACACGACAGTGACGAAATCAACTAAACAAAACCCAACTAAGACGAAGCATGGCGTGGGACTTATATAGGGCGGGGGCCAGAGGAGGGGCGCCCAAACAGGTGCCCACACATGCTCAACCCTAACTCTAGAGGTACACGGGCTTTGGGCCCAAAAATACGGCGACGCAGCACCGGAAAGTTTCTGTGCATCAGATTATTTTTGCGATTCTTATTGACTTGGGTTGAATTTGGGGGCGTGGTTGGATCCGTTGGAAAGCTTATCTCGTAATCTTTCCGTAGAGTCCTTATTTGCCTCATTTGGACATCGTATGTGATCTGGGCGTCCGTTTGAAGGTACGCTGGTCCTGGAAGTCCAAACCGGACCCGGCAACGAGTTCGACGTCCTCTCGTCTTGAGCAACCGCGTCAATGATGTCTTCATCATTCCCCCTTTCTTGAATTGGAGTCGTCCTCGACTCAAGCATATTCTCCTGCAAAAGGTTAGAAACAACAGGGGGCAAAGCAATAAACAAATCTTTCAAATCATTGTTTGATTATTTAGCTAACTCATCATCTTCATAATTTTTTGTAGCTAAAAGAACAGGGCCTTTCAATTGAATTCTAGAATTCGTCTTAACAGTTTCCTTTTTGTTTTGCTACACTTGTTTTATCATTAACACCATTTTTATTTTGTGATTTACGACTTGCCTTTGCTAACTCAGCCAGTGTCATAGGTTTTAGCACATATTTCTTTTCCTTAAACATAAACTTATATTCATTAGACTTACTATGATGAACAGCATCTACATCGTAAATCCAAGGTCTACCAAGAAAAATAGAGCAAACATCCATAGGTGCAACATCACAATCTATGTAATCACGATAAGTACCAAGAGAGATGTGAATTCGAACAGTCTTAGTTATCTTGAGTTTACCGCAAGAATTGAACCATTCAATGCAATATGGATGTGGATGCGGGTGTGTGGTCAAGCCAATCTTCTCGACCATGTTAACGCTCGCAAAGTTGTTGTAACTTCCTCCATCGATGATGACGGGCACCGCATATTCGTTGACGACCATCTTGATTTGAAATAGATTATGCCGCTGACTTTCTTGTGACCTCTCTGGTTGTGCAGTCAATACACGGGTCATGACAAGTGTTGGATAAGCTTCTGTTGTCGAAGTATCAAACACCTCTCCTTCGACATCTTCGATACCTGCGGAATTAGCGGCAACTAAAACAAGATCATCCTCATGTTCACTAGCAGAAGAATACTCACCATCCTCTCGAATAATGAGAGCACGTTGGTTAGGATAATCACGCTTCGTATGGCCAAATCCGTTGCAACGGAAACATTGAATGTCACGAGTATGGTCTGTAGATGCGACAGAAGAAGCACTATTGGCGGGGGCTTGCACCGCTGAATTCTTGTTTACACTCGTAGCTCGTGTCGGAGGGGTAGAAGGAACAACAGGCGGTGATGCTTGATGAATTATTGACGATGGAACCTTTGCAGCCTCAAGGTTTGACTTTGATGAACCACTGAAGTTTTCTCGTGTCCTGATTTGTCATCCTTATACTTCCCTTTCCTCTTTGAAAGCAAGATGAAACAAACGAGTGATAGAATTGTATTCCTTATAATTTAGTATATCCTGAATCTCACGAACCCACCCAAGAATCTAACCATTTTTGCATCCTCACTCTCTTGTAAACCACATCGCAACGTACCAATTTATAGTTCCTGATAATACTCCTCAACTGTTTTGCTATTTTGATTTAAATGTTGTAACCTATTAAGCAAATCTCTCTCATAATATGAAGGAACAAATCTAGATCGCATGGCACGTTTTAAAGCACCCCAAGTGGTAGGTTCATTTCCTCTTCTACAAGTCTCATGCCACCAAATAGATGCAAAATCGATGAATTCACTAGCAGCAACCTTAACTTGGTTTTCAGGTGAGACAGTAAAGCATGAAAATTTTTTATCTACCAATAATTCCCAATCAAGGTAAGCGTCAGGATCATATCTACCAGCATATGGAGGTATTGTCAATTTAACCTTGGCTAATGAATCATAACGTATCTCACGATTACCTTGACCATTTCTAGCCATACCTTGCCGATTGTGGCGTAGCCTTCGATGATCTCGATCATTGTTCGCATCGAATCCATTGTCAACTTCGGAATCAGTAACGTAGTCATTCTCAGCTTGTTCAACCTCATCAGCCCAAGAGCGATGGTCAGTAGGGGCTACAAGAGGCACCGGGCCAGCAGGGGGTGCAGGAGGCACACGGGCAGCAGGGGCAGGAACTCTTGTTTCAATGTCTTCCATTCTCGTGATCAAATTGACAATCCTTCTCTCGAGCCGCTCCATCCTGTGGGAGTTTGCATTTGCTAGTTGAGTGATGCTATTGGCCATATCAGCCATGGCCTTTTGTTGATCCTCCATGTACTTCGCGAAATCAGCGTTAAGCACAGACTCGTTATTACTTCCTGCTGACATGGTTAGTGGAAGTAATCAAAGACACAAGAATATATGTAAACTATAGGCTACTATTGTGTGTGGGTATCAACAGCTCTCTCTCTAACCTATCCTTTGTTCTTACCAATTCTTACCGTGCAAGCAGGAGGTATAATCGGCAACTGGTCGGTGATAACTTCAACGCACAGGGTGGTAAAGCGATGGCTAGGATCCGTCCCTGCTTGGTTAGTAGATGGTGGAGCTTGGACAGGCTTATATATGTAGCAAAGGATAAACAATTGTTCAAACTGCAATACAAAGTTGAATAATAGCCCAAAGTAGTACAAGTGCTGGAACTAGCCTAGTCTTAGATGTAGGTCAAGCTGGAATATAGGGATAGCACAAAATAATGGCACAAAGGGCTAAGATCAGACTAAGCACACTGTAATTGAACACAGACCTTGCCAACTTTTCTTCTCTCTTCTTTTTTTTTAAATTATGCGCGGCTCTTTTCTCGACGCGGCCTCTTTCTTTCACCAAAATTTTTATTTTCGTTTGATTTTTCTGATATTTTTTCAGCCTTAGCAACACAGAAATATGGATACAGAGGTGTTTCCCCATCAATTTGGAGGTTGGGGGTGGTCGATACAATTTTTGGAGTGTGCTCTGAAAAGCGTGCAGAAACTACGGGGGCCAGATAGGTGGTCTTCCTGATGGATTTTCGGGTTTCAAATTTGGACCAAAACAGACGATGTGAGTTTTGGTTGGATGTATCTCGTTGAGATCTTTCCAACGAGTGGTCGTGGACCCAAATCGGAGTTCGTATAAGAAAGTTATGTCTGTTTTTCCGAAGGGTCTCCAGATCATGGTTTTCTGCGTTTCGGCGACGAGCAGTGCGTATGCGGTGGCTGAATTGGAGGGCTAGCGATGCAGGGCGATTGGCACAAGGCGGTTTGCGACCTATCTATTGTTTGCGATGGTGGGACAGCAACACAAGGCGGCTAGCGAGGCAAACCGAGTAGGACTCGATTTGGATCAAGGATAGCTAAACTGATCTAGACTCGACTAACCAGCAACACGACGAACTGTGGGCACAAACTCAACTCTCAGCTACTTATACAGCAAGAACAATTGCAAGGGCTAAACGTGGCTCGGAAAAACAGTAGATGCAAACTTTTTTTTTGTGTGGCAATTTTCTGGACTCCAGGTACAAAACCGATCTACTAAACAGAAAATGAAAATTTTCTCACCAGGCAACGGATGCTCTGATACCACTTGATGGGCGCGGACGCGGGGTCCCGATCTTCTGGTGAGAGATGGTAAGGATAACTCTGTAGGTGTCACGGAGACTTAAACTATCCGGCTTCCAACCCCACAAAGGAACTGGAAATCCAGGCGATCACTAAACCACCACAACGATTGTTATCGATCGAACCAGAGGCACGATCGACCTGTCCACGAAGGACGGTTCCTGTAAGCAACCGAAGAACAAGTAAGAACACAAGATAAGCAATCTAAATTGCGAATATATATTAAGGATAACGGGGTTCAGAAACTTGGTTGTGTTGGTCTAGCCGACACAAGAAGAACAAGGCGAAATCTCACACGATAGTGACGAAATCAACTAAACAAAACCCAACTAAGACGAACATTAAAGGCCTACCGGTCTGCTCCAAACTCTCAAAATTCCCGAGTGGAAGTGGGAAGAAGTGGGTTTGGACCTCATTGTCAGGTTACCCAAAACTCAATCCGGCCATGATTCCATCTGGGTCATCATTGATCGCCTCACTAAAGTCACCCATTTTATTCCTGTTCGAACCACATACACCGGAGGTAGACTGGTAGAATTGTACATGAACCAAATCGTTTGTCTACACGGTGTTCCCAAAAAGATCGTGTCTGATCGAGGCACTCAGTTCACTTCTATGTTTTGGGGTAAACTCCATGAATCCCTGAGAATCCACCTAAACTTCAGTACCGCCTTCCACCCTCAGACCGATGGTCAAACCGAAAGAGTGAATCAAGTGCTAGAAGACATGTGGAGAGCATGTGCCCTGGTAAATCTGTCACACTCAAAAATAATATCGAATCTGTCCAAGTTTAAACTTTCGATAGGTACAACATGGATTGCACATAACCCTGAGTGAGGCAGTAAAATTGGACGCCTGTTTTACAAAAACTTACTTGTACTTGGCAGAACGTGGATCTTGCTCAAGATGGTGTTGCAAATAAGACTGCTCTTGGACATTCACATCAGTATAAAAGTCAAGGTTGAATGCTGCGAACCAAGAAGAGGAGCAACTCTATAGTACTACAGTAGAAAATTACTCAATTAAAATATGCTGCAGACAAGCATGATCCCTAAATTTCCATAGTTCTCAATTAGGTCAATCTTTGACAAAACATTGATGTGTGGTAGCTCCAAATGTAACATTGTTGATAGTGAAAGAAGCAATGCACTCGCGTACTTCCCAGGATCACAGCATAAATGGGCATCAATAAGGTGTACTGTAGTCAGCTGCAGAATACAAAGGAAGTGCGTGGATAAATTCGTTAGCATAGTGAATTCTGAATAGAATCAAGAACAGATGTTTACGTGCAAGGCTAGCTTTTTGTTGAGTTTATTGATGACACTCCTTGCATTTGAGTGAAGGAAGAAAAGTTCCACCTGACCCGGAAAATCAAATAACAGATAGTGATCTGCAGTAACCATAAACAGTGAGCAAGTCACATATGAAAACAGTAGAATTTGAGCAGTATTAGTATTTAGCTACTTCATCACTCCGCTACTGTGCTCCTAGTCGGCTTCCTCGGCGGCGCGGCTGGGCGACCTCGCTATGCTCCTCGCCTGCATCCACACTCCTGCTGCGCGCCGGGTTGTGGCATCGTTGGACTTCGGTGGTGCCCGTGTGGTAGCTCGGTGGCTGGTGGCCGGCCTGCCGGCGCGCTCTGGTCAGCGGTAGCCGCCGCAGCCGTCCTCCTTCTCCAGATCTGAAGCGTGGCTGACGGTTGCTGCAGCGTTGGCTTGCGGCTTTTGCTTCGGCTTGCGGCTCCGGTGGCGGCCGTCTGTGGTTGTTGGAGGATCTGGTTCTGGTTCGTCGTCTCGCCGGTTGGTTTGCGGCTACTTCTCGCGACGTTGTCTTCATTTTTAGTCAGAGGCTGCTATACCGGCCCGATGGCTGGAGTCATCTTGGCATCGACTCTCGGATTCGCTTACTCGGGCGACTCAACCTCTTTTCATTTGGATCCTGCGGACTTTGGGCGTGTGCCTATTGGCTATCTCGCGACACTGTCATCGTGGGGTGGCTCGTCTAAAGTAGGTTTGCTTGTCGTGGAGTTCATGGCCGATTGCGGTTGGTCAAGATTGGGAGGTATGGCGGCATTGGCTCGGTTAGGAGGGGAGGCAGCACTGGTGGACTTCGATTTGGTGGTGCTTGTTTGGTACCGGTTCCTCGACTTCGGGGAGTTTTTCCTAGGTCTGGCCTTAGCTGGTTGTACCTGGCAATGGTGGCATTGTTGTCGCTCCCTTGTTGAAGGTATTGTCTGGAGTTTGAAGAATTTGCTCTCTATGGTGAAAACCAATGTTCTGTCCTTTATTGGTTGGATCATGGCAATGGTGGTGCGCGTGCGTGTCGTTTTCTTCTTGAAAGCGTTGCTTTCGGAGGGCATCGCAGTCCAAGTGTTGCTATGGGGTGGATGGAACTGAAGGTTATGTTGTGTGTTGTAACTCGCTCCGACATGATTTGGTGTCACGTTGTTTTCCTTTTTTTATTTTGTTTAGGCTGTGTGCATCTTAGCTATGCAGAGGCCGGGTGTGGTCTTAATTTGATTGTATCTTCTCGATGTAATTTTCTAAGATCAATAAATCGCTCTTTATCTAAAAAAAAAACTTTGCAAACAAACTGAAACAAAATCTACAGAACAATACAATCTGGGATTCCAGACAATTAATTTTTTTTATAATTTGGAATTGCAAAAGCTCCCATCCAAGCTTATAGGACCAGTGTTTCCGTAGGCGCTGGTCAGGTGACCAAGGCAGTATGCCTTCTACTTACACTCCGTTGCAGCATCAAAATTTTGGTTTCATTTTATGGATCTATGATCTGAAGGACATAGTTTTATTGAATTCATGCTGTACTCACCTTCAATAAGAGGCTTCAATTTTTCCTCAAGCCAGTCAATATTCTTCTCCAAAAAATCCATGCAATATACAAGCCCTGGCATAAATAACAGAAGCGCAGAATAAGTGACCGTAGAAACAAAACCAGTAAGCTTGATTCTTGAACAACACTAGGGGCAACCTCCATTCGGACCAAGCGAATGCTCAGCCATGACATCGCTGAGTTTTATGAGGTCCTCGATGTTGATAGCACATTCATATCTTGTGACATTGGTGAAGCATACACATATTGAGATGTAAAACCAATAGCGATAAGGAAGAATGCAGTAAAAGAGACATTTTTGGGCTCAAAGAGCAGAGGATACGGCAATGCATCATTCGCAGGATCGAGATTGACAACCGCAACTTTCCTGCAACCCAACAATAAAACACACATTGACAGCTCCCTCATACTGCAAGTCATGCCCAAAGCCAACTAGCGACGGCTACCGAGGAGCGGACTAGGGTTTCCCCTAGCCGCCGCCGCCGCCCCGTGTCCCAGCGCCGGCCGCCGCCTCCCACCGCCACCTCCTACCGCCGCCTCCCACACTCCACCGCCTCCCACCGCCACCTCCCCATCCCTGTCGCCGCATCCCTCACTCCTCCACCGCCCCATCCCCGTCCCCGTCGCCGCCGCGCCTCCCACGCTCCGCCGCCGCCCTGTCCCCGTCCCCGGCACCGCCTCCCTCACTCCGCCACCACCCCGTCCCCGTCCCCGGCGTCCCAACGCCCACTCCGCCGCCTCCCACCGTGATGGGCACGGACGCGTGGTCCCGATCTTCTGGTGAGATGATGGATAATTTCGGTAGGTGTCAGGAGACCTAAATGATCCGGCTTCCAACCCCACAAGGAGAATATGCTCGAGTCGAGGACGACTCAAATTCAAGAAAGGGGGGATGATGAGGACATCACTGACGAGCTTGCTGTCACTGGCGAGCTTACTGATGGAGAAGGAAAGCGACAAGACTGCATGAATCCTCATACTATGCCATTCAAGTCTTCATCAACGGGAGATCAGCAAGTTAGTTCAAGTTTCATGAAGGCCCCGACCACCGGGCCCAAGTCGAAAGGACGTCGAAGTCGCTGCCGAGTTCGGTTCGGCCATCCAGGAGCAGTCCACCTTCAAACGGATGTCCAGGCCACATACGACGTCCAAATGAGGCAAATAAGGACTCTACGAAAATCTTACGAGATAAGCTTTCCAACGATCCGACCACGCCTCCAAATTCCATCCGAGTCAACAGGAAACATGAAAACAAGTTGACGGACAGAAACTGCCCGACGCTACGTCGCCGTCTTTTGGGCCCAAGGCCCGTGTATCCCTAGGGTTAGCGTTACGCGCGCGTGGGCACTTGTTTGGGCGCCGCCTCTCCTCTGGCCGCAACCCTATATAAGTCCCCCGCCGTGCTTTGTTTTAGTTGGGTTTTGTTTAGTTGATTTCGTCACGGTTGTGTGAGGTTTCGCCTTATTCTTCTTGTGTCGGCCAGACCAACAAGACCAAGTTTCTGAACCCCATTGATCTTAATCTATATTCGCAATTGAGATTGCTTATCTTGTGTTCTTGCTTGTTCTTCGGTTGTTTGTAGGAACCGTCCTTCGTAGACAGGTCGATCGTGCCTCTGATTCGGTCGATAACGCTCGTCGTGGTGGTTTAGCGATCGCCGAGATTTCTAGTTTTTTGTGGGGTTGGAAGCCGGATCGTTTAGGTCTTCGTGACACCTACCGAATTATCTTCGTTGTCAAGATCGGGACCCGCGTCCGCGCCCATCAAGTGGTATCAGAGCATGTTCAAATATGCCGCCAATGCAGCAAATCAGGAAGGTACGTGTGCAGCTATCCCACAAATAAGAGAATAGAAAGAAAGCACAGGCTGCAATTGGTAGTTGCTGAAAATAAGGCCTTTTCCGTTTTCAATTCAAGTGCTGATCAAGATGGGAACACCACACGTAATAGAGATGATAGGATGTTTTTGTTTGGTATTTTCTGGTTTGATGCAAACGAGACAGCAACTAAGAACAATCTAACACAAGGATAAAAATTTCATAAAGCAAAACTAAGAACAAATCTAGGCACAAAGTGTCTCGGTGAGGATAATATTTTTGTGGGGCAATTTTCTGGATTTTAGGTATGAAAAAGAAGACTGAAACTAATCTAGATACAAGATAATCACCAGGCAACCGGAAGCTCTGATACCAAATGATGGGGGACGGGGCTGCCCGATCTTCTGGTGAGAGGGATAACCACGGTTTGGTGTCACGTCGACCTTGACGACCTAGCTACCAACCACACAAGGATTGGAACCGACAGTCGCTAAACCACCACGACGAGCGTTATCAGCCACGCCAAAGCACGATTGACCTGTCCACGAAGGACTGTTCCTGCAAGCAACTGAAGAACAAGCAAGAACAAAGGTAAAAGCAATCTGAAATTGCAAATATGAATAAGCATACACGAGTTGAGGTTTCGAACTCGATACAATTGGTCTAGCCGACACAAGCGAAATCGAGGCTGTTTCAACACACATGTGGAAAACTAGACTAAACAAAACCCAAGGATGAAGAAGAGGGGTGGCGGCCTTAAGTAGACGACATATGACGGCTAGAGGGGGCGTACTGGCCATGGGGCATGCATCCCCACGTAACCCTAGGGGTACATGGGCCTTGGGCCCAAAGTTGAGGTGACGCAGCACCTAACAGCTTCTATCCATCATCTTGTTTTTGCGATTGTTGTTGACTCAGATGGAATTTGGCCTTGGGACCGGATCTGTTCGAAAGGTATCATCGTGGGCTAGTCCATGCATACCAAGAACGTCCAAAACGGACTTCGTATGACCCAGTTATGGTCGTTTGAACTTGGACTGCTCTCGGTGGCCGAACTGGACTAGCGGACGAATTGGGCTTTCTGTTTGGCCGGCCTTTGAGCGACATGGCTTGTGGGAGCTTCGCATGTGTTGGAGACACAGAAACGCCTTTCTTGACTATGCCATCACATAGGGGAGGAGGCCAATGTGGCGGCTGAACTGCCGGTGGTGATGACGCCATATCTAGAGGACGTGGAGATCACTCATATAATCGACCTGGCCAAGGTGGAGGTCGATGAAGCCATGTAATGGAGCCACCATAGTATACATGGATGATGTCGACGTAGTGGAATGAGTGCAGATCATGTTTTCATAGGTGATGTCCTCATCATCCCCCATTTCTTGAATTGGAGTCGTTCTCGACTCCACCATATGCTCCTGCAAAGATTAGTGAAAATTGGGGGCAAAGAAAAATGCACATCTTTCGACTCAAAATTAGAGGAAGTCAACATGACATGACTAGCATTATTCTCATCATCTAGTTTATCAATTTTTTTCATAGCCAAAGAAGGTTCCAGATTTGAACAAACATATACTCGATGAACCATATACTCTTCTTTATGATTTAGGAGGACACTCGTATAATCGACTAGGCCAAGGTGGCGGTCGCTGAAGCCATGTTGATGGAGCCACCATAGTAATTGTGGATGAACTTGATGTAGTGGAAAGAGTGCTGATCATATCTGCATAGGTGATGTCCTCATCATTCTCCCCTTTTTGAATTGAAGTCGTCCTCGACTCCACCTCATACTCCTGCAAAAGATTAGCAGAAACAAGGTGCAAAGAAATATGCATATCTTTCGACTCAAAATTAGAGGAAGTCGACATGACATGACTAGCACTATTCTCATCCTCTAGTTTATCAATTTTTTCCATAGCCAAAGAAGGTTCCAGATTTAAACAAATATATACTCGATGAACCATATACTCTCCTTTAACATTGTATTTACCAATAGCATGAATGATATTTCTTGATAGGCATGGAAAATCATATTATAGAAAAATCCTATTCTCTAAACTATTAAGATCACACAAAACATCAAATTCTATGTAATCCAAAGTATTTAAAGAAAATAATTTCATCTCATCATTTTCAAAAGCAATGTGTATGATATGTTTATTTTCAGCACGAAGATTTGAATCTGGAAGCAAAATTACATCTTCATTCAAAAGTTATAGAATAGGTATAAGTGAAGCATTATCGCACAACTCTTCTTTATCACAAAGAACATCGAGTAAGTCATCTTGTGACAAAGGAATAGCATGAGTAGTGGAAATTATCATATCATCAGAAATACTATCACATTGAGTAAGTGCATCACCTTTTTCATTACCTTGCAAGGCCTCATCGGTTGATGCAGACATAATTTCGATGATTTGCTCTTTACTCACAACAATGATCTCTTCTCCTAGCATGTGCTCCTTTTTACCCTCCTCCCGGTGATGCTTATCTTCCTGCATAGTGTTAGAAAGACCAGGTGCAGCAACGGGTACGTCTAACGAGGCTAGAAATTCATTTAATGATTCAATAAACTTATGTTCAGCCTTACAAGCACATTCAAACAATTGTGTGAGAAAACTGTATGTTTCATGAATGAGAATATTCTGAATTTCCTCATTAAGTCCATGCAAAAATCTATTTTCAATTGCCTCTTCACACTCAATTAATCCACTTAACTGTAACAAGGTTTGAAATTTTTTATAGTATTCTTTTATCTTCATTTTACCTTGTTTCAAATATTTCAAGTCGAGATAAGCATCTTCTGCATCATAGCCATCAAACATATCAATGGGAGGAGGTGGAACAAATACATTGAAATTCTTCACTGGACGACGGGAGATGTGACCTGTCATTGTTAGTATCAAACAAGAAAACACAGCTGTATATTTTTCTATAAACTACTAGGTGGCAAAGTCATTACATCTCTGTCTCTCTATCTTATCTTTAGTTCTTACCAGTTCTGACAAAGCAAGCAGTAGGTACAATCGGCAACTGGTCGGTGATAACACACTAGTTTACGTGGTGGCAAAGCGATAGATAGGTCCGTCCCTGTGTGATTAGTAGAAAGTGGAGCTTGGACAGGCTAAACATGTAGCAAAGGAATAAACTATAACCACACTAGTCAAAATAAGTTGAATAAACGTTCAACGATGGTACCGTGCTGATTCTAGGCCTAACCATACTAGAGACGCGAGCCGGGACACAAACGTCGTCACGAGAATCCAACTAGTACACTTTAAAACAAGCTCCTTATTTTTGCTTTCTTTTCTTTAGTGCGGCTCTTTTATATGCACTTGCCTCTTCACTTTTTTTTGTGTTGTTTTTTTTTTGCAGTTGGCTCTTTTTTTTTCAACTTTTCAAACGGGACAGCAGGAGCAACAATCATTTAGGCGCAATTATGGACCCCAAACACTCTGAATCTGAGAAACACTTCTATACCAAAGTTGTAGAGGAACTTATAATCTTTCCAAAACATCTAAGATCATCAAAATCCGAGTTCAGATGAGTGATATATGGAAAAAAATACCGAATTGGATAGAGTTAGATCTGAAATCATCCTGACAAAGATGTCAAGGTCAACTTTTCTCACTGTTACAGGTCGAAATTAGAAATCTTAATTTTGACAACACCAAAGTTGGATCCTATAGAAAATTTTGTGATCTTTCCAACGAGCACAAGAACGTCCAAATCCGAGTTCAGACGTGAAAGATATGACCGTTTTACTGAAGGGCTCACAATTTGCTCGCGAATTTGAATTGGACTCGGTTTTGGAGTTTCCTTTTTGGGTTTGGCCGAATTGAGGGAGAAGTGGAGCTCGGCCAGGGGTATGTGGAGAGTGTTATGGAAGGGGAAAAGAGTGGAAATTTGGCAAGAAAAACAATCACTATTTTTTGGAAGATCGACCGACAAATCAGCGACGGTTGATAGACAAGAAGGGAACAAAGGTGACGATAAACGTGACTCGAACTCGAAACTCTAAAGATCAAAACACTAAGACCAGCAACGACTCGACGATGCAACGTAAATTCAACAAGAATTAAACTATGCAGTAATAGTAAAGGCTCAAAGGGCTTGGACTAGGGTAGATGCAATTTTTTTTTGTGGCAATTTTCTGGACTCTAGGTATAAAATCATTCTACTAAACTAAGATAGATGACAATCTCACTAGGCAACCGGAGCTCAGATACCACTTAATGGGCGCGGACACGGGGTCCCGATCTTCTGGTGAGATAATGGATAATTTCGGTAGGTGTCAGGAGACCTAAACGAGCCGGCTTCCAACCCCACAAGAAACTGGAAATCCCGGCGATCGCTAAACCACCACGACGAGTGTTATCGACCGATCCAGAGGAGCGATCGACCTGTCCACGAAGGATGAGTAAGAACGCAAGATAAGCAATCTCAATTGCGAATATAGATTAAAAACAATGGGGTTCAGAAACTTGGTCTTGTTGGTCTGGCCGACACAAGAAACAGGCGAAATCTCACACAAACCAGGGATGAACGGGAGGGGTGGCGGCTATAAGTAGAAGACGTATGACGGCTAGAGGGGTGTGCTGGCCCTAGGGCACGCATCCCCACGCAACCCTAGGGGTACATGGGCCTTGGGCCCAAAGTTGAGGTGGCGCGGAACTTGACAGCTTCTGTTCGTGATCTTATTTTTGCGATTCCCGTTGACTTAGATGGAATTTTGCCTTGAGACTAGATCCACTGGAAAGATCTCGTTGAGGGCTTGTCCGTGCATATCAAGAACATCCAAAAGGGAGTTCGTATGAACCGGTTATGGTTGTTTGAAGTTGGACTGCTCTCAGTGGACAAATTGGGCTTTCTGTTGGGCTAGCCTTTGAGCGACGTGGCATGTGGGAGCTTCACATATGTTGGAAACGGGGAATACCTTTCTTGAATGCACCATAATGTAAAGGAGGAGGCCAAGGTGGTGGCCGAACAGCTGAGGGTGATGACGCGCTATCCGGAGGTCGAGGAGCACTCGTATAATCGACTAGGCCAAGGTGGCGGTCCGTGAAGCCATGTTGATGGAGCCACCACAGTAATTGTAGATGAAGTTGATGTAGTGGAAAGAGTGCTGATCATATCTGCATAGGTGATGTCCTCATCACACTGCCACCTCCTACCACCGTCGCCCCGTCCCCGACGCCACCTTCTTCACTTCGCCGCCGCCCCGTCCCTGTCCCCGGCGCCGCCGCCTCCCCGGCCTCTGCGCTGTGCCTCTACCCCCGGCTCTGGCAACCGCTGCCACCCTCGCTGCCATGCCTCGCTCGCCTTCCCCCATCCTTTTGGAGCCGTTGCGCACCAACGTGCTCCCTCGCCTTGACTCCACCTGCCAGCAGTTATGCCGAGGCCGCCATGGCTCCTCCTCTGCTGCTCACTCACCAACCAAACCACTCCGCCATTAACTCCCTTCCGTCTTCAGGTGCCTCCACCATCGATGCCCCTCTACGCTCCATCGTCGTCGCCGCGGATTCCTCCTCTTGGCAACTGGTCAAGCCAAGGCGGCGAAAGGCGAGGCGCGCCTTGCCTCTTCCGGCTCGCCGCGGTGCTCCCTAGCCTTCACGCCATCACGGCGGCCTTGCCAGTGGCCGCCTTACAGGCTGTTGCCTCCGCTGCTTCGCCAAGGACCACGTTGCTGCTCGCTGCCGCGACCCTGTCCGCTGCCTTGCGTGCTTTCGCTCGGGGCACATCGTGAGCTCTTGCCGCCAGCGCCCGTCGGCCTCTCTCCAGTGCGCGCCCCGCCCACCAGCTCCAGCACTGCTCCCGCATGCCGTGTTCCTCCCTACCCCGCCTCCGCTCTCGCCGCACTCCGCCCTCCTTCGGTGCGTGTGTCCATCGAGGTCACCCCAGAGATGCGTGCTGACGCCGGCGAGCTCCATCGCCGCGCCATCATCGCCACCATCACCGGCGGTCCGCACCCCGAGCCATTCTTCGTCACCACCAAGATCAGTGCATTCATAGACATCCCCATCACCGACATCACCGCCACTCACCTGGGCCACCTCCGCTTTCTGGTGCGCTTCACTCTGCCGGAGCAGGCGCGCCACTCTTCCCGGCGCACCTTCCTCTCCAACGGTCGCTGCTTCGTCCTCGAGGGGGTGCCCGACGACATCCATGGCTCCGACCTGCCAGCCCCTGTTCACTATCGCGCGCTGGTCTTCATTGAAGGCCTGCCGCTACACGCGAGGAACTCCGCCGTCCTTGATCGTGTCTTCGCCGGTGTTGGCCGCGTCGACGTGGTCAAAGAGGCGACCAGCTTCCGCGCCGACACCTCCTCCTTTCGCGCTTGGGTGTGGATGCGTCACCCGACCACCATCCCTCTGCAGGTCGAGCTCGAGATCATCGAGCCCTCACCGTACATGGAGGCAGGCCGCGGGGGCGTCCGCGGCCCGGCGCCTCGTCGGTGCCCCCACCCGCGGCTGCCGCGCGCATCCGTCCACCCGTTGCTGCTCTATGTCGACTCCGTCGAGGACTTCTCCTCCCTCGTGGCTCTCATCGGCGGCGGGCTCCCCGTCACCAACCCCCACACTTGGCGCCTGGGTCACCCCGATTTGGTGCCGCCACCGCTCGCTGCGGATCTGCCCCAACCTTGCTGCTCCCTCTTCCGCCTGTCCCCCCGCCACGGCGTTGGCAACAGCGACAACGATGTTGCGCCGGGCGATTCCTCTCGCCCTACCCGGCGCCCCGGCAAGGAGCCGGCAGCTTGCCCCACGGCCTCCCCGCGGGGATCCGCGGCGGGCATGCGCCTCGCCCGAAGCGGCTCCCCGCGGCACCACCACGGCCACAGCCGTTGCCCCTTGCCGGCGGCAACCTCGCGCTAGCCGCGGAGGCCCTGTGCTCGCTCGTCACGCCGGCGATCCGCCTCCGCCTCTGCCCCTTCGACGAGCCGTTGCCCTGCCTCCGGGGCTGCCTCTCCTTCGCCCGCGCCGCAGCCTGCTGCCCTGCTCCGCCGAGTGGCCCCTCTATCCGGTGGGCTCATCGGCGATGCGGGCATTGCCTCGGAGATTGTTGGCGATAGATACACTCAAAGAAATTAATCCGCAAGCGCACGTATATCGTTATAGCCTTTCACCCTAGAGTATTCCGGGGTATCGAATCCACAGGAAACAAGAAGCTACCAGTCTTGAATTAATCTTATCTAGATGGGAGAGAGAACAATTAGGAAGGTCGAGAGGGTCTTCTGGTTTTGGTCACACTGGCCTAAGAGTGAGCACTCAGTTCTATGCTAGCTTTATTTACGTCGGAGCACGGCAGGCCCGCTACCCACCCACCTTCTCTTAAGAAGCCTGGAGAGTTACGGTCACCCCCGAAGGGCCCTACGGAGCCAATCCTAATGTGGTGGAGCGTTACTAAGGATAGACAGGTTGTCACCACTGCCACCGCCCACGACAAATCCAGTTGGTCAGGCGTCTACCAAGGTAATTACTAGTCTAGAACCGCGTCTACACTAACAATTACTACTTTACTAGTGCACCGAGTAAAATATTCACAAAAGGCAAAGTATATCTCACCAGTTGCAAACGGGGTTCTCAGTAAATAAACTAGCGTTGAACTGGAAGTACTTTATAAATAAAAGAGCATGGCTACAGTGTTACCAGACTGAAGAGGAGAACTTTACTCGAAGCCGAGCTTCATTCGCGAGGTACAAGTAGGAGAGCGCCGGGGACTCCGGCTCATCTCCAAGACTCTCACCTCACCTCTCTTCCTACTCTAATGACAATGTGGAACTAATTCCTTCTCTTCACCATGATCACAAATGAGGGTGAACACCTCCTTTTATAGGGTACCGGAGAGAATGAGCGAGTGCCACGGCATGGGACAAGTGTCACACAGCCCCCCTCCAAAGGAGAATCCAAGGTGAGCCCGAGGGTGGGTCAGCCGGCCTAGGTGGGTCGGCCGGCCCGCCGTTTTCATCATCTAGCCGCCAATTTTGCACGGGATGCTTCATCAACGGTGTAGATCATCTTCCCAAGCCAGTTTGGCAGTTGGAGACTGGTAGCATTGGGTTCCTTTAGAATCCTATGCATTCTTGTGAAGGAATCCATGTTTCTGGATCAAACCAACTTGCATGAACGGTTGGGATGGCCTCTAGGTGTGTTGCTTGGCGTGTGGGGAAGAAACCGACACAAATTGGCCAAAAGAAGGGACCGGCCGACCTGGCTTGGGTCGGCGGCCCAGGGTTTGGGTCCGGTCTGGTCCGTCGTCTTCCGGAGCTCATTTCTCCCTCATCCAAAGTCCAAATATAGCAAATTATATATGCGTTTCGATCGTCTCGACGGGCTCTTCATCATGGTGCAGTCCATTTTGTCATTTGATGACTTTTCAAAATATGTTTAATTTAAACTCCATCTTTCATCCGATTCGCATACGGCCGATAAATCATCTTTTCTTGTGTATGCCTGCAAAATATGAGACTACACCAAAACTTGTGGAACTCATTAATATTAGCCTCAATGTAGTTGGAATTCCTTTATTTTGTAGATATGTTGACGGTCAAAAGCGTATAAAATATTACAAATAAGGACCGTCAACAGAGATGGCGCCACCGCTACCCCCGGTGACCGGCCCGGTAGGTTTGTTGGCCTCGGGCTGCTCGTCCTTGCAGGCCTCGGGTGGGGGAGCGATTCAAACTCCTCCCCCGAGTCAACTTGCGGCCACCCTACCATTGGCGGACATGTGGCATCCCGTGGTGGTGGGCCTCTCTGCACAAGGCCGCAGTGCAGTGGGCATGGGCGCTGCCTTGGCCCAAGCTGTCGTCCCAGTTCTCCCACTGGGTTAAATCATTTGGGCAGCCAGTGGTCAGAGTAACCAGGCCGCAGCTCCCTCTAGACTTGGGCCTCCTGGCTGATGCGGCCTTCGGCCCAGCACTTCAGGCCGCTCCCTTCGGTTCGGCCCACTCCGCTGCCGTCCCTCTTGGGCCACAGGTATCTCCCCTGCTGGGCCCTTTGACCGCTCTGATCGGCGTCCCAACCCCACCTGAGCTTGATTGGGCTGTCCTCCAGGCCCCCCCACCACTCCCCAGCCCAAGATTTGATCCCATGGCCTTCGAGGCTAGCCTCCCCGGTAATTCCTACTGCGACCTCTGTCGAGGGTCTCCTTGAGCGGGCCACGCTGCCCTCCCTCGCTCCGCTGCTCTCGTCCCCTCCGCTTAGGCGCTCCCGCCCTAAGCCGTCTTCCGCCGTCCATCGCAGTTCCAGACTGGCTACCTCTCGCCCAGCTTTGGCACCTGCCGGCTCCTCCCCGGTGCTCGCCATTCGCCGGGCTCATGGGATCCTAGCTCTACGCCTTGGGGTCACCTCCTCCGGCCCAATCGACGACCTCGTGGGCCAGCTCCAGGCCCTCTTCACCGGTTCCCCTCTGGATGAGACTGCACGATCTGCCGTTGCCGATCTCTGTGGCCTCTCCCGTCCGACGATTGACCTCGTGGAGGATGGGCCTGCGGTGGTCGAGGACCGCTCCTTGCCCAATAGGCTCTTCGTTATTGGCTATCTCATAGAACTGCTCTGTTTGCCTGCTTCACCATTGTCCCCCATGAAGATCCTCAGCTGGAATGTTCGTGGCCTGAACTCCGCGGCCAAGCGTGACATTGTCGCCTCTCTCGTCCGTGCGCACAACCCCACCATCCTCGCCCTGCAAGAATCTGTCGACGGTTGGGATATCGACCCAAGTCAACCAAGGTTCTTCAAAGAGGAGATAGGAGACACGCGGAACAACCACTTAACACGAACGCGAGCAGGAGCGGGGTTTTATCTGGTTCAGCCTCTCGAGAGATAATAGCCCTACGTCCAGCCTTTCTTTATACCAAAGAGGATTACAAGGTGGAACTCGGCGAGATCAGCAGGTCTCGGCGAGTAGTATGCGAGAATCTATCGGTCAGGGTCCCTCTAAGCGCCGTAGGGCCCTATTTATATAGTCTTGAGCAAAACCGACCCTCCGAGGGAATATCAATTTTGGACTAACAACGAGATCGTAACGAAGTCGACGTGCCAAATACATCCCGAGGCAGATAAGGTATACTCCTAGTCTTGGGGATCACGACTTCTATTCCAATCCGGGAAACCAACATCCGGGTCTTCACATAGCCGTGCAGAACTCTCGTTCGAGTAGGACTCGAACACGAATCCTTGGCCGCTACGCACCACGCCAGCCAGGAAGCTGTTCGGTAGGGTGCATATGGGCCAGATAGAACCTCCCAGGGAGCTGGGCCCTAGTAGGCTGTTTGATCGGGCCGTCAGGGAGTGGGCCATGGCAATGGGCCATAATTTAATCCCCGATAGCTAGCCCCCGAGACTCAAGTGGAAGGACTCACTAGAGTGGGGTCTTCCTCTTGAGACTCTAAGTCACGAAGAGGGTATTTTTCCCTGCTAAAAAAGCGTGTAACAAGCGACCGAACAGGTTATGGTTCAACCGAACAGGACTTGTCCGGGACCGAATAAACCCGATCGATCTTGCGAGCAACTCCGTCGTGTCGTTTAACAGGAACGAGCGTCTATCCGGCGAGCACTCGGCCTCAAAGGCGGACCTTTGGAAAAAATAGCCGTTAGCGATTCCAACGGTAACTTCCTCAAGCTGCGGTGAAAAGCAGCGACCGTTTTACCTAGCCGCGGTAAAAACTAGCCGTTTTAGGACTAAACCGTGCAGAGCTGCTTATACGGGACTATAAAAGCACCGAACCGCCCATGCCGACCACTACATTCTCACGCCTTTCCTCTCTAAGCCCTAGTTCCAACCACGCTCGGCATCAAGCACCGAACTCCATCACCAACCCCCTCGTCCATACAGGAAGCGCTATGGCCAAATTCACGAGCACTAGCTTGACCGAGGAGGACCTTAGGATCTGGGAGGAAGAGGGCCACATCGACACCCGTGGTGGAGGTCGCCGGAGAGGAGGATACTCGGAGCAGCCGGAGGAGAGTTCGTTAACCCGAGCGATTCGCCTTTGTTCGGGTTGCGATCTCCAAAGCGACTTCGTTGAGGCCTTCTTAAACATTAGCGGATTGGAGGTGGCGAACCTCAATCTAAAGACATCCTCCGGATGGCCGTCTTCGCTTTTGTCGAAGGCTATCTGAGAATCGATCCACCGGTGAAATGTTCTTCCACTATTACCGATGACGAGCAGCTCGCCGCTTCGGGCTGGGTGCTACTACCTCAAGCTCCGGGCCACCGACGACGACGATCAGACCCTCGCCCACCTCCGCTCGACTCAATGGGGCGTGGTGGGTGAGGTGGTTCTGACAAGCGGATTGGCGACAAGAAGCTCATCTTCACCGGAAAGGCGCCGTGAAGGGACGCCAATGCCTCGGCCGGAGATGAGTGCCGAGGATCGGTACACGACAAGGAAGATCGCCTCCTCGTGAGCCTTGGGCTCACGCAGGCGAAGATCATCCGGGACTTCACAATGACGAGAGAGTCCGCATTGCGGAGAAGGTCATATCCTTCTACAAGATAGAGGATGGGAAGACATCACAAGGGAGAGCGGGTAAGTGCCTTTAAGACTCAACCTCTTCATTGATCGTTTTCTCCGAACAGGAATTTAACGATTCCATCTTGCTCGGGCAGAGATGCCAACCGACGCATGGGTGACCGAGCGGGTTGACGCCATGCTGAAGGCGGCGAAGAAGGACAGCGAGGTCACCGGCGAGGTGGCCTACACTTGTCCGAGGAGCGTGCTCATCTGCCTGCACGAGGTAAATCACTCATACCCAGCCCGTGTTGCTAGATTTACACTGTTGGTTTTAATGCTGACGTTCGCTTCTCAAAATGCGTAGGAGGACCAGCTGATCCTCGGAGGGATCGTCGAGGTTCACTCTGGATCTGAGAAGGAGAAGCCGAAGAAGGGCAAGGCCAAGGCGGCCACAAAGCCCAAGGTGGCGGCCGAGCCGACGCGAGCTCGCCCGCGCCATGGCGGCCGCCACCGTCGAAGAGACGATTCTTGGCGACGGGCGACAGGCGGACCAAGCGGTAGCGGTCAGCCCAATGAGAAGAGACCAAGCCCTTCCCTCCTCACCGAAAGCAGAAGCGACGAAGAGGTAGGACCATGGCCCTCGGCTTAGGCGTTACACGCAAGCTCACCCGAGCCATATGGCGCGGCTAGCAGTCGCCGAGCAAAGGAGACTCGAGGAGGAGGTCGCAGAAGGAGAAACTCCTTGCGTTATGCTGAGAGGAGTGCTCACTCACCAGAGCCGAGCTCATCGCTGAACGCCCAAGGGCCAAAGCGAGAAGCCGCCAAGGAGCCCCCGAGGAAAAGGCGGAAAGTTCGGCGAGGAAGATCGGGATCAAGTCCTCCACGGCGGTATGTAGAAATCGATCTTTTGATCTTTCCACCTTGACCGCATTAGACTTAACGATCAACTCTCGCTCATCAGTGCCCAAGAAGAGACCGCCATGGACGACGCCGAGGAGGCGGTTGGCGATCACTTCTTTGCCGAAACATCGCAGCGCGCGCGTCACGGCGATGAGGTGGCGAGCCTCAAGGACAAATTGGCGGCGTGGAACTGCTTGCCGCCGGGCTCCAGCGAGCAGATCGACACGCTCAAAGACGCGGTGAAGCGGCTGGAGGCAAAAGTAACGGTGGGTGGCGCCATGGACTTCGGAGCCAAGGCGATGGCTCGGAAGCGCCCGAGCGGAGACCGAGCAGCCGGTCTTGCCAGCACGCCGTCGCGAGGCAGCTCACCCCTGAAGCGACGGGATTCTCCGTCGAGCAAGGTGAGACCCCAGTTGCCCGGGAACAAGAAGAAGCCCCCGAGCAAGTCGAGCAAATCGTCCTGCCGGTGGAAACAACGGCGCCGCCGAGCGGAGTGGCTCCGGCCTCGCCCGAAGACGTTCGGGCGGAAGAGGAAAAGGAAGAGGGGAAGGAGCGCGGAGACGAAAGCGCTTCGCCCGTCGCTCCCGCTCCCGAGCCGACGCGCTCCCGCAAGAAGACGGAGCGAACAAGGCGGCGACGGCTAGAACGCGCCCGCCTCATCCCGCACGAGCGGGGCTTCGTGACGCATGGCCTCGAGGACCGCCTGCGTCGCGGACTGAAGCGCCGACTTGGCAAGGTAAACACTAAGACCGAATTTTGTTCAGCTTAGCCACATCACCGCAACGTAGTTAACTTGTTCTTCCCTCTCAGGTCTTCAGGGACACCATGGCGGAACTCGAGGATGGGGTTACCATCGAGCAGACGCCGTCTTGGCGTCCTCCGGAGCATCTTGAGACGGGATCCGGGCAGAGGCCTTCTGCCCAAAGCCGAGAGCCGTCAAGGCGAAAGCGAAGAAGCTCAAGGCCAAGTGACCAAGGAGAGGCATTCTCTGAGGCTCTCCTAAAGGAAGCCGAGGAGCTGCAAGAAGCCGTGAAGGCGTAGTACCATGGAGGAGATGCCGGGCCGCCGAAGTGGCTTGAAGAGCAGCTTGCCGACGCGCCCCACCGGCGGAACCAGCTCATGGAGGAGGCCAAGAAGCTCAAAGCCCGGCTCGCCAAGGAGGAGCAGACATCCGCTGGACTCTGTGCTAAGATCTCAACCACATGGGCTTCACGGGAGGAGATTGAGGAGATCTTGTGGGATGGCGGTGAAGGCAATCACCATGGAGAAGAAGGTCAAGGAGCTGGACGAGCAGCTCAAGACCGCCGGCAGCCGAGTTAGCAGAGCGAGGCTCGACCACCACCAAGGGCCAAGACCGAAGAAGTCGAGGCTCTCCGTCAAGGCGACGGAGCAAGCCAGAGCGACAAGGAGGAAGCCGATCGTCTCCAGTGAGGCCGAGAGAGGGTTCAAAGCCCAAGGGAAGTCCTGCGCCTTAAGGAAGTGATCGAGGAGCTCAAGGAGCAACTCGCTTCTAGGTAGTCAGAGGGTCAGTAACCGAGATGGACTTTTGTACCGCAAATTTTGTTAATAAAGGCTTACCCTTTTCCTCGCAAAGAGAGAGCGAGCAAAAAGACAAGAACGTAAGCGAAACTAAGAGAAAAGCGAACAGCGCTAGGGAGTTTAAGAAACCGGTAGGCGCTTCGCCTAACTCCGGCCCCGTTGTGCATCGCTCGGAAACACGAGTTTGCGAACCCGAGCAGTGGGCGGGAGAAAGAGCGACACCCTAGCCCCGTGCAGACGATGCTCGAGAACCTAAGCTTGCGAACTCGAGCACGCAAGGGAGAAAGAGCGACACTGTACCTTGCTCGATTCGTTCCGTAGTACGCTCGTTGGCGTAAATTAAGCGCCCGAGAGTAACCGAACAAGGAAAGTGCTTACGCCATTGGGGCTTCTGGCGAGCTTTACCAAGTGGTTGCGCCGGCGATAAGTGCCTCTGCCGCGGAGGGCTTACGAGAGCAGACTTAGCCGCAAGGTGGAAAGGCCGTGTGTCGACGGTTGAGATATCGATCTCAAGTCGCTAAGGTTCTTCAAAGAGGAGATAGGAGACACGCCGAACAACCACGAGCAGCGTGACGAGTGGAGATGCGAGTTTTTATCTGGTTCAGCCTCTCGAGAGATAATAGCCCACGTCCGGCCTTTCTTATATATCGAGATGAATACAAGAGGTGGCTCGATGAGGCGAACAAGTCTCGGCGAGATTATCTGAGTACAAGTCGCGATAAGCTATAAGATGATGACCGGGCCCCTTAACACGCCGTAGGGCTCTGTTTATATAGTCTTGAGCAAACCGACCTATCCAGGATAATCGGGCCGGGCTAACTACGAGTTTGTAACGAACTCATACATGCTAAATACATCCCGAGGTAGATAAGGTATACTCCAATTCTTGGGGATCACGACTTCTATTCCAATCCGGGAAACCAACGTCCGAGTCTTCACGTAGCCGTGCAGAACTCTTGTTCGAGTAGGACTCAAACACGATTCCTTGGCCGTTACGCATCACCCTTGCCAAGAGGCTGTTCGGCAGGATGCATATGGGCCAGATAGAACCTTCCAGGGAGCTGGGCCCTGGTAGGCTGTTCAACTGGGCCGTCAGGGAGTGGGCCATGGCAATGGGCCGTAATTTAATCCCCGACATCGTGTTACGCAACTCTGAGTTTAGGAACTTGTTGAAACCAGATACGAGTAGGGAACAATCCTTAAGATTTCGGAGCCAAGAGTTCGCAAGACCGGGCAGCCATCAAGTGTTACCAGAGAAAAAGTAGTCTGAGAAGACAAATAGTGAAAAGGGCACAGAGGCCACGAGGATTCACTGAAGAATTGGATTGAACTTTACATGGTGCCCGAGTGACTTGGACGGACTAAGGCGCGAAGTTTAAAAAAAAGCGCAAAGCTAAGCAAACAAACGAGGACCTACACAAAGAACTTACGAAGCTGGTCGATGTTCCAAGTGCTGGTCAGCTCTCTCCCGTCCTCCATAGCCAGGTGAACGGCCCCGGCGAAAGGAAGAAACGATCGTGAACGGGCCCTCCCAACGAGGAGTTAACTTGTTGGCATTGGACAAGTTCTGGACACGGCGCGAACGCAGGTCGCCCGCCTTCAAAGCCCTAGGTCGAGCTGTCTTGGCGGCGTGTTGGCGAAGATCTTTGCCGGTAGCGCGCCATTCGACTTGTGCCCGGTCGCGTGTTCCTTCGAGGAGATCGAGATCGAGGAGGCTCTTGCTCATCGTCAACTAAGTTGACCGAGCTCGTCTTGGCGAACCGAGTCTGATTTCGTGAGCGGGATGGCTTCGCACCATAGACCAGTTGGAAAGGAGTTTCCCGTCGCCGGTGGCCGTAGAATCGCCTGAAGGACGGAAGGAACCGTCAACCCGAGCCTTCTGCGCTCGGCGAGAGCGGCAAATACCCGCCGCTTGATACCTGGACTATCTCGTCCGTTAGCTCGCCGATCGCTCCATTGCTCGTGGATGTGCCCGAGGTAAACAGACCTTGGTGCCCGGTGTTCGCAGCATTCACGGAATAGCTCGCTTCAATGGGTACCGTTATATCGTGATCGACTTATGGGGATCCCAAAGCGTGACCACGCTGCTTTTGAAAAGCGAACAACCATTTTGGCGTGAAGAGCGACGACATTGTGCTCGCCTCAATCCACTTTGTAAAAGTGTCTATGGCGACAGCGGTGTGTATAGCCCTTGTACCCCTTAGGAATGGGCCGCGAGATCCAGACCCCATGTGGAAAAAGGCCAAGATGGGGGATTGTTTGGAGTTCTTAGGCGGGCTTGTGTGCCTTCCGGCGTGAAATTGGCAAGCCTTGCACTTAGTCACGATATCCGGGCATCTTGTAACGCATGGGCCAATAATAGCCCATGCGAACGCTTTGCCGACGAGTTCGGAAGGGCGTGGTTGCCACAGGCACCCTCGTGTATGTCCCTAAGAAGGAACACACCCTCCTGCTGCGAGATGCACTTGGAGAGAACTCCCAGAGCACCTCGACGGTAAAGGGTGCCATCCATAAGCTTGTATGGAGCGGCACACCTTGTCAGCCGGGAACGCTCGGCTTCGTCGTCGGGCAGGGTCCCATCTGCAAGGTACCGGACAAATGGCATTGTCCAGTCCGCAGCCTGCTCGATGACGGAGACAGCATCACCTGTCTCTGTTGCCTCGTCCGGAGACGTGATTGAGGGCTTATGAAGGTGCTCGACGAGCACCCCTGCCAGAGCAGGTTCGCGTGAGGATCCAAACTTGGATAGCTGGTCGGCCAGGAAGTTGTCCTTCCTGGGCATGAAGAGCACTTCGAAAAATCGAAAATGCCGCTCCAACTTCCTCACTTCAACTAGGTATCGCGCCATTGAGTCATCGCAGCACTGATACTCCTTGTTAACCTGATTGATGACCAGCTGTGAATCTCCCTTCACAGTTAGCCGTTGGACACCAAGCGACTTGCACGCTCTTAGTCCCGCGAGGAGGGCCTCGTACTCTGCAGCGTTGTTAGTCGCCGCAAAGTGTAGTTGGATAGAATACTGGAGTTGCTCTCCTTGAGGGGAGATGAGAACAAAACCAGCCCCGAAGTTTCGGTCGCGAGCCATCGAAAAACATGGTCCAAGAGGGTTCATCGGGTTGCTCGGGAGCTCCCAGGATTTGGGCGGCAAGTCCATTCAATGACAAAGTCGGCTAGGACACGTGACTTGATAGCGTTCAGGCGACAAATAATGATCAAACTCGCTAGTTCCATTGCCCACTTGGCTATCGTCCGCTAGATTCCTTGTTCCGTAGGATTTCTCCCGAGAGGAGCGTGGTCGGGACCAGATTTGATGTGCTTGGAAGTAGTGGCGAAGCTTTCGGAGGACATGAGCAAGGCGAGAGTAGCTTCGGACCTCGTGGTAACGCTCCTTTGATCCGTGAAGTACTCGCCGACGTAATAGATTGGTGTTGTAGGCCCTCCTTTCGACCGTCAAGACCCGCCACCGCTTGTGGCGTGCAACCTAGGTACAATAGGAGCTGCTCGCCATGCCGCGGGGTAGTCAAGACGGGAGAATTGGACAGGTATCGCTTCAGATCCTGGAAGGATCTATCGGCTTCTTCGTCCACTCGAAACCATTGTGCTTTGCGGGGCCTTAAAGAAGGGCAACCAGCGTTCAGCTTTGACGGAAATAAACACGCTTAGAGCAACCATCCGTCGATGAGGCTTTGTACTTCCTTGATGGTAGTTGGAGCACGCATATTTTCAATGGCCTCGATTTTTTCAGGGTTGGCAGAAATACCTTGCGAACCAATGACATAACCGAGCAACATTCCAGATCGAACACCAAAGGTACACTTCTCTGGATTTAATTTTATTCGATGCTGGTGAGATTATGAAAAGTCTCCGCGGGTCTTTTACATGATCTGGAGCATACTTGCTCTTTACAACTATGTCATCGACATAGACCTCGTGTTTTTCCGCTACTGCTCGGGAAGGTTTTCTCCATTAAGCTACTGGAGCGTGGCACCAAGATTCTTGCAGAACCGAAAGACATGGTCATTATAGCGAGAATGTGCGAAGGGGTGATGAAGGCGATCTTCTCTTCATCCTCGGGAGATGCTTATTTGGTGGTAACCGAGTAAGCATCTAAAAACTCGGAGTTTGGCGTCATGATCGCATCGACCGGTGGTCAATCGAGGCGTGAAATTGTCCTTAGGACAAGCGGCGTTCAGATCGTGTGATCGACACATCCTCCACTTGCCGCCTTTCTTCTTTACAATGGCGGGTTGGCTAACCACTCGGTGTGATCAACCTCGCGGATGAACCCCAATGAAAGCGGTTTGCTGTCGATCTTTGATGATCCTGTTTGAATTCAAAAGCGGCAAGCTTGGCGAACAGGCTTCTTGTCCGCCGGACAGCCCGCTTTGTGCTCGATTACCTCCTTGGGACTCGGGCATGTCGATGGCTCCCGGCGAATACATACGCATTGGCTCGGAGGAAGGCAATGAGCTCGCTTTCTATTTGGGGTCAGATTGGCCCCAAGTGGCTATCTTGGAAGTATCGTCTGCGGCAATGAAACTTCTTTGGTTTCTCCCCGGTGAAGGGAGACCCTAGGGCGTCTGAGACTTGGTCTGCGGAACTTGAGATCACATGGCGGAAGTCTGGTCGACCAGGGCAAGGGATCGCTCGTCGCAATCCAAAGGCGACTTTGTACTTGCCCTTGACCGTGATCACGCCGTTAGGACCCGGTATCTTCACGCAATGGTAAGCATGGTGGGATCTGACCATAAACTTACCGAGAGATGGCCTGCCCAAGATTGCGTTGTACGCCGACGGGAAGTCGACCACGTCGAAAGTGATCAACTCTGTCCGGAAGTTGCTTGGGTTGCGAAGGTGACGGGAAGGACAACTCGCCTAACGGCTTGATGGCTTCTCCGGAACAATTCCGTAGAAGGGCATTGCGACTTCCTTGACTTGGAGCGAGGAATTTGCATCTCGCCCAAGACTTTAGCGTAAAGCAAGTCCAAAGCGCCCCGCCGTCCACTAAGACACGGCCAACTCTCGCGTTCGCGATGGTCGGGCGACCACGAGAGGAGCCGGCGAGGCTTGGTCATCGGTGGGGCAATCCTCCCGAGAGAAGGAGATGGGGACCTCATCCACTTCATCGATTCAGGTGAGGTTTTGCCTTTTCGGCGTTATGGACCTCCCGAGCGGCTTCCTTGAGGCTGCGCCAGAGGTGTAAGCCGAGGAGCCCGAAAATGACGGCGATATGGTTCACGGGCTCTTGATATTCGTCATCATCTTCCCGATCACCATCGTCGGTTTGGCGCTTGGCCTTACCGGCATCACCATGTTCGGGCAGGGTGGGCATTGGGCCCTTGCCGTTGTAGAAATCTTGAGCTTTGCGGCCCAAGTTCTCTGATGGCGTATATCGTGCCGTAGTCTTTGGTGGAACTTGCAAAATCGGTCGCTCGGACCTTTCTTGCCTTGTCCGCCTCCCTGAGCAGGCTTTTTGCCCTTGTAATTATTGTTGGGCTTCTTCTGCCCATCCTTGGGAGGAGGTGTGCGATCCATACCTGCGACGGTATTGTTCGCATCACCTTTGTTCTTCTTCTTCTGGGACTTCTTGTCACCAGGAACATTGCTGCTGCTCTTCTTCTTCTCATCCACACCAGGCTGGGCGGGCAGCTCGCCCTTGTCGAACGCCTTTTTGTACTGAACGCGCTCTGCCGCGTTGGCATAGCGGTCAGCCGCCTTGAACAGGTCGTTGGCGGTCCAGGTCTCATTGATCTCGAGATCCTGGGTGAGCCGCTCGTCGCGGACTCCGTTTTTGAAGGCGCGGACAACAGATTCATCCGAGATGTTTGGGATCGTGTTGCGGATCTTAATGAAACGCTTCACGAAGTTGCGGAGGGTCTCCCCGTTCATCTGGATCATCTGGTGCAGATCATCCTCCTTGCCCAGACGCACGTAACAGCTCTGGAAATTAGCAATCAGAGCGTCACAAAGCTGGTTCCATGAGCTGATGGAACCCTCTTGCTGATTGAACAGCCACGTCCGAGCAGCACCCTCAAGGACAGTCGGGAGGTAATTAGCCATAACGAGCTCGTCACCCCCGGCCGCCATGATGGCCGTAGCGTAGATGGAAAGGAATTCCTCTGGGTTCTGAGTCCCATTGTACCTCTCCATGTGACCGGGCTTGAATTTTGAGGGCCACCGGACGCTCAAGCTCGTCGGAGAAAGCCACAGAGCCTGAGCATATGACCGCCACCTTCCCGCGAGAACCTAGTCTTGAGAAGGCGTTGGTCTGCGGCGCGGAGGAACTCTGCTGAACGAGAGGACTCGGCCTGGAGAAACTCTCTCCGGGACAATCCACCACGCTCCTTCCTCGTGGTGGCGGCGCGCGCTCCTCACGAGGGACCGTCTGTGATCATCGCGTCTGCCGCTTGCCCCCGTGGTCGCGATGACTACGAGGACTTGGCGAGCGGCGGCGACCACGAGTAGCCTGCTCATGGGCGGTGATCCTTCGATGGTGGCGGTGGTTACGCGATCGATCGAGTCGTCCGAATCATTCCGGCGATTTGGTGCTTATTGCTGGAGGAGTTGTTGACTTCTCCTAGAGACTTTAGGCCTTGACCGGTCGCTCTAGGTTAGTCGCATAAAGACGCCCATGCGGGCGAGATCACCTTGATTGGTGGATCTAAGGACCGTTGCTATAACCGAGCCGTTCCGACTTTGATCTATGGGTCTGGGATCTCGAACCACCCGCGCTCGCCCGATCGAGTCCGATCACGCGGGGAATTGACCCGAACAGGGGAAACTTCCGCCGGAAGACTTAGCGCCGGCATGCGAGGCGGGTCGCAACGCTGTCGCTTACACCGGTCGCGAAACCCCGCTAAGGTCCGATTGATGGAATCGCCGAGGTCTGCGGCGAATGACGCCCCGCCATGAAAGCACATGCGACCTCGTCTTGATGCCGAGCAGAGTTAATCTGCCCGACCTCGCCAGCCGCCACAGCCCGTGCAGGATCCTCAGAGGTTCCTACATCGGCCATGTTAATGCTGCGGGGACCATGCGAAGGTATGCTAGACGGTGTCATCACTGTGTCTCCACAGGTGGAATCTACCGACATAGCCTTGGAATCTGACAAATCTAAACCGTCGTAAAGATCATCAGTTCCGTAGTCGTCGTCGATGACGGGAGTGCGATCTGAGGCTATCTCTGCCATGTAAGCGGAGACATCTGCCTCGGATGCGGAAAGCGTTCGAGACCGAACAGATCGATCTGAACTGACAGGGGATGAGACATCCTGTCCTTCTGAGTCGTAGCCCTCAGGAAGTAT
The DNA here is from genome assembly GCA_036346415.1 of Raddia guianensis. Lineage (NCBI taxonomy): Eukaryota > Viridiplantae > Streptophyta > Magnoliopsida > Poales > Poaceae > Raddia > Raddia guianensis. The sequence goes on along the minus strand of CM070539.1, from coordinate 47,648,300 downwards.
CTCTGTATCGCTGATGGAGTTCGACATGCTCGATCTGCGTGTCCCCACGGACGGCGCCAGCTGTCGACGGTTGGGATATCGACCCAAGTCAACCAAGGTTCTTCAAAGAGGAGATAGGAGACACGCCGAACAACCACGAACAAAGAACGAGCAGAGATGCGGGGTTTTATCCCGTTCAGCCTCTCGAGAGATAATAGCCCTACGTCCAGCCTTTCTTTATACCAAAGAGGATTACAAGGTGGAACTCGGCGAGATCAGCAGGTCTCGGCGAGTAGTATGCGAGAATCTATCGGTCAGGGTCCCTCTAAACGCCGTAGGGGCCCTATTTATATAGTGCAGAGCAAAACCGACCTACCGAGGGAATATCGGGCTGGGCTAACAACGAGATCGTAACGAACTCGACGTGCCAAATACATCCCGAGGCAGATAAGGTATACTCCTAGTCTTGGGGATCACGACTTCTATTCCAATCCGGGAAACCAACGTCCGGGTCTTCACATAGCCGTGCAGAACTCTCGTTCGAGTAGGACTCGAACACGAATCCTTGGCCGCTACGCACCACGCCAGCCAGGAAGCTGTTCGGCAGGGTGCATATGGGCCAGATAGAACCTCCCAGGGAGCTGGGCCCTAGTAGGCTGTTTGATCGGGCCGTCAGGGAGTGGGCCATGGCAATGGGCCATAATTTAATCCCCGACAGAATCCAAGCTCTCCAACCATTCCACCCAGCTTCTCATAGAGGTTTGCGGGTTCAGGCTCCGGGGCCACCTTCAACTCCTAGCCTCAGGGACCAGGGGGTTTGCTCCTATTCTTGGACCCCTCTCTCGTGCAACTCACCGATCATGTCATCCTCCAGCACTCCGTCTCCGCTCGGGTGTCCACCACTGACGAGCACAATAGTCGGGTCATCTCCTCAGTGTACTGCCCCACTGCGGAGCCTGACAAGGAGCTCTTCCTCTAGGAAATTCGAACCATTGCCACCCGCTTCTCCGGCCCATGGCTTATCCTCGGCGATTTCAACTTGATCTACAAGGCCGTAGACAAGAACAACCTAAATATCAACCAGTAGCTAATGGCAAGCTTTCGCTCCACCTTGGACGATTGCTTCCTGCGAGAAATTCACCTCTTGGGCCGCTGGTTCACCTGGAGCAATGAGCAATCTAATCCCACGCTTGTGCGGCTAGACTGTGCCTTCGCTAACGGCGATTGGGAGCTTCTCTTCCCACACTCCACTCTCCTGTCGCTATCCTCTTCGGCCTCCGACCACTGCCCACTTCTACTCACCGCCGAGGCGCTCCCGAGGCCTCCCAAGCGCTTCCGCTTCGAAAGCTTATGGCTGAGGATTGACGGCTTTCTTGAGGTGGCTCAGCAGGTGTGGTGCGAGTCCTCCCTGAGCCTGCCCGTCCACCTGCTCCTCCGCCTAAAGTCCAAGCTGTCCCGTACTGGTGTGGCCCTCCGTTCTTGGAGCCGCTTCGTAGTGGGCGACATCAAACTCCAGCTCTCCGTGGCTTCGGAAGTCATCCGTCTCCTCGACGTGGCTATGGAATCGCGCGACCTTTCGCCCGATGAGATCGCTCTGAGGAAGTTGCTCAAGACCCGCATTCTTGGACTCAGCACGATTGAGAAGATCAAGTGGAAGCAGCGCTCTCGTCTTTCGTGGCTTAAGTTGGGGGATGCGAACACCAAATACTTCCACCTCAAGGCAAACGGCAAGCACAGGAGAAACTGCATCCACTCCCTCCATACCCCCTCGGGCCTCCTCACGGAGTTCCAGGACAAAGTAGACGCTTTGCTGCACCATTTTAGCGGCATCTTCGGAGAGGCTTCCGTGTCCTGCCGGCAGCCCGCACTCCGCTCCCTCAACTAGGATTTCCTTGGGCTTCCGACGGTGGATCTCTCATCCCTTGATGAGCCACTCTACATGGAGGAGCTCAGGCAGGTCCTCTTCTCGCTGCCAAATGACAAGGCCCCCGGTCCTGATGGGTTCACATGGAATTTTTATAAAGCCTGTTGGGAGTTCATATAAGGATATCTTTTTGCCACCATCCAATCCCTCTTCAACCTAGATGGTCCAGGCCTAGCAGCGCTAAGCAGTGCTCACATCATCTTGCTTCCCAAGAAGGACAGCCCGCTCTCCGCCTCGGATTATCACCCGATCAACCTCATCCACAACGTGGGCAAGCTCTTCACCATGATTCTCGCCAACCGCCTTGCCCCTTTCATGGATGACCTAATCTCCCCTTGTCAGAGCGCCTTCATTAAGAAAAGGCACATTCAAGACAACTTTCTGCTGGTCCAAAATAAGGCTAAGTCACTGCACATGTCAAAGACGCCGGCCCTCTTATTCAAGCTTTACCTGGAAAAGGCCTTCGACTCCGTGTCCTGGCCTTACCTTCTGGACAATCTCCACGCTCGCGGGTTCGGAGCCGCCTGAAGAGGCTGGATTTCAATGGCCCTAGCTTCTCCGTTGTCCAGGGTGCTCCTCAACGGCTAGACTACCGACGTGATCCAGCATCGGAGGGGGCTTCGCCAGGGTGACTCCCTATCCCCTCTACTTTTCAACCTCGCCATAGAGCCACTCGTCGCCCTCCTTCACCGCGCTGCCGAGCACGGAGCTCTGACGGCCCCAAGGAACCTGCTCATTAACTCCCAGATCTCCCTCTTTGCCGATGATGCGGCAATCTTCACTAACCCTACTAGGGTGGCCGTCTTCAGTTTGGCGGCAATCCTAAGGGAGTTCGAGACAATATCAGGGTTGCGCACAAACTTTGCGAAAAGCCAAGTCGTCCCAATCCGCTGTGATGACGTGGACCTCGAAGACATCCTCCAATACTTCCCAACAGTGATAACCCAATTCCCGATCAAGTACCTAGGTATTCCCCTGTCTATCAAACGTCTGCGCCACGCACACTTCCAGCCTCTCATCGACAAGGTGTCCACCAGGTTGGCATGGCCCAATGATGTCCAAGGGAGGTAGACTAACCCTGCTAAAGGCGGTTCTGTCCGCGTTGCCTACTTACGTGTTGTCCGTCATCAAGCCACCAACTTCCGTCATCAAGAAAATCGACTACATCGGCAGAAATTGGTTGTTGTCAGGTTCGAACTCTGCCAGTGGGGGTGGCAGAGTCAACTGGCCAACTGTTTGCTCCCAGACATCGCTAGGAGGGCTGGGGGTCCTTGACCTCCCTCACTTTGTCAGGGCTCTCCGGTTGCGCTGGCTTTGGCTGAACAAGCAAACCCCAGCCCCAATCTAGGCCTCTAGCCCTTTTCGAGCGCCTGACCATGACTTTGCACTGCTCTGGGCCGGGTCCTCTATCATCCAGCGCAGCGGAGCCGCGCTGTCCTTTTGGGAGGACTATTGGCTCGACGGTTGTGCCCTAAGGCACCTAGCGTCGGCCCTGTTCCAAGCTTCTTCCAGAAAGAATAGGACAGTCCTCGACGCCATCTCTTCCAACAATTGGATCGCCTACCTCAAGCGCAACCTCACCACCTAGATGATCCCCGAGCTGGTCTCACTACTTCGCCTGGTCGCCGGCACGCAGCTAGTTCTAGATGAGGACGACATGTACCTTTGGCATTTCTCCGCTGATGGGGCCTTCTCGGTCAAGTCAGCTTACCTACTGCAATTCTCTGGCCGCATAGCCACCCCGGATTTGCAGAAGGTGTGGAAGCTCTGGGCCCCCCCGAAGTGTAGATTCTTCCTCTGGTCTCTCCTGCACAAAGGAGTTTTCACGGCTGATGCCCTGCTTCGTCGCCACCTGCCAAATAAGTACTTCTGCGCCCTCTGGAGAAGAAACCTGGAGACACCGGAACACCTCTTCCTACATTGTGATTTCAGCTCCTTCGTTTGGGATAGGCTGGCAAACACCTTCGACGCGCCGCAGTTAAATACAGCTGGGAGGTCACGATCGGCCTGTCTCGTGACTTGGTGGTCAGGCGTGGCTTCGCAAGGCGGTCGCGGTCTCCCCTTGATTGTCGTCGCCACTCTTTGGCACCTTTGGCTTGAGCGAAACAATCGTATCTTTCGCCAGGTGGACCGGCCTGCTCCAGTCTTCCTCAGTCTTTTGCTCGACGACCTGCGGCTTTGGACGGCCGCAGGGGCACATTTTGTAATTAAGTAGTAGTCCCATGGCCATTGGGGGGAGGGGCCAGTTTCTCCCCCCGCCTTGTACTTCTCTTTTTGATCAATACATGGCAGCTCTCCTGCCTTTTGTTCAAAAAAAAAAAATAAAACACAACTTGTGAATTAGGCAGACAAAAATTTAGCACAGCTGCAAGAACCAACGAATAGCAATGACATCCCTAAGCAAACCTAGCCCTCTTGCTCATTCCCCGAACATTTACACCACATCAGAGCAAATCCGAGATTCTTAATTCAATACAACCCATAGCAGCAGCACTCTACGTCACTGATTTGAAACTAGCAATCGAGTTTAGCACAACAAGGGGCCTAATCTTCCTTCCCACAGCTACTGATGGAATAACACAACGTACGCATCCCAGGCAGTAAGACACTTCAAACAAAAAAAAAACAAAAGGGCAAGAAGTGAAACAGACAAGCCGCCGAGCAAGAAGAGAGGTGCTTGTAATCGACGGCTACCTGCCGACGAGGGAGAGGAACTAGGACATGCCGTTGTAGTAGGTGGTCTTGACGGAGCCCGGCGATCCGATCACCACCTGCCCGAACACCATCTCGCACCCCTACCAGGCTTGGCTCCTCTCTGCCTGCCCACCTGCGGGGGGCGCTGGACAAGGTAGGGTTTTCACCGGCGATGGCGGCGGTGGCAGCGCCATCGACGCGATCACGCGAGAGACGAGGGTTCGTTTCTAGACTAGACGAGACGAGAGGTGACGAATGCTACAGAGTGGGCTCGGCCGGATCATAATTAGGCCCAATGGCCTACAGCCCACTACGATATAAGGCCCATTCATATCTTCCCTTCCCTTCAGCTTACTTGCACCTTATGGTCTGACGCTCGCTGCCGACGCGCCACCATGGCGTCCGCCGCCGCCGACAGTGTCACCGTCCTGAGCTTTTTCTCCAGCTCTTCGGTGACCGAGCCGAGCTTGGTCTTGATTCGCTCAAGCTCGGCTCGTTGCCAGCCCTGCCCACCAAACGCTCCTCTCCAACCGCCTCGTCGCGCGTTACACGCTGCTGCCCTCCCCGGCCGACTCACGCGCTGCCTTCAAAAACCTCCCGTACAAGACGACCCCTTCTTATCCTCAGCTTTGCTTTCCCGAAGTCAATCGGAGACAAGACATAGAACTTTTTATCCTAGTTAAGGCCTCCTATGTAGGGATAATAGTCCACGTCCAGTGCTCTGCTTAATGGGAATAGAAGATTACAAGGTTGTTGTGCTCCGGGGAGATCCCGACGCACAATGCAGATTGCGTGGTGTGAATCTCGATTGTGATGAAAGTTTTGACCCTCGCGCAGGAGGGTATTTATATGCGATCCTAGGATACAAAGAGATAAGAAGATAAAAATGGAAATTACCCCTAAAGATCTGTCTTGGCAAGCCGCTAATAAACCCTAGTGCGCCGCTTCTCCATAGACCGGGCCGAACACACGTTGTTTCTTTGAATGTGAAGTCTTCCCTTCGTCTTAATCGGCAAGCCACTGAGCAAGGACATGCCTGTCACACTTCCGACACCCGGGTAGGGGTTATCCGTAGTATCCTTATGCTAGTTGCCCAAGGAGAGGTATGGCCCAATCCCTGATAGCTAGCCCCCGAGGCTCAAGTGGAATGCTACTCGGGCGGGGCCTTCTTTTTTAGTCTCTCGAATACTCAAAAAATGGGAATTGGCTATGGCAATGTAGACATGTTGCCGTACCCAGGTAGGAAGTGCTCCACCTAGGCAACCAGGGCCCTAGACGAGCAAGGAGGCGTCCGGAATGGGCAATCTTATCCGATCATGGGAAGATTCTTGTCAGGCGCTTCTCAGGCTAAGTACTCAGGGTTTTATTGTTGGGAACTCACTGTAAATCAAAGAAAATTTACTAGCCATTGGAACCGTGCGCATACTGGATAGTTTTGCTAGCCATGGAGACTTCTTGGTTCCTTGGGCTCAGGTTTGTGCTAATGCAAACGACTATCAGATCCTTTTATCCTGGACGAATCTTGTGTCCTATTGATGATTTAGCTTAGCTCTGTGCGAGTGGCTGTTGTGGAGTCTGATTGAGCTTGGTATGGCACCTCACGCCGGACTTGAAATCTCAAAATTGACTCATTGTCTTTGTGGAGACCTCTATTATTTTCCCTCTTGGTTTATATCACTAGTACAGAAAGAGTAATATAAGACGCACATTTTGAGATGGTTTTGACTTATCAAACCCGAAGGTGTCTTTTATTGCACGCGGGTCAGAAATAAGAGACGGTTTAGATATAACCGTCTTATATGTTAGTTGTTTTAGAGGCGGTTTCATTCTAACCGTCTTATATGTCAAATGCATTAGGTACGTTTTCGTAGTTACAAACGTCGTATATGAGGTATGAGAGAAAGAGTCACTTTTATAATAAAAAGCGTCTTTTATAAATATGTATTATACGACGTTTCGTTACGTGTAATCATATGCTTTGTTTGGCGACAGTTGAATGGTACAAACCGTCTCATAAAAGTATGTATTTAGCGACGGTTCCTATAATGCAAGTGTCTTTTTTTTTCTTTCCCTGCAATTATTTCTCCAAAACAAAAACCCTGGTAGGTTTTATTTGCTTGCGCCACTTCCCCCACGGCACCCCCCAAAAAAAATAACGGTGGTTGGATCGAGCTGTGGAGCTGGCTGCGCCTGCTGCACGCCGCCGGTAGCCGCGCGCCGCCCCACCGCCCAAGACGCCGCCGCCCCCATCGCCCAGGCCGCCACGCCCCGCCCCCATTGCCCAGGCCGCCGCGCGCCGCCCCCACCGCCCAGGACGCCGCCGGGCCCAGGACGACGCCGCCCCATCGCCCAGGCCGCCGCGCGCCGCCCCCACCGCCCAGGCCGCCGCCGCCGCGCGCCTGCTGCACGCCGCCGGCAGCCGCGCGCCGCCCCACCGCCCAGGACGCCGCAGCCCCCATCGCCCAGGCCGCCGCGCGCCGCCCCCATTGCCCAGGCCTCCGCGCGCCGCCCCACAGCCCAGGCCGCCACCGCCGCGCGCCTGCTGCACGCCGCCGGCAGCCGCGCACCGCCCCACCGCTCTGGACGCCGCCGCGCTCCTGATGCACACCGCCGGCAGTCGCGCGCCGCCGCCTGCTGCACGTTGCCCGCAGCCACAGCCGCCCCTCCCTCTCACTCTCTCCATCTCCCTCTGCCAATCTCTCTCTCCCTCTCCTAATCTCTCACCTCCAGGCATTTTTCTTCTTCAAGAGGCGATTGGCATGCTGTGACATATTTCCGTCCTGTTGAGAGCATGGACAAACGATTCCAATGAGTCAGCATTTGTTTCTATGTTTTATTATCCTAGTCTCATGCATTGTTATTCTTCTTGGCAGGCTGGTATGGAAGTGGACATCGTTGCAAATGGAGGTATTGTGCTCTTCACAATCTAACTGTGCTGTTGAATTCTTTTCCCGCATAGAAGTTTGAAGTCTTTCATTGGTGCTTCTTGCTTTGAGATTTATCATTCTACTTGTGTAAATGAGCAGGAAGCGATCCTCATCTCTCATTGAGAGAAAATCCATCAATTCACATCCATGAAATGGTAGTGATTGTTCAAAACAATCTATTTTTCGCTTTTTTCTTCTATTGCTATTAACTTCAGTACTGTTTCATCAGAAATCAGTGCAGTTGACTGGAATGTCAAAGATATCCGGAGCCCTGGCACTGCTGCTTAAAGCTGGCATCCAGTTTATCTTGCTGATTTGGTTTCTTTTGTTTTAAGATACCTCGCCCTGATGTCTTTGTTGTTCAGGTCAGTGGAATTTAAACTAAATTAAACTTCCTTGTCAGCGTGTATGGTTCAGAGTTACAAGAATAATATGTCCGAGCACTACCACTGTAAGCAAATTATAATTTTTCCAGGAGAATCCAGCAATTTAGAATTTACCGTCGGTCATGCTAGGTAAACTTGTAGTGTTAGTTTCATTTATCTTTACAGGCTTTAGTGTCATGCTATGCGAAGTATATAATGACCTATTCCTGAAACCTTCTTTACTTTGGTAATGTTTACTGCAGCACATTCCTCAAACTTGTACTTCTTTAGTTAATAGTTATAGGATACATTCCATCCTCATCTTGCTACATATTTTTCTTTTCTGCAATAAGTGACGTAATTTTTAATCACCTAGAGTCCATTTTGTTTGATATTTATAAAGATCTCTTCTGGTAGTAAACAATTTCAAGGTTTATTTACCATGTTTTGCACTAACAATGAGGGGCCTGATTTCTTTCATTTGAACATCTTTTGTCTAACAGAATCCACCCTCTGTTCCTACACTGGCTGCTGTAAAACTGGCCAGCTGGCTAAGAGGTGCTAAATTTATTGTGGATTGGCATAACTTTGGATATACATTGCTTGGATTGTCTCATGGCAGCAGTCATATAGTAGTCAAAATTTATTTATGGTAATCCATTCCACCCTGTTTGTTTATCTGCTAGTACAGCATAGATCATGTGTGCTAACTATAAATATGGTAATTTCATCGTGTGTCTGCTAGTTTTGATTTTTTATTTCGTTTTTTTAAAGTATTAGCATACTCCATCGTCAATTAAATTTTATTATTGGCAAATATGTTAACTGTTGCAGTTAATAAACCATGCAGATGCTCTTTAAGGAGTTTCCAGAAGAATGTGACATCTTGAAGTCCCTCAAGGACGGTGTCTTCAATACAGGTTCATCATCTAAATGGTCAACAGAATGGGAAACTTATGCACTTCCTTTAGTGAAACAGGTGAGATTTGACTAAACATGTGAAGTGTTTTATTGCTTTTGTTACTTCTTAGATGCCTAATATGGTAACCATGCAGTAAAGAATAGGCAACTCTTCCAAAAAAAATTCTGGAAAATAGAAATAGTAGAACCTGAGTATCCACTTTGAAGAAGATATAGTTGCATATCATAACACTTTGTCAAATTTTATGTTTAAATTTGGAGAAAAGTCTTCTTATTGGTAAACTAGTTAGCTAGGACTGTATTTTCACGTGTATATATTTACATGAAAGATTTGACGATATGCAATGTGTATATATTTATAAAGTGTTCACAATGTGGGAGGAGCAAGAGGATGCAGGGGGAAGGTATCAAGGGTGCAATGGTGTTGTGTCCACAGGTGTTGTCCGAGAGTAATAGCTTCTTCACTGCCATGGTGCCTCGAGATGTTAGCGGTTACTTCCTAATCTGTATTTGTGGTCCATTGATTCCATCATCTGTATTTGTGAAATCCCACTTCTTTTATGTGTGCAGCTTGTTAGGGCTGCTTGTTCCAGTTTGTTTGGTATATTTTTCTAGTTCAGTGATATGTAGAAAAATGGTTCTTTTATAGTAAAATTTTGCTCTTTGTACTGGTAAATTCAAATTTGAAGAGGGGAATGAGTGGACATGGGCTTTCGACATCTTTGCACATGTGGTGATACCCCAAGCAATAGCTGCATTTTTTGTTCTTACCATGTAGGTTGCATAAGTATGGTTGCCTTGTTATTTCACTTAGTCAACTTGAAATTTCCACATATTTGGTTATGGAATTTTTGTTCCACCATACTAGAAATTTTAATTTTGGTCTGTTAGTTTTATCGAAAACGCTTGCATCCATACGTCCGATTGATCGAAGAGGCATGCGGAGGCGCGGTGTCGCTTCGTGAGGCAAAGAGGCTGACCGTGGGTCCCACCAAAACAATACATAAGTCCCTTCTTCCTCCCCATCATTGGGTGCTTCGGTCTCTCCACCTCTCTCTTCGATGCTCTCCACAACCTTGGTCCTTTTTGGCCTCTCTACCGATTTGTGCGGGCAAAGTGAGGGCGAGCGGCGGCGCAGCAGCTCGCCGATGGCCATCATCACATATTCACACACCTCATTTTGCTGTTTTGCTTTGCATCTCATTTGGCTATGTATTCCTCGTTATCTCTCACTCTCTCTCTCTCTCTCTCTCTTTATTCACACGACGAGTAAGTTTTGCTAGTTTTTGGAGGTTAGATCCGGCGAGAACGGGTAAGAACTTGTTGGATTTGAAGAAGAAGAGTGGGTAGGAGAAGATTCATGGTCCATCTCGTGCTTGAAACTAAGCCATAAGGTAAGAAAACTGGGATTTTTTTCCTGTTGAAAACTTGGTTTTTTTGCCTCCTAAACTTTGGTCTATTCCTATTGAAATTTCTGATTTTACACGAGGTAAAACTTGGGTTTGTATCGCGTAAAACTTGTGTTAATTTGTATCCTGTAAAACTTGGGTTTGTATCCTGTAAAACTTGGGTTTGTACCGAGTAAAACTTGGGTTATTCACGTTGTAAACTTGGGTTTGTATGGCGTAAAACTTGGTGTATGTTCATGTGAAAGCTTCGATCTTAACAATGGAAAACTTTGGTTTTTATATGCTAAAACTTGGTTTTCAGTAGTAGATTTTTAAGTTTTTTGTTAGTACGTTTCTAAGTGTTTGCTAATTATTTTTCAGGTTTTCGTATTGATATCAACTTTGTGTGATTTGAAAAAGTCAGCAGCATGCATGGTAGGGCCTGCGAGGTCCACGCGAGCTGCGCTGTTATTTGTGAATACGGGGGGGAATCACATGATGATATCATGCGTGGGGCTCTCACTAGCGCGTGCGTGACTCCAAAAATATCAACAGACTATTTTTCGGTGGCTCGCTCGCCCTCGTACGGCGTCCGAAAACAGCGCTCGCATCGGATACGTCCGGTGCGAGGCGGTCGTCTAGTTTTATTTTATGGGTCAACTAATATTGGTATTCGTTTTTGTTTTTAACGGTTCACATCTTTAGTTTATTTTCTTTACTAACAAATATGCCCGCGCTTTGCAACGGTAGAAATTAAAATCCTCGCACGCCCCTAGCCCAATCCTATCTACATAATCGCATTTTCATCGAAACAGTTACCTTATGCTACCACAAACAACCACTGCACCGGACTGTACTGACATTTTGCAGTCTGCAGAAATTCAGTTCATCATCATAAACTACGTGCATTACCAAACAGGAGAAAGTAGAGACGAATGGATTACAGAGATTGAAAGTTTGTACAAGCTTCCTAAGAAATTATACACAGTAAGTACAGCTTGAGCATAAGCTCAATTTTCTGAAACCAGAAGGCATTATTAATTTTGAGAGTAATGGAACAATTAGTTTATCTAGGATATGTCAAGCTCTATATATGCCCTTAAGTTGTCTCATATATCATAAGTTGATTTGCTACTACGCCCATGGCGCCATGTCCCTGGTACGTCTGAACTCCTCTACAACTCGATTCTCTGATTAAATTGGAACCATGCTTATGGGTTAGGGTTGTGGGCCATGCTTAGGGGCTAGGGGCGTGCGTGGATTTTTATTTCTCCCGTTGTAATGCACGGACATATTTGCTAGATCAAAACTAATGTCGGTATCCGAAGATTAACCGAAAATCCAAATCTTGCTTTGACTTAGAACCAGAACTCAAACTACAATAGAATTCAAACTACAATTTGAGATTGGGGATGGACTCCATTAGCTAATCATGACCAATAAGAATACGGAAATAATGCCAAACATTTGAACCAAAAAATTGTGATCCGTCTAAAATTGTAATCCTTCGGACTATGTTTTATACAGCTGTTCTATAACTATACTTGTTCTTTCTTATCTGTTTGTCCACATTATTGGACTCCCTTTCTGTTTCAGATTTGATAGGATTAATCAACTAAAGTTATTTATTTGATGAAACTCATATGTTTCGATTTTTTTTTTTGTACAAATCAGACCTAGTCCAAACGGAAACGGATCAAAAGTTAACCACAACTCTGATAAAAAGAGTTTACCGGAACTCTGAGACGATAATAAATAGTCGAAAGCCTTTTTGATAGCCAACAGACTGTCAGAAAAGTGACAAGAAAAAATGTCGCCTAAACATTAGACGATAAGAAAAAGAATCATATCTAAAACACACTAAAGTATTGGTCGGTGACAGTGCGGTCATTTGTACAAGTTCAATAACGATAATTTCCTCTCTTCGGCTTATCTCCTTTTCAAATTGAAAAGTCAGATGATATATTTTAAAGCTGTAAATAGCACCTCAAACGAAGTGGATTGAACTTTCCAAGCATATCTCGAGAAACTCTTAAAACTTAGCTTAGAACAAGATAGGTTAAAGAGAAGACTAATTAAAGTGCTAAAGTAATTCTACCTAGAAGCACTACTATAGAACGGGCATAGTACTGGTTTCGTAAGGGCCATCGGTACCGGTTTTTGAACCGGTACCCCCTAAATGGGGACTGATGCCCCTCAGGCATCAGTACCGGTTCCAAAAACTGGTACTGAAGTCATGTCCTGCTGCGCCGCAACGCACACATGGCGCGTTGCCCAGCCCCCTATCCAGTACTGGTTGTTGTCTCCAACCGGTACTAGTAAGCCCACATGTGGCACCTCCCCCACCCTCCCCTCAACTAGTACCGGTAGGTGCCTCCAACCGTCTTGGTGGGGGGAGAAAGCCACGATAATGCTTTCTAATATCATAATTAATATATATTATTGTTATTATAGTGTGTTTTCTAGTATATATTATTGTTATATGTAATCAATCACGAATAAATGAATGAAATTAATTAAAAATTTAATTGCAACTAATATATGTCACAATTGCTAGCTAGCTAGCTAGGCAAATATATAATGGCAAATCCGAAGAAAACGAACTTTATAATGGCATGTGTGAAAAAAATCCAATATATAAGTACACATATGTGAACAATTCAAATAATAAGTAATTATACATGTTCTATTTGTTTATCGGGATTTTTTACATGCATCACTCTTGGTTGCAGTAGATGTCGATCCCAACACTTGACTAGTCTGTATAGAAAGGCCATACCTAATAACGGGTTCGTGAAACTCGCCACGGGGATTTACGATCTCATCGACAATAAAGCCGACGAGTTGTTCTTGCACTGCTCTGACTTGCTCCGGCGAGAGTTCTGAACCTCGTTCATCCATATGGATGCTAATGGCTCCTATTTGGTGTGCAAGAATTCACATACATAGTAGCCGCATAAATTTGTGCCGGGCGGCTGACGCAAGATCTGTGGACAAAAAAGATAACGGGTGAAATGGGTGCATGAAAAGTTATAAGCTAGCTAACTAAAAAACTCACATTGCCTTAGAGGCTCGTACAACACCAAATTATTATCTAAATTCCCCCTCGATCTTCGCACTGAACCTTTCGAATGCACTAGACACATGATTGCGAACTGTTAATGATTAGAATTTATTTCAATTGAAAGAAAATAGAATTGGTACAGTATTGAAAGTAACAGGAATACCGGTTGAGCAAGTCGATCATGTCTTGGTATCGGCTAACTGGATGCCTTAACGAGTCAAAAACTGTGATCTGGCTACGATCCACCTCGATAATCACAAGGATCTAGTAATAACTATACATAAAAATATATATCAATGTATGTAAGTAATTAGTTGTAACATCGTGTTATGAAAAATGATTAGAACGAGGCATCGCAAAATCACGTACTCATAGTTCTAAGGTAGATATATCTGTGAATGAAAATTTTGACCCATGAAAGCTTCGTAAACCGTGTTCTCTGTGTCTGTTGGCGAGTTTATGAGGATCTTTCGGTTGACTTTTAATGGGTCGATGAATCCTCTGTCAAAGATTCTCTTCCTTCTAAATCTTTGTATCTCCATTCTGCATAAGATGGATATTTAGTTAATTATGCTAGCAAAATAGTATAGCACGAGAGATTTCTGCAAAGAAAACACTTACAGAACCCAACAGCTCATCAGGGCCGCGTCGAGGGCATTGGTCTGGTAGAGTTCGTACATCACCTCCCATTCGATATAAAATGAACCTTCCCGTCGAAAAAATATTCTTGCATGTACTTGACAGCGAACGCAACTAGACCATGGTTGTACGCTTCCAAATACCAATCATGAAATTGCCGCATCTTTGTTGGTAGCTGGACAAGGTCCTCCCGCTTAACCAAAGCTTCGCCCTCTACGAATCTCCATCTTGTCACTTCCGCATACTCGATATCCTTTACGCCCATTGCTTGCTCTGGAGCAAGTTTAGTTTCTTCGAATAATTTTTTCATCTCCTTGGCCTTCTGCTCAGCTGACTGCTCATCTGCCTTGTTGATCCTTTTCTTGCCCTTTAACAACGTCCGCTCGTAGTCTGATACAAGAGGCTTAGCTTTTGAATCCTTCATATTTTTAATTGTCGCCAGGGATTTGTACCATTCATCGGTAAAGGGCTGAATCTTCTTGGGAGGTGATTTTTTAAAAAATGTGCAGCAACATGAGCTCTTACTTCCTCATCGAGATCCTCTGCTGTCTTTTCGTACGGCAACTTTGGAAGTGCTGCCAGCTTCTTAGGAAGCGAAGCTAGCTTCTTGAGAGCTGGTGGCCGAGCAGTCTTTCTTATTTTGGCTATCACCTTCTTGGGAATTGCTGGCCAAGGAGGTGATGGACTTGGACTTGCATCGGGTTGTTCTTTATGAGATGTTGGGGGTGAACCGCTGATGTTTGCAGGTGTCTGCGGGGTTGGGCTTCTTCTAACATGGTCCTGGAGGTCTTTCGGTGGAGAGGACACGTCCACGTTATGTCCAAAGATGATGAACCTTTTGCGCCATAGGATGAAACTGTGTAGCGCCTCTCCTAGCTTCGTAGTCCCGTCACCTCCGAGAATGTCGAGGAGAAAGTCCTCGAAACCTAGGCATACCTCCTCCTCCGAGACCTTGGAGTAGCCCAACGGTAACTGTTCGCCATGGAGGAGCTGCCCCGGCTCCACTGGGTGTGTCATGCCATCCACCGCCTTGATTGTGAGGTTTCGCGCTTCAACGTGAAGCTCACAAGGTGTCCGCTGCTTGATGTCGTCGACAAGAAAGTGGCCCAATTCCCCTTCAAGCCCACCGGAAGCGCAGCTGCTCCGTCGTGCCGAGGGGGACTGATGACATCGAGAGGTCCCTGGCCCGACTCTAGCTGCTGGCTCAGGGCTAACTGGACCTATTTACGAATCTCTTCTTGCATCTCCTCTTGCATGTCCCTTTTTGCTTGGTCGAGCGCGCCGGCTAACTGCATTTGCAGCTGTAGTGCCTATCGAGCCTTGCCTCTCTGACGACTCCTATAGGTCTCGGTGTCCTCAGCGAATCTAATCTTCGATGAGACCACGCCTTTACCTCGTGTACGTCCAGGGTGCTTCGGGTTTTGTACGGCCCTTGTTAGCTCGTCGTTCTCCCTGTTAGGTACGAAGGTGCCTTGGGATGTCTCCTTGAACGATTCAACAAGCCTTATAGCCACTGCCCTCAGCTCGGAGCCAAACACCGCTTGCCTTCCGGTCATCATCAACGCCGCCGCCGTGAGCATAGAACCAATCTCTTGTCGGCCACTGCAATGGTATGGGTATGACACTTCGCCAACAGCTCCTGTTCCCGCCTCTCCCATTTAGGTAAAGCACTACGGTAACCACCAGGGCTCAGGTGGTGGTGGTAAACTTTTTTGGCTGCATTCCTCTTGTTCTTCTCACTCATACTTTGACCTTCTTGAGATTTCTTGTGTTCCACGAACGTATCCCAGTGTTCTTCTAACTTTGGGTACTTGTTGAAGTTTGGCATTTCTTGTTTTTGGACATACTCCTGGTTCAACTTCTTTTTGAAAGTCTGAAATGTGATCGCCATCTTCCTGAATGCGTAAGTTTGACCTTCTCTTCGGTCCCCTCAGGGAATGTGAATTGCTCCATCATATCAGCCCAGAGCAAGTTCTTCGTGTCTGTAGGGACCTGCTCCCACTTCACTATACTAATAGGCACATGGTCCCTAACATGGATGCCGCATGCCGAATTGAACGGCGTAATTACAGCGATGGGTTCAATAGGTGTACCGTCCCTACCGACTTGAGTGACCACGTGCCTTGCCCTTGACTTCTTGCTTGGACCACGTAGACGTCATTGCCTGCTCGGTTGACCGGTCTGAAAAGTATAGTACAACCATGAAATGTTCAGAATATTGTCTATGCATGATAGTGGAACCGACGACATATGCATCCGTAATATCTACCTCGGTGGATTGATTGGCCTCGTTGGGCTCTGCGGCCTCGTCTAGGTATGCAGCCACGACGGCCTCATCCAAGAGGGGTTCACACTCCCCCGAATAATACGAATCATATCCCGCAATAAAAGATCGTAAGACCTCATTAGCATCATAACCATTGCCATCAATCATTGTTTCTAACTCTAGAAGAAGGCATTAAAAATAATGAACAACGAACAGAGGTAAAAAATCGACATTGTGGTTGTTATTAGCTAGTTTGTATCATCATCATGCACATGTGGTGCTAACTAGTTGCTAATGTAGAAAAATAAATAATAACTAAACAATTAATATCATGATTCACACAATAAAATCATGAACTGAACCCATTAGACAATTTAGAAAAGGTTTAATTTGCTCTCATAAATAAGATGATTGGTTTCTTGTGCAAATTATGTGTTCTCCAAGTCACAAAATAGTTCCACACAATATACGCAACAGCATATCGGTAACTAAATTAATGCGACAGCAGATCGGTAAGTAAAAATAAGGCAACAACTAGCAGATTGGTAACTAAAATTAGTGCAACGGCACATCGGTAATTAAAATTAATGCAACAGCTAGCAGATAAGTAACGATTAAGACAATCACTAAAATATATTCAAACTTCTGCATAAATACATCAGTAACTAACAAGTTAGCAACTTGAGAATCTCAGGAGGTCGCCGCCGATGAGGAGGAGAGCTCGGGAACGTCGCCGGCGCCAAGGGTGGTCGTTGTACGGAGGTGGAGCTCGGGTACATCACCGGCGCATGGGGGTCTCCGCCGAGGACGAGGAGCTCGGGGACGTCGCCGACGCGAGGGGGGTCATCGGCGGCACTCGGGGACGGCGGCGCGCGGGGGGTCGCCGGTGAGGACGAGGAGCTTGGGGACATCGCCGGCGCGCGTGGGGTTGACGCCGAGGACGAGGAGCTCGGGGACGTCACCAGCGCGAGGGGGGTCGTCGGCGGCGCTAGGGGACGGCGGCATGCAGGGGGTCATCGGCACTAGGGTTGGAAAAAAGTTAGGCGCAGAGTGAGATTTGAGAGAGTGAGGGGCGGCCTCGCGCGCTTCTCAATATAAGTGAGCGGGCTTCAGTCCCGATTGGTAACATCAACCAGGATTATTTCGGAAAATAGTACCGGTTATTGTTACCAACCGGGACTAAAGACCACACCGCTATATCTTCTCCCCCTTCACGGTTCCACACCCATTCTCGCCGGATCTCCTCCCCCATTCTCGCCTTCTCTCCTCCTCGTCTCTCACATTCTCACCTCCGCCATCGCGAGATGCCGCGCTGCTACAAGACCTGCCGGATGGGGTCGATGCCACCGCCGCCACCGAGCGTCGCTCAGCTGCCAGCGCGCGTCAGTCGGCCGGCCAGCTGGGAGGAGTTTCTGGAGCTGCTCCCGCCGGGTGGCCCCTCCCGTCTTCCCACCATCACCGCTACGAGTGCCTCGTACCTGGGCGGAGATGGACGAGCTGCTGCCGCCTCACCCGCCAGGGGAGGAAGGGCCCGCTTGGGTTAGAGGCCTCCGGACGATAGTGGACCTGCCCACCTCCGGATTCGACTCTGACGGCTAGGACTGGCGATGCCCCTGCTGGGAGGAGCATCAACGGGAATACTACGCCTCAGAGGAGGATTAGTCCGCCGGCGCCACCACCGCCGCCCTAATATATTAGTTCCTTATAATATGTAAACTGTAAAGCAAATTAATGGAACTTTGCCCCTAATGTAGTTCCTTATAATATGTAATAGAAATTTATGGAACTTTGCCCCTAATGTAGTACCTTAATATCATATTGATATATCCATGTTTATAATTATGCTATGTGTGCCTCTTGAAGTGTGCTATGAAAATTATGCTATGCTTATTAATATATACATGCTTAAAATTATGATCTGCCCCTGAAGCGCGCTCAGTAACTAAAATTATGTAGTTAAAAATGTATGTAGACAATCGAAAAAGTGTGTTATGGAGAGAATATGAGTGCGAGGGCTTCAGTTCCAGTTGGTGAAATCAACCGGGATTGCTGCATAGACAATAGTCCCGGATAAAGCTACCAACCGGGACTAAAGCCACAACCCGCACTGTAATGTCGGGCACAAAAATTTAGCAGGGGCATAGCCGAGACTCGAACCCGCGACTTGCAAGTGAGCGCTCGCCGCGCCGCTCGCTGCTAGCCAGTGTGACTGAAAGTTCATTGTCAATAGGTAAGGGCGCAAAAATATTTATACATACCTAGCTTCTTCAAAATTGCACAAATACATACTCCGTCCGTTTTTTTATTTGCTGTCGTTGACTTTTAGTGCAAATTTTTCTTATTCAAAAATTTAGTTCAAGCCTGAAAAAATATAAGTCATGCTTAAAATACATTTAATGATAAAACGAATAGTCAAAGGCGTGTACTAAAGTCAAAAGCGTCAAGTAAAAATGAACGCAGGGAGTATAAATTACATAAAATTTTTTAAAATCATATACATTCCAAAAGTGTACAAGACAGATGGACTTATTTGCTAACATACTTTGTGTTTATAAGTGATCCTTCATTATGATTATGGCGTACATAGGGTGACTTATAAGTGATCCTTCATTATGATTATGGCGTACATAGGGTGATTCGTCAGCATGATTTAGGAAATTAATGTCTACATCTACCGTGAGAGGGGGCAACTCGTCGAACTGGTTATACTCTTCTTCGTCTGTCACGCCCTCAACTCCGACAATTCTTCTTTTACTTGGAAGAACCACGTGGCGCTTTGGCTGATCGGTGCTGCTAGTCTTCTCCTTCTGTTTCTTGCTTCTTTTCAATTTGCTGGCCATGTCCATCACATAGAATACCTATGTGACATCATTGGCTAGCACGAACGGTTCGTCCCAAGCCATTTGCTTGAGGTCCACGGTTGTCATACCGTATTCGTCGATCTTCACGGCTAGCAATTTCACCCATTGGCACCGAAACAGAGGGACTTTTAAAGCTCCATAGTCCAGCTCCCATATCTCCTCTATGAAACCATAATAGGTGTCCATGTTTCCATTGCTGTCCAAGGCATCTATACGAACGCTGCTGTTTTGATTGCTGCTCTTTCTATCCTGGGAAGTTGTATAAAATGTGTAGTTATTTATCTCATACCCTTGAAACGATACGATTGTCGTGGATGGTCCCCGAGCCAAAAGTTTCAATACATCCACGTCTGTTTACTTGGCCATCACTTGATTTTGTAACCATCCGCCGAAACGATCCATTTGTTCAACAGCGATCCAATCATTTGACTTATTTGGGTATTCTTCGCGTAGAACCATCTTGTGATCATGGATATAGGGAGCCACTACTGCTGCTTGCTTCAATAGAGTGAAATGTGCTTGTTTAAATGAACATCGATCGTCGCAGAAGAATTCTTTTCTCCCTAGAGTCCCTTTTCCACGTAACCTGTCCTCATGGTGTGATACCGGGACACCAATCAGATTCAGATCGTTAATGTAATCGACACAGAACTCGATCACCTCCTCTGTGCCAACACCCTGGGCAATGCAACCTTCTGGACAAGACCGGTTACGAACATAATTTTTTAGTACGGCCATGTACCTCTCGAAGGGTACATATTGTGCAGAAACACAGGTTCGAGAATTTCTATCTCCTTGACAATGTGGACCAGGAGATGGACAATAATATCCAAGAAAGACGGAGGAAAGACATTCTGAAGGCTAACCAGACTATCTACCGCGTCATCCTGCAGATTAGATAGCTTATTCGGTTCGAGGACCTTCTGCGTCACCGCGTTGAAGAACAAACACAACTTTATAATTGTCCCTCGTACCCTGTCCGGTAGAATACCTCTCACCGCCACTGCGAGTAACTGTGTCATCATCACGTGACAATCATGTGATTTGAGGTGTACGATCTTATTTTCTTTTGTGTTTATCAGTCTTTTAATGTTAGAGGAGTACCCAAAGGGGACCTTCACGCTAGTCAAGAACTTTATAATGCTTTTTTCTCTTCCTTGCTTAGAGTGTAGCTCGTAGGGTGGAGGTAAGGTTGTTCTTTTGCTCTTTTTTCAGGATGTAGGTCGTTCCTGACTCCCAGCAGCTGTAGGTCCTTTCATGCTTGAAGTGTATCTTTTGATTTGCCATACATATCTATATAGCCTATCAGGTTCAAGCAGACATTCTTCGTGATATGCATGAAGTCCAGTGAGTGCTGGACATCTAAGTTTGTCCAATAAGGTAAGTCCCAGAATATAGACTTCCTGACGGCGTGCTCTCCGCTCAACCACTGCGGATCACACCCCTGTCAGATTTTCTATCTTGCTAGCCGATCAGCTCGAGCTCAGTTCGATTAGAGCGTCGGGCACGACGAGGAGCGACGCGCAGAGTTTACCCAGGTTCGGACCCCCTCGCGGGTAACAGTCCTACTCCTGCCGAGCCTTAGCTCTTTTCGTGTTGTGGTTGTGTGGAATGTGATTCTGAGAATGTTTGAACCCCTTTCCTTCTCTCTCCTCCCTTTATACAAGTCTCGGCTGGCGGAGAGAGCGAGGGTAAGCGATCTGATACTCTCGGTGCGATAAGACATGAGGGATGGGCGGGAGAGGCAGCGTCCTGGCTGCTGCGCCGTATGGCGCCGCCCATGCGTGCTTTGCAAGTGTCTTCTGACCCGTGTGAACACGCCAGTGAGAATGCGAGCGGGGCCCAGCTTGCTCCTTCTGACGCGGGCGGCTAGCTTGATGAGAAAACTCTCTCTGCCGGTCAATTCCGCGGTATAAGGATGGCGATTGATCGGACTGCAGAGATCCTGTGGCGGTAATCATCTCTTCATCTGTCTATCCGCGCGTAATGTCGCATTGAATGCGCCCGTCCTTCACAACAGGGGGAGCCTTCGCCTAGAAGAGTCCTTTTGGGACGCTCCTTGCCATGCGGGCCCCACGGCCGAGAGGGCCTGCGCGCGCCGAGGGGCTCGCCACTGCGCTGGGCACAGTCGCCCGCTGGCGTGTGGGGCCCTCGCCCGGCGCTCTGAGGGGCTCGCCCACACGCTGGGGTCTGGTCGCCCGCCTGACGTGTGGGGCCCTCGCCCGGTCTTCCCCAGGACTCTTCATACCCTGGTATTTATTATACCGACAGTAGCCCCCGGGACCACCATGATACGCGAACTGTCGCGCCGATATCTCGTTATTTCTCGCACGATTGGAGACGAATCATGGGGGGCCCACCCCCTGCTGCGGCCGTACGCTTGATTCTCCACTTGCGCACGATGTTCCTTGGGGAACTACGTCACTTTTCGCGGGAAACTGAAACGCGCGGGGCATAATGTCGCCACACGCGTGAGTGGGGATGGAATCCAAACCGTCGCACTCGCTTCAATCTTCTATAAAAGCTTCTCTTCTCTACGCTGCAATGAGTTCTTTCGCACGCCAAGTCCTCAAACTGCCATCCGCCTTCTTTGCCGCTGCCACAGAGCTTTTTTGCCAACGCCACCGCCGTCTTCCCATGGCGCCGAAGCGCAGCAAGGGTCGCCGTGGGGACGCCGCGCCGCCACCCGGTTCAGCTTTGCCCGCCTTCGCCCCCGACGAGGATACGGTGGCGAGGCTCCAAGTGTTCGTGCCGCCATCCTCCACCCGGTTCCGCGCCGGCACCATGGCGCCAAGCCCCCGTGACGGGGAGATCGTGACCTTCACCTGGGCGGTGCTGGCGGGGCTCGTCCCACCATACTCTGTGTTCTTTCTGGGGGTGCTTGCCTTCTATGAGATCCAGGCGGCGCACCTTCCCCCCAATTCCATCGTGACGCTGGCCATCTTCGCCCACCTACGTGAAATGTTCGTAGGCGATGCCAAGCCTCCCGGCTCTGGCGCCGGCTCTTCACGCTGCCGTGAGCTCGCGCTCGGCGGGCTGTTGAAGTGCTACTTTACGCCAGCGGCCGCCGCCTTCATCGGTCGCGGTCAAGTTCAAGCTGGATGGGTGGCACCGGCGGTGGTACGTATGCGGAGGATTCGATGGCATGACGATCTTGCCTTCCCGAGGGTCGGAGAATCCCTCGCCGGTGAGTCGAGCCCGGCGACTCGGCGAAATGGAGGCGATGTTGGGCGCATTCTTGAGCTCGCCGCAGCGGGCTCACTTTGGAACCCATGTGGCGGCGGACTTTTTGCGGCGCCGCCTCTGCCCGCTTCGCATGAGGGCGCGCCCCGTTTGGCAGTATTATGGCGACGACGATAGAATCCGCGTTGCCCCTGGAGGTGAGTGTTCTTTCATTCTTTCGGGTCTTCTAGCTCCGTGGAACGTCCTTTCCTCTTTTTGGTTGCTTGCCAACTTGCGGCTTCTTCTTTTGTCGTCCGGCCCGCGAGAACGTCTTGGGAGGATGTGCTCCGGCAGTGGCTAGCGGGACTCCTATCCGCGCCAGCCGGCGATATTTCCCTGCCCACGAGCATCCGCCCCCTCTGCGACTGGGACCCAAGGGGCGCCTTCGTGCTGCGCGCCTCCCATGGAGGTTTACGGTCGGCGGTCCGGATGGCGGGACCCCGCAAATCCGCGATCCTCCGCCAACGACCGCCGAAGCTCCTGCGGGCGCCGCTCTCGTGAAGCGCCGCCTCATCCTCTCCCAAGACGATGATGTTGAGGAAGGAGAGCGAGCCCAAAGAGGCCGCCCTCGAGTCTGAGCAGCTTCCGCCTCCTCCGGCCCCCTCGGTGGGGGCCCAGCTGCTAACGCCGCCCGCTCGCCGGTGGCGAGAGCTGGGCGACTCTTCGAATCGGCGCCTCTGCGCGGTTTCTTCCATGCCGGCAACTCTGTGCGGCACCGTCTGTCGCGGCTCTTCTTGCGCGGCACCTCCGTCTTGCGGTGCTTGCCCGGCAGCGCCCGACGCGATGACTCCTTTGCCTCCTGTGCCTCCTACGACGGGAGGAGGGGTGGCTGCGCCCGTCTCGCGGCCGAGCGGTCTGACACTGCCCCCCTTGTTGGTGATTGGATAACGGCCCATCCTGGGACGGGCCTTGGGCCGATTCCATACGGGCCCATCGCACGACAGTCCAAGAGGCCGTTCCCGGCCGTACAGGTGAGAGTGTTTAACCCGCCAGCAACTGCCCCGGGCTTGACCAAGTCAAACCCTGCGGCACCATATGCCTCCCGGGCTATCCTTAGCCCAGGAGAAGGTCCCTTGGGTAATCCGCTTGCCCGCAGGCAAGTGGCGACAACTACCATGTCCCACCACACTTTATCCGACCTTGACCGGAACGCACTGTATCTCTCAAGAGACCTATAGCCCGGGAAAGGACACGTTGGCAGCCCATCTTGTCGTTTGCTCTCCTTGGCACGCGGCAGATGGTTGTTACGCTACGCGACGCCCCCAACGGGTGGCGCAGGGTTGGCTCGGTCCAGTCAAGGCTATATTGGGGATAAAAGGAAAGTGCTTTCTCCCTGGAGAAATTCTCTCCCCTAAACCGGCATGTTAAGACAAACACGTGTCCAGTACTAACCCGACCAGCTTCTCCCTGCAGGCTCGAGACCCGACAGGACCCTAGAACGAGACAAGAACCTCGCCACTAAAGCAAAGACCAGCGCGGGGCCCACCGTATCAGCCTCGGACGGCCCACCGCGCCTATAAAAGAAGGGTTCCTGGACATTCAAGAGGAGGCCGATCGAACACCCGAGATTCCCCCAATCCGATTCCATCGAGCACGAGCAACACCGCGTCAAAGCTTCCTTAGCAAGTAGCCTTAGTCCTTAGTCACCTCGATTGTAAACTCGGGATCGGTGCCTTCAAGCCCGGTCTCGGCACCCTTGTACCGTTTCCACCATATAATCAACTAAGCTGGAGTAGAGCTATTACCCGGCAGTGGGGGCTCGAACCAGGGTAAACTTCCTGTGTCTTCGTGGTTCGTTCCTTTTCCCTTTCTCTCATGCACTATACTAAGGACCTGTACCCAGATCACCAAGTCGCACTAGGTCCTGTCCAGGAAAACAGTATGCCCTAGCCCTCCATGAGCTTAGCGCCACCAGTTCTTGAGAAGGGTTGTCGTTGGGCCTCACTCCAACTACAAATTCGTCTGCCGGTCCGTGGACCCGCTGCTCTTAAGAAGCGCGATTCCCAGACACCGACAGCTGGCGCCCACCGTGGGGCCCATGGCTAGCCCTCAGCACTCCGCTCCCTCGGGCATGCCTGATATTCCGAGCAACGACGAGGCCCTGGACCTCGAGTTCGATGAGTGCGACGATCTGGACGACTTGGTCCCGTCGTACGATGGCTGGCGGGAGGAGTACCTCGCCGAAGCCGGGGCTGATGAGATGGAGGTGGATGCCTCTCTCGCCCTAGGGGTAGAGTTTCGCCCCGACGAGTCGCTCCCTGAGCTGGACCCCTCCGTCACCCATGTCAGCGAGACTCCCATAGAGTTCGAGCTGCTAGGTGACTCTGCCACCTCCGCTGGCAACACCGGGACGTTTCCCCCGGCCTCGCGCACGTCCCGCTGTGTCTTCGCAGCTGCGGTCGACGGCGACAACGAAGATGGGGAGGCCCAGGAGCAGTTGCGTCGCCGTACTGCCGCCGCCAAGTACTTCAACGTCGCTGTCCGTCGCGTCCAGGAAGAAATATGGCAGGAGGACAGTCGCCAGCGCACCCCTCCGGGCCACCAGCCCATCGATTCCATGGTTGAGACCATGCAGAACCCCCTCCTGCGCAGCCAACAGAAGGCGCGCGCCATCGCCACGTTTATCCGTGACCTAGAGAGGGACCCTCGTGGTTTCACCATGGTGGATCTGGCCCCAGCCATTGCCGAGGGCCTTGGCACCATCACCGGCGGCATCGCCATACACGAGGAGCGGAATGGTGGCGGTCGCCTAGATGTCTGGCGCGGAAACGAGTCTGATCGCCGCGACGCTCAAGGCCGCTCTGGCCGCGACGGTGCTCAAGACTGTTCCCGCCGCAGCCGCAGTCGCTCGTGGCAGACTCAGACCGCCTCTTCCGCAGGAGGATCGTCGCGCGCCCCTGGCGGAGTGTTCTCCCGCCTGGGCCCTCTTCGGGACGCCTTTGCCCCGAAGGCCGTGCTAGGATGCCCCGCCTTCTCCCGCGCTCTCCGTGAAGCGCCATGGCCGCCGAGGTTCAAGCCCGGGCCAATCGAGAAGTTCGATGGGAGCAAGAATCCCGAGGAGTTCCTATCCATCTACACCACCGCCGTCCGAGCCATGGGGGGAGACGAGGCCGTCATGGTCAACTACTTCCCCACAGTGCTCGAGGGCATGGCTCGGACCTGGCTGTTCAATCAGCGGCGTGGTTCTATCCACTGCTGGTCTCAGCTGCAGGATGCCCTCTGGACGCCCCCAGGACCTCAAGCTCATGGTGCAGCGAGACGATGAGAGTCTCCAAGATTTTGTGTGCCGGTTCGTCAGAGCCTGCAACACAATCCCCTGCATCTTAGATGAAGCCATCATCGAGGCCTTCAAGAATGGTGTGAGGACGGCGTTACTCGAGGATCTCGAGCTCCACCGGTCAACTGCTGCGGCGAGCTCTTCCGCACCGCTGCCCTCTCGTCAAGCGTCTCGAGGCGGTGGGCGCAAGAGAACGTCTGAAGAAGAAAGCCAAGGTCGGTGCGGCTCGGGCAAAACCGGCGGACAAGAAGAAGAAAAGCGGCAAGAGCGACTGCTAAGTTCATCGCCGCCCGTCGAGCCCGACCGGCCGAGTGCCCGCCGCCCTAGCGCCCTTTGCCCGTCGCCCGCCGCCTCGGCGTCCGCCGCGGCGCCCGCTTCTGAAGCGGTGCGGCGACCTCCCTCGGTGGAAGCGGTGCTGCGCGGGCGAGGGCACCCAGTCGGCCTCCCGTCCACCGCAAAGAAGAGCAGTGAGGACTAGTTCCACGACCCTAGCCTCTTACGCGCCTCCATCGGCGCCCGACCACAGCTGCGCCAGCGGTCGCACATGGGCCCGTTAATTTGGAGGACTTTCTGTTGGTCGCGGTCCCATGCTGGCTGCCGAGGCGGCCACGGCGCCCACCCCTAAGGCGGCGGGATCGGGGCTTTCACGAGGCGGGGCCGCGTCGCCGTCATCTTGGCGACACGTCGGCCTACACCTCTCGCCTTGAAGTGAAGGCCCGCGTCGAGAGGTCCTCCACATCTCACTTGGCGAGCCAGCGAGAATCCCTGCCTTGGTCTGCTGAGCCATCACCTTTTCGATAACGGTGTCCGTGAGACTCTCTAAACCCAGCGCCTCCGGCCGGTACTTTGCCCCACCATTGGCAACACTGTGGTCGACCCGCGTCCTCGTGGATAGCGGGGCTCATTTGAACATCATCACGGCCTTGGCGTCCTAGGCCTCATGTAGGTCCCACGCTCCAAGATCAAGGACATCACCGTCCCTTTCCACGGGATTGTCCCAGGATCATCGCTTCTCCCTGTTGGGCGGTCGTCTTTGCCGTCACGTTCGGCTCTTCCGCCAACTTCGGACGGAGTACATCACCTTCGGTGGTGGAAGCGAGCTCCCCTAGCGCCATTTTGGGGCCCGTGCTCTCAAGTTCATGGCGGTCTCCCACCACGCCTACCATTGCACGAAGATCTGGCGCCCAAAGTCATCACCGTCAAGGGAACCACAAAACGGCTCTCATTGCTGACGAGACCCGCAGCCATGGTAGGACGACTCCCTACCCGTGGTCGGCGACAAGGCGCGTCCACAGTAGCGCCCAAGGTTTACTGCTTGCAGCGGCGAGGAGCCCACCAAAACCGTCATCCTCACGAGTCCGAGCCCTCAAGGTGGTCACGTGGGGACAACCCTCGAGCCTCAATAGGAACTCGAGCTCATTACCTTCCTCCGGGCTAACAAGGGCGTGTTTGCATGGGAACCGTCCGATATGCCCGGTGTCCCAAAGGAGGTGATCGAGCACAAGGCTAGCTGTCCGGCGACAAGAAACCGGTAAAGCGATGTCGATGGCGTGTCCCCCGGAAGGCCAAAATCATCAAGACCAGCTCGGCAAAGCGCCCGGCGGGCTTCATCCAGCAATCTGACATTCCGATTGGCTTGCGAACCCGTCGTCGTCCGGAAGAAAGGAGGCAAATGGCGAATGTGTGTGACCACCGCGACCTTAATTCCGCTTTGCCCCAAGGATAACTTTCCCTTCACGCATAGATCGGCTAGTTGGCCTTCTGGCGATTCAGCTTTGATGAGTTTCTGGATGCTTATTCGGTTACCATCGGATCGCATTGTGTAAAGAGGACGAGGAAAAACCGCCTTTATAGCGCCTTCGGCACATTTTGTTACACGACCATGTCGCCGGTCTCGAAATGCTGGTGCCACGCTCCGGCGTCTCATGTAAAAACTCTCCACGATCAAATAGAGGCGCCTTTGTAGAAGTCTCGTTGGCGATATCGTAGTCAAGAGTAAGGGCGCCCGTGACCGCGTGTCCGACCTACGGAAACCCGATAGCTTTGAGGCAGCACCGGGTCAAGTTAAACCCAGAAATCGTCTTTGGCGTCAAGTCCGGCATGCTCTAGGCTACGTAATCGGTAGGCGAGCATCGGTGCGAACCCCGAAAAGATCAAGGCCATCGAAAAGATGAGGTCGCTGACCTGTGTAATGGACATCCAATCCCTCACGGGCAAAATGGCGGCCTTAAGCTGTTTCATCTCCCGCCTTTGAGACCGAAGCGCGCCTTTCTGCAAGCTTCTGCGCAAGCACGACAGTTTCGAGTGGACCGAGGAGGCTGAGGCTGCGTTTCTGCAGCTCAAGCAGTACCTTGCCTCGCCACCTGTCCTCACCACTCCCAAGCTCGGTGAAGCCCTCCTACTATACCTCTCAATAACACCAAATGCAAGCGCGGTGCTATGATGGAGCGAGAAGGAAGCGGCGGCCGTCTACTATGTGGCGAAGTACTCACGGGCCAAAGGAGTGCTATCCCGACCTTGAAGCATGCTATGCTTTCTTTGATGGCCTCGCGCAAGTTGCGTCACTATTTCCAAGCCCGACATGTCATTGTCCGACTACTTACGATCAAGGACATTCTCCGAAACCGGAGGCGGCTTATGGTTGGTCGCGAAGTGGGGGAGTCGGTTTGGGTGGTCGACATCCGATTCGTATCGAACGCGATCAAGGCCCGAGCCTTGGCTGATTTTGTTGCAGAATTGACCGGGCGGATGAGCAGAAGCTCTCAAGTCAAGGCAGGCGAGGAAGCTTCGGTGGACTTTGTTCTTTGGCCAGTTCACACGATCCGAGGCGTCGAGGATCTTGATGTCGTTCTCATCTCCCCCAGCGGAAGCGACTCCGGCCACGTCATACAAATACACTTTGCGACTCTGAACAACACGAGTATGAAGCCCTAATTGCGGGCCTAGAGCATGCAGCGCCCTCGACATTAAGCGGCTTGTTGCGAAGGGGATTCGCGGCTCGTCGTCCGCTAGGTCGGGGAGAGTTTCGAACAGCGGCGACTTCATTTGGAGAAGTGTTTCACGAACCGAAATCAGCTACATTCGAGGGAAGAGAATGGCGAAGCCGATAAGCTCGCCAAGCTTGGATCCTCACAAGAAGCCCCGCCGAAATGCTAGTCAGCATCTTTTAAAGCCCTCCATTCCCTCAGGAGAGGAGGCCAAGGGGCGTCTGTTACCCCCAAACCGAGACATCCGTCTGTCTCATTCCTCAAGCAAAGCACCTCTGGATGGCGCCATTCATCCAGTTCTTGGGCGAGGACATTGCGAGGATCTTCTTTGGCGTTCGGCTAAGAAGCGAGCAGAGCTTACCGCTTGCGGGGGCTTCTTTGTCTGAGAAGGGTGCTAATGGCGTGCTTTGTAAGTGCGTTACCCAAGAAGAAGGTAAGTACCTTCTATCCGACATCCACGAGGGCATCTGCGGCGCGCACGCCTCACACAGAACCCTCGTCGGCAAAGCATTCCGTATGGGCTACTACTAGCCCACTGCGATGGCGGCGAAGGCCTTAGTTAAGCGGCTGAAGCTTGCGATATCATGCGTGGATGACACACGGCCAGCGTCGAAGCTGCAAACAATTCCGCTAAGCGTGGCGTTCGCGGTTTGGGGCATGGACCTTTAGGACCGTTCCCAAAGGTCTTGGTGGCAAAACATACTTGTTCGTAGCCATCGACACCTTCACCAAGTGGATCGAGGCCGAGCCGGTCTCCAACACCACTGCAATTGCCGCAGTACGTTTTTTTCGGAGCATCGTTGCAAGATTTGGCGTGCCTAGCAGAATCATCGCTGACAATGGCACCCAATTCACGAGCCGGGAATTTAACGATTACTGCGAGGAAATCGGAATGAAGCTCGCCCTTGCCTCTGTGGCCCATCCATAGAGTAATGGAGCAGCCGAACGAGCTAACGGACAGATAGTCCAAGGCATCAAGAAAAGGGTCTACGACACTCTCAAGGCAAAAAAGCAAGGTTGGACTGACGAGCTACCGTCAGTCCTGCAAGCGATCCGGACAACGACCGGTAGACTCTGAGGAGAAACTCCTTTCCGACTCGTCTATGGCTCGAGGCAGTCCTCCCAATAGAAATGAGACTAGGATCGATCGCGTTGACCGCCCGACCGTGGTCAGCGGCGAGGAAGCGGCTTCGACCTCGATCTACTTGAGGCTCGCGCGAGCAATCCTACTCGGCTGCGGCCTACCGGCGATCCTGCGTCGTTCTGTGACCACGAAACATACATACAAGGACCGCAAGTGGGAGACCTGGTTCTCTGACGCATTGAGAACCTCGCGGGCTCCAACAAGCAGCCCCAAGTAGGAGGGACCGTACAAAGTAGTCGTAGCAGCCGCCACGCAGACTCGGTCGCCTCATGAGACAAGGGCAGGAGCAGGCTCCTAGCTCATGGAACATCTCCTCTGGCGGCTTCTCACGCTTAACCGGTCGTAAGTTTCCTTCATTACCTTCCATTTCAATTCATTCCAAAAAAAAACTCACCCCAATCACGAGTCCGCAGCTGGTTTAAGTCTTGACCATTTCAAACAACCGTGGCCAAAACACGAAAGCTAAGGATAAAGCATTGAGGAGCATTTCCACAGGATAAGCCGATCTCTCGCACCTAGTGAATCTCCGGCGCAATGTGGAATTCCAGACCCAAAGTCTGATAAGCCCACAGCGGGTTTCTCTGAAAGGTTAGCTTGGGCCTCGCAGCGCTCGGGGGCTGAGGGGCTTCTTGCGCCCAAAAATTTTTCCTAAGTCCTTAACTTTGCCAAGCCCGCATCGCCGCGTGGCCCAAACAAAGCTCGGGGGCTGGGAGTTCGCGCGAATTTTTCCTAAGTCACTCTAGTCTCTAGACCGCGCCCAACTCTAAGTTTGCACTTGGACTTCGCCGCGGCCCGGGAGCTGGATGATTAGGCGCACCAAAAACAACCTTTCTAAAGCAGTCCGTTGCTCAATTTCTTAAGTTGTCCTTAGAACTTCGTTACTGTTCATCTTGTTCCTCTGCTCTTCGCATTTCAGGTTTCACTCAAGGAAGAAGAATGAGCAAGCAGACATTAGCGACAAGACGAATTTCACATAAAAGGATTTTTACAAGATCAAGGTTTTTACAACCAAAAGAAGACACCGCCATCCGGGACTAACGCAAGGGGGGCGCCGCGCCACTACGCCTACAGGCGACCCCAAGACCTACTATTACGTCGCCAGGCCTACCAGCGGCGCTGGCGCCGAGCCAGCGGAGCTGCGGACTCCGCCCGGCAATGAAGGCAGCAGCAGCGGCGCCCGGGTGCGAAGGTCGCCGGCGCTCGGTGGCGCCTCCCGGCCGTGGGCGGGATTGGCGGCGTGTTCTCCGCTCAACCGCTGCGAGATCACACCTGGTGATTTCTAATCGCTAGCCAACTTCGATCAAGCTCGATTCGATTTGGCGTCGGGCACAACAAGGCGACATGATTTACGGTTCGGACCCCTCGCGGGTAATAGTCCTACTCTGCGAGCCTTAGCTCTTTTTCGATTGTGGTTGAAAGGGAAAGTGTTCTGAGTGTTTGAATGCACGAATGCTTACGCCACGTGCCTCGTCTCCCTTCTCCGCCTCTCTCCTTTCCTTTTATACAAACTTTGGGTGGCGGAGAGAGCGAGGAGTAAGCGATCTGAGTGCTCTCGATACTTTGACAAGACACAGCCGAAGAGGCAACGTCGTGCATTGCCCACGCCCGGCTCGCTCGCCTCGCGTGCCGCCATGAAGTGGCCTCGACCCATAGTCACACGGTGAGTCTGCGGGTGGGGCCCTACTGCTCCCTTCGACGCAGGCGGCCTCCTCAAGCAACTCTTCTCTCTGTAGGTCAATTCTTCTGCGCATACCGTGGCGCGGCCGCCTCGAGACACACGCAAGTGTCCTTTGTGGCGGTAATCATTTCTTCCTCTGTCCATCCAGCGTGATGTCTCATTAAATGCGCCGTCCTTCGCGGAGGGGAGCCTCGTTCGAAGACTCATACGCAATGCTCCGCATGCTTGAGCCCCGCTGGCAGGGCCTCGCTGGTCTCGAGGGCTGCGCCCGCGCACTTCCCCTTTGGCCTTGCGACCCTCGCCTCACCGTTGGAGGGGCTGCGCCCGCGCCCTTTGGCGTGGGGCCTCGTCTCGCCGAGGGGGCTCGCCCAGTTTGAGGCCTTGCTTTCGCCCGCTGGCCCAGCGTGGGGCCCTCACAGCCTTCGAGGGGCTCGCATGCCATGCGCTGAGGCCTTGCTTTCGCCTTTGGCCAGCGTGGGGCCCTCCACAGCCTTAGGGCTGGCGCCGCATGTTGGGGCCTTGCTCGCCTTGCTTTGTGCGTGGGGCCCTCTTGGCCTCTGAGGGCTCAGCCCATGTGTTGGGGCCTTGCTCGCCCTTGACGCGTGGGGCCTCTGGCCTTCAGGGGCTCGCATGCCCTGTGTTGGGGCCTTGCTCGCCCGCGCTGTGGCGTGGGGCCTCTCTGGCCCTCGGGAGGGGCTTCGCCATGTGTTGGGGCCTTGCTCGCCCCTTGTGGCGTGGGGCCCTCCCGCCTTAGGAGGGGCTCATTTGGGGCCTTGCTCGCCCTTTGTGGCGTGGGGCCCTCCTGGCCTCTGAGGGGCTCGCCACGCCATTGGGGCCTTGCTCGCCCACTTTGCGCGTGGGGCCCTCCGGCCTTCCTAAGGCTCTTTGTACCCAGTATTTATTACACCGGCAGTGGCCCGGGTCCCCCATGATCTGTGAACCGTCGTGGAAGGAGCTTCCGTTTCTTGTCTGTTGAGGAGGCGATCGTGGGGGCCCACCCTACTCTGCAGCCCGTCGCTGATTCTCCACTGCACGCATCTTCCTCGGGGAACTCGCGCTTTTAAACCAAAAAGCAGGGGCAATGATGGCGCCCTTGTGGCGGAATCAAACCGTCGAGACTCGCGCCCGCGCCTCAAATCCTCTCGGCGCCCCGTAATCCCTCGCACGTTAAGTCTTCAAGTCGTCCGTTGCCTTCTTAGCGCTACCACGACCTTTTCTTGGTTGCCACCAAAGCCTTCGCCACCGCCATAAGTTTCCATGGCTCCCATAGCGGCAAAAGGCGCCAGCGAGGATGCCGCACCATCTTGAAGGCTGCTTTGCTGCTTCCTTTTGTCGATGAGGATCGGTGGTGGCGGCGAGTCTTCGTGCCACGACCCGCCGCTGATTCAGCGCCGGCACCATCGCGGAGTCCTCGCCTTAGGGAATCGTGACCTTCTCTGGCGTCTTTGGGTCTTGTCCGCCGTACTCGAATTCTTCTTGGGGTGCTCGCCTTCTCACGGGATCGAGGCGGCGCACCTTGTTCTAACTTCGATCATGGCCTGGTCATCTTCGCCCGCCTCTGCGAGATGTTACGTGGGGCGATGCGAACCTCCGCTCTGGCGCCGACTCTTAAATCTTGCA